>OX637408.1:4858187-6058187 GCA_951799425.1 Ilex aquifolium | reverse complement strand
TGCTTGTGCCGAGACTTAACCCGTCTACAAACAAGCAAGTGTTTCTACAAGACCTCTAATCATGACATTAATGCTCCTAATCCATTCTTTAATTGAAGCACAATAATGGTGAAGATTGAAGGGTAGGCATGAAGATCTAGCCGGGGTACTTGCCTTGAATCGATGAGTCTTTCTATGCAAGAGTTATCTATGTTATAGAAAGAACTCCTGATTATACAAAGTACCCTAACTTTGCTAGATGCAATCAATCATTCAATAAGCAAGGGGAATATAAAGCATTAAGCATAATCGAAAATGCACAGATATAACTTCCGGATAATTTCTACATGTACATTACCTCTCACTGAAGAGTGAATGAGAAACTACTCACTCTTCATGACTTTGGTAAAGCTAGAAAAGTGAGTGATGCTCATTCCTCCAAGTAGAGAAGTTACAAGATAAGGTACAATAAACAAGGAGCCAATCTTCGACAAAGAATGAGTGAATCACGTTCCACCCTTCACGGTTTTGGCGAAGCGCTAGAAAAGTGGAAGAGTTTCACTCCTCTAAGGGAAGAAAGAAGCTCAAGCATTGGAAGTGAATGAAACACATATTAAAAATAGAAGAAAAGTAGTCACTTTTGGAGGGTGATCCACAACCAAAAGTAATCTATCTTTCTTCTAGACATGAAATTAAAAGAGACAAATTACAATAAAAGAAGGCAATACTTAAATTAGAAGAAAGCAATTAAAAATAAGCAATAATACAAGAAAACAATTACTTTTGGAGGGTTTTCCACAACCAAAGAGATCTCCCTTTTACAAGCCCCAAGGGGTGGTTTTTATAGGCAACCAAAAGATGGCATTTACAAGCCCCAAGAAGATGCCCTTTAATTACACTTTGATCCCCCTTTGTTTTGCTTTAATAATTGGCTCCCCAATACTTTGTAGCTTTGACACAATTGGCTCCCCAGTAATTTTGATGCACAAAACCCTGAAAAGAACAACAATTAATGCATTATTCATAATTCACACACTAACCCTAATTTGACTTACTTTGACTAGTTTAACTTTATTTTACTAACACAATTGACTTATTAACTTAATTAAATTATGCATTAATTAGGGTTAATCAGCCCATACTTTTTAAGGATGTTCATGAATTTTGTCTAACATGTGATAGATGCCAAAGGCTGGGGAGTATTTTCTAAAAGAAACATGATATCCTTGAACCCCATACTAGTAATTGAAATTTTTTATTGTTGGGGCATCAATTTCATGGGACCATTTCCCCCTTCCTTCAGCTATCTATATATCTTGGTGGCCATCGATTATGTGTCCAAATGGGTTGAAGCAATTCTATGCCGAAATAATGATCACCGAACAGTGATTAAATTTTTAAAAGAAAATATCTTGTCCCGGTTTGGAATTCTTAAATCCATCATAAATGATGGGAGTGCTCATTTTTTCAAAAGTCCTTTTTAAAACTTGATGAAAAAATATTTGATTTCTCATAAATTTGCAACCCCTTATCATCCACAGACTAGTGGACAAGCTAAATTAGCTAATTGAGAGATTAAAATGATTTTAAAAAAAAGGTAAACCCGGACCGCAAAGATTGGTCATTACGCTCTGGACATATCACACTGCCTTTAAAATAATTTTGGGTATGTCTCCTTATCGATTAGTTTATGGAAAGCCTTGTCACCTACCTGTTGAATAAGATTTTTGCATCAACTATGCAAACACCCATCTTGGAGTTGAAGCCATTGCCATCTACACTCAAATATGCATTTTTGTGGGAGCACAAGACATTTTCAGTGGTGATAAGCTCTTCTTTGGAGCCAAGGCAAGAAGAGGAATTATTGCGAGTCTTGAGGAGGCATAAAGGAGCCATCGGTTGGACCATTTCTGACATCAAGGGAATTATCCCACTCATTTGCACTCACATAATTTACCTAGACGAAGACTCCAATCCATCTCGACAACCACAACGAAGGCTAAATCCTATCATGAAGGATGTGGTGAGAGATGAAGTGCTCAAGCTACTTGACGTGGGCATTATTTGCAATTGCCGACAGTTAATGGGTTTGTCCCACGCACGTAGTACCAAAGAAGTCGGGAGCCACTGTAGTAGCAAATGAGATAAATGAGTTGATTCCAACAAGGGTGGTCACTGGTTGAAGAGTTTGCATCGATTATCGGAAGCTCAACTCATGAACTCGAAAGGATCACTTTCCTTTGCCATTCCTCGATCAAGTGTTGGAGAGGGTAGTCGGGCATCTTTTCCATTACTTCTTGGATGGCTACTCCGGCTACAATTAGATAGAGATTGCCTTGGAGGATCAAGAGAAGACCACATTCACGTGCCCCTTTGGTACTTATGCCTATCGCCGAATGCCATTTGGTTTGTGCAATGCCCGGGAACTTTTCAAAGATGTATGATGGGGATATTCAGTGTGCATGGTGGAGAAGATTGTAGAGGTTTTCATGGATGAATTTTCATTATTTGGGGACTCATTTGATGGTTGCTTGGAAAATTTGGAGATAGTTCTAGAGAGATGTGAATAGAAAAATTTGGTGCTAAATTGGGAGAAGTTCCACTTCATGGTAACACAAGGGATTGTGCTTGGACACATTGTGTCCACAAAGGGAATTGAAGTGGACAAATCCAAAGTGGAAGCAATTTCCAACCTACCCACTCCAAAGGTCGTCAAAGACAACATGTCATTTCTTGGCCATGCAGGTTTTTATCGTCAATTCATTAAGGATTTTAGTGCATTGGCAAGACCCTTGACCAATTTGCTAGCAAAGGATGTCCCTTTTGTATGGTCGGATGACTGTGAAGCATCTTTCAAAAAACTCAAAAGCATGCTTACTTCACTTCCAATCATGCGACCACCTAAGTGGGAACTATAATTTGAGCTCATGTGCAACATGAGTGATTACGCGGTCGGTGTAGTGCTAGGTCAAAGGGAAGACAAATGGCCATATTTAATATACTATGCTAGTAAAACTCTAAATGAAGCACAAATGAATTACACTACCACTGAAAAAGAATTGTTAGTTGCAGTGTTTGCATTAGACAAATTTAGGTCATACATCATTGGTTCGCCTATTGTAGTCTACACTGATCACTCTGCTTTGAAGTATTTGTTGTCTAAGAAGGACGCTAAACTGAGACTCATTAGGTGAATCCTCCTCCTTCAAGAATTCAACCTGATTATCAAGGACAAGAAGGGAGTCGAGAATGTGGTGGCGGACCATTTGTCACGACTTGTCGTCCAAGACGCCAAAGAACCATCCATATTCCTGATTTCTTTCCCGATGAGCATTTATTTTTTATCCATTCAGTTTGTCTGTGGTATGCTGATATTTGTAATTTTCTTACCACAGGACAAATACCGGCACATTGGAGCTCGGAATATAAGAGAAGATTCGTGGTGGATGTGAAGTACTTCTACTTCGACAACCTGTACCTATTCAAATATTGCCCTGATCAAGTCATAAGGAGGTGTGTACCAAAAAATGAACAGCGGGATGTCCTCTCCTTCTACCATTCTGAGGTGTGTGGTGGACACTTCTCTTCGAAGAAAACTTCAGCTATGATTTTATAAAGCGGATTTTATTGGCCTTCATTAATTAATGTAACGCCCCAAAACACACCCTGGACGGCATTACATACTAAAACCATTTACATCATGAGAGCACTAATATCATCCATAAATAAATTAAACTTCATTCATCATCCATAAAATATTTACATCATTATCCAAAAGAATATGCACAACCATGGCATTTACATCTCAAAAATTAATTAAAGTAGCACAGCGGAATAGCAAAAGAAACTAGACCTTACAGTGTCCAAAAGAATAACCTAGTCTAGTACAAAAGAAGCTACATCTCTACATATCCACCTCGGGATCTAGGTTCCCCTCGAGTGGAGCCTCCCAATGCCCTGACTCGTTGATGCCGAGATCCTCCTCTAGCACCAAATCTGAAAAATGTAATTTGTAGGGGATGAGCACGAAGCTCTGTAGCAAAATCTTCACAACTCAAACAAGGTTTATAAAAATATAAAACGGGTCGGTCACATTTCGAAAATAATATATATCAATTTTTGAAGGAAAAACAGGACAGTTTAAAGAGATCTCAAGTTTAAGCCATAACAACAATCAAGTAAAAGAATAAATTAAATTGAACAACAATACACCGTGTCCAAAGTTAGGCCAATTCGGAAGGGCGTCTTCCGATGCATTGTCCCATACCAATGCACCGGCCAAGACGTTCCAACTCATCATCCCATGTATATTGGTTCATCCCCGTACCATGTATGTTGATTGCTTCTCATGAATCTACCCAACGATTATACCTAGTCCACCAATCACAATCACATTCACAAGCATTTTAGGAAAGGGCGTCTACCATCCCAATGGCAGTGACGAGTCCCTTCCCAGGAAAAGTATACTATCCCTTGTTCGAACTCCAGTGAACGATAGTGGTTTCATTACCAAATGACAACCCACTACAAGTGCCAGGAAACCATCTCACCCCCACTGGGGTAGACTAACCTCTAACACTCTACGGCATCTCTCGAAGGCAATCCAAGTCCCTCACAACAACCATACAATTGAGGAAACCAAAATATTCTCAATTCATCAACATTTCAAGGAATTACCAAATTCCACAATTTCTAAATATAATGTTTCATAATATGATGGAAGAAAATGAGCAAGATATCATTATAAGTAACATTTTGGTGTACAATATCAAACACTAAAGTTTTGAAAGCAATACCAAGGAAAAATAGAGGGAAAAGTCCATTTCGCTTTAGAACCAAGGTTTGAAGATGAAAAAGAGAAATTTAATAGTTACCCAACCATCACAATGTTCAAAACATGGCATTTATTTCAAGAGGAACAAGAATCATGTAATTCTTATCATGTATATAAGGATGAGAGTGAAAAACATATATATATACATAAACCCTAGCCTCAATGTAAGAGATTAGGAAGAAATCCCCTACCTCAATGCTCAAGAGTTTAAGCCAAATACCCAAGCTTCAAGACCTTCTTGCTTTCCTTTCTTTTCCTTTGAATCTCCTCTCCCTAGGGTTTTCAAAAGATTTGGGTGAGAGTGGGTGAAGAATGGAAGAAAAGGGAATGAGTAGAGAAGTGAAATCTTAGAAATCTAGGGTTTTAATCTTCTAAAATGGTGTATCTCTCCTTATATTTGATGTTCTTCTCTCCCTCTCTTTCTCTCTAAAGGTGCCTAGGGTTTAGAAGGCTGAAATGGGGCTCAAATAGTCGGCCTTAAGTATTTATAGGGAGACAGAGAGATAGACCGAAATTCGCGACTTTAAAATAAACAGTCTGGTTTCGGTAGTACCGGTACCATTCAGTACCGGTACCCAATACCGGTACAAGAAACCTTCTGGAATCGGGGTACCGGTACTCAGTACTGGTACCATTCAGTACCGGTACCATTTACCCAGTTTTGCCTATTTCTTTTGTTTTCCATTTCCAATCCATTCCAAAACTAACCACATCCATCACAAACCTCTCCAACACATATTTATACACCAAACATATCTAATACAAGTTATAGGACCTAACATTTTATATTTTCACTCACTAAAACTAAATTTCAACTATGATTTTCATTAACATTTTAAATCTTTACTTTTCAAATTTACAAAGTTCAAACACACTTCAATACCCCTATCCACATCTTTACAACCATTATTTGCTATATCTATATATCTATATGCATATATAAAAGAAAATGCGGGGTGTTACAATTAAAGATTGTATCTCATTTTGCAAACAATGTGATATGTGTCAAAGGTTGAGAAGTGTAACCCATAGAAACATAATGTCCCTCTCCCCCGTACTTGTGATTGAAATCTTTGATTGTTGGGGCATCGATTTCATGGGTTCATTCCCTATGTCCTTTGGCTACCTTTATATCCTATTGGCAGTGGACTACGTGTCCAAGTGGGTAGAGGCAATCCTGACCAAGACCAATTACCATCGAGTCGTGGTCAAGTTTTTAAAAGAAAATATTTTTCTAGGTTTAGGATACCTCATGCAATTATAAGTGATGGTGGTTCTCATTTTTGCAATAGATCATTTGCTTCCTTGATGCATAAATATATCATAACACACAAGGTGTCCATCGCTTATCACCCATATATTAATGGCCAAGTCAAGTTGGCCAATAGGGAGATAAAGAACATACTAGAGAAAACGGTTAACCCAAATCGAAAAGATTTGTCACTTAGATTGACCGATGCCTTGTAGGCTTACCGCACTGCTTATAAGACCATCTTAGGTATGTCTCCCTATCGGCTAGTCTACGGCAAGGCTTGTAACTTGCCAGTAGAGATGGAGCACAAGGCATATTGGGCCATAAAAACCTTAAATTTCAATTTGAGAATAGCTGGGGAACATAAGAAGTTGGAGTTGAATGAATTGGAGGAAATTCATAGAGATGCATACGAGAGCTCTAAAATTCACAAAGAAAGGGCAAAGATTTTCCGTGACAAATCCATTTTGAGAAAGAATTTGAGCCCAGCCAAAAAGTGCTCTTGTATAATTTTCACCTCTCCATTTTTCAAGGGAAACTCCGATCACATTGGGATGGCCCCTATATTTTCAAGGTGGCCTACCCTAACAGATCCGTGGACATAGAAAACCCCGAAGATGGTAAAACATTCAAGGTCAATGGCCAAAGACTTAAACCATTCTTCGAGGGTTTTAAAATTCAAATTGTGGAAGAGGAGTTAGTGGATCCGGTCTATCTGGACCTTGTTGAGGCATAACTGTTCAATTAGATTTTAGTGTACAGTTGTTTTCCTTTTTTCTTTACTTTGCAAGTTTAATTGTTTACTTACTTTTATCTGTGCATAGTGTTCTTTCTTCACATTTGCAGATAGTGGTATTTTTGTCAAAGCTCGTTGTGAGATGTTTTCTTACCCTTCTTATCTTTTTAAGTCCATCATTGCATTCCATATCTTTTTATTGCATTGAGGACAATGCATAGTTCAAGTTTGGGGAGAGTTGCACCATTTGTATGATACACCAAAATTTTTGTTGATAATACTATTTTGTGGTGAAATGCACCATTCACATGTTCTACCAATTTTTTTGTAGAGAATAGTTGAAAAATATGTGAAAATTTTTAAATTTTTTTGTGAAAATATCTAAATGTTGAACCATATTCCCCTATTCAAAGTGTTATGAGATTAGTGATAGTTAGATCTTCGCTTTGAACTTTGAATACATGAGCACATCATAGAAGTTTATCCAATGTCGGAGTATCACATATGTGTTTTCTTTCGAACCCAACCATAGTGCACCTTGAATGTGTAATTTCGGCAATTTATGGATTGGATCCACATTTTAGAGCTTGACATGCATAGTAGAGATGAAATAAGTACCCGTGTGAGCTCTAGTGTCAATCCTTGTTGGAGGGAACTTACATATACTCAAAGGAACAATTTTTCAAATTCAAAATCTGTTCAATAATCCCATTATGCTTGATATTGGTTAGAGTGCATGTGGATAGTTGATTGACTTTGTCTTGAAATGCCAACATGCCTTCCCATGTTTATCTAGAGATGATCTTAGGCCATCTTTGAATTGCTTTGAGCCTTAGCCCTTTTCTTGTGAAAAATTTATCCCTAGTGTCGTGATTGAACCTTAATTGAAAATTCATTTTCATGCCACATGAGTGACCAAGCCACTGCAAAATGATTAAAATTACCACACCTTGGTTGTTCCGAGACTGACTGTGATTGATCATAAAGAAAAGGAAATTTGGTGAGGAAACCCAAAAAGGGATAAATGGTGCGAATTCAAATTTGGAATGAAAAAGACGAGAAAAAATCCAAGAAAAGGAGAAAAAAAGGAGTTAAAAGAGAAAAATAATGAAAATAAAAGAAAAGAGAAGAAAAATGTTGAGGAAATAAGAAGAACAAGAAACAAAAAATGAAGTGAAGGTGTAAAGCTGAAAATTCCACAAAAAGAAATTTTTTGATAATAAAGGTCATGCCTTCGGAATAACCCTTTTTGTCTCCCTCTACCCTTCATTTCACTCAGCGCCCAAGTATCACCCCAATGATTCATTACAACCCTTGAAAGCCCTAAATGATCTAGAGAAAGCATGGTGAGAGCACATTTTAAATTAGAAGAAAAGTTGGTCTTGCTATTTAGTGCCCTAACATTCCATTCATGAGATTATGCCAAGTTCGTTTCAATTGTTATACATGCGCATCATTTTTGGATTATATGTTCGCATTTTAGTTTGTGAGTAAGATTCTACCTCACATATACACACGGAGAGCATGTCAGGATAATCATAGAGTTATTCATTTTTTAGAGAAACCCTTGGTGAGTTTTGCATCAAAGCTGAATTTGGATAGCTAGGTGAATGTGGATTCCGTTGAGTAAATGCTTAAATTACATGTTCATTTCACACACACATGATTTTGAAAACAAATGTGTAGGTGTATACTCTAAATAGCATTTAAAGCCATGATGAAACTCGTGTGCTTGGTTCGGGTGTTTGAAAAATTGTGTCAGGCAACCTTGAACTTGTAGGATAGGGGAATATTACTCAAACTTTAGATATGAGAAGGAATAAGAATGCCTTTTTTATTTTATTTTGTGCTTTACATATTGGGTGTTCATTTTGTTGAATTTAGAATTCTATGTCATGTGTTTTGAAAGCATCAAAACTCAAATCGCATTGCAATTTCGTAAATGAATTTGGGCATTGTCACACATTGTGGTTCACTAGTATGGGTCATGTTTTTTGTGGAGTTGAGTTTGTAAATAGGTCAATAGAATGTGTTGGAGTCGAATAAACTTGAAGTGGAGGTAAGGAAGAGAGCATAGGAAAATTTTTGAAAAAAGTTGAAACCTACCGGTAGATTTTTGACGTTCTACTAGTAGGTTTTGCCCCAAAAACTGAAAATTGAGGGTTTTTAACCAAAATTTTTGGTGGAACCCTTCACATTCTTCACTCACCTCAACCTTAAAGACCTTCTCCTCTCTCTCAAAACCTTCCAACTACTCAAAGAACCTCTGGGCATTCATCAAATCACCTGATTATATTCTCAAAAATTTTGATTCGCATCAATTACTTCTCAATTCCTTGACCTTTTCCCACAAAAACCCTTCCCTCCTTTACAAAGCATCAACAACCTCATTTTTCACCCAAATCTTGGAGACTAGAGGAATGGCTCGATTGGGTAAGTCTTCTCAAGCGTTGATGAGCATAGAATATTGCATATCTTGTATCTCTTTGCACCCATTTATACTTGCTTTTTGTGGCAAAAATGGGGAAAATGTGTTTAATCTAACATTTAATGGAGTTTTGTGTGTTTGAAGGTAAAGAGTAGGTAAGGGCATGCATTAAACCTCCCATCAAGTGCTTGAAGGAAATGGAGAAAAAGAGATGGCTTAACGGATGACCTAGAACACAAAGAAGCCAAGGAAATTCCAAGAAAGGAGAAAACCTACCGGTAGAAATGCAGCAAAACCTACCGGTAGGAGTTCAGCAAAACCTACCAGTAGAAGTCCCAAAACCTACCGGTAGGAAAAGTGCACTGGAAAATTCCTCCCTCAGCACCTACCTCAAAACCTACTAGTAGAAATTCACTACTAGACAAAACCTTCCAGTAGGTTTTTCCCAGATTTGTCAGCTGCCTACCACACTACTCCACCTTCTCCGTGGGCCCACCTCTGCTCATCCAGACCACGCCCTGACACATTTTACACTATAACCATGCTCTCCTTGCCCCAAGATATCAGATTGAAAATGAGAGAAGAGGGAAAGAGAAGAGGAGTGGTTGGGGGAAGCATGGAAGAGGCAATGATGGGTCTGTGGTTGCTTGAAGCAGTACCCATACCCCTTCCAATCATTGCAAGTCATCTCTAACAGACCAAGAGAGGGTTATGGACGAATTTTGACCAAGCCCTTGCCCATTATTCAATTTTCTACACAAGTTTAGAGAGAGGAGCTCAAGGAAGAAGATGAAGTTTTAGAGAGAGAAAGTTAGGTTTTCACAATTCCTTCACCATTTTCATTCTAGCAAGCTTTAAAATACCTGTAATCTTTCTTACTTATGATTTAAACTATTCCATTCCAGTTGTAATCTAGTTTAATCAAGTGTTTTAGCATTTCAACTTCTACATATGGGTATTTTCCTCTTTAAGCTTGTAAGTTGGGTATGAATGATATTGTTCTTGTAGTCTAAACATTTTCTAGCATCAATACAAGTTTCTTTCTCCATTTAATGATCATGTATTTTTACATTATGCTTGTTCTTGCATCTATTATGAGTAGCTAGATTTTTAGTTGGCTAATCCAAGGGGAATTTCCTCTTGGGTATGTGAAATCGACTCTTTTTCGTTCTTCCTCGTAGTGTAAAGTGTTTGGTTTGACTAGATTGAGTGTGGACGTGGTTGTGGGCTCTTGATACACCGTAGACTTGTCACGGGGTATGCTTTGGCCCAATACATCCACACTAGTCACTCACTTCCTATGAATCAATCAAACACTGAGACACCATTGGTTGAATGATTTGAGTCGATTTGGCATTTCCATTGGAATGACCCGTATGGATTAGCCAACCTTGCTTTCCTTGCATTTTTACTCCCTGAGGAGATGACCTTGGAATACCCATTCCAAGTAAAACACGACATTACAAGACTCTCTTTGCTTGGGGAGCACTTTTGCACACACACACACATAATTTTCCCCATTTCTAGCATCGAACCTGAGAGAGAGTGACACTCACCTATTCATATAAGCCATATACACACAACGGGGATCATTTTTGGAGATTAGGGTGAATTGAACCAAGCAAGCATCATTTGATCTTTTTGATGAATTGTGGAGTTGGTTGTTGCCTTTTGTTGCCCTAGGGGCATTTCAGATTGTTATGGCACGTACAAAGCAAACAGGGCCCGGTTCTCCACCACCTGCGGGGACGGGATCCCGCAAAAAGACCACATAGGTAGGCCTCAGTTGTGGGGAACAACGAAAAAAGAAAAAAATAGCGACGCTCACACGAAGAGTATAAAGGAGAAAAATGTGAGGTGCGAGCGACAGGTAGATAGGCCCACCCTCGGACCAAACGATGACATGGTCCGAGTGATAGAGGGCCATGACATCAATGTTTGGTTCGAGCCCGTGGGGGGGTTTGCGCTTCCCATGTGTAGGGAGTTCTACCAAAAGTTAGGGGTGGTGGATGAGGATGTATTTTTGTTGAAAACCAATGTGAGATGGAAGGTGATGGAGATCACCCCGGGAGTCATTGTGGATGCATTGCATTACCAAAGACCTCCTCCCAACACCACGGTCTATCCTCACAACACCCAGGGGAGGAAAAATCTTCAGGAATACGCAAGCTTGATGTATAAGGACCCGACACAGTTTAAGGGAAAAATCCAGGTTGAGGCACTCAAGCACTCTTACGGGGTAATGAACAAGGTACTCAATTACAATTTGCTACCTCGGGGTGCGGAGAAGACTATGGGGGAGGATAAGCTAGCCCTTCTCCACGCTTTTATGACGGTTAAGAGGGTGGGTATCACCTTCATGATTTGGGAGGTGATGAAGGAGTATGCCCAGGCTAATAAGCCGAAGGCGAATCTCCCTTATGCTCACCTTGTCACGAAGATCTGCCGCCATAACAGAGTAAAGGGTAGCCCCACCAATGTCACCCTCCGCCGGAGTTTGGAGCTATAGGCAAGTTCCGCAGCATGAAGAGGTCGGCCATGACAAGAGGGTCTTCCTAGAGGGAAGAGAGAGCAAGACCACCAAGAGTCGAGCCACCTATGGTGGGACCTTTCACTTCAGGGCCATCCACTATTCCTCCACCACCACACGGTCCCTCAGCACTTAGATGCGATCGAGGGGAGGCTGGACGATTTCTGTGGGACTATGCAGCTAATGGTCACCAAGATCTTTGAGAGGACTTTCCCAGTAGAGCCTCTCCCCAAAATGCCACCACCTTCCACCTTTGGGCCATCCACTTCTGCCCACACGGGCTCGACAGTCTTAGAGGTGGAGGAGTCCGATGATGAGGAGATCAATGACGAGGAGGGTGAAAATGATGAGGGGGATGATGATGAGTCGGGTGATGACACAGAGGAGTAGAGAGACCACTCTTGTTTTGTTGTTTTTGGTAGATTATACATAGTGGTTTAGTGGTAGTTGGCCTAGTAGAAGAGTCTCTAGGATCCCAAGCCATTTTTTTTTTCAAGATCTTTGTACTGAACCTCATGAAGTTATGAATGAAAGAACCACATTTTGTTGATTTTATTTTGCCCCAAGTTCATTTACATAATTGCATTATGATTTAAGTAGTTTGTTGATCGGTGAATTGTTTAACATGAATGGAATTGTTGTTTTTATGTAGTGTAGTTTGAAAATAAAGTTTGCCAGGGACTAACAAAACTCAAGTTGGAGGTGTGATGAGTATAGAATATTGCATATCATGTATCTCTGTTGGACCCATATTACTTGTTTTGTGGTGAAAATCGGGGGAAATGATTTCAAATTCATAATTAATGGAGAGTTGTGTGATTGCAGGAAAATAACAGGTAAGGTCATGTATCAAGCATCCCATCAAGTGCTAAAAGGCAATGGGGAAGAAGGGATTGCTTAACGGCTGGCTCGGGACCTCAAGGAACCAAGGAAATCCCAAAGCAGGACAAAACCTACCGGTAGAAGTCAACCAAGACCTACCGGTAGAAGTCATTCAAAACCTACCGGTAGAAAATGCTACTGAAATTCTTCTAACTCGGCCATGCAAAAAACCTACCGGTAGAAAATCTTACTCGAAAAAAACCTACTGGTAGGTTTTGTTACTTTCTACCCGTAGGTTTTGCCTAGATTTGCCAGACACCTGCTCACACGACTCCACCTACTCCGGGGGCCCACCTCTTGTCTAAGTCATACCCTGACATGTTTGACACCCCATGATGTTCTCCTAACCCCTAAAGTTAGGTTTGAAGTAAGAGATAGGGGAGAAGCGAGAGAGAAGATGGGTGGTTGGTGAAGCATGGGAAGACCATGCTTGAACTGAACTTGCATGTGGAAGTGTCCAACCTCTCCCAATCATTCCAATTCAATTCACACATGCTAAGGGGGAGGGTATGGACGAAAATGGGGAGTCTTACACCATTATTTCAGATTTTACATGCTTTTAGAGAGAGAAGCTCCAAGGTTGAAGATGGAGTTTTAGAGAGAGAAAGTTGAGTCTTTACATTTTCCTTCACCATTTTCATTGTAGTAAGCTTTATTTTACTTGTAATCCTTCCCTCTTTCACTCTAAACTCTTTTATTCAAGTTGTAATCAAGCTTAGCTAAGTGTTCTAGCATTTCCATTTCTACATTTGGGTATTTTGTCTTCAATCTTTGTATTTTGGGTATGAATGAATTTGCTCTTGTAGTTTAAACATTTTCTTGCAACAATACAAGTTTCATGCTTCATTTCACTACCATGTCTCTTTACCTTATGTTGGTTCTTGCTTTTACTATGAGTAGCTAGACTTTTAGTTGGCTAATCCAAGGGAAATTTCCTCTTGGGTATGTGAAATCGACTCTCTTTCATTCTTCTTCATAGTGTAAAGTGTTTGGTTTGACTAGGTTGAGTGCGGACATGGTTGTGGGCTCTTGATACACCATAGACTTGTCACAGGGAATGCTTTTGTCCAACACAACCACATTAGTCCCTCACTTCCTACGAATCAATCAAACACCGAGACACCATTGGCTGAATGAATTGAGTCGATTTGGCATTCACATTGTAATGACCTCTATGGATTAGCCAACCTTGCTTTCTTGTGTTTTCCTAAAAACACAACTCATCAAAACATAATTCACAAGATTTTCCAATTTTCATTTCTTTACAAATCACCCTTCAAAGCATTTGACATTTCCTTCCCTGAGGAGATGACCTTGGAATACCCATTTCAAGTAAAAAACGACATTGCAAGTCTCTATACGCTTGGGGAGCACTTTTGCACACACACACATTTTTGTTCACACACACGATTTTCCCCATTTCTTGCATTTGAACCCGAGGGAGAGTGACACTCACCAAATCGTATAAGCCTACACACAATTCGGGCTCATGTTTGGAGAATAGGTAAAACCATTCAAGAAAAAGGCTAAGGAAATAATCTAGTTGTGAAATGTATTATTTTCTCGGGATAGCATTTTGAATTCCTAAATATCTTTTGTTTCAAGACCCTAATCACAAGGTTCATTACAAATTTAGAAGAAGACCTATCTGATCTCAAGAGTATATTGGTTTATGCATGACTTGTGTGAATAAGTAAGAGAATAGTGATTATTTACTTATCCTATGTTGATACATTTTCATAAGACTATGCCAAGTCCTTTTTATTGATATAGTGGTTATTATTTATGAGACATATTGACTTGATCTTTATCGTACACACCCAAGTTTAAGTAGTCAAGTTGTAATATTTCTCGGTGAAATCTGAGGTCGATTCCACAGGGAATTATCTATTGGAAACTTAAACAGAAAAAGGGTGAATGAAACCTAGATAAAGATTGTGAAATGGTGGATTATGGTGTGAGCTTAGTGCATTAAAATAAAGTGCTTAAAAATTAGTTTGCAATAAATTAAAAAGGACGCTCTTTAGTTCGAGGACCTGGACATGCATGTCATTGCTTGAGTTTATGATAGTGCTACCACACTACAATTAACACCCATGTCAATGGTAAGTTAAACGGAAGGTATTTAACATAAAATCATAACACAGTAACCGTTAGGTTTACTAGAAGGTCCATGCACCACTTCACAACCAATTACCCTAGCAAACCTTAAGGTGTAACAAACATTCAAAAGTTCAGTTTGAAAGCTAATCGGAAAAAGCATTCTCTAAACAGGAATTCAAAAACTAACAGAAATGTAAAGTTAAACCAAAAACAACATCCAAAATACGAAAGTAATGTAGCAAACAGAAAGTAAACGGTCTAAGAGAGAGAGAGAGAGAGTGTGTGTGTGGATCAAAAGTGCTAGGCCAAGCCTATGCTGATGATGATGGTCAACTGTTGTATCCACTCTTCAGACGACTCAAAATCTCCTGCTGGGTAGTCATCATCTCTCTCTGAGTGGTTTCAAACTCTGTCATCCTTGTCTCCAAACTCAATAGAATTTTCCTTTCAATCCGGTCATCAACTAGTCAAGTGATTGAAATGTACACAGGTTATGCATTTGGGAGTGTCCAGTACAAGGGAGACTTTGCCCGAACTCTGTGTTGTTTATGATCCCGGTGAAGGGGATGTTGTGACGTGGTGTCGGGTTATGCGGTATTCACGGGTACTTCCGCAGGTTGATGGGTGATCAACGGGTTGACAAAGGACCCCTGGTTTTTGGGGCGTCACACCAACTCCATGTTGACACTTGTTTTCAAGGATGTGACCTTAGCATGAAATCTTTCGGGTAGAGATCTTAAGATTTTCCACTTGATGGCCACATTGTCAACATTGGTACCTAATGCAAATGATGAATTTACAATATCACACAATTTAGCATAAAATTCACTAAATGTTTGATCATCTTGCATTCTCAAAGTCTCGAACTGAGAGGTGTACCTTTGAAATCTTGACATCTTCACTATAGAAGTCCCTTTTTGGAAAACAAACTAGATTTCCGATGCTTCTTTGGAGGTCTCACAATTTATGATTCTCCAAAACTCATTTTGTGTCACAATATTGAATATCGCATTCAAGCCTTTTTGAGTTTCATCCCACTGAATCAATCTCTTTTTTAGTCCATACCATCGGGGATTTCACTTCAATGACCGTTTCACCACCTTCGACTTGTGTGGTGGCGGTGGGAGGGCTTCATGTGACGCCCCAAAATTTGTGGGTCCTTTCTCAACCCTTTGATCATTCATCAATTCGTAGAATACCCATGGATACCGTATAACCCGATACCATGTTGTTACGCCCCATTTATCGGGACCTATAGTTAAATGAAATCCGGGCAAAGTCTCTTTTGTATGGGGAGTTCTGCCAAATACACAACTTGTGCATACAACACCCATATGACCATTCCAAGGTCCCACATCCCAAAGTCTAAGTATTAGACATTAACCATTCATCCACAGCCATCATCATACAACATCCATTCATTAAAAGAATAAATGTCCATAAATAAAGTCTCATTACAAGCCTTTAACAAAATGCAAGTTTTGTACTTAGATTTATATAGGCCAAAATATAGATGTATACAAGGGACTACAAAATCCATAACAAGAGCCACAGTCAAGCTCTGTCCTCAAAGCGGGCCCGCAGGAGGGCCGTCAGCAGAAGCTCGTCCAATAGCTAAAAAATATTCCCACAACGGGGTGAGCCGAAGCCCAATAAGGTATCTCCTATAGAGAATACCTCTCAATTCCAATGCATATGATATGAATGCACTTTCATCAAGTCAAGCATATATCACAAGTAACATAGAAATGATACTAAGCATGCCAAACATGAATAATGCTTCAAGAAAGCATGTCCAACACCGAACCCCCCCGACTCCCACGCACGACACACGCTACAATGCCATGACATGAACCGGGTATTCCAAGCCCCCGCCATTGATGCTAAACATCCAATGAACATTTATCAACACTTACGTCTTTCTTGGGTAGTTAATTTATGGACATCACACCAACGAGCTACCAAAATGACACGGCATTCGAGGGCATCCCACCTTCGGTTCCGAATACACCGACACATTTTTTTTGAAATTACACTACCGGGCAAGTGTGTGAACCATGTAACTAGGCCTTGCACCCAAGGAAGAATCTATCCCTTCTTACTATAACTGACACATTTTTCCATGCAATATTCCATGCGACTCAACTAGACATTTGTCCAATTTTTTCGAGCCCACCAGTCCATGCGGTAATTGACCCAACCCATGCACACGCACCCACGCTTATGCCAATGTCCATGAATGTAATGTAACATGTGCATATGCAATGTAATGTGCAATTGTAATTCTATTTCATCACAATATTAACTATATCATGTAAGCATGTGACAACATCTCATAAGCATCAACATTTTATTTATATCATGAGGCATATAATAACATCTCATAACCATAATCAAGCATATTATAGCATTGACAATCAAAATAACATACATGCGCACAATTAGGCATTTGATCAAACACCTCTTAGGCATAAAGTGTAAACACATAGCATGCCAAATACATCACACATAACCCACATGTTCAACACCCAAATCAAGTAGGAATAGGCATAACTTGCTCATCAATTAACCCACACATCCCATTAGTCACACTAGTTACATAGTAGCTATGTAAATAATCTACATAACCGTACCCATACCATATACATAGATAAAATTTTGAGTCATCCTAAATAGGAGGAAACCCTCACCTTTGAAGCGTAAACAATAAGAAAATCCCTCTAGAATACCCAAAGCAAGTCCTTCAAAGCCCTAGTCCCAACACCCTCAATTTTTGAAAGTGATGGAAAATAGTTGTTGTTGGTGTTGACGCAATGCCCTCATCGAGTAGAACAACTTTAATTCTTGATTGATCAAATTCTAATGGTCGGATCAAAAGTTATGAAAGGAAGAAGAAGGAAAAGCTTGAATAACTCTCTTTTCTCACTCTCTCTCCAACGAAAATGCAAGGCAAATGGGGGAAAAATCTGATTTCCCCCCTTTATATACTCTTCCATACTTGGCTCACAATGTGCCACATATCACCTTTTGGTTGGTTGAAAATCCTAGAGAGCCAATCCTAATGCCACACTTATTCAATTGGATAGTGTTTCTTAAAATATCTAGATCATTTATATTATGGGTCCCACAAATAAAACCAAGTTGTTGTTTAATCACGTGTCACCCAATCACACGTTTTACCTCGTTTCACGTAAAAATTCTGACAGTCTCAGAATTTAATGAAATTTAACTGGCTAACTCGATTTCGTGAAATAAATCCAACAATGAGGTTCATTTCATCATCCGAGTTCAGATTTTTAACACGCACTTAAATGACTTAATTATCATATTACCCCTTTAATTAAAATTTTAATTTTCCCGGGTTTTACACTCCAACCCTCTTTAGGGTCAACCAAACTCTCTCATCAATTGAGTTTAGAAACACTCTCATGCGAGCTTTTCAATAGGCAAAGTTAGAACCATCAAAGAGATTTGGTCGTGCAATTGATCCTCCTTCCTTTTGCGACTCCACTCAAAACTAACTTTTAGTGATGATAGATCTCTTAGAGGACAACAACTACGTAAGGAAGCAAAAGCAAGAATTACCTACTTAGTGTCTATGGCCTATGGGAAACCACACTCTGATACCAATTGTCTTCTTGGGAGGCGGAACCGAATCCGGATCTTCCCTTACGATTATATACGTGGAGTAATAGACACTTTACCTAGAAGATGGTGAATAGATTTCTCAAATTAATGCTCAATTGATTACTGATAAAAATTTAAATCACCACAATTACCTCTTTCCACAAAGATTTAGCAATAAATGTGAGAATCCCTTTAGTCACCATTACCCACTTTGCACATGATGATTGATTAAATTAATCTTCAATTAATTCACTCGTAATCAATCTCACATCAATCCCAAAAATCCAAACCCAATTTCACACAATGGATTAATGAATATCAATCAATCAAAACATCAGAAAAATAGTGTGTGTGTGTGTGTGTGTGTGTACTAACAATCACAAGTGTGTACAATAAACAATAAAGAATACAAGTGATTTGTTGACATGGAAACCCTCATCGGGAAAAACCGTGGGAAACCTTCTCGGTTCACCAAAGACTAATCCACTAGTCACTAAGTTAACATACAAGTACTAGAGTTTTATACCTCAACCAATATCATGGTTAGATGCTCATTTCCTTGTTGTCTCTCTACCAAAGGCTCTCCTTCGATGTCTACTTTAGCTTTAGTTTGACCTCCCCCCCCCCCCCCACACGGTTCGTCTAAGCGTCGAGCAATCTTGGGCACACCAATGATCTCCAGTATGCTCACACAAATGGGTTTATCACCAACAAGATCTTCTTCTCCAAACTATGAGGTTTGATAGAATATCTAGTGGTAGCCTTTAGATTTATGGATCTAGGTTGTGGTGGAAGCTCTCATGGTATTAAAAAGATTTTCTCTCTTAAAAATCACACAAGAGGCTTGCCTATTAGCAATGGACAAGGGTATTAAGGAAGTGAGCCATAACTTAGCTTTATCTTTTAATGAAAATGGGAAAAGGTTTAGTCAAGCTACTTCAAAATTATCCTGGAAAGTTCCACACTTCCTCAAATTCTTTATATGCAAGTATGCATTCTCCGATTCTAGCCCATGGAATTGCAGTAAATGTTATATAGAACCAGGCTTGATATTATAGTTACCAGCATTTATAGGTTGTATAAAACACGAGGGCATACTACTGCATACAGGATGCAAGTATTCTCTTGGTGTTCTTCCAACATTAGGTGCATTTACCTCCTCATCTCATTGATTATTGGCCATGCTCCAATCACCTGAATTTGTAATCGATCGAGGTTTGAAGGACCCAACTAATTCGTCTGGAAAATATTGTAAGAGAGGGGTTTCACCAGACATAAAAAGAAATCAAAAAAAAATGTATAAATATATATACAAAAGAATAAAAGTCTCTTCACTTTAATTCAAAACACTGTAGTTCCCCAGCAACTGTGCCAAAAAATTGACTTGATCCAAAATGTGTACACCCAAGTGTATGTGGTCAAGTTGTAGTAATAACCCAGTTAAGTCTGGAGTCAAATTCACAAGGAACTAATGTTGGGTTTTGATGTTAAGATCGATAGAGAAAAAAGTAAGAAAATCTTGCAATGAGGAGTTGTGATGATGTTGATATTTTCTAAACAAAATATAAGATTCTCAAATGGGAAAAACTACTCTTTAGTAAAAGAGTTGAGTATGCTTGTATGTATTATTATACATGTATGCAACTATATAACTCTGTTAACTCTCACGTCAATGGCAAGTTAATCAAAAGATGTACTTATAAACCACAAGTAATGTTACGACAATTAAATGTAAAACTATTAAGACCGAGTTCCAATACTAGCAAAGAATTGTGAGTGTTGTTTATACCAATGTCTAGCTTGTTAATAAACAATAAAACAACTTATACAAAGTAGAGAGCTTTGTAAAGTCATTCAATCAACCAAATATAGAGAAAGATAAAAAATTTAAGAGCAAAGAGATGTTGTATAAATGGAACAATAAGTACATACTCACACACCCTTCACACTATACTAAGGAGTAAAAGAAGACTACTCACTCTTCATTTCTATGGCAAAGAAAAAAGTTCAGTAGAATAAGATTAGAGAGAAGCCTCTCCAAAGTAAAAGATGACAACTAAAAATTAAAGCAAATGAAAGTAATACAATAGAAATGAAAGAGAGATAGCTAATTTGGAGGGGTAATTCCTCTTAGAAAGGTGTGTCCTTAACTTCAAGAGGATGGGGGTATTTATAGGGAAGGAGAGCACAAAATCTAGATAGAGAAGTTCAAGTTGGGATTTATCCGGCTGGCAAGGGCATCTGGACGGTGTCAATGGCGTTCAGACGATGGTTGAAAATGACATCTGGCTCAAAACGGCTTGGCAACTCCTTGTCTAATCCTTTTCAAATTTTCTTTGACTTGAGGGAGCGTCCAGACGATGCAAGTGGCATTCAGACGGTGGCAGTCTTCTAGAAGGTCTTCATTTTGATTTCTTTGGTCGTTTCCTCCACATGCTTTTGCCTTCAAACTTTGATAAATTGACATTTTACCCCTGGAATTCATGTTAATACCCTAATCTACCTAATATAAATAAAATCACTTTATTTGTGCTTAATTAAACATGAATCACAAGTAATTAACCCCTCCATTTGATATGAAAACGTAACTTTTGAGGGTTAATCATACCCCAAACCTGAACATTACTAGAAATTAGTAATTTAAAAAAATATATATATAATAATTTTTACAAAACCATTTTTGTAGGTAGCACAATTGCATTTAGTATATGCAATAAGTCATTAAACCACTAAGAGTTCCCTAGTGGACGAGTTTTGTATCATGAAGTTTTATAGTGAGGTACCTACAAACTTCGAATATTTGTCAACAAAAATTGGAATAACTTGTTAAATCTATGTTAACCATGAGATTATAATAATGTCTAACTATAATCCTAAATAAATCTCCACAAACTCGTTTATAGATATCCACACTAAACAAAAATATTCACATGTCATATTATCATTCAAAACTCATGTGGGTGTGTGATCATCATGTTATCTTCAGATTCCTATTAAACAACAATCTTCTTCTTTAGCTATCCATGATTTGTTTTGATGCCAAACCTCTCCAAGGGTTAACACTTGACAGTAACACCACTCTAAGTTATAGTGATTTTATTACTCACAATGCTCATATGCAAGGCGAATCATGTATTTCAAAACAAAAGTACGTCTCACATATGTTTAGTTTCAAAGATGGATATTTGAATATGAATTTGACATAATATCATGAAAGATATTAGCATGAAGTAAAAGAAAATATATTGACATATCCCTAAGTATTAGAGAATCCATACACAAACACTTTTCTTGAGATCAAATAGGGCTTTTCCTTTGGTTGTAACTTGGCCATAGGGTGAAGGTTATAGAAGTGAAGGTTTTCAAAGTATTAAAAGAGGTGAACCCGAATTTGTCGTATTCTTACAACACTACCCTTTCCTTTTAGAAGAGTTTGGCAATATTATATTAAGCATAACCTTCTTTTCTTTCATAGCCTTTAGATTTCCACAATTTTTCAATGATACCCATATTTTTTCTTCTTTATTTCTTTTTCTCCTTTTTGATCATATCATTCTCTTGACAATTCACCCTTTCCAAAGATACATTCATGATATCAACATCGGGGGTTAACCAAGGTAAGGAATAATATTCATATTCTTGGCTTGGTCATAAACATGGCTAAGAATAAAATTTCAATTTATGGCTCAATTGTGGTTGTCTAGGGATATCATAAAGGAAGAAAATAGCTAAGGCTCAATTGTATTCAAAGATGACCTATAATCATTTCTCAAGAAAATACAAATATACTTCATATTTTTGGAGGATCAGGTCAATAATGTGTTTCACTCATACAAATCAAAGTAAGAATAATGAGATTATTAAAAGAACTTCTACAGAAATGAAAGTCTTACTTGAGTAAAAGTAATATGCCCCTCCAATAGAAGATTGGTTCAAGAAAACCCTACTATGGTTAACATTCCATCTCCACAATATATTTTAAGTCTCCAAGGAAAAATGTCATCCAACAGAATCCAAAAGTAGCATGATAATGTGCACATATTTTGAGTTTCAAACAATAATATGAAAATGATATTCAAGCTTAGAATGGATTCCTATAAACTTGCCCGAAGATAGGTTCAAGGTAGGTTAGCCCTCATAATAATCACATGCTAACCCAGATTTCACAATCTATCTCAATCATGCATAGACATGAGCTACTATGTGTTAGATCATATTTGTAATTGGCGAATTTAGTGGAGTCCATTGTAAAATCTCAACATATTCCATGGTCATGACGCTATCATGTTCAAAATCCGAAAATGTCATTGAAGGGAGGCGATCAAGTGTCAAAGCTACATCATTCAACCTCTGTATGCACTTTCATGCTTAGGACAAAGGTAATGACCTAGACACCTAAGATGAACCCTTAGCTATTTTAGCTAAGGATGATTAGGATGAAAATGGAATTAGTAACGGATCTGATTATGACTCCTAAGTGATTTAAAAAAAATCTAAAAAATTTTTGTATTTTGAAAACATAGTTTGAGTTACAATCAGACCTCTCTTTTAGCAATACCCTTTAGTACTCAAGAGGACAAGTTTTTGCATGATTTTAGGCTTAAAAACCAATAGGGAACAATGCACGTTCACTAGCCTTTAGTAGAGCGATCTCTTTATGACTTAGGGAAGGAAATGAAAAAAGACTACGGAAGACAGCACAAGTCTCACTCTATGAGCTCGCTCGAGGGGTCTCATGGTTGCTCGAGTGGTGCTCGAGCAGTGTCTGTCTTAGTCGTGTTTGAAACGTTATTTTCACTCCAGTGGCAACCGTCCTCCCACCGATCGAGGGGTTGTTCGCGAATTTGAGTTTTCTTATTTACTAAGACTACCTTATTCCAGATCTATAAATAGGGAAAGTCTTTCCACATCTAGGCTGTAAAACTCGGGTAAATTTGAACTTTTGTGAAAAAGGGCAAAACGGTAATTTGCCACTACG
Organism: Ilex aquifolium; assembly: GCA_951799425.1. Lineage (NCBI taxonomy): Eukaryota > Viridiplantae > Streptophyta > Magnoliopsida > Aquifoliales > Aquifoliaceae > Ilex > Ilex aquifolium. The sequence goes on along the minus strand of OX637408.1, from coordinate 6,034,838 downwards.
GTACGAATTACAAACCTGAATTTTTCTAGAGCTCGGATGACGAAACGGACCTCACCGTTGGATTCATCTTGCGAAATCTAGCTACCCTGTCAAATTTCGTTGAATTCCGAGATAGTCAAATTTTTCGCGTTTTACGAGGCGGTCGGGCCTCAGATAACCCAAAAACAAATTTTTTAATAAAATTTTAAAGTTTGAAAAATAAATGAAGGCAAGTTAAAATAAAAATATTTTGAACTTGAACCGGAGCGAAATTTAATCGTTTCGGGGCGAAAATGGACCTGGGAAAGGAGGGTCGTGTGGCGCATTGTGGACCAAGCAATTAAAGAGTATAAATAGGGGAGAAAATCTGATTTTCTCCCCATTTCTTCAGCCAATTCCAACGTGAGAAAGAAGAGAGGGAAAAAGGCTTGAGTTCTCCACCTTCTCTCTACGACCTACGGCGATTGGTTGCTCGAATCAACTCAAACCAAGAACAAAGATTGTTCTACGCGTCGAGGGCTACAAAACCATACTAAAAACGACGGATTTCACCGAAGTTCCAAAAACGAGCTTGGAGAAATCAAGGGTTTTGAGCGAGATTGGGGTTCTTGAAGGCTTCTACCAAGTGGGTTTACGCTTCAAAAGATAGGGTTCCCTCCTACTTAGGTTTATTTCCAACCTATGGTGTTCATGTGGGATGGATAGGTTGTTAGAGAATTAAACACTTGCCTATTGTTATGAAATTGATGAAATGGGTATGGAAAATAAGTGGAATAAATTTCATCTTGAATTGGGTATGTGAGATTAACCTAATGTGATTCTTGAGTTATGTGAATTGTGGGCATGTTATATATTTACATTATGCCTTGAGAATTAAGTGTGTTATTGCTTGATTATGTGATGACATGCTTGGATGTTGTTTCTAGATAAAATGTTGATATATACATATTGATATCTTGACATTGTGAAAAATTATGGGAATTATATGTTTATGATATAATTTGTCATGGGATATGTGGAATGCGTTGAAATAGTTCATATGTCATTCATAGCATATTGAACATTGTGTCATTGTTGCAATGAGGCATCATATTGCATATGCACGAGAACATCGCATTTTGTGGGTGTGTGTGCATGGTTGTTGTCAACACCACACTTGGTGGATGACGGGTGGGCTCGAGTAAGCTTGGTCGAAGACCTGGCCGAGTCTCACGGTTTGCATGGTTAGTAGGGTTAGGGTTAGCAAGAAGGGCTAGAAGATCCCTCGGGTGCAAGGCCCGGTGATTGGGATACGCACTCCCTTGGTTCGGTCCATGAAGTGTGTGGGTGTACGCGGAACCCTCGGTGGAAGTCCGTAAATTCTGTGTGGGTTGGGTGACCCTTGGTGTAAGTCCATGAACATCCACCCCTACAAAGACCCTAGATCGGTAAATGTCATTTGATGTGTAACATAGATGACGAATTCATACACATTGGCACTTGCATGTGTTGAGGAGCTGGGAAGGGCTCGGGTTGATGTACGTGAGTGAATCTCATCTCATTTCATGGCATGGCACGGTAGATTCCAACATGGAATGCATATTCTAAATTGGAATGTTATGAGTTGTTTATTGTTGGCATGTGAACATTTCATATGCATCTAGGTGGGAGAGTAGCCTCTTTAGGACATACTCTATTGAGCGTGGCTCACCCTATACGGGAAAAATATTTCAGGTGCGAGATATACGCCGGTGGATGGCTCCCAATTTGAGCCCCGTGGATGAAGAAAGCCGGAATGTGGCTTTATTTTGAGTTTTTGTAAAATTATTATGAAAACTTAGTTTTGGCATGTAAATATATGGAATTGCTTGTAATAGGTATTGTACGTAGCATGTTTTATGTGAAAAATTTCTTTAAACATGTATGGGATGGTTTTGGAATGGAATTGATGGGATTGGAAATTAAAAACAGGTGAAACAGGCAAAACTGGGTAAGGCGTACCGGTAGAGCATACCGGTACAACGTGGTCCAGTAGGCACAACGTACCGGTACGCCATACCGGTACTCTTTCCAAAAATCTGAAATTTAAAACTGTTTTGCCAAAATTTTGGGCTATGTGTTTCCTCACTTCAAATGTTATAAATGGACAATAATAGACTACCAATGGTAGTATGTTGGACCTCGGATGGGTCAACCGATTAAAAGTACATAGACTTTGTTTTTCTTTTATAATTCCGGTCAAGGGTATGCTATTGACGTGATGTCGGGTTGTGCGACAATCACGGGTACTTCCGCGGGTTGATGGGTTATCAACGGTTAATAAAGGATCCCCCGGTTTTAGGGGCGTCACATAGGCTAAGCCTCTAGAACCTTTAGAAAGATTTCAAAGGGAAAAAATTTATTCCTCTATCTTGAAAGCTTCCACCACAACCTAAATCCTTTAGATTCAAGGCTACCACTAGCGATTCTACCCAACCTCACAAAATGGTGTTGAAGAAATTATTGGTTAAAAAACTCATTGGTGTGTGCATACCGAGGACTATTGGTGTGCCCATAATCGCTCGAGACCTAGACCAACCGTGCGGAGGGGATGTCCAAGTGAAGCTACACTAGAAGTCGGAAAGGGACTTTTGGCGATGAGACATAGCAAGGACTTGAGCATCTAACCATGGTATTGATTGAGGTATAAGTCTCGAATACTTGTAAATTGACATGAAGAGTAGTGGATTAGGCTTTGGTGAATCCAACGAGGTTCCCTGCTATTTTTTTCTGTGGAGGATTTTTCGGGTCAAAAAATTTCTAGTGTTTTTTAATTTCTATCATATACACTTGTGATTTGTTAACACACATGCACAGTATGTGTTTGCGGAATTGATTGATTGAATATTCATTCATACATAGTTGTGTATTGGGCTTGAGAATTTGGAATCGACGTGAGATTGATTACGAGTGAATTAATTGAATATTAATTTAATCAATCATCATGTGTGTTAAGGGTTGTGGTGACTAAAGGGGTTCTCATCGTTTAATTTTGCATTTGATTGAAAAGAGGTAATTATGGTAGACATAGGTTTTAATTGTAAACTGATTTCGACTAAAATCAAAAAATCTATTCACCCCCTCCCCCTCTAGGTATAGTGTCTTGGGCTCCACATTTATAATTGTGAGGAAAAATCCATATTGGGTTCCCCTCCCGGAACAACACTATGTAAACAAACAAATAAAAAATCAACTTTGCAATCAATAACCGTGCAATATCCTACATACTAACCTTCATATCAAACCAAATCCAACATAAATCTCAAAAACAATCATAACACAAACCATAAATCATCCCCAAACACACAACATATGTAACGCCCCGATTTTTCTCTTCTTTTCGGAGACGTTAATTGATATAAAAACACCCAAATAAAAATAACAGAGCGTTAATTGTCCCAATAAAATTTCATTTATCAAAATCATCTCCCAATACAAATAAATCTGTCAATATAAATACATCTCCCAATACAAATAAAATATCAATTATATCAACATCTTCTCGTCTTTAATACTCCGATTATCTCATTCCGATCTTTTCTCTAAAATCAACCTGAAAATATTAAATAAAGTGGGGAAGTATACAATATGACGAGGAAAAATATATTCAAGGACATTGAATAACAAATAATCGAGTATCACAAAATATCTTAATCAACAAATATAAATATCATATTTGAATATCACACATCATGCAGAATCTTAACACAGATCTGACACCTCACCAATCATCCCACCTCAACCCGATCTCACGGGTCTCTTGGCTGGCGATGCATCGACTATTGGCTACCACGATCCCGTCTCAATATCCGCAAAACACAATCAATGAGATCAAGAACACGATCAATGAGATCAAAATATTCAACGATATTCAATCGAAATTCTAAATTAACGATAGCACAAGTCGGAATACAAATCAGAGGATAGTCAAAGAAATACTCTTTGTAAAGAGATTTAAGGAGAGCATATTGCATACCACCCCGTACCTCAAAATCAATATTTGAATTCGATAACTCTGATTTCCGTTTCATTCTTCTTCCTTTCGGTTTGAACTAAAAACACCCACCAATATTTGTTTTCTTTCTCCCTCTCTTCCTCCTTTGCTCTCGGCTTAACACCCACAAACACATATATTTTTCTTCCTTTGTTTACTCTCCCTCACTCTCGGTTTCTAGCAAAAGGAAGAACACACACACACACACACACTGATTTAGGTTTTAAACACACATACTTTATGTAACGCCCCAAAACACACCCTGGACGGCATTACATTCTAAGACCATTCACAACATGAGAGCACTAATATAATTCCATCAATAAGAAAAATTTTCCATTCATCATCCATAAAATTTACCATATCATCCCAAAGAATAAGCCAAGCTATGGCATTTACATCTCAAAGGATCAAACGTAACTTAGCAGCGGAATAACAAAAGAAAACTAAACTTCACATGATTTCAAAATAAATTCTCAAATCTATTACAAAGGAAGCTATGTCTCTATATGTCCACCTCGGGATCTAGATTTCCCTCGAATGGGGCCTCCCAATACCCATGCTCGTCAACTCCGAGGTTCTCCTCTAGCACCGTATCTGAAAAATGTTAGCGGTAGGGGGTGAGCACTAAGCTCCGTAGCAACATTCCTCCCAAACTCGAACAAGGTTTATAAAAACATATAAAATGGTCGGTCTCATTTTACAAATAGCATACATAATCTTTGAAGTAAAACAGGGACATTTTAAAATGGATCTCAAGTTTAAGTAGCAACAGTAATTTAAATGAACAGTAAAAGAAACCAAGATCCAATACATATCCATTTTCCGAAATATAAACCATTTTCCCACAAGACCTTGTGGAATCCCATACTCCCACAAGTTCTTGTAGGAAACCATTTTCCACAATAATACAATAGTCCATAACTTGAATATTCCACAACCATATGTATGTGTATCTCAAACATGATGTAAGGCAAACCCCATGAATCAACACATTGAGTAATATCTAGCCCACACACACCCACACAAATCTTATCAAAGATATCCATCCTTTAGGAAGGGCGTATGCCATACCCATGGCAGTGACGTATCCAACCCAGGTATTAGTATACTAACCCTCTTACACGGCACCCGTGAGCAATAGCGGTTTAGTCTTACCAAAGCACTAACCCCACTACGAGTGGTAGGAGAAATGTCAACCCACACGGAGCAAGCAACACGTCTACCCACTCTACGATATCTCGTCAAAGGCCACCCATGGTCTTCCCACACTCATAAGAGATACAATACCAAACCCCATTTCACAATTTACAAGGATATCTTAAAATCCCCAATTTAAGCATGTGACATTTTCAATAACCAACCAAGAAAATGCAAGAGATCACAACAATATCATTTTATTACTCAACACAAAACACTATGATTTTGAAATCAAGAATAAAGGAAGAGTTCAAGAGGAAAACCCATCACTCTTGAAAACTAGGGTTTTTCAAACAAAAGAGAGATTTCATGGGTATACAACCCTAACTTTGTGTAAAACATGTTAACAATTGCAAGCAATCCAAGAAACAATGAATCCATAGCAAATACATATGATTAGGATTCAAAACATATATATATAATAACCCTAACATCAATGAACAAGAATAGAAGAAAACCCCTACCTTAAGCTCTTGAAGAAACCTAGGGTTTGAGTCTTGAATCACTTGTGAACCCTTTGTCTTTCCTTGTTTTTCACCTTTGATCTTGTGTTTTTCTCTTCCCCTCTTTCTCTCTAATGTTTTCTAGGGTTTTAAGGTGTGTAATGAAGGCTAAGGGGATGGCAAGAAGTATTTATAGTGGGGGAAAAACCGGCTGTTCGCGAACTAAAATTGTCTGATTTTTACAGTGACTACCGGTAGTCCGAGTACACTGGGCACTTGACTACCTGTTGACTACCGGTAGCTCGGGCACACTGGACCATTGACTACCGGTAGTCACTGCCCAGATTTTCTGCTTCAACTTCAAGTGAAGTTTTGACCCATTTAGAGGTCGAATTGTAGAATTTTCATGAGAGACACTTTTGTAGCCCTAGATGTCTAATATCTGCTTTCCAAATTTCAGATCAATTGGAGTTAGGAATAAAAAGTTATGATCGAAATAGTAGACAGTGTCCAAAATCCTTTATACCCAAATTTTCTCTAAAATGTGTTTTAACTCCAAAATACTTCCTAACTTCTAATACACCCCATATCACCTCTCCCAAGGTTTTTCGACCTTCCAGACTCAATGGAAACCTTATTTTGACCTAAATCCATTTAGAAACTTACTTAATCCCTCTTCTCAAGCTTACACACCTTCAAAACTTCAACTTCCAAATTAATTTGCATCTCTAGTTTTTTTATTCCTACCATCACTACACATATCCACATTTTTACAACTATTATTTAATATATATCTATATACATATATAAACGAAAATGCGGGGTGTTACACTTTACTACACTTAAAGTACACACACATTTTCCACACTTTATAGTACACACACACACACCCGGCATACACACACCCACACACATAACTTTTAAAATAACCCACCACCTTTTATTTGACACGTGTAAAGATATTTCTATGCAACTTTAATAATTATACTTGCCTCCCCCCAAATCCTTAAATGATTTCAAAATCAACCAAATATTATTTTCATACACAAAATTCCATCTAATAAATAATTTCACATAATTGCAATTAGTCAACATAATTATGTTTAAACTACTTCTAAAAATTTGGGATCTCACAATCTACCTTCCTTAAAAGAATTTCGTCCCCGAAATTCCTTAAGCTATCGATTTCCACATCATCTATGATTGAAACATAAATATAACAAATTATAAATTAAGGGGACCTTCATATAATTATCAAAAAGCTACATTCTCATCATCCCCAAACGTCCAAAACTAGCACCACCACTTTTCTTTTCAAATTACTTAGTTTTTAATTCAAATATCTAATACTGTCAATCTCAATGGAAAACATAGTGAACTTATTTCCCACAAATCCCATATAAGATCTGAAGTCTAAGCTCTGATACCAAGCTGTGACGCCCCATCAACCTGCGGAATACCCAAGAATACCGTGTAACTCGATATCACGCTATTATGCCCCATTTCCCGGGATCCATAATTTAACAAAATTCGGGCAGAGTCTCCTTTGTACGAGGAGCTCTACCCAAAACACAATATGTGCAATCATACAACCACATGACCTATCCGAGGTCCAATATACAAAATTCTATCGGGTGTTCACGCGGTATTCCATGTCTCCATGCTCCGAAAATACACCCCAGATCCGACTCATGTGGTGGATTGGGGCGAGCTTGTTGTTGATGCGGATGGGACCTTCGAGGAGGGACTGGTACGTATCATGGATAGCCGAGATCAGGTTTTGTGAGGCAAGACCGTGAGGCTAGTGAAGGTGTTGTGGTAGCACCGAGAAGTGGAGGAGGCGACATGGGAGCGCGAGGACACTATCCGTACCAGTTATCCTTTCTTATTTGAGGATGGAGGTACATTTTTGTAGTTATGAGTATGATATACTTGTCGCATATGCATGTGGTTGAATGTGCATGTGTGTGTGAATTTCGGGGACGAAATTCTTTTAAGAGGGGAAGAATGTAAAACCCAGGAAAATTTGAACTTTTTATGAAAAATGGCAAAATGGTAAATTACCACTACGGTGTGGGTTGAGAACGCTTATTTTTATAGAGCTCGGATGACGAAATGGACCTCTCCGTTGGATTCGTCTCACGAAATCTAGTTACCCAGACAAATTTTGTCGAATTCCGATATAGTCGAATTTTTCGCGTTTTACGAGGTGATCAGGTCTCGGGTGACCCCAAAAACGAAATTTTTATTAAAATTTTGAAATTTGGAAAATAATTTGAATAAATTTCATATAAAATATTTTGAGCTTAAACTGGTGCGAAATTTAATAGTTTCGGGGCAAAAACAGACCCGATAAAGGGGGAGCGTGTGGCGCGACGTGGACCAAGCGTTAAAGTGTATAAATAGGGACTAAAATCTGATTTTTTTAGAAGAACCTCTGCTGGTTTCTGCTGGGTTTAACCTTTGAAGAAGAAGAGAGGAAAAAGAGAGAATTTCAATCTTCTCTCTCAGATCTACGGAGTTTCGCCGGTCGGAATTCTTCGAGCCAAGTATTAAAGTCGATCTACGCGACGAGGGTTACGCAACCATACCAAAAAGGAAGAATTTCAGCGAAGATTCAAAGATGGGATTTTGGAGAAAGTTTGGCTTAGAGCTTGGGTTGTGTTCTTGGAGCCTTCTACGGTTGTTTTATGCTTCAAGAGGTAGGATTTTCATCCTACTTAGATTTATTTCCAACCTAAGATGATTGTATGAAATAGGTAGGTTGTTAGATGTGACTTAACAAATGCCTATTGTATTTAAAATATGAAATGGGTATTGGAAATGGGTAGAATAAATTCTATCTTGACTAGAATACATAGGAATTGCTAGATTGTGATTTCTTAAAATTTTGATAATTGGGTATGTGGAAATCACTAAATGTGATTTTTTGATTTATGTGATGATTATGAACATTTTATGTGATAACATGATTTGGTGCCTTGAAGGTGTTTGACTAAATGTCTATATGAAAATTAAGTGTGTTATTGCATAGATTATGTATGACATGCTTGGGGAAAATTGTTGTCAAATGTGAATGTTGGTATATGCTTGTGATATATTGGCATTGTGATGACTTTATGAAAGTTATATGCTTTGGATATAATTTGCCATGAAAATGTTGAATGTGGTTAAATTAGCCCATATGACATTCATTACATATGGGGCATGACATTGATATTGCAATGGTACATTACATTGCATTTGCACGGAGGCATCACATTCATGGGCATGAGGCATGAGTGTGGGTGTGTGTGAATGGTTGATCAAACATCATTCTTGGTGGTTGATAAGTGGACTCGGAATGGTTGGATCGAAGATCCGGCTGAGTTGCATGGTTGTACGAAAAACTTGTGTCGGGTATAATAAGCAGGGCTAGATTCTCCCTCGGGTGCAAGACCCGGCTACTTGGTTCATACACTCCCCTGAGGTGCAATTCCGGAAAAGTGTAACGGTGTACGGAACAGGCGGTGTGATTTTAAAATCCGATACCCAACAAAGACACATGATTTTGTTTTATAAAATAGTCATTCGATGTGTAACATCCAACAAAGATACATGATTTTGTTTTGTAATAAAGACATGATTTTTATTTTAAAAAGATCATTGGATGTATTTCATCAATGACAGATTTATACACATTGGCATTGCATTGTGTTGTGGGAGCCGGAATGAACTCGGGTTAAAGTGCATGAGTGAGTCTCATCTCATTTCATGGCATGGCATAGTAGAATTCCAACATTGAATTGCATATTCTTGTTAGAGATGGTTGTTGCTTGTTGAATGTTGCATGTGAACATTTCATATGCACTTAGGTTAGGGAGTAACCTCTGTAGGAGATACACTATTGAGCGTGGCTCACCCTATATGGGAAAATATTTCAGGTGCGGAGTTCACGCTGGTGGAAGGCTCTCAATCGGGGCCCAAATGTTGAAGAAAAGCCGAAATGTGGCTTTAAATGATGTTTTTGTAAAACTAGACTTGTAATTTAGTTTTTGGCATGTAATGTATGTAAAAAAATTGTAATTTGAACTTGTATTAACTATGTTTAATGCATAAATTCATGATGTAGGAGTATGAATTGACGTACATTGGACCTCGGATGGGTCATAGGATTAAATGTTGTTATATGAGTATGGATAAATAGACCTGATGTGGTCAATGTTGTATATTGGACCTCGGATGGGTCATGTGGTTGTATGATTGCATAGGTTGTATTTTAGGTAGAGCTCCCCGTACAAAGGAGACTCTGCCCGAATTTTGTTAAATTATGGATCCCGGTAAATGGGGCATAATAGCGTGATATCGAGTTACACGGTATCCACGGGTATTCCGCAGGTTGATGGGTGATCAATGGATTAACAAAGGACCCCCGATTTTTGGAGCGTCACAACATAAACTAACTACTTTCAAGCAATATTCCAAAGAAAAGTTAAAGAAGTATCCAAACTAAGTTCAAACCGTTAAAAACTAACTATACTAAGCAAATAATAGTAAAGTGTTCAACCAAAAATCCAGAAACTAAGGCATGATCAAAAACTAAAATTTTCAAGAATTAGGATGACGAAACGGACCACACCGTTGGATTCGTCTCATGAAATCTAGCTTCCCAGTCAATTTTTTTCAAATTCCGAGATAGTCGAATTTTTTATGTTTTACGATGCAGCCGAATGTCACGTGACTAAATTAAACATGATCAGATTTTATTCGCGGAACTCAGGAAATAATTTAAATTTAGTTCAATAAAAATGTGCTAGACTTAAACCGAGAGGAGATTTAATTGATTTGAGATAAAATTTGATTAGAAAAAGGGGGACGTGTGGCGCAACGAGGGTCAAGTATTCTAGGAATACAAAAGGGGAAGAAAATATGATTTTCTTTCCCATTTCTTCAGCCATTTTTCCAAAAAGAGAGAGAGAAAAGAGAAGAAACTCTCCCCCTCTTCACTTTCTTCCTCCGATCTACGATGATCCAACCATCGGATCACTTCGGGCCAAGAACTAAAGTCATTCTACGCGTCAAGACCTACAAAACCATACCAAAGATCGCGGGTTTCACCAAGATCTCAAAGATAAAAAAATTTAGGATAAAGTTTTGGAAACTTGATTTGGGATTTTTGGGATTCTTGGGACTTCTCCTATGCGAATATACGCTACAAGAGGTAGGATTCCTTTCCTAATTAGGTTTATTTTCAACCTAGGGTTGAAATATGAAATGTGTAGGGTATTAGAGATGAAATGTCATGTATAACACAAGCCTAAGGTGTTAGAGAATGGAAATGGGTATAAGAATATATTTAAACCAAATCTTGCATGATTGAGTTTTTATGAAATTGCGTGGTTATGAATCTCATGACAAATGTAATGTTTGGGCATGTTATGTGTTTACATAATTTTTGTGTTTTATAGGTGTTTGATATAATGTCTATGAATGATTAAGTGTGTTATTTGAAATAAAAATGATATAACATGCTTAGTGGAGATTGTGGAATATAATTATATGCTTATGATATAATTGACATTTGGGGAAAAAGGATATATTCATTATATGCTCATGATATGAGGAACATGATATTGTGAATTGCAATTATACATTACATTTGCATATGTACGGGTTACACCACGTTCATGGGTGTTGGCATGAGTGTGGGTGTATGGGTTGGTCAATCACCGACTGGTGAATTGATGGGTGGACTTGGGAATTTTGGATAAAGGTCCAATTGAGTTGCATGGAACATTGCATAGAAAACTTGTGTCATGAATAGCAAGAAGGGATAGATCCTTCATCGGGTGCAAGGCCTGGTAACTTGGTTCACTCACTTGACCGGCGGTGAAATTCCAAAAAAGTGTGTCAGTGTACTCGGAACCAGAGGTGTGAGACCTCAAATGCCATGAGGGTGTGATAGACCATTGGTGTGAGATCATGAATTTAACTACCCAAGAAAGACTCAAAGTTGATGAATGGTCAATAGATGTCTAACATCAATGGCGGAGGTTTGGAATGCCCAGATGCATACGCAGACATGACATGTGTTATGGGAGCCGGTGGAGGGCTCGAATTGAAATTCATGTGTGAGTTCCATCTCATGACATGACATGAAAAGGGTATCATTCATTTATGAAATGTATGTTCTTGAATGAATAATTCTATGTGATGAATTGCATGTGACATTTCATATGCATCTGGGTTGGGGAATAGCCTCCTTAGGAGATATCATATTGAGCGTGACTGATCCTTTATGGGGATATATTTCAGGTGTTGGATAAGCACTGGTGGACGGTTCTCACTCGGGCCCCTTTTGACGACAAAGGCGGAATGTGGCTTTTGAAATACATTTTGTAAATCAATTATGTAATTTGTTTTGAACTTGTAAATTTTTATAAAAATGGGACATGTAATGAACTCTTTTGGACAATGCTTTGATGTAAATGAATGTTGTATGAATTTGGATGAACATGGAATGAGATTGGGTGGTTAAAGGTTGAACATTGGAAAGATTTGGGGAATATCTGGGCTCAGGTACTGGTACCTAATCGATTAAGTACCGGTACCACGCTATCGGATGACCTAGCTACCGGTACCTAGACTCACAGGTACCAGTACTTAGATTTCAGTGGACTTAAGTGCCGGTACCTAGGCCTCAGGTACCGGTACCCCTAAGGACAGTGGGCACAGGTACCGGTATTTAGGCTATCTGATACCGATACCTAGCAAACAGTGGGTCCAGGTACCGGTATCAAGGTCCATAGGAACCGGTACCTGAAAAACAGAAAGCCCAGGTACCAGTACCATGTATCAGAGGTACCGGTACCTCCTCTCAAAACGTGAAATTTTAAAATGTAACACTGAGGGGCATTCACTTTTTTAACGAACCTCTATGGATGATGTAAATGGATAATAATAAGTCCTAATTATTATCCATTTGGACCTTGGAATGACCATGTGATTAAATGTGTACATGTCATGTGTTGGGTAGTGCTTCGATACAAAGGAGACTCTACCAAAACTCTATTTTGGTTACGATTCCGGTGAAGGGGATGTAATTGTTGGAACGAAAATCCTAAGAATCATATGGAGAAGTTTTTGTTTTCTTTGAGGGTATTCTATTGTGCACATGGCAAGCTGTTAATAGAGCTTCTCCCCATAGATTTGTTGGTAGTTTAGCATGCATAAGAATAGCATTAATCATATCTACCAATGTTCTATTCTTTCTTTCAGCCAAACCATTGTGTTGTGGAGTGTAAAGTGCACTCGTTTGATGAATCAAACCATTTTCTTCACAAAAAACAGTAAATTCAATTGGAAAATATTCACCACCTCGATCACTTCGTAGGATTTTAATTTTCTTTTCCAATTGATTTTCAACCAAGGTTTTATAACATTTAAACATATCAAATGCTTGATCTTTAGTTCTCATTAAATAAACATGAGTAAACCTAGAATGATCATCAATGAAAGTAATAAAATATATATTTCCTCCTCTAGTTAAATGACCATTTAATTCACATATATCAGAATGCACAAGTTCAAGTATTTCAGTTGTACTTTCATTCTTTGGAAAAAGGTTTCTTAGTCATTTTTGCTTGTATGCATATTTCACATTTTCCAAAATTTTCATTTGTACATGGAATTAAACCATGCCTAGACATATACCTAATTGATCCATAATTAACATGTGATAAATGAGCATGCCATGAATTAAAAGGAAACTCAAGAATATAAACAGAAACATCAACTTTATTAATGCTCAACTTAAACATGCCATCACATGAATTCAGTAAGCAAGAAAAATAATTTATCCTTCCAGCATGCGAAGTTCGTTCCATCAAAACGATCCAACTTGAACACTTCGGGATTGAACTTGAAAACAGAATTCGAACCAGTAACCGAACCAGTAGCCTCCATTGTTGTTTAATTTCCTTAAGATTGTTAGCAAAATAACTACAATAGATTAGAAGGCTTTGATCGTGTATTCACTCTCCTTAAGGAAATTATGCCCCCACTATGTTGCTGCTGGGTTTGTGGCAACCTCTAGGATTAACAAAGTCAAATAGAATTTTAGATAGCAAACCCTAAAATTCTCCCAAGAACAGAATAGATAAACGTTTTGTGTATATTTATTGAAGGATTTGTACATGTATTTATAATACCTTAGAGATGTAAAGAAGAGACACAACTCTTGGGCCAAGAGACATATAGCAGTTAATTAACTACTTAATTAATACAAAATAATTAATACAAATTATTAATTGTTTATAGGCTTCAAGCCCAAGATGCCCCAAGTGCCCAAGTGCCCATCTTTTGACTTTAAATATTATTTATTTAAAGCCTAATTAAGGCACATTGATTTGAAATATTTGGAGCTTCCCTCCAAATCCTTCCACCATCCAAACTTATAAAATTTGGTGTGTTTCTTCTTTTAAACTCTTATACTCCCTTTCAATTTTTCAGTGTGGGATATCTTATATTACTAACTATTTCTAACAAAAACTTATCCACCCTTAGACTCAAACCTATACCAAATTAAGACAAAACTTATTTTAGACCCAAATTGAAGCAGACTCAAATTCTATACTAAATTTATAACGATAACTTTTTAATTTATCCAAAACTAAAAGATTTCTTCAACAACTTATTCTCTTCCTCTTTTTGTCTTTCTTTACTACGTTGCTTCCATCGCCGACCACTACCGAAGCTTTCATAAATTATTTGAAGGCTTGTAGGTAAATTTTTTCCTTTTCATATTTTATCTTCTTGATTTCTTGTATTTTTCAAAACCTTAATCTCACCCATCTTTCATAATATATAAACCCTAAGGTTACCCATCAAATTTTTCTTTGATTTTTTCGAGTTAAACACTATCAGTAGTACAATTTCAAACCACCGACTCTTCCTAAAATTTTGTGCCTTCGTTACCCACAAATTTAAAAAATTCTTCATTTTATTTCTTCACTCTTTTATTTTTATTAAAAACATATGCTTTTGTATTATTCATATCAAGCCCATGTCAAAATAGTTATATTTTTTTCTTTATCTGGATTTATTAAAAATGATAAAGGATTAGAACAATTTTAGAATTCTTGGGTGGTTTCTTTATTCCCATGTAGTGTTGTATACATATTCATTTTTTTTTTTTTTTTAATTACCCACTTGTAGAGAGATATGAAAGTTTTATTTATTTGATCAAATATCATGATTTGAATGACACACAAAAAATGAGTTTTGGGATAATAATGAAATTTTTTAAAAGATTTGAGTAGATATTTGAGTTTACACATTGAAGTACTCTATACCAAATCAAGTTTTTTACTTAAATTTAGACTCAAATATGAGTTTAAATTTGAGTAGTGGTTGGAGATGCTTTTAGAGGCTCTTGGCTTATAGAAAAACCTTAATGAACTTTGAAATCTACCTAATGTCTTCAACAAAGGCATCAATTACCCAAGGGGGGTATTCCTGTCCAGCTTGACTACTTCCATGTTATCGCTCTCAAAATTTTATAGATGAATCTCTATTTTGGGGTTGAAATTCGATACTTAAGAGAAGATAAGAAACAAAAAAAGGAAGATAGAATGAGAGGAGGAGGGCTGAGGGTCCTCTACTGTTGAAAAATTTAACAGCAGAGGAGTCGGACCGGCAGAGGAGAGGCAAGTGGAACAGTTGCATGAGATGAATATAACTGAAATTTTTAAGTTCGTTGTAAAAAGCGTGTTTAAAAAACGGAGTCTTTAACCCTAACTTTTTATTTTAAAAAACATGGTTGTTAAACACACTTCAAACGATGTTACTATTTATTTAAAAAATTTGTGCTTTAACCACTTTTCTTTATAAAACGGAGTCTTTAACCCCGACTTGATTAAAAAGTTAGGTCTCTAACCACGCTTTTCATTGATATAAAAAAATTTCTTTGAAAGCGTGATTATTGGGAAAAAGTTAATTAAGGCGAGATTGATATTTTTAAAAAACATGACTTTAATAAATAAGTTAAAAAATGCCGTAGATTAATAATTTTATTTGCAAAATGCCGTGGATTGGTAATTGATTCTGGTGAAATAGAATCCAATCAATTTCAATTTAGTCATCCATCAT
The DNA here is from genome assembly GCA_951799425.1 of Ilex aquifolium. Lineage (NCBI taxonomy): Eukaryota > Viridiplantae > Streptophyta > Magnoliopsida > Aquifoliales > Aquifoliaceae > Ilex > Ilex aquifolium. Next base: position 6,019,076 of record OX637408.1, on the reverse strand, counting down.
TAAATTCAACAGACTCCCCTAACAGGCCTTTATGGGTCCAGTGACACCGGTTATGCTAAGTGAATGGATGGGTAGAGAAGGCACCTGAGTTTATAACATGTCATCTCCCTTCTTATATTCTGAATCAATAAAATTTCTCTTGTTTCAAACAAAAGCGTGTGTATACAATTCTATATGCATCCCTGAGTCCAGGGGCCTAGTTCTATTCATGGATCCATCGTGGTAACATGATGATCTTTATTATTTACCACATCTTTAAGGTTTTGGTTATTAGTTTAACCAAACATTGCCTATCCATTATTTTCGGAAGAATCAATGAGCACCTATTGATAGTGGTGAATTTTTGAGAACGTGGATTCTCTTAAGAGTATTGGATCATCGAAAAACAGATTAATTCCTATCTCGGGCCAGACCAATGATGACAAAAGAAAAATGTAAGAAAAATCGGATGGAAAATATTCACTTACATAGCAGTAATAGAGTTCATGAACAATCAAGCATGAAACTAAAGAACATCAATTCCATTCAATCTCGCTTAAATGAACATATTTTTGAGCATGTTATCATAATAGCAATTTTGCAAACATTTTTTCATGCCTATCACCTTTATTGTGTTAGCCGCAGAAGAAACAACACAAATTCTATCCACAACACACCACGCCACAGAGAGAGTTTGATTTTCTTGAAATCATATTTCGGCTAACTATTAGCCTTCAACAGCAAAGATTGAACAGCTGCAACAAATGAAGTAACCACTAAGGCTCAGCCACTTGTACAAGCTTTTGTTTCAAGTAGAATGAAGCTCCAGTAAACCAAGTAGTCAGGTGTCCATGTGTGGTCTCAAGAAAATTCAGAATCACAAAAATTTCTATAGTAACTCTAATATCCACACAATATAACTTACATGAATGCCTTCACAAACTTAAGCATTCTTGTGATTTCAAATAGATTTCTTGTTGAAAACTACAGACAGAGCACCACAAAATGGGAGAAACAAAAGGAAATATCCCAAAATTTTTAAAACTTATCATATTGTCCTAAAAAATCCACGAACTTCAATAAGAAAATTGTGTAGATTCTTTCTGAACTTCTGGTAATTTGTGCGATCAAGTGTCGAAGAAAGGTGGTTTGAGCTTGTGAGAGACTGCAATGCATTTGTCAACCTTAATCTGAATGTTGGATTTGACTGCCTTTCTATTAACTCATTGCACAATCTCTGCCAAAAAAAAAAAAAAATTGAAAAAGAAAAAAAAAATACCGGTGTAAAATATCTAAGAGGAAAAACAATTACCAACTCTAATTGTCATTGGAAAAAATTAGAAGTAATACCTGGTAAAGACCCTGTTCACAAAGGATCAATGGAAGGAGAGCTTCTGCTGCAGTGCTGACTAGATCAGTGCTGGAAACACAAACAAAAAATATCATCAAAAGGTCATCAAGAGAGCAACAAGTTGATGAAAACATAATTGGTATAACCAGATTAGGAAAATGATTTCTTGGAGGGGCATCTTGATCATTGCAGAGGGAGTCAGCTTTGTCCTTCTATATGACTCATTTAACTGCTTTCACTTGTTTTGTTGTTCTTTCAGAGAGTGTGGTGAACCTTGGCTAATATTATTCAAGTTCAATATTAGCATTGCCTCTAACCTGTAATCCTCAAAGAGGAGGAATTTCATCAATGAACGAAGGAATTGGCTCAGAATGCCTTCTTGACAGTTTCCATCACGGTCCTTATAAACTGTAGCATGTGAACCTAACCCTGCTTTACCGGCACCCATTTCCTTGTAGTGGCAGGAAGCAAGTGCTTTCAGAGATCTCAGACACATGTCAACAACTTCTATGTCCTGTATTATTGTGGGAACAAAAGAATACTAAGAAAATAAATCAGGAAAAAGCACAGCCACACATTTTAGACTTGCTGTATGATAAAAGGTCGTCAACAATTCTCTTGTAATAAAATAAGTCATTGAGTCACCATGCATGGGTAGCAACAGATCGAAATCAACAAGATGCAAAATCCCTCCAAGCAAGTCCACCAACATACGTGTATATAAATCAACACCATGTAAACTAATACATGGCCCCAGATGGGTATTACATCAGATTGAGAGGGCAGTCATTTACCTGATGATGAAGACCAAAATCAAGAGTTCCAATAACATGAGCAAAGGATTCACTATTTAGTTGTGACACCATTTCAGGATAGACCTCCAGCAAATGCGATAGCAGTGAGAAGTACTGCCCATAGACATACAAAATATTAGCTGCCTGAAAACGATACTGGATTACGTATATTCTAATGAAAAAGAAAGCTCACATCATGACAAAGCTTAGGGTATTTCAGCATCTCCAAAGTTATAAGAGGGTTAACCATGTGAAGACCCATATACACCACCTGCAAGACAATATGATAAGAGACCATCCACCGATGCTGGTGCAAAAAGTACAACATCAAGATATACCTGAGAAATATTTGTGCCATGGGTCTCAAGGGAATCTGATGAGAAGTCAACCTGCAAATTTCATTTTTCATCGACTGGGCTATTGCAAAGGCTAATATTAGCAGAATAAATAAATAGAAAAAATTCATTGTGAAAAGAGAAGCTAAAAAAGTACCAGATCCTTCGAACAGAGATTTGCAAGGAGTTGTAGAAGAGCTCGCAAATCCCTATATTTTTCAGTATCTGCCTCAGTCCGTAAGCTGCTTGAAAGGCTAACTGATATCTGAGAAGGCAATGAAATAACAGAAGTCAACAGCCAATTACAGATATTAGAAAACAACCTTGGTAGAGTATCTCCTGGATGAGTAAAAATCATCTGCTTGTGCAAAAGTTCTATTCACCAACAACAACAGCTGGGGGAGAACTACAAGTAATTAAACACGGTCCGTTAATCCAAAGAGAGACTCCTCTAAACACAAGGCAGAGGGCAATTCCTTTGTTGTAACTCCCATATCTGTAAAGAGTGTTTGTATCCCACGATTAGGACATGATTCACAATCTCAGACAAATTCTCGTTCCCATCTCAATATTGGAACCAAAAGGGAGGACCCATAACTTTAGAACATTAAATGTTGACAATGTAATTTCAAGAAGCTTTGCGAGATTATGATGCAATTGCTATTATATGTTCAACAACACAACAAACACCACATCAGTAATCAATGCTGATGGACCTATTTTCCTGATAAATAGCCTGCCGTTAAACAAAAAATAGAGCATAATGGAGGAACATGATTTATGCAGTGCACTCCAAATAGTTGGGACAAGGATTAATCTAGTTGAGTTGAGTAGAAAAGGTTTAAAGTCGTCATCGAATATTAGACAAACCCCATACTATCTCACTCCAGTTCTTGCTCTGTGAAGTTTCAAGCAATTCAGGCAAAAATGTTGAATAGTTGTGCACCCATGGCTTAAAATTAGTTTCAAATGCTTTGGTCATATAAAGTGCAAGAACACCAGAATTGGTTAGGAACAAACAAGAAAAATGCTGTTACCTAGTTTAGCCTGTGTTAGCCATAGGTAGGCCTGTCTATGGATCGGTTTTCATCCGCATTAGATTCGTTTATTTAGTCGGATATGGAGAATTCTAAGCCAGTAATCCAGATCCAAGCCGAATCCGTTTAGGCCACTCCAATTGGATTTGAATACGGATATATAGTAATCCGAGCCATTATTAATCTAATTCAAATAGAATGAAATAACAGTATGCATCAATATTGCATATGTTATATTTCTATGGAAGCATGAAGAAAAAGAGTTAAAAACTCATAATATCATAGCTTCTTTTGACTCACTTTTTCTATTTCCATTTTCTTTCCCTCTTTTCTCCCATTTTCCGCCTTTCTTTAATTTCATCTAGTCTTTTCTTTTTTCCTCCTTTCACTAGTTCCCTATCCAGCTTCATGAACTGGCTCCCTAGGTCTTGACACATGCCTGCCAGTGCTCCTCTCTCTCTCTCTCTCCACCCAAAACTCATTCCCAACTGTATCCCAGGATCACTCTTTCGGCGTGTCATCCCTGTCCCACTCCTGTTCACGAAACCCTCTCATTCCCCAGCCCCTCTCCTATGTCTCTCCTATCCATGGATCTGGTTTGTTCATGACAAGCAAGGTCATCAACTGCGGGTGAAGTTCAAGTTCATTGATGGCCATGAAGGACTCTCCCTTAGGTCAGATCTGATTTGTAGGTTTTCAATTTTCAGTTGAAATTGGTGGATTATTTGACGTCATTTTGATTTAATTTGGCTGAAATTATTGTTTGACTGATGGAATTGAACTGACATGATCTAAAAATGACTATTATTGGAATTTGTTGATTAACTTGTACTCGGACGAGGATTGAATTTTTCAAATCTGGAGAGTAATTGAATTGGATCAGGTTGAGTAAAATTTAATCGAGTTCGGATTAGGTTATAGAACAATTCCATCCACATCCGATCCGTTGATAGACCTAGCTATGTGTATTGAAAGAAGTGGACAAGATACAAACCTAAACTTTGGCATAATTTTGTAAATATCCTTCAATTTGAATCCACAACCTGGTGGTTGTCAGCCCACACATTTTATTAACCTTAGCAAATCAAGGATCAAAATATCATTTTGTTTTCACCAAAACATTTGGGATTTTTTGAAATGTTTTGGAATGTCTCAGCCAATGTTGTGCAAACAAAAAGTCCAATTTCTATTTTTCCTGTTTCCATTTTGTTACCAAATTTCCAAAACTTGTCCATTTTCAAACTAACTGAAATTATGCACTGAATGATGATGCCCAAATTGCAATATTGACAAAAATGTATAATAACACATGGGAAAACAACTCGAAATTAAGAAATTTTTAAACTATATAAACTTTCTGATAAAGAAATTTTTACAAAAAATAGTAATAGAAGTTTTTTTTTTTAAGGAAAGTAACAGTAATAGAACTCAAGTACAATGAGTATGATGATCTTGATTCTAAACTAGATACATGCATCTTGTGTATTATGTGATCAATGTGTATCGCTTAAACTGATGCATAAATAGCCATTAGACCAGAAAAGTTAAATTTTACATAGATTTGGGTAACTAAAGAAGAACATATCCAGAAACTAAGGGTGGTTAAATGCCAATGTAAAGATAGATATATCGTTAGACAAGAAAAGATAGTACTAAAAATGAATATATTCATGAAACCGTAGAAAGTACACTCGATAGGAGATAAATTATGAGAACATCAACTTGAGTAGTTTGGACATGTTTATAGAAAACCTAGTATTGCACCTGTGAGGAAAAAACACATATTGATGGTAATGTGAGAAGTATATGTGAGTCAAATTAATTTGGGCGACATAGTAAAAACTGATATGATAGCTCACAGCTTAATGGAAAATGCATTTATTGATAGAGCAAAATAGAGAAACACGATTAATGTACCCAACCTCAAAGAGTTGGGAAAAAAAGGATTTTTTTAGTTTGAGAAATGAACTTGATTTAGAGCTATATTAAAATATATGATTGCAAAAACCAGGAGAGATCTTGTGGAATATTAAACGAGAGAGATCTTAAAATATTTTATATGAGAAATAAAGTACGAAATTTCAAGTCTAAATTAGAGTCATATGACTGAGTATAGAATAATATTTATTAGATCCTCTTTTAAATTTTCTTTTAAAATTCTATACCTAAATTTTGATTGCTTAAAATCACAAGAAATCACTATTGTCATCTTTAGAGGTGAAATAATCTAACAAATGAATGGGCAGAAAACCAGCAACTTCTTGAAGTGAGGCTTCAAATACTGTTAGCAACTTAGTAGGGGAAACAAGCACACTGTAATTTTTTTTTTTTGGGGGAAGGGGGCTTGAACCCTTGACCTCAAGAAGGCAAAGCCTTCATAAGGCAAAGAGTACCATTGGACCAAAGGCCCGTTGATAAACACACTATAATTCGTTGGTTTTAACTGTCAACATATTACCTCGAGTATGAACCTTGAAAATAAGTCATGCAAATTCCCTTTACAATTTCCGCTGGGCCAAATTCTAAGCTGCTTTACAATGCATGCCTTTTTCAGGATTTTATGAAGTGATAATTATAACTAACTCATACAGAAATTCCATTCTTCATGAGATTTCTCCTACTTTCATTGGCGCTCTTGTGAAATAGATAGGCCCTTTAAAAAGTTAGTTTCCACCTGAGTGCAAAGGTGCATACATTTCCACTTAGGATGTGCAATATCAAGATGATTAGTGATTCTTTGAGGATGAAAATGAGAAGGGAATTATTTAACAGGAAATTAATTATTTTATTTCTCTTTTGACCAGAAATTTTGAATTATTTATGCGAAGGCATTAGGAGTGATAAATTTACCTTGCCGATATTGTGGGAGGAATAAAGCTGAAGCAGACGCATGCAGAAGTTGACTACCACTGAAGTTTCATGAGCCTCTAGGTAGATAATTTGTCCATCCACCCAATCACCAACAAATCTAAGCAAAAGATAGACAACTGCAGACTAAACAACAGGTAAGGATCAGCATATGTAAATAAAGAGTCCAGGTTTCAACATTATGCACATTGTTATGGAGTCGATCAAAGTTAGGATGTTGGAAAAGGCTATTGAAGTCATTATACGTAAACTGCTTTTAAATCAGAGTGATGGTGGACCCTACATATTTTATGAGGTAATAATCACCAAGCAGAATTTCAAGCATCTTGTTCAACAACACAACTACTTGGACAGTAAAATGCAAAAACAAAACATAGACATGCATAAAGAAGCAAACCAATGACCCTGATATGGCATCACCTTAAGAAATCTGCTGGATCTCTTGTAAAATTAAGTAGGCATCATGTAACAAGGAAAGAGGCAACTGGGTCACCCCAAAATCCAAATTCCACAACCCTAACATTCCCTTTCCCTTTTGGCCTTTACCTTTTGTTCAGATTTTAGAGAAAGAGAGAGAAGGAGAAAAAAAAAAGGAAAAGAAGAAAAAGGATGACCGGCTTATAGAATGGAGACCACCTGTTTCTTAATGAACAAAACGGTAGAAAAGTACCCCTACTAATAACAACTCCAATTATTCCACCACACTCTGATGCAATCCATAAGATGCTCAAGGAAACACAAATTCGAAGATGTGAAAGATAATGAAATTGGTTGTCCATCAAGACAAAGATCCATATGGAACCTTGCATTATTGTATTTTGATTCTTATTTTAATTCAATTTGCTAGTATTAGTATTTTATATATCCTTTTAATATTTTTTTAGAGTTAGGGGTATTTTTGTAATTTTCAGAATTTCTGGAACAGTTCATATTTTTGGATTGTCAAAATATAAACTCCTATTAGGATTTGTTTCCTTAGTAGATTATGATTTGTTTCTTTATTAGATAAGGATTTGTTTCCTTGCTAGATTAAGATTTGTTTCTTTAGTAAATTAGGATTTGTTTTCCTTAGCAGATTAGGGATTTTCTTTGTAATAGTCAGCCTATAAATAGGCGTCTAAATCAATGAAAAAAGAGATTATTATTCAGTAAATTTTGAGAGTATTTTCTCTACGGTTCTTTGAAGAACTAAACGAACTTATCGGGATTTTCCGTGGCGTTCACCAGCAACTTATCAAACGGGTTTCCACACCGTTTGTGGCGTCTTCCTTTATACCAAGGTTCTTGTTTCACACAAACAGCGGGTCGAGGTCATATATACCAAGGTTCTTGTTTGTCATAAACAACGGGTCGAGGTCTATCATTTAAATTTGATCGTAGAACGATCTTGGGTTCCTTTTCGTTGTTGGATCTCGTTATTTTGGCAGGTTTCACATCATTTGGTATCAGAGCAAAGGTTCTAGTTCAGGTTTGCGTATATTTAAAAAAAAAAAAAAAAAAAAAAACATTTCTTCTCTTTATTCTGTGTTCTTTACTCCCAAATTCGGTTCACAAATTCTAGTTTAGCCAAATTTCTTTTACTCCATTCCGCTCGTATTTTGTTGATTCTAGTTTATTACGAAATCTTATTCTGTTACTATCAAAAGATAGTTGCTGATTATCAAAAAAAAAAATCAGATTGTTTGTGTTCATTCATCTTGGATCCAACAAGCCCGAAAACCACCTCACCCCAAAATCAGATTATTTGTCTTGCTCTTAAAACCTTATGTTCCTTGATGAGTTCTTGGTGAATTGTTTTTTGGAAATTTTGAGAATTGTTTGTTTAGTTTCAAAAGAACTGAAAGAGAATTATCGAATGGAAAAAAAAAAAGGCAAGAGTGCAATCATATCTCACAACAGTGTTAAGAACATGGCCGAAGATGCTACGGAATTGGCTAATCCGAAATTGTTTATGGAAGCTATGATGAGTGAGATGAGGCGTTTGATGAAGTTGGAACTGGAGCAAGTTCACGAACGGTTAGATCAGATGGAGAATACACGTGAGAGGCAGCCACAAAACGTCCCTAATGTGCGTAGAAGGGTTTCTTCTTCGCAAAGGGGTAAAACTCAAAATTATTTAGATTCTACTGTGCAAGTAGAGAAGATTCGTCAAAAGCAGCCCAAACCAACAACTGATCGAATAATTCAAGATCAAGTAGAAGAATCAACACAATCCCAAGCAACTATGCTACTCACTTGTCCAGAGGCTAAGGTAAAAAGTGAATATCCAAACAATTTTTTTGTTGTGGAGCCTGACAAGATAGAAAATCCAGCAACTAGTATTGAATCAAATGAGCCTTTAGAAATGAGTACATTACTACCTAAGAGCTCTGAAATAGTGCTAGAGGTGTTGCTCGGTAAAATTGTTCCCATTAATGACTTTCAACCAGCAACAATGATGTTCCAAGAGCTTGATTTGTTTGCATCTTTCAAGGATCTACATGAAGAGTCACCAATGCTTCTTTCTATCCACTTTGCTCCACCAATTGATTTTATCATTCTAGAAAATTTCAGCGGCACAATCAAGGGGTCAATTTCCAAATTTTTTCTTTGTTCCCTCAATTAGAGAACAAAATGAGACATCATCTTAAAGCTTCTCAGAGACAGCTACATATACAAGTTTAAACTTTTTAGACTTTCATACTGCAACACTTTAAAACTCGAGGACGAGTTTTCTCTAACCAGGGGAAAATGATGCAATCCATAAGATGCTCAATGAAACACAAATTGGAAGATGTGAAAGATAATGAAATTGGTTGTCTATCAAGACAAAGATCCATATGGAACCTTGCATTATTGTATTTTGATTCTTATTTTAATTCAATTTGCTAGTATTAGTATTTTATATGTCCTTTTAATATTTTTTAGAGTTAGGGGTATTTTTGTAATTTTCAGAATTTCTGGAACAGTTCATATTTTTGAATTGTCAAAATATAAACTCATATTAGGATTTGTTTCCTTAGTAGATTAGGATTTTTTTCTTTATTAGATTAGGATTTGTTTCCTTACTAGATTAGAATTTGTTTCTTTAGTAGATTATGATTTGTTTTCCTTAGCAGATTAGGGATTTTCTTTGTAATTGACAGCCTATAAATAGGCGCCTAAATCAATGAAAAGGGAGATTATTATTCAGTAAATTTTGAGAGTATTTTCTCTACGATTCTTTGAAGAACTAAACGAACTTATTGGGATTTTCCGTGGCGTTCGCCAGCGACTTATCAAACCGGTTTCCACACCGTTTGTGGCGTCTTTCTTTATATCAAGGTTCTTGTTTCACACAAACAGCGGTTCGAGGTCATATATACCAAGGTTCTTGTTTGTCATAAACAACAGGTCGAGGTCTATCATTTAAATCTGATCGTAGAACGATCTTGGGTTTAAATGATAGACCTCGACCCGTTGTTTATGACAAACAAGAACCTTGGGTATATATGACCTCGAACCCAAGATCGTTCTACGATCAGATTTAAATGATAGACCTCGACCCGTTGTTTATGACAAACAAGAACCTTGGGTATATATGACCTCGACCTGCTATTTGTGTGATACAAGAACCTTGGTATAAAGGAAGACGCCACAAACGGTGTGAAAACCCGTTTGATAAGTCACTGGTGAACGCCACGAAAAATCCCGATAAGTTCGTTTAGTTCTTCAAAGAACCGTAGAGAAAATACTCTCAAAATTTACTGAATAATAATCTCCCTTTTCATTGATTTAGATGCCTATTTATAGGCTGACCATTACAAAGAAAATCCCTAATCTGCTAAGGAAACCAAATCCTAATTTACTAAAGAAACAAATCCTAATCTAGTAAGGAAACAAATCCTAATCTAATAAAGAGACAAATCCTAATAGGAGTTTATATTTTGACAATCCAAAAATATGAACTGTTCCTGAAATTCTGGAAATTACAAAAATAGCCCTAACTCTAAAAAATATTAAAATGACATATAAAATACTAATACTAGCAAATTGAATTAAAATAAGAATCAAAATACAATAATGCAAGGTTCCATATGGATCTTTGTCTTGATGGACAACCAATTCTATTATCTTTCACATCTTCGAATTTGTGTTTCCTTGAGCATCTTATAGATTGCATCACACTCTCTCAAACTAGGGCATAGCTATTAGTCTAGCCCAGCTTGTTACAAAAGATCTGAAATCTCTCTTAGTCAAAACCTCACTAAATATGTCTCCATACTCGATCTCTACCCCAAACCTAGCTACTACATTTTGTTTCTCACTCTTTCACGTAACAAGGTTGGCACCAACAAAAGTGCAAAACCTCGACACAGACTTTCGGTTTAGATGACCACTTGCTTAATTTGCATGAAGAAAAACTACTTCCAAATTATCACAAGGGTTTAAAGCTAAGCTAAAATCTCTCATTATGATAGGAAATGCATAATCGATGTTCTGAAAGCAAGTTATAAGAATTACAATACTACCCTTCACTACTAAAAATAAGACACGAACAATGTTTATCAAACTTACCCAGTATTTCATTATAAAAGGAGACAAAAATCTTAGGCAATTTTGAACGATCTTTCATAAGAAACAATCAAGTCATATGAGAAAAAATCATCAAGAAATATGATAAAATACTGAAAACCAAAAATTCTCTTCATTTTGCACAACCCAAATATCTTAATGAACAATATCAAAAGGACTAAACTGACGACTTCGAGACCTGCTAGAAAAAGAACTATAATGATACCTGCCTAATTGACAAGCCTCCCATTCTAAACAAAACGGATCACTCACACTAAGAATAACTTGACGAAGCTTCTACAATGAAGGATGACCCAACCAAAAATGCTACTAGAGGGGTGACACTATAGCACTCAGTGCAAGAACTGAATCTCTGAAATTCAAATAGTTGAGACCATTCTACTCATGCCCAAGAAAATAATCTTCTTCGTTCAGAGGTCCTCAAATGCAAAAAGAAGATGGAGAAAATGTCACTGAATAATGATAAATTAGTCAACTAACTAACATAACAATTTAAACAGAAAATGGGGACAGATAAACTACATGTTAAAGGTATGAATTGAGTACGATAGAGATTACCAGTCCCACACACTAGTCTAAAAGAACCATCTGCTAACACAATTCATGAACTAGAAGAAGAAAAAATTAGAAAACATGGAGAAAATAACAGGCTTGTGAGCACTGGCACCCAGATTGATAATCAAGCTAATTACGATGTTACATACGAAGAATTACTTGCATTAGCCAAATCGGCCGTAGAAGTAAACAACTGGAGAAAGAGGGAAGAGAACTATTGGACAAGTTGATTGTTGTGAGAACCAAAGTAAACGTAGCTAGACTACCAGTAGAGGACTCAAACATTGGTGGAGCCAATTCAACAGAGCCATGATTAACATAGGAAGGTCTCCCATACTTATCCTAATAGTAATTCTCAGTGGTCCTGTAATAAGGATACTTCCACTCAGAAGATTACCCCTGACCACTACAACCACCATGTCCTCCATGACTAATACCTCACTACTTAGTGCTAGACCACGACCACTAGCACGAGTGCAATCACGACCACCACTACAACTGCCACCACGACCACCAATCTATGAGAGTGAAGAAGTCACATGATTCAACGAAACAACCAGAAGACGAGAATAAACAATGCCAATGGTGGGAATTTCACACTATCCAAATCTGATTTTTAAATAGTGTACTCATAACTAAGGCTAGATAATAACAAGGCAACTTAAAACTCTTCATGTTGATGGCGTTGTACCTCTAGATACGTACTCCGTAGCTAATAAAGCATGAGTTTTTCCCACAACACTTTTAAAACACCATAATGTTTAGGAGGAGATTTAGCACCTTATTTGGTATTGAACATGCGCTAAAAAATCTCACATATCTCGAATACATTATGCTCTTATGCAAGAATCAAAATTTCATTTCGGTGCATTATTTCCATCACCTAAGAAATGGAACGTTTCGACGTGTTTCGGAAATATTTTGACCCGTTTCAAAATCATAATGAAAAAAATTAAAAAATTAAAAATTATTTTTCCAAAACATTGGGTGAAATATACCAAATTATCTTAAAATACCTTGAAACATTTCAACACAATTGTGCAAATGCATTGAAACATTACAAAACACATCGACACATTATGAAACACCTCGAAGTATTAAAAATTTTGATTTCATCACTAATTCGTTCCGATCTCCTTGAAAACGAAAATGTTTCAGACGTTTTGACCGTTTTAAAACAAAATTTTGATCCTTGCTCTTGTGAATACATTGAAAGGAATCATATAATAAACGCAACAGAATTTAGGGGTGTTCACCATACCCTACGGGTAGGAAATATGGTCTTCCGTCTTCTAACCCGATACTCTGCGGAAGAATTTTTTCCTGACCTACCCTACCCAATCAAGTGTGGTATTCTTACCCGACTTTCGGCCAAATTAATCAGGTAGGAAGTCTGGTAGGAAATCGGGTGAACACTTTTGTAGTTATTAATTTTTGGATTATTTTAATAATTCAATTAAATAACATGCACCAATTTAACAACACAATAAACCAATAACACTAAAACCTAAAACAATTACAATAAAACACAAAAAAACATAAACATCAATCCATCATAATTGTTGCACAAATACAATAACAATTATTTTAAATTTAAACCATATGGTTAAGGAATTAAGGTTTTTAGTTTATATATATATATAAATAAATGCGGGTAGGGTAGGGTAAGAATACGAAAATTAATGGCTATTCTACATTCCTATCCGATTTAATCGGAAGACCAAAAACTCTTCCGCATTCCTACCCGATTTTTTCAGCTAGCCGTTCAATAGGGTCGGATTGAGTAGAAAATTGCGGCTAATCGAAAATTTGAACACCCCTAACACAATTAAAAAAAATAAAATTGATTCCTCATTCCAAGATCTACTCATGTCTAATACAAACTGAGAAACCTTAGATCTATAGAGAAGATTAAGGGTTATCTCTTGAAACGTGTCTTTAACGATTTTCAAGCATTCTAAAAAATTTTGAATTTCAAATATGAATTTGATCTTCATCCCAAGCCTCGCAAACGTTTAGCCTCTATTGGTTTCCACATGAATTGATAAACTTGAAAGTTCTACCTCAATCATTGATAAAGAATAAGGGGTGGTTCTTCTTGTGATAGCAAGATAGTTGTTATCTCATATATCCACCTCCTACATGAAAGTATTTATAGAGCCTTAAAAGACTCTAATCTTAGTTTGGGTCTAGTTGCAATTATCTCATAATTACATATAACTCCTTTATTAATCATCAATTATAATAAGGTTCATAATTAACTCTTAATTAGATTTTCACCTTAATTGGTTTTCTTTCTTTTATCTTTTAGTTTCCAATCAATTTTATTGTGTGTGATCCTATAGGTTCAAACATACCTAGTTGTAGGCATTCGATATTAACTACAAGTAGCATCTCAAATTAGAACTCTTTTAATTCTCCCTTTATGAAAAATAATTAACATATATTAATTTCATTCTTTGGACTTCTACTAATCATGAGTGACATCGAACAACATATCATGATCAACCTCCAGATAGCACGAAGTAGGTAAAGAACTCATTCAATCTATAGTTACCATGTAATTCAATCATTCTATTACACAATGCCCCAATTGAATTTCTAAGGTATGGAATTACTGTTAAACCCCTAACTCAATCTTATGTGTTCGATCTTAGGTCTATGGCTCCTAATGATCAATTAGAAACTCTTTCTCTAATTGTCATTCTGCCTTGGCCAACGACTCTTGAGTCATATCCTAGAAGATCACATAGGACATTCTCCTTTTATTTACTAAGGGTGATAGATTTCATATTGTACACTCATAAGTCTCCATGCATGTCTAACTATGTCCAACAATACATATCCAAGTTACATGGTTAGTATATGAATATGTTGTATAGTTAAAGCATGGAAGTCCATGTATAAGACAACCATGGTATCTCAAGTCTAAGAATCAGTTGTATAACTATAACTTTGGGATTTAACATTAACAGTTATGTAAAACTCCATATAAAAAATCTTACGTTAGTCAATGGTCACATTTAGTGAACTTGTTCTCTAACAAACACTCACACACCTACTTCAGTGTCCCTATACTAGTGACTTAGACAAGTCACCTCATATCAAATATGAGAAAACATAGTGTATGCTAGTGTACCCGGATTACATAATGTCCACAATAATTCTATGACTAAGAACATTTAAGAATTAAGTACTAAAAAGTATATATCCTAATAAAGTTAATGCACGTCTTTCAAAATATAAAAATTCATCGAAATCAATTCTAAATAGTTTTGATTAGCCTTTGTTTGATAAAAGGATATAATTAGCCTTTTTTTTTGTCATTTGTATCTACTATGCTTAGCAATTTTAGTTTTTTAAATTTAATGAACTTTTAAGAATTAAATAGGATATAATTAAATATAAATACATTATTCTATTTTTATCAATTACAAGAAAACAATTAAGCTTGTTAAAATATACAGTGCCCACCCTGAAACAATTTTCTAGCTCTGCCCCTGGTATAGATGGATGGAGGCATGTGTCACATAGTGTTCTAGACTCGTCCTTTTCAAGTAACCATGGACAATAAGATTCCAAATGCAAAGTAACCAGAACACCGTTCACAAAGAAGTTCACTGCTAGTCCTACTCCTACTCAAGGTTTCACCAAGCAAACTTTGGATGGCTCAACAAACAAGGTAAATGTTGATGGCAGTAACAAGGACAAAAACAAGTTAAGATATTACAAATTTACACTATGTTCAACACCAAGCGTGTATTCAGCTTTGTTTTGTTTCCTCATAAAAGTGAAATGAATACATATCTCAATTTCAACTGATTCTAAAACCATGCTCCCACAGCAGGCGCATTATAAAGTAGAATAGCCAGACATGGGTTCATGCAGTTAATACCTCGTGTTTGTAGAGCTCAAGAAAGATCAGAATAGTGTTCATTGCAGAAAATCCCATCTCATAAATCGCCTTTTGCGTGCGAGGTTCCGATGCACTAGCAGCACCTCGAAGCCGCTCCAACAAACAACAGACCTGTAGCATGTCATAATGTTGTGATTGATTGTAAAAAGAGTTTGTATCCCACATCAAACAATTATGATCACCCAAGGTTGGTTTATGTGATTTAGTGGTCTCTCTCTCATTGTTAATCTGTTTTGAGTTTGATGCTCTAACATGGTATCAAGCTCGAGCCTTGGGTGGTCAGTGGTCTCATTTTCATTTCTTGGTATACATGTTTACCTATTTGTTTGTGAGCCCCACGAGCGAGCCCGGATATCACATGAGAGAGTAGGGGTGTCCATGGGTTGGGTTACCCACGGGTTTCGTTACCCGACCCGAAAAAATAGGCCTGAAACCAGATAGGCCCGATAGTTGGCCCGCCCGAGCCCAATATCTTTAAAAAGAGGATTTGGGTTTGTCCCAAACCCATTACCCGGCCTGAAGCCCGGCCCAAGAGCCTGCCAGTAAAGCCCGCCCGCCAAGCCCAACCCGCCCACATAGCCCTCCCACCCTCCACCTAAAAAAAAATTATACTTTTAGACCATTAAATTTAAAACTTTAAAATAAGTCTCCCATTGTCGGAATTTGAAGTTTTAAAAAATTAGATACTATAAATAATGTATTATTTTATTTTTCATGTATTAAACATACAAGTTTTAAAAGGTAGAGTAATGCAAATGATAGATAAGTGAGTAGGTGTCAACCTAGTTAGGATGTATTCATTCTATTGGATGTAGTTCATCCCCTAATTAAAAATAAAATTATTCATTATTTTATTTTTTTCAATTTAAATTATATTTTTGATTCAAAAATATAATTTACACAAATATTAAATTACCAAAATATTCATTATTTTTAAATGAAGTTGTATATAAAAAAACCCGCGAGCAGACCCGCCCACAGGCTCGCGGGTTGGGCTGCGAGTAGACCCGGCCCGCCCGATAACTCACTTGGGTAAAGGCTTGGGCTTACACTACCTAGGCCCGGCCCCGAAAAAAATTTCACAGGATTAGCCCAGCCCGGCCCATGGACACCCCTATGAGAGGGTGCAAAGAGAGCTTGTAGCCCACATCGAAAAAGGGCCCTTTCCACACATTGCCAATTGGTATTGCCAATTGGTTTTGAGTTGGGTCCTCTAACAGTGATAGCCCTTGTTCATGAATACTAACATAGGAATTGAAAATGAATTTGTAGCACAAGTTATGTCCTTACCAACAGGATAACATCTGGCTGTTGGACAACCTGTTTGACATCATTCTTGCCAGACATTTCCACTAGATAAGACACCATATGACCCATGAGATCCCTTACATACCTGCCAAGAATGGTAAGCCGAGATCAGACCATATGCCATTACAAAGAAAAAAATCAAATATATACCCACTGATTGGAAGCCTCTGAAGTTCTCATGCCAGAAGCTGAAAGAACAAGTGTTTGAGCCAGTGAACGCTGAAAGACAACAAATTATTGTCAACATTATGCAGTTTCTAAACCGAGAATAACGATATGGCCATCTCCTGGTCAGAGGGAAAAGGGAGAGGAAGGAAATGAGGAAAAGGAAATGATAGGTCGAGAAAGGAAAGAGGAAGGGAATTCTTTTTATTTGGAAAGAAAATAGGAGCAGAAGGGTCTTATGTTTCTTAGTTTTTCTCTTTAAACAATACCCTTGTGCTAAATTGCAAGGGCATAATGCTAAGATAAAGTAACCCCTTTCCCTCGCCCCTCGTTTCTTTCCTGCTCAATTAAAACAAAGAGGGAGACATGATATAGGATGAAACCTTTTCATTCCTCCCATCTTCCCTGCCTGTCCATTTTCTGTCTTCTTGACCAAGGGAAGTACAAGAGTTCTAAGTACTTACTTGGTGAGCAGAATTTAATGAGAACAAGATTCTTTCATTCGAAAAAGCATTTGCTAACTCACACCATGACTCCTGCAGATATAAAAATAGGAGGATTTCATAGAAATCATTACAACTAACAAGATATCTCCAAATATTGGGCTTCATACAATAACTACAAAAAAGACATCCCACTGTAAAAAAAAGCTGCACTCATCTAAATCCAAATGTTCTAAAAACATCAATTACAGAAGGTTAAAATTCATCCCAATAACCTTGATGCAAGGATCAAAATTGCAATGCTTTCCACCAACATGATCCAAATGTTTCTATTTCTTGGAAACCAAAATGAAATAGTGGTTGAATATGAAATTCTAATGTTTCAAAGTGTTATATTTTGAGGTGTTTTGGGATGTTTCAACCCCTGTTTAGGGATGTTTTAGAAACAAATTTCCAAAAAAAATCTCTCTATCAACTTTATTTCCAAAATATTTGTGAAACATTTTCAACACGTTTCCACTTTCGAGCTGCCTAAAACTATATATCAAAATGAAATTTTGACCCTTGCCTTAGACTTGTACATTCAAACCTGGCAGCCACTTTGTATAAATAATATGAAAGGTAATGTTTGTACCAAGTCTACCAGTACAAGACCCCGTGAATAAGGTCCTATGAAGCACAAACACTTCATCAATACCAATATCTGATACATAACGATATGGTTACACCTTGTATTCGATCAAATTGATACCAACTATGGTTGAATACATCTTCGATACTTTAAAAATCACTTTTAATTTTAGATACATTTGGGATATACCGAGGATACGAGATCGATACACTTGGCATATGTGGGGATACTTCGAGGCTAAAAAAAACCAATTTCTAATTCATAAAACGCCATTAAAATAAATAATTGAAGTAATTAAAATAAATATCATTCAAAACAAAAATCCAGGAGTTCGTCTATAAAACAATATAATTTTGACCTTGCTAGAGTTCTTATTTAATATTAATCACGTTAGGTAATACTGTAATTTACTCATATGTTATAAATCTATGAAGCACGGATACAGATACGAGATACAAATACGATACGATACGGATACGACGATACGACAAAACCTAAAAAAAAAGAATACGGGTACGGCTAGGATACGTCCATAAAATATATTTTTTTTAAATTTTATTATTATATTTAATATAATAATTATGATTTATAAAGTGAATCACACATCTATCAAAGATATATAATAATAACTAACCATTCTATCATTCATAAATCATACATTCATAAATTATTCTTTATTTTTTTTGCAAATAAGGGCCCAAATATATTTGCTTTGGTGCCCCTATTCTTTTTACAAAATTCTAATAATACCCCGCCGTATCCCTGACATATCCTCTGCGTATCCTGACGTATCCCGGTCTATCCTGAAGTTTCTGAAATTCAAATTTATTTTTTTTAATTCTATGATACTTCCCAGCCATATCGGATACGTATCCGGCCGTATCGGACGCATATCCGTATCCGGAAAGTATCCAATACCGATACTGTGACCCTTTTGAAGTATCCGTGCTTCATAGTTATAAATAAATAAGGGATTTTTGCACTTTACACCCCGAAAGATTATTTTTTCCACTTTACACCCTGAATGTAATAAATTAGTTCCAATGTGGCCCTCCACCCAAGAATATGAATAGTGAGTTTATATTTTTGTCCAAGAGCAACACACGTGGGTGACATGTGCATCAATTTATGACATTTAGAGTGCAATGTGAAAAAAATAATCTTTCGGAGTGCAAAGTGAAAATCGAAACATCATTCAGGATGAAAAGTGTGAAAAGCCCAATAAATAAATAAGGTATAGACAAGAATCAAAATATCGTTTCAAAACGGTAAGAACATCCGAAACGTTTCCGTTTTCAAGGAAACCGAAACGAATCAGTAATGAAATCGAAATTCTAAGAAGAAGAAGAAAAAGTGGAAGAAGATGATCTGCGATGTGTCTCTGTTGCAAATAAGAAGAAGAAAAAGTGGAAGAAGATGATTCTTCGTTAATATATAGGTTTGTGATACTAATTTTTCACTTCCTTGTTCTTAATTTATAGACTGTGTCTTCTATTTCTTCTCTTTTGCCTTTTTTCGGTACTTGCTTTGTTGCTTGGTGCGTAGGTTAGCGATTCTCATAAGAAGGTACCGAGTTGTACCAATTCGGAGCCGAAACATGTTAGAATCAGTTTTTTTCCGAATCGTATCTCAGTATTATATCAGTCATGGTCGATTCAACCGATACTTTGAACTGTGGTCTCGCCAACACAATGTTTCTACAGTTTCGGTTGGCAGAAGAAGACGACCTCCTCTCGGATCAAACCCAAAACCAAAGACCTAAGTCAATTTCTGGGCTCATTTAAAAAAACCAATCGAATCATTATTTTTAGTCTGATCCAAGCTTGGTGAAACCAATTTACCAAGTGGAGACCCACTTAGTGATACACCAAACCCAATTTGGCCCAAGATTAATAACTGGTCTAGCCAGCTGGTTCAGCCCCTTCTTTGTTCCAGATTAGACCAGTTCAGAACCTAATCAGTTCGGTTCAGGTGAGTGCCTCCTCCGGTTCATCTCCTCCTTCCTCCTTTATGGCCAGGATTATTCCCAGACAATATTCTCACTACTGGTTCACATAAAACCAATCCGGTTCAGAGTATTTAAATACTAGTTTAGTCCAGTTCAGGGTATTTCCAATCAGTTTCAAGGTAATTCCGGTCTTGTTCAATTTGGTTCAGTCCAATTATGCGTAATACAACGATGGTTCAGTGTATTTCAACTATTCCGATTTTGGGTACTATAGCGTCCGCTCAATCCGGTTCAAGGTCCTATAACACTAGTTTTTGGTTTCGGTAATCTGATTCCTCATGGTTGTGCATCGGTATAGAGGTTGCATTTTGGTTTTTGGTTTCTTGTATATGTTGTGAGGTCTTGTGGAGTTGGTTGATGCACTAACCTGCATTCTACAATTTCAGTGAGTGTTCTTCACCCAAATTTGCATTCTAGGTTGTGATTTTACATTCTTGGAGGGTATTCTCAGCTGGGTGTGTGGTTTGTGACTTTTGCTGGAATGATTGTTGACCCTTGGTGGATTAGTGGGCTGTTTGTTGGTTGAGGGTTGTTTATAAGCTTACGGTCCCTTGTTTTTTTATTTTTTTTATTTCTAATGACAACTTCAAATGGTAGTATTCATGGTGGCGATCGAGATCTGCCCAATAATGTCAGTCATCGTGGTCTATACACAGGCCATAGTAGTTGTGGTGATCATTTTGGTCTTCATATTCGCTCTAGGTGGAGGTGTACATATTGCGGGTTCTCTAGTACATCAGTCTTCTACCAATGGTACAGTTGCATTTAATACCGAGTCATATGATGATCTTTCTTCTCAGCTTCGGCAACTCATCCAACAGTTATCTTCAATTTCTACACATTTATTTATTCCTACTACCGATCTTGCTGATGGAGGTAACTTTGTGTGAGTGGTTGCTCCACCCTCTCCATCATCTTGGATCATTGATTTAGAAGCTAATGCTAATATATTTGGTATTTCTTCACTTTTTTTTTTTTTTTCTGTTCATGTGACTCACGTATTATATTAGCCAATGGTTCTTTTCAACCAGTACATTAGATTGACGATCTCCGTCCTACTCGGTCTTTGCCATTAACTTCTCGTTTGTTTATTCCTAATTTTCCCTTTAACTTGTTATTTGTGAGTAAGTTAACTAAGTCCTTACAGTGTTCAGTGACATTCTCTCCATCTTCTTGTTTTTTTTAGGACCTCAAGACGAAAAAGATGATTGGTTTGGAGTATGAACACAATGGCCTTTACTACTTAGATACTGGTGGTTCTTTTCCTGCCTTGAGTGCTACCGTGTCTCCTCTTTAGTGGCATTTTCGACTAGGTCATCCCTCCGTAAAAAAATTGTGTCAAGTTATCCCAATTTGAGTTCTACATCTGTAATACAATGTGAGGTTTGTCAATTAAGCAAGCATCACTGTAGTTCTTTCCTCCTAATTCTTCAGGTCATCAATCTATTCCTTTTCATGTTGTTCATACAGATATTTGGAGTCCAGCAATAGTCAAAATTGTTTCTAGTTTTCAGTATTTTGTAATCTTTGTTAATGATTTTTCTCGTATAACTTGGTAATTTCTTATGAAAGATTGATCTGAATTGCCTAAGGTCTTTACCATTTTTTACAATGAAATCTTGGTTCAGTTTGATATAAAAAGTAAAGTTCTTCAGTCTGACAATACTCTTTTTTAATTTTTTTTAAAGGGGGAAAGAGGAGGGGATACTTGCACCATTGACCTCAAGAAGACAAAGTCTTCGCAAGGCAAGGAGTACCATTAAATCAAAGGCTCGTTGGTGACAATGCTCTTAAGTATACTCAATCGTTTATGAAAACTTTTTGTGCTAACCGTAGCATTATCCATCAAATCACTTATCCACATACCTATCAACAAAATGACATTGTTGAACGTAAGCATCGTCATTTATTGGATGTTGCTCCCACCATAATGTTTAACATGTAGGTGCCAAAACTATATTGGGCTGATGATGTTCTTACAGTAGTTTATCTTGTTAATCACATGTCTTCCCCTATTTTGGACACTCAAGTCTCCTTTCTCGTTGCTCTATCATGGTAAATCGTCAGCTGGTCTCACTCCTCGTATCTTTAATGGTGTTGCATTTGTTCATCTTCTTGATATGGGTTGGGATTGTTAAGTGTAGAAGATTAACATAATATATTGGAGAGGAACAGAGAGAGGTCAAAACTTAACCTAGCTCTCATACATCACTTGTATTTATAGTTAACTCACAATAATAAGAATTACACATACACCCTCTTACTATTAACAATTTACACATACTACCCTAATATTCTTAACACTTTCCCTCAAGCTGGACTATATATATCATATAATCCAAGCTTGTAACTGTTAAGTTTGGAGGATCAACATAATATGAGAGGAGACAATATTCAGAGGGAAAACAGAGAGAGATTAAAAACTTAACCTAGCCCTCATACATCACTTGTATTTATAGTTAACTCACAGTAATAAGAATTACACATACATCCTCTTACTATTAACAATTTACATATACTACCCTAATATTCTTAACACTCCCCCTCAAGCTGGACTATATATATCATATAATCCAAGCTTGGAACAAATCCCTGTAAGACATGTACGACTCAATGCTTTGGTAAACATATCTGCAAGCTGATCTTCAGATTTCACAAATGGAGTTGTAATCTCCCCAGCTACTATCTTGTCCCTTATAAAGTGACAATCAACCTCAATATGTTTGGTTCTCTCGTGAAACACTGGATTGGCAGCGATATGGATAGCTGCCTGGTTGTCACAGAACAACTGTAAAAGAAGTTGAACTGGAAACCCAATTTCTTGGAGGAAGTGTAGTAGCCAAGTCAACTCACTCGTCGTATACGCCATTGCCCTATACTCAGCCTCAGCACTGGATCTTGCTACCACGGATTCTTACTTTTCCATGAGACAACGTTACCTCCTAAGAAAGTACAATAACCAGTGGTTGATCTCCGATCAGAAGGAGAGCCAGCCCAATCAGCATCTGAGAACCCTTCCACTCTAAGATGTCCATTGGCTCGATATAACAGTCCAAGTCCAGGAGCACGTTTGAGATACCGCAGAATACGAGTAACTGCCTCCCAATGTGGTACTCTAGGACACCCCATGAACTGACTTACTATACTGACTGCATAGGAAATATCCGGTCGAGTAATAGTGAGATAATTGAGCTTCCCAACCAATCTGCGATACCGACCCGGATTCTCAAATAGTGCACCATCATCCATCAGAAGTTTCTGATTCGGATCCATAGGAACATCAATAGGTCTACCACCCAACAAACCTGCTTCCTCTAGCATGTCAAGTACATATTTCCTCTGGGATAAGCAAATACCCTGTTTAGATCGAGCCACTTCAATACCCAAGAAATACCTGAGTTTTCCCAAATCCTTAGTATGAAATCGATCCTGCAAGAATATTTTTAACTTGGCAATCCCCTCAGAATCATTTCCAGTAATCACAATATCATCTACATAGACCACCAATAGAACATAACCAGCATCTGTCTGTTTATGAAACACAGAATGATCTGTCTGACATCGACGAAGACCAAACTCTAAAACTGCATCTGAAAACTTACCAAACCATGCCCTCGGTGACTGCTTCAAATCATACAAAGATTTCTTTAACCGACATACACTCTTACCATACTCCCCCTGAGCAGTAAACCCAGGTGGCTGCTCCATATACACCTCTTCAACCAAGTCACCATGTAGGAAGGCATTCTTGACGTCTAACTGAAACAGGGGCCAATCAAGATTAGCAGCCAAAGAAATCAAGATACGAACAGAGGAAATTTTGGCAACAGGAGAGAAAGTCTCCTCATAATCAATGCCATAAGTCTGAGTAAAGCCCTTTGCAACAAGTCTGGCTTTGAGACGCTCCACAGAACCATCCGGATGAAATTTAACTGTATACACCCAACGACAACCAACAGGTCGTTTACCAGGAGGTAAAGGAACGAGATCCCAAGTCCCATTATGATGTAAGGCATCCATCTCCTCTTCCATAGCTTTCCTCCAACCAGGATCAGATAATGCACCCTGTAAATGCTTAGGAACAGATATAGTAGATAATTGGGAAGTAAAACAGGAGAAGACAGGAGACAAGGCATCATATGAAACAAAGTGAGCAATGGGGTGATTAGTAACACACGAACGAGTACCTTTGCGAAGAGCAATAGGTAAAGAGTCTAAATTACCTGATATACCTGGATCAGAAGGCGGCAAGGAAGACGGTACGGGCACCTCAGTCGATGGGCGAGGACGGCGAGAGTAGACACGGAGAGGTAAAGTAGATGGTAACACAGTGGGCAGCGGAATATCTGAAGATGAGGAAAGAGATGGTGGTACATGAGATGACCCAAAGTCCAGATCCAAAGGCTGAGAAGGTGCTGGAAAATATGGAACAGATTCCTCAAATGTGACATCGGCACTAGTAAAGTAGCGGCGCAGAGAAGGACTATAACAACGATACCCCTTCTGCGTGCGGGAATAACCAAGAAATACACATTTGGTAGCTCGAGGGTCAAGTTTGTCAAACCCAGGACCTAAATTGTGAACATAACAGACACATCCAAAAACCTTAGGAGGGAGTGAAAATAAGGGCTTACCAGGAAAGAGGACAGAATATGGACTTTGCCCATTTAACACAGAAGATGGCATACGATTTATAAGGTGACAAGCAGTAAGAACAGCATCACTCCAAAAATATCGGGGAATATTCATCTGAAATAACAGGGCACGTGTGACTTCCAACAAATGACGGTTTTTGCGTTCAGCAACACCGTTCTGTGGAGATGTGTAAGCACAAGAAGTCTGATGAATAATGCCAGCTTTACTAAGATAAGCTGAAAAAGGATCAGATTCATATTCCCGAGCATTATCAGAACGTAAAATACGTATACGACAACCATACTGAGTTTTTATTTCCTTACGAAAGGTTTCAAATATAGAGAATAATTCAGACCGAGCTTTCATCAAAAACAACCAAGTCACACGAGAATAGTCATCCACAAATGACACAAAATAAGGATATTTATTAGATGAAATATTCTTTATTGGACCCCATACATCAGAATGGACCAACTCAAATGGACTAGACACACGATTATTGACTCTAGACTGAAATGACACTCGGTGATGCTTACTAAGTTGACAAGCTTCACAAGATACAGACGACACACAACGAAGACTAGGAACTTGACGCTTCAGATTCTGGAGAGAAGGATGTCCAAGACGACAATGCCACTGAAAGGGGGACAACGAGGTCTGCAGAGCCCGAGTAGGTGAGTCAAAATCAAAGTAATATAAGCCACCAGCTTCATGCCCCGTACCAATCTTCCTCTTCGTCTTGAGATCCTGAAAGACACAATAGGAAGGATAAAAGGTTACAGAACAATTGAGAGACCGAGTAATCTTGCTAATGGAAAGTAAACTAAACGGAAATTGAGGAACAAATAAGACAGAAGATAGGGACATATCAGTACTCAAGTGAGTAGTCCCTGAACCTGAAACTTTAGAACAAGTACCATTAGCAAGAGTAACACTACGAGTGGAAGTAGCAGACTGATAAGTAGAAAAAACATCAGACGCACCAGTCATGTGGTCAGAAGCGCCAGAGTCTATGATCCAGGGACTGCGAGTGGAGGACAATAAACAAGTGGGAGCAATACCTGACTGGGCAAAAGTAGCAGTGGAGGGAGATGGAACAGCCTGTTGCTGGGATAAAAACTGGGCATACTCTTCTCGACCCAGTGTAACAGTAACCGACCCAGTATCTGGTCGAGCTGACCGAGCTATAGAAGCAACAACTGAGGTGTCATCCTGATAGGAAGCCTGATTAGCAGCACCAGAAGGCTTTCCATGTAAATCCCAACAAAAATCAACAGTGTGCCCTCCACGGCCACAATGAGTACAGGAACGAGGTCCACTACGGCCCCCACGACCACCCGTACGACCTCCTGTACGTCCTCGACTACCACGGCCACCACGACCACCACGACCACCTCGATGACCATCACTGTGGCTACTAGGAACAACAAGAGCTGAGCGATCAGTGGAGGTACCATGATGGTTGCCTGAAGCAGACAACGTAGCACGCTGTACACGAGAGAACACCTCAAGTAGTGAGGGAAGACTAGAGCCACCCAAAATCTGAGAACGAATAGCCTCATATTCGGGTTTCAACCCTACTAGAAACCTAACAACACTCATGTCCTCATGTTGCTTCTTCCAAACTGCTGCATTAGTAGTAAACGGATGATAGGTCTTCATTTCCTCACAGACTCCCCGAATCTGAGAATAATAATCCTCAACACTTAGAGTACTTTGTTCCAGCCGAAAGTACTCCTGGCACACCTCATAAGCTCGGGTAAAATTACCCGTACCAGAAATGATTTGCGCATCCTCTTGTTCCCACTGATCATACCCAGGAGTATCTTCTTTGGGTTTTGGGTCCACCAGATACTTCTTAAATCCTTTGCCTCGAAGAAAGACTTGAGCGGATCGAGACCATAAAGTATAATTGGTCCCATTGAGTTTAACAGAGGTCAAAGGACCATTAATAATAGTCGGAGTAGAAGTAGGTGGCACAAATGGAGTAAGGGACCCACTATCTTGCTTAGGATCCATTATAGTTCAAGAAATAGCAACTAAAAAACTGCTGGACCGGTGAACCGGAGGAAAGGGAGCTGTTGGACCGCTGAACCGGGCTGGAGAACCGTCCAGAAGCACTGAACCGGACCGGCTGAGGCTTCTGGACCACTGAACCGGACCTCTAAAGCACTGAACCGGACCTTTGAAGCTGCTGGACCACTGAACCGGTCTGGAAAATAGGGCTGGACCGCTGAACCGGTCTGGAAAACAGGGCTGGAACACTGAACCGGACCGGCTAGGGCTTCTGGATCACTGAACCGGACTGCTGAACCTTCTGGACCGCTGAACCGGTCTGGAAAACCGGATTAGAACACTAAACCGAACCGGCTGGAGGTCCTGAACTGGACCGCTGAACTGAACCGAAAATAGTTACGGTTCGGGCTTGACCCGATCTGATCCAGACCCGATCTGGAGTCCAGTCTTCGTCTTCTTCAATTAGGGTTCCAGAGGAGCCTCTGGTCTTCGACGGCGCTACACCACCACAGCACAACCACACCACCACAGCACACCACCACCACACACGATCACCACAGTCGATCGTGATTGCACCTCGACAACCACACCACCACAGCACACCACCACCACACCACCACAGTCGATCGTGACTGTAACCTTATTCTCCGACTACACGTCGACCACCACAACGTCGCTACACCACAACGACCACACCACCACAGTCACAACGACTGTATCACCACCACCACTGTAGCAGGGACTGCGAAGAAGAAGAACAGTAGCACCACCACCACTGTAAAACATATACGAACAACACCACTGTAGCCAATCGAATTAATTTATTCAAAAAATATATTTAGGATTTTAAGTGCTCTGATACCATGTTAAGTTTGGAGGATCAACATAATATGAGAGGAGACAATATTCAGAGGGAAAACAGAGAGAGGTTAAAAACTTAACCTAGCCCTCATACATCACTTGTATTTATAGTTAACTCACAGTAATAAGAATTACACATACATCCTCTTACTATTAACAATTTACATATACTACCCTAATATTCTTAACAGTAACAAATCCCTGTAAAACATGTACGACTCAATGCTTTGGTAAACATATCTGCAAGCTAATCTTCAGATTTCACAAATGGAGTTGTAATCTCCCCAGCTACTATCTTGTCCCGAATAAAGTGACAATCAACCTCAATATGTTTGGTTCTCTCGTGAAACACCGGATTGACAGCGATATGGATAGTTGCCTGGTTGTCACAGAACAACTGTAAAGGAAGTTGAACTGAAAACCCAATTTCCTGGAGGAAGTGTAGTAACCAAGTCAACTCACTCGTCGTATGCGCCATTGCCCTATACTCAGCCTCAGCACTGGATCTTGCTACCACGGATTGTTTCTTACTTTTCCATGAGACAACGTTACCTCCTAAGAAAGTACAATAACCAGTGGTTGATCTCCGATCAGAAGGAGAGTCAACCCAATCAACATCTGAGAAACCTTCCACTCTAAGATGTCCATTGGCTCGATATAACAGTCCAAGCCCTGGAGCACGTTTGAGATATCGCAGAATACGAGTAACTGCCTCCCAATGTGGTACTCTAGGACATCCCATGAACTGACTTACTATACTGACTGCATAGGAAATATCCAGTCGAGTAATAGTGAGATAATTGAGCTTCCCAACCAATCTGTGATACCGACCCGGATTCTCAAATAGTGCAACATTATCCATCAAAAGTTTCTGATTCAGATCCATAGGAACATCAATAGGTCTGCCACCCAGCAAACCTGCTTCTTCTAGCATGTCAAGTACATATTTCCTCTAGGATAAACAAATACCCTGTTTAGATCGAGCCACCTCAATACCCAAGAAATACCTGAGTTTTTCCAAATCCTTAGTATGAAATCGATCCTGCAAGAATATTTTTAACTTGGCAATCCCCTTAGAATCATTTCCAGTAATCACAATATCATCTACATAGACCACCAATAGAACATATCCAGCATCTGTCTATCTATGAAACATAGAATGATCTGTCTGACATCGACGAAGACCAAACTCTAAAACTACATCTGGAAACTTACCAAACCATGCCCTCGGTGACTGCTTCAAACCATACAAAGATTTCTTTAACCGACATACACTTTTACCATACTCCCCCTGAGCAGTAAACCCAGGTGACTGCTCTATATACACCTCTTCAACCAAGTCACCATGTAGGAAGACATTCTTGATGTCTAACTGAAACAAGGGTCAATCAAGATTAGCAGCCAAAGAAATCAAGATACGAACAAAGAAAATTTTGGCAACAGGAGAGAAAGTCTCCTCATAATCAACACCATAAGTCTGAGTAAAGCCCTTTGCAACAAGCCGGGCTTTGAGACGCTCCACAGAACCATCCGGATGAAATTTAACTGTATACACCCAACGACAACCAACAGTTCGTTTACCAGGAGGTAAATGAACGAGATCCCAAGTCCCATTATGATGTAAGGCATCCATCTCCTCTTCCATAGCTTTCCTCCAACCCGGATCAGATAATGCATCCTGTAAATGCTTAGAAATAGATATAGTAGATAATTTGGGAAGTAAAACAAGAGAAGACAGGAGACAAGGCATCATATGAAACAAAATGAGCAATGGGATGATTAGTAACACACGAACGAGTACCTTTTCGAAGAGCAATGGGTAAAGAGTCTAAATTACCTGATGTACCAGGATCAGAAGGCGGCAAGGAAGACGATACGGGCACCTCAGTCGATGGGCGAGGACGGCAAGAGTAGACACGGAGAGGTAAAGTAGATGACAACACAGTGGGCAGCGGAATATCTGAAGATGAGGAAAGAGATGGTGGTACAAGAGATGACCCAAAGTCCATATCCAAAGGCTGAGAAGGTACTAGAAAATAGGGAACAGATTCCTCAAACGTGACATCGGCACTAGTAAAGTATCGGCGCAGAGAAGGACTGTAGCAACGATACCCCTTCTGTGTGCGGGAGTAAAGAAATACACATTTGGTAGCTCGAGGATCAAGTTTATCAAACGCGGGACCCAAATTGTGAACATAACAGACACAGCCAAAAACCTTAGGAGTCAGGGAAAATAAGGGCTTACCAGGAAAAATGACAGAATATGGACTTTGCCCATTTAACACAGATGAGGGCATACGATTAATAAGGTGACAAGTAGTAGGTGTGATAATCGAGCTGAATTCGAGCCTAATTCAAGCTTAATCTACACATAAACGAGCAGACTCATTTGACTATTTACACATAAACGAGCCTAAAAAAATGTTCAAACTTGGCTTGTTTAACAACCCTAACAAGTAGTAAGAAGAACATCACTCCAAAAATATCGCGGAATATTCATCTGGAATAACAGAGCACGGGTGACTTCCAACAAATGACGGTTCTTGCGTTCAGCAACACCGTTCTGTGGAGATTTGTAAGCACAGGAAGTCTGATGAATAATGCCAGTTTTACTAAGATAAGCTGAAAAAGGATTAGATTCATATTCCCGAGCATTATCAGAACGTAAAATACGGTTACGATAACCATACTGAGTTTTTATTTCTTTACGGAAGGTTTCAAATATAGAGAATAATTCAGACCAAGCTTTCATCAGAAACAACCAAGTCACACGAGAATAGTCATCCACAAATGACACAAAATAAGGATATTTATTAGATGAAATATTCTTTATTGGACCCCATACATCAGAATGTACCAATTCAAATGGACTAGACACACGATTATGGACTCTAGACTGAAATGACACACGGTGATGCTTACTAAGTTGACAAGCTTCACAAGACAAAGACGACACACAACTAAGACCGGGAACTTGACGCTTCTGATTTTGGAGAGAAGGATGTCTAAGACGACAATGCCACTGAAAGGGAGACAACGAGATC
Source organism: Ilex aquifolium (assembly GCA_951799425.1). Lineage (NCBI taxonomy): Eukaryota > Viridiplantae > Streptophyta > Magnoliopsida > Aquifoliales > Aquifoliaceae > Ilex > Ilex aquifolium. The sequence continues at coordinate 5,988,576 of OX637408.1, read as the reverse complement.
TGTAGAGCTCGAGTAGGTGAGTCAAAATCAAAATAATATAAGCCACCAGTTTCATGCCTCGTACCAATCTTCCTCTTCGTCTTGAGATCCTGAAAGACACAATAGGAAGGATAAAAAGTTACAGAACAATTGAGAGAACGAGTAATCTTACTAATGGAAAGTAAACTAAAAGGAAATTGAGGAACAAATAAGACGGAAGATAGGGACATATCAGTACTCAAGTGAATAGTCCCCAAACCTGAACTTTAGAACAAGTACCATTAGCAAGAGTAACACTACGTGTGAAAGTAGCAGACTGATAAGTAGAAAAAACATAAGACGCACCAGTCATGTGGTCAGAAGCGCCAGAGTCTATGATCCAGGGACTGCGAGTGGAGGACAATAAACAAGTGGAAGCAATACCTGACTGGGCAAAAGTAGCAGTGGAGGGAGATGAACAACCTGTTGTTGGGATAGAAACTGGGCATACTCCTCTCGACCCAGTGTAATAGTAACCGACCCAGTGTCTGGTGGAGCTGACCGAGGTATAGAAGCAACAACCGAGGTGTCATCCTGATAGGAAGCCTGATTAGCAGCACCAGAAGATTTTTTCATGTAAATCCCAACAGAAATCAACAGTGTGCCCTCCACGGCCACAGTGAGTACAGGAACGAGGTCCACTATGGCCTCCACGACCACCCGTACGACCTCCGGTACGACCTCCTCGACTACCACGACCACCTCGATGATCATCACTGTGGCTACTAGGAACAACAAGAGCTGAGCAATCAGTGGGGGCACCATGATGGATGCCTGAAGCAGACAACGTAGCACGCTGTACACGAGAGAAAATCTCAAGTAGTGAGGGAAGGCTAGAGCCACCCAAAATCTGAGAACGAATAACATCATATTCGGGTTTCAATCCTACTAGAAACCTAACAACATTCATGTCCTCATGTGGTTTCTGCCAAACTGCTGCATCAGTAGTAAACGGATGGTAGGTCTTCATCTCCTCACAGACTCCCCGAACATGAGAGTAATAATCCTCAACGCTTAGACTATTCTGTTCCAGCCGGAAGTACTCCTTGCACACCTCATAAGCTCAGGTAAAATTACCTGTACCAGAATACATAGTGGCCAAGTGATCCCATATCTCCTTGGCAGTGTCAAGATAGAGCAAAGTAGAACTAATACTAGGCTCAATGCTATTCAATAGTAAAGAAATGATTTGCGCGTCCTCTTGTTCCCACTGATCATACCCAGGAGTATCTTCCTTGGGTTTTGGGTTCACTAGATATTTCTTAAATCCTTTGCCTCGAAGAAAGACTTGAGCGGATCGGGACCATAAAGTATAATTGGTCCCATTGAGTTTAACAGAGGTCATAGGACCATTGATAATAGTCGGAGGAGTAGAGGTAGGTGGCAAAGATGGAGTTAGGGACCCAATATCTTGCTTGGGGTCCATAACAGTGCAACAAATAGCAACCAAGAAGCTGCTGCACTGCTGAACCGGAGGAACGGATGCTGCTGGACCGCTGATCCGGGCTGGAACACTGAACCGGACCGGCTGGAGCTCCTGGACCACTGAACCGGACCACTGAACTTGCTAGACCGATGAACCGGGCTGGAAAACCGGTCTGGAACACTGAACCTGACCGGCTGGAGCTCCTGGATCGCTGAACCTGCTGGACTGCTGAACCGGTCTGGAAAACCGGATTGGAACACTGAACCGGACCGGCTAGAGCTCCTGAACCGGATCGCTGAACTTAAAACAATTTAAGATTCGGGGTTGACCCGATCTGATCCAGACCCGACTCCACGGGTTGGATCCTTCTTCTTCGTTGATTAGGGTTCCAAGGGAACCCTCTGGTCTTCGACGGCACAAGGCAGCAACACACCACCACCACTAGAGGGTTCTTCGACGGCACAAGGCAGCAACACACCACCACCACTAACCCTCTAGTCTTCGACGGCGCAAGGCAGCAACACACCACCACCACTAACCCTCTGGTCTTCGACGGCGCAAGGCAGCAGCACACCACCACCACTCTCGATCACCACACCACACCAATAGGGTTTTCTTCTTCGCGACTAGGGTTTCAGTAAACCCTGGTCTTCGACTACACCTCGACCACTTCGACTGCGCCTCGACCACCACACCGAACAACAGACCACCACGATGGACACACCACAACGATCGCAGATCAACCACCACCACTGTAGCTTCCACGATCAACAGTACACAACCACAAATAAGATTAATTTATTCATAATATATTTAGGATTAAACAGTGCTCTGATACCATGTCAAGTGTAGAAGATTAACATAATATATTGGAGAGGAACAGAGAGAGGTCAAAACTTAACCTAGCTCTCATACATCACTTGTATTTATAGTTAACTCGCAATAATAAGAATTACACATACACCCTCTTACTATTAACAATTTACACATACTACCCTAATATTCTTAACAGGGATAAACTTTAACCTCGCTCAGTCATGTGTATTTTTTAAAGATATTTTTATACTCATAAAGGTAATCGCTGCTATGACCATGTTCTCGTCGATACTATGCCAATGTTGATATTACCTTTTTTTGGGTCATCTTTATTCTTTTCTGTGTTAGGCGAATGGCGATACACTTCTCCAAATTTAGGGGGAGCGATTTTTGCCTATTGTACTAGATTGTATATCATCTTCCTCCCTGAGTCTTGTACTCCCTAACAGGTTTGCCATTGCTCAAAGGATAGATAAGTTGTTCTACTTGCTCTAGCTCCACTGCCATCACTTAATTCTACTGAGGTCCAGCCCCAGAGCCGTCAGTTCATTCATCACCTTCTGAATTGCCTATTGCATTGAAAAAATGTACATGCAACTGTAAAAAACATCTCATTTCTAATTTTATTTCTTTGCATCCGCTTTTACCATCCTTCCGTTATTTTGCATCGACTTTGTCTTAAATATTTGTTCCTAGTTCTTTGAAATAGGCATTAAGATCTTCTGTTTGGAAACTGGTTATGTATGAGGAAATGAAAGCCTTTATTGAGAATCAGACACGGGACCTCACTACTCTTCCTTCTGGAAGACAACCTGTCAGTTGTCGTTGGGTCCATGGTTTAAAGTATCGCACAGTACCGATATGAGTCATTTGAGTCATATCTGACTCGCCACCTTCCGAGGCGATATCATTACACGATACATATAAACCCTGAGTTTTGCATGACTTGCTGAGTTAAATTCGAGTCAATCTCGAATCGCCGAGTTATCGTCATCGAATCGGCCGATACGGTTTCGCGACACCGCGATATGACCTAAATCTCTCATTATGTTTAACATTTTCTTGTAGGTTGTATCATCAGATAATGCACCGTGACGCTGCAACCGATGTGTATTAGAGCTCTCCGAGTCAATGACCGATACTGCGACCTTGAACCATGATTGGATCTACACAACTAAGTAGATCATTATTCTGATGGTTCAGTTGAGCATTTGAAGGCTCATTTTGCTGTCAAAGATTACGCCTAAACATATGGTGTGGATTACTGTGAGACTTTCTTTGCCGTTGATCGTCTCAACTCTGTTAGAATTCTAATTTTTGTTGTAGTGAGTTGCAATTGGCCTTTGTATCAACTAGACATCAAGAATTTTTTTACATGGAGACCTACAGGAAAAGGTATATATGGTACAACCTCTAGGTTATGTTGTATCTGGTAAGGAATAGTTAGTGTGTCGACTGAAGAAAACACTATTTGGCCTGAAACAATCACCACATACTTGATTTTATAAGTTTAGTACTATTTTACTTCTGTATGGTTTTCAACGTTCTACTTCAAACCATTTAGTTCTTATTATATATGCTGATGACATTATCATTAGCAATGATTACTCTAATAGTATTGCCCACATCCAGGTGCATTTGGAAAAGCAGTTTCATACCAAAGATTTAGGTATTCTTTGATACTTTCTTAGGATCGAGATTGCTCGGTCGAAAGAAGGTATCAATTTGTGCCAACGAAAATATGTATTGGATTTATTATCTGAGACTGGGACTCTTGGTCATAGTTCAAGGTCGTGGTATCGACCATTGACTCAGAGAGCTCTGATACACATTGGTCACGGCGTCGCGATGCGCAATCAAACGATATGACCTACAAGAAAATATTAAACATAACAAGAGATTTAGGTCATATCGCGGCGTCGCGGAACCGTATCGATCGATTCGGTGACGATAACTCAGCGATTCATGATTGACTAGGATATAACTCGGACAACTCGGTCAAATCATGCAAAACTCAGAGTTTATACGAATCGTGTAATGATATAGTCTCGGAAGGTGCCCAGTCAGATACGACTCGGCCAATTCATATCAGTACTAGCCGATACTTTAAGCCATGCTCTTGGTGCACGTCCAGCTGATACTCTTATGAACTCTACATTTAAAATAGATACTGAGAGGGCTGAAGTTTTTGATGATATAAAGTGTTATCGGATGTTAGTTGGTAAGTTGATTTATCTTACAGTTACACACCCTCATATTACATATGTTGTTGGTGTGGTTAGTCAGTTCATGTACGCTCCTCGTAAGCCTCATTGGGAAGCTTTCTATCGTATTCTTTGGCATCTGAAAGGAGCACCAGGAAAAGAATTATTATATCGTCCTTCATCGTCCATGATAGTTACTGGTTTCTTTGATGCTGACTGGGAGGTAGTTGTGTCGATAGATGGTCTACCTCAAGTTACTGTACATTTATTGTTGGTAATCTTTCGAGAGCCGAGAGGTTGAATACCGGACTATGGCACATACTACGTGTGAGATGTTATGGTTCTCCCTCTTTCAAGATATGCGTATTGATGTGCCCTGTCCTATAGAGATGCATTGTGATAACCAGAAAGCTATTTTCATTGCCAGCAATCTAGCATTTCATGAGAGTGCAAAATACATCAAAGCGAATTGTCATTTTATTCGAGATCTGTTGATGCATAAGAGATTTTCACATCATATATCAAATCATGTGATCAGCTAGGTGACATCCTTACCAAACCATTGGCTCGATTCGTCTTCAATAATCTTTACTCCAAGATGAGCATTTTTTATCTTTATGCCCCAACTTGTGGGACAGTGTTAGAGTTCTTATTTATTGTTAGTCATGTTGGGTAATACTGTAATTTACTCATATGCTATAAATCAAAGGATGTAGAGCAACATTAGCTCACACATATTATTTTTCTCAATCCCCCCCTCTCTCTCTCTCCCTCTTCATTTCCTTCTCCCCCTCCTATATCTAAACCCTAATATTTGATTATTTGAATTTTAACTGACCTCAAAATGATTGACTATTCAATATGTTGTTTATTGAACTAGGCTCTCATATAGCATATCGTTATTCTCGCATTTAGGGTTTTACTCATCTAGAGGTGAAAGCAAGAGGCTGATTTGAATATCTAATAACATGTAATGTATTTGATATTTTAGATGTGTTGTCCATTGAACTAAACAATGAAATTCAAATTATTTACTGGTCATTATCACAATGTACGGTAAATAACATATATACAAATATAGCAATTTATTCACGTCTATTGTCTAATCCGTATTCTACTTTTTAAAATTTAGTCATGTTGTGTCCGTATTATATGGTATCCATATCCCGTGTTCGTATCCATGCTTCTTAAATGCGGACTAAACTATGTTATTTTTGTCATCAAATAGGAAAGGTCCAAACTGTGATAATAGCATGTACAGATAGGAAATTTGCAGGCCCATTCACATATCTTGAAGCTAATATGCCATCAGCTTATATTGACTAATTATAGCCCACCTCAGTAAAACAACCTTGAAACAAAACACAAATGTAAAGCCCAAGCCAAAAAATGATCAGGAAAACAGTGTAGAGGACACCAAATACCATAATATCCACTAGATCATGCTGCACCCGCCCCAGCCCCCCCCGGGGGGGGGGGGGGGGGGGGGGGGGGGGGGGGGGGGGGGGGTGGGAGGTGGGAATCAATTAAAAACAAGCTTCGTAAACATAACAATAGTTATCTATTCAAATGGTAGGATGCTTCCGTAACAGTGTATTTGTCCTATATTTTTTATGTGTTAAAGGTTTGTTGCTGATAAGAATGGACAAATATTAAACATTCTTTTCAGTAGAGACTAAGCCAGAGATGAAACCTGATTGGGGCTGAAGGTATATTTGTATAGAGTAACATATAGTAGCTCTGTTTCACCAGTTTTTCTATTCATTCCTGCGAGCATTGCAACATTTGAGTCTATATTCATCAGGCCTACATTTTTTACTCGTCACCAAGATGGAGACCATGCATTCAGCTCCTTGTGGTCTGAATTTAGGGAATTGACAATTGTACCAAATGTTGTCTGATTACGAGAATCTATATTCTCAAAAACTCAACCCAAGAATACCTTATTCTAAAATATCCTGGTTTAGCTGCATCAATACTTTCTTGCCATTTCAGGTTCTATGTTTAAAATCACCAACACAGGTGTTTATAAAATGCAAACCTCTTTTCTTTGGGCTTGAACTTATGAAGTAAAACAATTTATTTGGTTCTAAAAATAGTAAAATTAAGATAATATAAAAGGACAAACATATTGTGATAGGAGCAAACCCGTAATAGTTAAGCAATCACTGTTACTCTAAGTAACAAATGCATACAGTTGGTCTCATTTAAATTTAAACATAAAAGTTATACTACTGACCAAGGCAACAAGATGTGTACAAACATTCCTTCGTCGAACAAGTCCAGGAAGCAACTGGTAACAAGTAAGTGCCTGTCAAAAACATACAAGCGTATAACACCTGCCAACATTTTCCTTAATTGTGACAGCAACAGTAAACAAAATGTACAAACATTTTGAAGAATAAAGCAAGACACTTCGAAAAAGTGTTCGTGACATAGAAAAGACAACCACTTCAGCACTTAAACAATCTTTAGATCATCTTGGGGCCAAAGAATTAGAAAAGCTACTTAATAAAGTAATAATGACACTTTTGAGGTGTAAGTCAAAATTCAAATTATTTTAATGTGAAATACAACTCCATTTGGAAGGGAGAGACGAAATACTCCATCCTAGTCTAACTTTGCTTCATCTATTTTAGTCCATCCACTTTCTTCATGTTATTCAAATCCTAAGTTTTGGGAGAGGGTAAAAAAAGGGAGTAAATAGAAGGGATCATTTTAAATCTTAAGTTTTAGGAGAGCGCCAAAAAAGTGGTAAATATTCATACACCTATAAAAAAGGTTCTAACTTCTAAGGGTGAATGATGAGGAAAAAAAAGCTACAACACCATAATATATATAGAGCAATGAAACGAGTTAGACAAACTATTAAAGATGTGGCTCATAAATCTTGTAAGAATCATCTTGACATCATTCATTCCCAATGGAACAAATTAATCATTCACCATATTCACAGACCAGTTAGAAAATTATTTAAAAATTTTGGTATTTATAACCAAAGTTAAAACTTAAAATAATAATTTTGTTGTAAGAAAAAGACAAAAGAAAAGAGACGGAATGAAAGAGAATGAGAATAATCAGTTATGTAGGCAATGATGCCCTACACTCTCTTATTTATAATAAACTGACGTTATGAACAACTATATTAATACCCTCCACTATTAGTATTCTAAAATAAGAACTCTAACAACCTACATACATTATCATTTCCTACATTTTACATGAATTTCATTTTCCTTTTATTTTGCAGATTTTAATTTGAATACCATTATGAAGAAGATGGTACTGCCCTGTATTCGAAAGTTTGTAGGATTCGTTTCGGATAGTGGTTAGTCGATAAGAGGCAAATTTAAACAAGGCTTTTGAAGCACTTGCAAATGAAACAATTTAGTCTTTCAATTTGTATTTTAAGAGTATGTTATTATGAAATACAAATATAATCCCTAATATGTTATTTTAACAAATATCCATGTTATTTAGGTAAAAATATTTCAAGAGGTCATGTACAGTCTTGTCAACCAAGCAGCAATTAAAGGAATAACTAAAATTGATCCAACCATTCGAATAGATTTTTCATACATCACATTTTTTTCATTTTTCATTTTTTGTTATTAGTATTATGATGTTTCTTATTATTGTACAGTTGAATGTTGGTTTATGTATGACACTGATGCACCTAATTTGAGGAAGATTGCTAAGAGAATTTTATGACAAATAGCCTCATCTAGTAGTTGTGACAGAAGTTAGAGCACCTTTGCTCTCATGCATACTAAAGTGTGAAATCGACTCAATTACCAAAAGTTAGAAAAGCTGGTGTTTGTATAATATAACAAGAGGTTGAAGTTGAAGCACCTTATGAAAGAAAGAAAACGATATGATTAGACGTATAAACTTAACCACTGTATTTCAAGAAGATGAAGTCATTTTAGAGTGGTTAGATAATCCAAGCGATGCACTTTTGGATGAGTTTGATGACAATGGGCAACCAATTAGACTGAACACTTTCTTGACAACATGGACTAACCATTATGCTAATGATGAAGGAAGAGTAAGCCAAAGTCATAGTGTCACGGCACTGCGAAAATTAAGATCCAAATTAAATGGAGAAAGATCACGTAAAGTGAGGAAAAAAAACTTCACCAATGGATGATGAGGAATAATAGCAACTAAAGAGGTCCACAAAGACCTAAGCAACTTGCCGCTCTAACTAGTGATGGTGATAATCCTATTACTAGTGATGGTGATAATCCTATTACTAGTGATGGTGATAATCCTGGAGATGGTGACAACAAAGGCAGTGGTGAGAACATCACTGGTTCATCGCAAGGAGGGAGGAAAAGTCAAAGTCCACATGGAGTTGTATTCACTAATGAGCTAGGATTTTACACATTCGACAACACATGAGAATCGTGACTCAACGTATGCTTCAATATGAATGATGGCAAGGCTGAAAACATCGTAAACATGACCATACTCGAATCCGAGCACTCCACTCAATATGAATGCTATTATGCATTTTAGGAGTTGATATAATTAAAGTTGGTTTGTCTAGTATGAGTGTAAGTGGAGGTGAACACCATGCTTATGGTTCATCACCTTCATAGGGTTCGGGGTCAGGATAAGTGGATATGATATTCCATCGTATGATTATGGATGGGGGCATTACATGGGGATACAGGTATGGATTCTCAATCTATAATTATGGATAGCAATGACTTTCAGTCATCATCATCATATAGATAGAGCGAAGGTTAGGCAGGGCCAGATGCATCCGTTTCTTAGCAGATTGGATGAAGCATTGGAGACTATAAGAGGTTTAGGTCAGAATATAACACATATTTTGTAACTATATGAATTAGGCTAGCTATTGTCAACATATTTATAGCAAGTATGGAGGTCCCCTTCACGACTACCCAGCGCTGCATTGATCTATGACTCAACTCAACACTCTACAATAGAACAGATGTAGTTTTTACTATGAATACTTTTATATGATGCTAATGAGTCTGTCATTTGTATGATGAGACCTTAATATCCTTTCAGTGTGTCTGTTTGATGAAGATGAAACAACTTCTGCCTCATAGTAACCTTCTTTATTTTCCTCACCTTGATGTTATTTAGTGTAAATGGATGTTAAGACAATAAATATTCTCAATTGAAAATTAGTAAGCTTATGAATACAAAGATAATGATCTTAATATATGTTTACATCTGTTTTCACATGTTTTCAAAAATTTTCTCCGTCTCCAGTGTTTTCGAAATGTTTCTAAAACATTTCCATTTCCGAGCTATAACGGAAACGATATTTTGAACGTTGATATTGAGCAAACCAATTCTTCGAGTATACGCTTGGTATATTGTCACTTGTACTTGAAAGAAATGGGTTTGTGCATTTTCTTATTCTCTAATTAGTTCTAAACATATCTAACTAGAACAATGGTTGAAATATTCCAGTGTAATCCATCTTTTCCATTGATACACCTTTAAATGACATTAAGACCTAGAATCACCTATTCATATAAATGAGGATAAGCATTCGGAGGCACCAATATAAATAATTAAATAATTCATATTAGCATACAAGCAAGAAAGTAAAAGTGCTTTGCTAAAAAGAAATGTTCAGCCTGCGAACTTTCTTTTGCACAACTATTTTACTTATGAGGACCCTTCCATGTCCACCTATAATGTAGAAATTAAGTCCAAAGCCAAGTCCCCACAAAAGTCTACATCAAATTTGTCTGCTGGAGAAGGCTGTTTCATTCCAGCCCAAAAAAATCATCAAATGTAAAATCTATAGACAAACTTTCGCAGTCATGGGGCAACAGGTGGCCATCAATGCAATTTGAACTCCTCTAACAGAGAAAAAATATGCTGAACCATATATTCTCTAGAACGTTTTCTTCTATTAGTGCATCTAACTCTCCAATGGAAAGCCGTTTCCAGCCATGTTCGGCACTAGAGTGTCCATGGACATCACCCTATCAATGTGATGCTTAGTTACATTTGAAAAAGGTGGTGACTCCCTAAAGGAAGGCGAACGAGAGATTGGACCTACACAGAGCACCCTTCCTGACCAATATAGATTTTCAGATGTTAAAGCATATAGGCTCTCAACTTCAATCCATAGGATTTGAGGTCTCATATTTTCAAACAACGCAAGATTACCAAATGGCCATCCATTTGCAAACACTATCAAAAGTTAGATAGGCATGTTTAACAAGCATTAACAATCAAGAGCACAAGTCAACAGGGACTCATTATTTTAAAAAACACATAGAAGTAACATAAGGTCATACAAATATCAGGACAGAAATTGGATATTTCCTACTACTTCTCTCAGTAGGTGTGTAGAACTAGAACCAGAGAGTCTAAGGAGGAGATATTTGCAAACTTCATAGACAAGTCAATATACAAGATATCCTATATTCATACCTGTAAATCCTTCTCACCAGGATATGATACAAGTGTTGTCATGGAGATGCGAACAATAATGTCAAGTGCGGCTTTACCCTGATTGTGGTCTCCAACAAAACTAAGCAATGCTTTTCTGGACTGGTGCAACTGAAGTTGGGGCTCATGATCATTATCCGAATTAACGTTATTGTCTCTAATTCCTTCAGAAGTCATTAGATAAGTACAAGACCATCTTGCGAGGAACCATAAAACTGCCTGATCGAGCATTATCGCAAATAAGAAAACAATGAAAATACAACCACAAAACTACAGCAAAAAGTTCAAAGGGATGGATTTTACTAGCCAAATCAATAATGGACATAAAGAGAAAATAATCATCTTGCTCAAAATATTATTGTTTATGTTTGTTGCTTTGTTTCAAAATATCTTTATGCATGAAGATCTAGCAATCGGGAACACAATGTGTAGCAAAAAGACCCTACGGTATCAAACAAATATCTGATCATCAATCTCCAAAGCATCATCGCATAAAAATATTGCATGAACAATGCATACAAAGCAAAACTAATGCTAGTCGGAAACAGAGTGCAAACATAATCTCAAGTAAGACTTCATTGTGACTCCATTGACATCAAATATGAGGTGATATGATAGTAGTTATATTTGTTAGTATCCAACCCAAAACCAATTGGTAAGTAGCGAATCCCCTCAAGCATATAAATTAAACTTGGGTAGACCTAACCATCAAACGGGGAATATAAGCTCTCATTACACCTTCCCTCACGTGGCACCCAGACTCGCACGTGGGGCTAACAAACAAATAAACAAATATGCATGCCGAAAAATTCAAATGGGTAAGAGACTTGACCCGCTAACTACCAAGGCACAGCTCTGATACTATGTTAGCATCTAACCCAAAATCAATTGACAACAAGTGGAGAGGCCCCTTAAGCTTCAAAACCAAACTTGGGTGGTCCTAATCATCTGATGTGGAATACAAGCTCTCTTTAAAATATTCATAAGTACTTGATATAAAACCATTGATTGCTGTCTAAGAGGAGATGAACACAGTTTAACCCAGAGATATGGCATAATAGCTAGAAGAGAAAAAAAAATGAATCTTAAAATAAAAGATCCCATAGATCTTAATACCAGCCATGAGAAAATGACATGCAAAACAAAAAAACTTAAATGTAAAAAGAGTCGAGCAGAGAAAAGAAAGAAATATGTTAAACTACCTCCATAAGTCGAGGACTAAAAAATGATGCTCTCATCTCTGGATCTAAACTCTGCTCAGCAAACCTTAAGATTGATCTACACAAATCAAGAACAGGTATTCATGGAAACAATAAACAGCAAAATTAATGACTCCATGCCAGAAAACAACAACGTAGGAACTTAAATTTGAAATAACAAATAAATAGGATAATGTGGTACAACACAATTTCTTTGGGGACAAATGATCATTCAACCAGAATAAATTCCCATGACTTTGCTGAATACATAATGATACAATCATTTCTTCATACTTGAAGCAAATTAATGTAGATGGAGACCGAAATTGGGTTGCAAAGGTGGGACCTACAAAGCCACACCATCAAGGCTATTGCTAAGGGGAGGACGATCTGCGGAACCTTATAACAACTCTTTCTACTCCAACCGGTCAAATTTGGGCAAAGTCCATAGGTAAAAGAGGGTACACCAATCCCTTTATTTATAGGTAACAAAAGTTAAACCAATGATCTTTTCTTTTTTTTGGGAAGGGGGAGGGGGAATGAGGAGGGGGGAAGGGGGTTTGAACCCTTAACCTTAAGAAGACAAAGTCTTCACAAGGTAAGGAGTACCATTGGACCAAAGGCCCGTTGGTTAAACCTATGATCTAACACTATCTATTACAGATATCATAGGATTCAAAAAGATATATTATTATCTACATAGTCTGGATGAGTCTAGATGATAATGTGAATGTTATAGTTTATCTCTCTTTTTTATTTCTCGCCCTATAAATAGGGCTTAATCCTATTTGAACAATAACCAACAAATAATACATCAGAAGTACATCTCTAGGGAATTTGATCCGTGGATACAAGCACGAGACACCATGCGTTGAACCAAGTATATCCTCGTGCTCATGTTTTTATTTACATTATTATCACCAATCTCTCTCATGTTCTAAATTTTTACATGGTATTAGAGCAACAGATAGTTTTCCACCGACATTGGCATCATTGGCGATTAACTACTCTTGACATCCGCCAAATCGCATGAGATTCAGTGAATTTAAGAAGTCAAGCGACTAAAGAGAGCAATAACCCCAAGCACATGAAAGCCACATTGTTGCTGAGCCTTTGGAAGATGAAGCAAAACCTCTTGCTACAATTAATGATATCAAGATTGAAGATGCAGAGAAAGCTTAACTTTTATTATTGATTTGTAAAGCCTCTAATGATTTGAGTTGTAACAAAGGCCTGAATAAAGAAAGAGAAGAAGAGAGAAGGAGAAAAGAATATGGAAAGAGAGAAGTGTGTTACACATATGCACTCAGCTTGTTTATATATAATCAAAATCATAAAGTACTAAAATACCCTTAAGCTAAAAATAACACACAATACAACTCTCCCCCTTAAGCTGGTGCATAAATATCTCTCATACCCAATTTACAAACAATAGGATAAAAAACCTTGCGACTAAGCCCTGTTTGTAAAAACATCAACTAATTGATCTTCTGATTTCACGGAAGGCATGCAAATCAAACCCTTATTCAACTTCTCTTTAATGAAATGCCGATCAATTTCACCATGCTTAGTTCTGTCATGTTGAACTGGATTATGAGCAATATTTGATATCAGTCTTATTGTCACAATATAGTCTCTTCGGTCCATCATCATGAATTCTCATCTCTCCTATAATATTTGAAACCACATAAACTCACAGACTTTATGGACCATTGCTCCGTATTCAGCCTCCGCGCTAGACGTAGCTACCACGACTTGCTTTTGGCTTTGCCACACGACAAGCTTTCCTCTATCCAGGTGCAATAGCTTGCAGAAGATCGTCTATCATCCACTGAACCTGCCCAATCTGCATCACTGAATGCTTCTAGTTTCACCATTATTGGAGAACAAGATCCATTTTTCCTAGAGCTGACTTCAGATACCTCAGAATGCAATAAACAACTTCCAGATGATGAGTTCGAGGATCATATATAAATTGATTAACTACACCCACTACATAAGCAATATCTGGTCGAGTCTGTGAGAGATATATTAATCTCTCCACCAGTCTTTAGTATCTCTTTTCCTCCATATCTCCATGAAGAAAGGTATTCTTTGCTACACAAGAGAGAATAGCACGTATCGAGTTCATCTTTGTCATAGGAGCAAAGGTTCTTGATAATCAATACCATATGTTTGAGCGAATACCTTAGCAACCAACTAGTTTTGTACCTCTCTACATCCTCATCAACTTATTTGAGTAGAAACACCCATCAGCACCCTACTACCCGTGCTCCATGAGGAATAGAAATCAACTCTCATGTATCATTTTTCTTTAAGGCTCTCATTTCCTCTACCATAACTTCTCTCCAATTAGGATTAGTAAAAGCCTCATTCCAACCTTGAAAAATAAACACAGAAGAGAGAAAGAGGAAACAAAAAATACGATAGGATGGAGATGAGGAATCATAAGAGACAAAGTTAGAGATAGGATGTTGAATACAAGCTTGGACACCCTTTCTCACTGCAATAGGAAGCTCAGAATCATCAACAACTATACCATCAATATCAAGAGTAGCATTTAAAGGTCCATTACCTGATAACTCAGCGGAGGATCGAGCTAGAATCGAAGAAATCAACTGATTAGGCAGCACATAAGTAATCTCCGAGAATAAATCTTCAGATTACCCTTGTCAAGGTGAATGTCATGTATATCCCTTATGCCACCATAAAGAAACTCTTTTTTATTCCTTTGTCTCGAACTTCGTGAAGAACTCCATTTTACCTCTCCCTCATTACGAACAAAAAAGTGGGCTATGCCCCAATTGTACACCCCCTTCGTTCTACGAACCCTTGTTGATTTTGAACTTCGTTCGCGATCTCTCCCGGAAGAGATGTTTGTGTAATATAAAAAGACTCAAATTCACGGAAGGTGACATTCATGCTAACATACATTTTCTGAGACTGTGGATAATAGCATTTATATCCCTATTGAGTGAAAGAATAACCAACAAAGACAAATTTCAGAGTCCTGGGATCAATTTTTCCCTTGGAGGATCTATAATCATGGACAAAACAAACATACACAGACACTTTAGGAGGCAAGGAAGAAACATGAGGAATAGAGAAAGTGATGTAGGACGAAAGAAGAAGAAGAAATAAGATGATAGAAAGATGAAGAGATATCGAACCCTTAAACTCCTATACTCCTACTAAAATTCTAAAAGAATTTCATAATCAAACTCTTAAACTCCTATACTACTAAAACTCTATAATAATTCCCTAATCAAACTCTCACTAATACTCCTAGTCAAACAATTACTCCTAAATTAAATAATAATAATACTAATTCTAATAAAATACCAATTGCACTTCCCTTTAGACAAAAAATTCTTAATCTTTTGCCTAGGCTTCCAAAGTCGATTGTATTGGTCCAACCAACCAATGGCCACGCCATCAATTCTCCCCCGCAGAAAAGAACTTGACTCCGACGAGTAAGGTGGAGGGCCAAGTATAACATCTGATGGAGAAGCTCTCTGAATCAATAACGAACTCCTTTTCAATTGTAGTGTACGCGAATCTGTAGCACAAGTAAGAGTATACTTCTTTCTTCTAATTGTAAAAGAATAAGTATTAGCACGCCCCGCATGTTGTGCATCATGATCCCATATCCTGGTGCACCCTAAAAGTATATGACAAAGCTTGAGAAGTAACACATCACACATGACGGTCTCCTTAAGGCTGCCAATGATGTGACTGGACATCTCTTATCAATTTTCAGCTTGGTATTAGTAATCCATGCCACATAATATGGCTCCAGATGTAGTTCAACTTTCAAATTCAATTTCTTCACAACCTCTTCTGATACCACATTTATGTAACTTCTCATGTCAATCACTAACGAGCATATCTGTCCTATGATAAAGCTTGAGAGGTAACACATCACACATGACGGTCTCCTTAAGGCTGTCAATGATAAATAGGACTGGACATCTTTTATCAACTTTCAACTTGGTATTAGTAATTCATGCCACATGATACGACTCTGGATGTAGTTCAACTTTCAAATTTAATTTCTTCACAACCTCTTTTGATACCACATTTGTGCAACTTCCTGTGTCAATCACGAGCGAGCATATCTGTCATTCACAACTAACTCTTGTCTGAAAGATTTTTTCTCAATAAATAAACTCACTATTAGCAACTTCTTTATTAGCAATAAGTAGAGGACGAATAACACTCATAAAATGATCATTCAAATCATCAAAATTAATCTCACCCACATCAAGAGGTTCTACGATCTCTGTTTCAAATTCTGGCTCATTAGAATCATTATGCACCTTGGAATTTTTCTTTTCAACCATAGCAACAGATTTTGAAGGGCATTGAAAAGAGAAATGACCAAAACCATGACAATTAAAACATCTTGTCTTAGAATTAGTACTCCCTTGAGAAGAAGAATTAACACTAGTCCGAGATGGTTTGTTTAGAATAAAAGTATTCTCTAGTGGTTTATTGGTGGACTTACCTTGACTTGAATCTATCATAATTCTCTCGATCTAGATTGGAGGTGCCATAGAAGATCTCTTTTTCAACTCATCTTCCATCTTCATAGGCAACCTAAACTGCATCTGTCATTGTGTAAAGTCTACTTGCAGCAACACCTGTAGAAATATGAGAATTTAGCCCTTCATTATACATGACAATCATCACATCCTCGATCCATAGGAATTCTGATCGGGTGGCCAAGTTGTAGAAATTTCCAATGTATTCCTCAATAGACATACTTCCCTGATTTAACTGTGTGAACCGTAGATGAGCTCTTTGCTTATAATTAGCAGGCACAAAGTAACGAGCCATAGCAGTCTGCATCAATGTTACCTGGATCGTGGGTCACTTTGGTACGTGGTACGGGTACGGGTACGAGTACATGATACGATACTTTCTTAGGTATGCAGTACGATGGGGGTAGGTTTAGTTGGTACGATATTTTGGATCACAATTCGTTTTGGAACTCTTATGTAGATCGTTTTCACTACTATATAACATTATATATTACAAAATATTCATAAACACTAAGTTAGTTACCATTTATTTTATAATTATCTTGATTTTCTATTTTCTATTATCTAAAATAATATATAATTATAAATTTATATACATGTAATCAATTAATATGTATTTTATATTTGTGTTGTATGTTCTTGAGCGAATTGAGTTAGAGTTAGTATTACAATTTGTGGTCGTCCATTTTGGTGATCCGAATCGCGAACCCACCTCGTTTAGGATCGATGTACCCAGATCGTGGGTCGTTAAGGGTTTAGTGAATTGTGGTAACCATGGTCTGCATATCATCCCATGATGTATCAAAGTGAGTTTGTCGGTACTTTTCTCACCAAAGTCTTGCTATACCCTTCAATTTTGATTCTGCAAAGAATACCTTCCTCTCATTGGTCAAACGATATCATCTGAAGAAGCTTTCAACGCTATGCAACCAATCAACGGATATCTCGTGATTATTATCCCCATAAAAATCTCCAACTTCTAGCTTAACACCTATATCAATATCAAAAAATCTCGGTTCTTCTTGAACTTGAGCTCGTGGTGGAGGGGCTTGTACAAGTACCTGTGGAGGATTGATAACTGAAGATGATGGACTATTATCGTCGTTTTTCTCAACTCTTTTACCCTTCTTATCTAAGAAATAAACTTTCATGATCTCCTTTAGTGATGTTATGGATGCCTCTAATGAATCCATCCTCTCATTCAAGGCCTTTTGTAAATCAACTTGTGCTTGGGATAGAGCCTCCACTTTAGCATTTAATTCGGCGTTAGAAACCATATCGAATGGAAAAGAGTTTTAAGAATTTTTCTTTGAAAATTCTAAGATCAATCCATAATTTCAGAAATTTTGGGGCTACACTGTAATTTCTGAAACTTTAGGGGCTAAACTATAATTTCAGAAATTTTTGGGGCCAAAGTATAATTTCTAAAACTTTTGGGAGAGGTCAAAGCATAGTTGTCAAATCGCGATTCGAATCGTGAATCAAAATCCTAAATTTGAGAATCGTGAATCGTAAGATTCGACACACAATTTGAACAAAAATAAAAAATAACACTATATATTAAAATAGACAAAAATGTTGAATATTGAACATTATTACATTCTAAAAATAATTAATTGACATAAACACGTTGTCTAAATGAAAAGACGCTAGCATTTTGCTTCATTTTCATCTTTTGCTTAACAATTTTCAAATTCAACAACTTGAAAAAAAAATTCATTAAAGAACCATGGCTATTCAATAACCAAAATAGTGACACCCAATATAGATTAGGTTATAAACATGAATGTAAAAACAAAAAATAAGAAAATTGATCGGGAGAAAACATACTGGCCAACATTTTGAAACAAAAAATTAGAATCTAACAAATTACCCATGAAAAAATTGAGAGAAAAAATCAACCGATGATGCGAGAGCGTTAGTCGTGACCTTTAACTTTAGACAACGCAAGGCGAGCTTCAGACGACGTCAAAGAGAGAACAACAAAAAGGTTGAGTTTTTATTAAGGCGTAGGTTCCTCTGCAAATAAATCGCCGTAGTTTTACTGTTTAGCGGACAAAACGACGTCGTTTTGCAAAAAAATTGGGTTTTAAAAAAAAGTGATTGAATCGTGCAATTCGTGGGATGAAACTCTAAAACAATTCTCATATAAGATACAAATCGTTTTGTACCTATATCAAACCAAATCGTACGATTTTAATAACTATGGGCGAAAGTGTCATTTCAAAAATTCTAGGGATTAGATATATAATTTTTAAAAGGCTTGGGGGTATTTGTGCAACTTCAGTTGTGTTAGGTCTGAATTTTTTGTGGGTTTTGAATACTGGTTCAAAGATAAGGAGGTTTTTTTTTTCTTTTTGGATATGGGCTAGGGTTTTAAGAAAATTGGGTCAAAGTATTTTGAATAATAGGTCAAGGCAATATGGTTGAAACCATATTCTATGTACTATAAGAACAGTAGCCTCATGTAAATCAGCAATAAAGGAGAAAACTGCAACAATTTATCTTTATGATGCGTTGGTGAACTGTGATTGTTGTGATAAATTTGGTCAATGATGTGGACGAGGACAAAGAAAGGAACTTGATGAAATTTCAAGTTCTTTTTGACAACAAAGAGACAAAATTGATGGACAACGGTAGTGGCTCGAGGTTGAGCTCTGATACCAAATTAGAAATAAGATAATAGAAAGAAGAAGAGATATCGAACCCTTGCAAGGATTAGGTTAACAAACACACAAATTCTCCACAGAGAAACAAGTTTTTATTATATCACTCCCTAATAAAAATAGTTGAGATTACACCATTATTTATAGGTCAAGTTGCCTACCAAAATAAAAATTATTCTCCTACTAAAATTCTAAAAGAGTTTTATAATCAAACTCTTAAACTCCTATACTACTAAAACTCTATAATAATTTTCTAATCAAACTCTCACTAATACTCCTAGTCAAACAATTCCTCCCACGTTAAATAATAATAATACTAATTCTAATAAACTAGTAATTGCACTTCCCTTTAGACCAAAAATTTTTAATCTTTCATCTAGGCTTCCAAAATCGATTGTATTGGTCCAACCAACCAATGGCTGCTCCATCAGAAAGACTCTGAGACTCACTCAATGGGGGACCTAAACTAAAGGAAACTCGAAGGTAAACGATTAATAAGATAAGCAACAGTAAGAACTGCATTACCCTGAAACAATTGAAGCACATTCATAGTAAACAGAAATGAACGGGCAACTTCAAGAAGATGTCGGTTTTCCAACTCGGTAACACCATTTTGTTCGAGGGTACTCACATACGTGGTTTGGTACAGAATTCCATTCTCATTAAGGTAAGAACGAAATTCTTCATCAATATACTCACATCCATTGTCACTACAAAGAATTTTGATTTAAGCATCAAACTAGGTACTTACTATTTTATGAAAAGATCTAAAGTATGAGAAAACTTCACTTTTAGTGCATAATAATAGAGGAAACTGGAAAAAGATCAACATGGTGAGCAATTAATTGAACCTTTTCTAGAAATAGAGCATAAGGATCTATCTGCCACCTTGACTTTATCCCCGCCAGAACATGTAGTGTATGAAGAGAAAAGGTTAGAAGATACTGTCATATAATCCGTAACTTCAGAATCTATTATCCAATGAGTATATGAGGGTGACGCATTAAACATACTAACAGATATACCTGTATAAGCAAAGTTGGAAGAGGAGGCATGAGTGGGAGCTAAAGTAGAAGGAGCATCAAGCCAAGCTATTAAGCGCCTAAGAGTCTCCATCTCATCTTGAGAGAAATGTCTAGTCTTTCCACAATAGTCTAGTCTGGTATGTCTAGTCTTTCCACAATAGTCATATTTTAAAGAATCCTTACTAACAATGTCACTCAGAGCAGTAGACTTAGGCAAAACTAGACTCAAGTCACGCTAAGGAATAGTAGTCAATGCAAACAGCTATTGAGTAGGGGCATTACCATAGCAATCCTCGGATTCTCCTTTTGCTGAACATAGGCATAGGCTTCTTGTAGAGTAGAGAATGGATTACGACCCAAAATTTGAACCTGAATCTGATCATACTCAATATTAAGACCAGCAAAGCAGTCATACACTCATTCCTTCTCCACCATCTGCCGAAATTTCACAGCATCATTAGCGCAATCTACTTGAAAATTCTAGTAGTAATCAAGCTCCAGCCACAAGGTCGTCAACTCTGCATAATAAACTGGAAGGATCTTATCTTCCTAATTAGTCTCTCAAACTTTCTTCCAAAGATCGTATGCCTTTGCATCATTACCTCATTGAGAATATGTATGAATCAGAACATTCCAAATCATGTGTTGTATCAAATAATAGGAAACCACGACTGATAAAAGGGTTGCATTGAGTTAAACAACCAAGACATAACAAAAGCATTATCGGATGTCCAAGGAGATATTTGTCTCACTGAACTTCTTAGTCTCCCCAATTAATACCCATCCAAAGCAATAGTTTGGACTGATAATAAACAAGCTTGTAACCAAGCTAAATAGTTACTTCCATCAAACTTCTTTGAACTAATCTAGAGAGAGTGATTGTTTGCCAGAGCACCTAAACGGCTCAACCCATTCCTCCAGTGCTTGTCCCGGTATTAGCAGACATCGCACTACCTTCTGACACGTTTATACAATAGAATCTACCCAAAATTACAAGAGATCCGAAGACACCACACCCAAAAATTGAATCAAAAATAGAAAAATATCCCTACAATGTTGAAATATCACCAACACAAAAATCAAGAGCAATAGGGAGGCAAAACAGGCTCTGTAAAGCAATCAGGAGCCAAACGCCTCACTGGATAGGTAGAAAACCCATTGCCAGCAACAAGAAGGGACCAAAAACATGCATAAATCCAACCTGAATGCAACAACGATGGCTGGGCATTACTTATAGGTCCTAGTCGTACCCAATGGAACAGATCTAGTCCAAAAAAAAAACCCAGTGTCTCTGAAACAGTGGATCTGGGAGTAAGTCCGAAAATTTCTAAAAAACTTTAAAAATTTTGAAAGACCAATCAGATGATTTTAAAAAATTTTGAAAAAAATCACCATAATTCTCAACAACACCAATCAAATCTCCCCAATGATTTTTTAAAATGTCAGACAACATTCACTGTTGACGTCAGCCTGTCACATGCTAACATCAGCACGTCAGAATTTGACAATTTTCATTGCAATTTGTACGAGTTGTTTCTAATGAGTTCCAACAACTTTGAGATGTTAGATTTAATCACCGCTCTAATACCAAGTTAACTTGTAGAGCTGTTAAGGTTCTGAAGAAGAGAAGGACAAGAAAATAGGAAGAGAGTAGTGTGTTAAGTTACACATCTACACTAAGCTTGTTTATATAAGCACAATCATAAAGTACTAAAATACCCTTAAGCTAAAAATAACACATAACACAACATACATCCCAACAAAATGGTGTTTTAGAACGCAAACATCATCATTTATTGGATATTGCTCGTACCCGGATGTTTAACATATATGTCCCCAAGCCTTATTAGGTAGATGTCATTCTCACTACAGTCTATCTTATTAATCGGATTCCTTCAGCCATCTTAGGTATCAAATCTCCGTTCTCCTTACTTTATTCTAATACAGCGCCGTTTGGTCTAACTCCTCGTGTCTTTAGTTGTATTGCCTTTGTTTACCTTCTTAGTTCAATTTGTGATAAACTAACACCTCGTTCGGTTAAGTGTGTTCCTTTGGGATAGTCTTGTACTCGAAAAAGTTATCGGTCTTATTATCCTATCTCTCGTTAGTATTGTGTTAGTGCTGATGTCATCTTTTTTGAGTCATTTTTTTTTTTTTTCTAATTCAAGAACTACTCTTTCCCCAGATTTAATCCCTACTAGTCAAGGGAGCTCATATTGCCTCTTGAACTAGATTATGTATCTTCTCCTTCTCCAACTTCTGACCCTCTAATGTAGGTTTACCGTCATTCCATGAATAGACAGGTTATTTCATATGCTCTCACTCCCCGGCCTACGCCTGATTCTATTGAGGTCCTTCCTCCTGAGTCATCTAATTTGTCTATTACATTGCAAAAAGCTACTTGTACTTGTAACCAGCATCCCATTTTTAATTTTGTTTCTTTTCATCGGCTTTCCTCATCATTTCATTATTTTACATCCACCTTGTCTTCTGTCTTTGTTCCTAATTCTTGAAATAGACATTAACATCATCTAGATGGAAACTAACTATGGATGAGGAAATTAAGGCACTTCATAAAAATCATACTTAGGACCTTCTTTTTCGTCCGGTAAGTAGCTTGTTAGTTGTTATTGTGTGTATACAGTGAAATATCATCCTGATAATTCTATTGAGCGCTTGAAGGCACAGTTGGTTGTCAAAGGTTACACCAAAATATATGGTGTGGATTACTATAAAACTTTCTTCCTTGTTGCTCATCTTAACTCTGTTAGAATTCTTATTTCTATTGTAGTCAATTCTGATTGGCCCTCGTATCAATTAGACATAAAGAATGCATTCTTACACAGAGATCTGCAAGAGGAGGTATACATGATTCAACCTCTAAGTTACGTTGTTTCAGGCGGTAACAATTAGTGTGTCGTTTGAAGAAGGCACTGTATGGCTTGAAACAACCACCACAAGCTTGGTTTGATAAGTTCAATGATGTGGTACTTTAATTTGGTTTTCATCACTTTATCCTAGATCATTCAGTTTTCATTCTTAAGTTCAATGTTGTGGTTACTTTAGTTTGGCTTTCATCAATCTACCTCAGATCGTACAGCTTTAAGATCATCCAGTATTCTGCAAGTATTATTATTGTTATTGTGTATGTCGATAACTTCATCATCAGAGGTAATGACTCAGAGAGCAGTTCAAGGCTTATTTGGGGAAGCAATTTCATACTAAAGCTTTAGGTCTACTTCAGTATTTCCTAGGGATTGAGGTTGTCCGATCAAAGAAGGATATCAATGTGTGCCGACGGAAGCATGTACTAGACTAACTGTCTGAAACTGGTACTCTTGGTGCACTTCCGATTGATATGCCTATGGACCCTATAGTTAAGCTTGATCCTGAGGGTAGTGAAGTCTTTGATGATATAGGGCGATATCGGCTGTTGATTGGTAAACTAATTTATCTTACAGTTACACATACTGATATAACATATGTTGTTAGCGTGGTTAGTCAGTTCATACATGTCCCTCGTATGGGAGGTCGTTTACCGTATACTTCGGTATCTGAAAAGGGCTACGAGGAAAGGATTATTTTATCATCTATCATCATCCATAACTGTTAGTTTTTCTGAGGTAGATTAGTCAGGTAGTCATGGTAATAGATGATCTACTTCTGACTATTGCACATTTATTGGAGGTAATCTTGTTACTTGGTGTAGTAAAATGCAAAACGTATACCAGAGACTGAGTATCGTGCTATAGCACATACTGCTTGTGAGATATTATTGGTCCGTTCTTTACTTCCTGATATGGGACTTGAT
Source organism: Ilex aquifolium (assembly GCA_951799425.1). NCBI lineage: Eukaryota > Viridiplantae > Streptophyta > Magnoliopsida > Aquifoliales > Aquifoliaceae > Ilex > Ilex aquifolium. Next base: position 5,964,417 of record OX637408.1, on the reverse strand, counting down.
ATGTCTTCTCCTATGAAAATGCATTGTGGTAACAAGCAGCTATTTTCATTGCCAATAATCTGGTATTTCATAAACATACCAAACATATTGGGGTGAATTGCCACTAATTCGAGATTTCTTGATGCGAAAGGAAATTATCACTCCATATATTAAGTCTAGTGATCAATTGGGTGACATTCTTATCAAGTCATTGGCTCGGTTTGCTTTCAATAGTTTATATTCCAAGCTGGGTATTTTTTATCTTTATGCTCCAACTAGAGGGAGAGTGTTAAAATTCTTATTTTCTATATTAGACATAAGTAAATTAGTGTAGAGTAACATTGTAAATTACTTTAATATTACTTAGTTATAAATAAGAGAATGTAAGACAACCTAGCCTAAACAATAGATTATTCTTTTTTTCGCCAATCCTCTCTCCTTATAACCCTCATTCAATTTTTAACTATTTCAACTACATCAAATGTAGCCCTTTGGAGCATTTGGTCCGTTAATATAGACACCATGTCCTGAACCATCAAAACATCATGTTTTCCCTTACCTAAAATACCACCAATCTTTTTCGTGCTCTAAAATTTTACACCATCTTTATATGTCTAGAATATTAGAAAATAGTGTACATATATATACCCATACATATTTCTACATTGATGAACTTTATAAATGTTCAGCCAGAAGTACACGATGCATTTTTCTTGTACAAGATGCCATGTAGTGTCTTTCCATTATTTATTTATCCATATGGAAGATGTCATGTTTGACTTCATACAAAGTTACACCTATGCTCAAGAGCACAAATTGTATGTTCTGAAAAGTAATTCGTGTATTGAACTAAGTTGAATACCTTTTTTTTCGGCTCTTCCTCCGGGGACCGTTCAACCAAAAGAAACACCAAACAATACAAGTCTACAAAGCATTTCCACAAATCAAAACAAAGCCCCTGCATGCCGGACAATATGTCCAAACAGACCAATAGCATTCATGTCAAGCGTTTAACAAGAGCTCTCTCCATTATTTATTTATTTTTTTAAAGGAAAGAGCACTTTAAATATTGTATTATGTCGCTCCAAAATCAATTGAATGACAAGAATTAATACATATTCTGGAATGCATGTGGAAGGAGTAGATTTCCCCACAAATCCTTTACAAATAAACCTCTCTACATCCCACTAGAAGCTACAACACCATTTGATGTATTCATGATCATCATGAAAAGCTTCAAAGAAGTTGATAGAGTTCTTATTTTAGATTATTAGTGGTAATAATGTAATTGCTCATAATGTCAGTTTATTATAAACAAGAGAGTGTAGGGCAACGTTTCGTACACAACTAATTATTCCTCCCAATCTCTTCCTCCCTTTTTCTTTCCCACATAAACCCTAATATCAATTTTATCTTTCAACTTGGTACTCGAGCAGTCTTTTTTTTTTTTTTCGCAAATAATTGCAAGAACAACAAAATAAAAAAATCAGGAGCAATTTTGTGCCTGACATCATCATCGAAAAAGTGATGTAAACATTTTTCCGACTACATTTTTCCAACTCTTGTTTTACGTTCCAACTGTCTACTATCTCTATTCCTAAGCACTTACAGGAGGCGTTGTCTGATCCGGGTTGAAGAAAAGCTATGGAAGTGAAGATGGATGTCTTGCATCATAATGGGATTTGCAATCTTGTTCCTTTATCTCCTGGTAAACGAACTATTGGTTGTCGCTGGGTGTACATTGTTAAATTTAATCCAGATGGTTCTGTGGAGCGTCTCAAAGTCTGTCTTGTTGCTAAGGACTTTACTCAAACTTATGGTGTTGATTATTAGGAGACATTCTCCATTGTTGCCAAGATCTCTTCTGTTCGTATATTAATTTCTTTGGCTGCTAATCTTGATTGGCCTTTATTTTAGTTAGATGTCAAGAATACCTTCTTATATGGTAATTTGGTTGAAGAGGTCTACATAGAGCAGCCACTTGGGTTTACTGCTAAGGGGGAGTACTGTAAGAGAGTGTGTCATTTAAAGAAATCTATGTATGGTTTGAAGCAATCACCAAAGACATGGTCTGGTAAATTTTCAGATACAGTTTTAGAGTTTGGTCTTCTTCGATATCAGACAGACCACTCTGTATTTCATAGAAAGACAGATGTCGGATATATTCTATTAGTGGTTTATGTAGATGATAATGTAATTAGTGAAAATGATTCTGAAGGGATTGCCAAGTTAAAAACCTTCTTACAAGACCGATTTCACACTAAGGACCTAGAAAAACTCAGGTATTTTTGGAGTATTGAGGTTGCTAGGTCTAAACAGCGTATTTGTCTATCCTAGAGAAAATAAGTACTTAACATGCTAGCAGAAGCAGATTTGGTGTGTGGCAGACCAATTGATGATCCTATGGATCCAAATCAGAAATTGTTAGTAGATTATGATGCATTGTTTGAGAATTCGGATCGATACCGCAAATTGGTTCGGAAGCTAAATTATCTCAATATTACCCGACCGGATATTTCCTATACAATTAGTGTAGTAAGTCAGTTTATGGGATGCCCCAGAGTACCACATTAGGAGACAGTCACTCGTATTCTGTGATATCTCAAACGTATTGCTGGTCTTGGGTTGTTATATCGAGCTAATAGACATCTTAGAGTGGAAGGTTTTTCAAATGCTGATTGGACCGACTCTCCTTCTGATCGAAGATCAACCACTGGTTATTGTACTTTTCTAGGAGGGAATGCTATCTTATGGAAGAGTAAGAAACAAATGGTGGTAGCAAGATCCAGTGCGGAGGCTGAGTATAGAGCAATGGCTCATATAAATAGTGAGTTGACGTGCCAGATACACTTTCTCAAGGGACTTTCCAGTTCAACCACCAGTACAGTTTTTTTGTGATAATCAAGCAACTATTTATATCGCAGTCGATCCAGTATTTTAAGAGAGAACCAAACATATTGAGGTTGATTGTCACTTTATTTGAGACAAGATAATAGCTAGAGATATTACAACTCTTTTTGTGAGATCTGAGGATCAACTTGCAAATATGTTTACCAAAAAGCATTGAGTCGTAAGCGGCATACAGCTATTTGTTCCAAGTTTGGATTATATGATATATATATATATATAATCCAGCTTGAAGGGGAGTGTTAAGAGTATTATGTAAATACTAGTTGTAACAAATATACCACTAGAGGATATACACGTCTTTTGTATGATACGAGTCAACTAAAAATACAAGTGGTTTGTAAGAGCTAGGTTAATTTTTTTTACCACTCTCCATCTTTTTCTAACATTGTGTTAACTCTCTAAACTTAACAACGTGGAGGAGTAAGAAACAGACAGAGGTGGCACAGTCTAGTGGAGAAGCTGAGTACTAAGCAATGGCTCACACCGGTAGTGAGTTACATGGATGGAACACTTCCTTAAGGAAATTGATTTCCCAGTCAAGACTCTGATTGAGTTGTTTTGTGATAATCAAGTTGCTGTTCACATTACTTCTAATCCTATGTTTCATGAGCGACCAAAACACATTAAAGTTGATTGTCATTTTTTTCAATAGAAAGTGTTGCGTGGAGATATTGTCACACACTTTGTCAAATCTGAGAATCAACTTGCTAATATGTTTACTAAGTCGTTGAGTAGTTCTCAGTTGAGAAATATTTGTTCTAAGCTGAAATTATATGATATATATTCACCAACGTGAGGGGGAGGGTTAGAATATATAGAATGGCATTTATGTAATAAGTATATCCCCAGAGGGATATAATGGTCTTTAGTTATATTGAGATACATATATATATGACATGAAAAGGAAGGTAGGTCAACTTGTTCCAATTCTTTCTTACGTCTCTCTCTCTCTCTCTCTCTCTCTCTCTTAAAGTTAACAATTATAAATAAGAGAGTGTAGGGCAACGCTACCTACACAACTAATTATTCCTCTCAATCTCTTTCTCCCTTCTTCTTTCCCTCATAAAGCCTAATATCAATTTTACCATTCAACTGAAATCAAAGGCTAAACGTTCACAAGCAAAGCCTACAAAGGTCATCGGCATGTATGTATATAAGTATATAAAAGACAAGACCAAGAACAATGTCTGTGGAATGGATCTGGAACTAAAAGCATGAGCCACTTATATGGATCTTTGTTTTAAAAAGAGGGAAGAAATGGAAGGAGCTGATCAGAAGAAGCTGATCAATTCAAGACAGGCCTGAAATACTGTTGCATAATCTTTGAGAACTTTATGAATTGTTGACGTTAGGAAAAGAATTTGAACAGTCAACTATAAGTTTCTTGCATTGTCATACCTAGAGTTACTGTTCATGAATAGTGTCAAGCCACAATGACCCAAGGATTATGTGGCTTGCATCTGGCAAGTGCATGGTCTTCGGGTTTAGTGAGAACAATAGTGCTAACAATTAGTTGCTAATAATGCACAATTATTTCCTAAGTTGCCTTCAAGTGGCAATCTCTTTGCATAATGCTATAAAAGTAATTTAGAAAAAATCATTAAAGCAGCTGACTAACATTAACATACTTGATGAGAATTATACTTATTTTATTTTCAGTTCACCAAGTCGAATAATAAGTACTTAAGAGCAACGTATATTAAACATGGGGTCCGTATGAGCAGTCGAAAATATTAAACACAGAACTGCTTTGACATCTAACTCCATTTAAACATGTCTACAGGAATTTACCCAGAAAGTATAACAACTGGATGTTTGTCCGTCTCCACTGCATCCATAAATTGTCTTTGTATAGCCTTTGGAACCTGAAAATCACATAAGTTCACCCATGAGTAGAATTTTGTGTTAATAGTATATGCAAGATACTACCCTCGGGGGAACAGAGAGCTTCTCTCTCTAGATTCTAGAGAGAGAGAGCTCTCCTAAAGGCTTTCATGACTATTCTTTCCCAAGTGGACCAATCCGGATAGATTGGGCTTTCCTGAGCTGCTCTTTTGGGCTTTAGCTATGTTGGTCCCTTGGCATTGCAGTGTGTGGCCTTTCGACATGTCTTCACCCAGGGATCAGATAGTTTAATCTGACCCATGTATTGCGTCTAATAATGGAATTTGGGTCAGATGTCTGTGGTATCCCTTATGATTTTATTGTTGTATTCTTGGTTTAGGGATCTTTCTCTTGTTTTCTGCACCTGGTCTCTAGGATTGTGAGAGAAATATCTTTAGTACTTTGTAGAATAGGATTTGATAAGCTGATCTCTTATCAGATTTGCTCTGTGTATCCTTTTGGATGAGCTTTGAGTTTCGTATCTTTGTTTTTTGGTAATAAAGCCCAGAATTCCAATTGATCACCAGAATGCATCTAAAATTTACATATAATTCAGTAAGGCAGATGTTTGGCACTCCAGAAACAGCTTCAGGAACTCTAAAGCCATAAATTTTACACTAAACAGGGAAAACAGAAATGCAGTGCCAGAAGCACCAATTGAAGTGCCAATGACATTAGCCATTCTAAACTAATATTAACAGAACAAGAGAAAGCACAAAAATTCCCAGATAACTGCGATCAATTAGTTGACAACTATCAGCATGTGCATATAAGGTCTGCACTTGACAAAAAAAAGCAAGTCTGAAAACCAATTAAAAATCAAAAGTTGAAACTTTAAACAAAATAAGTGGCTTTCTGTTATGATCTTCAAGCATTTGCACAGGACATATCAAGCTATGCAGAAAATAGCTACTAAGCAATTTGCACATGACCTATCGAGCTATGGAGAAAATAGCCAATAGTACTCAGCATTGTAATGTATACTTGATTATAAATAATTGTGAAAATGCCAACAGTTTTATGTGAGACATGGAACACATACAGATATGCCAGAATGTCAAATGATGAAAATGAGCAATATTTAAGATGAACAACAAAGTCAAGTGCACAGAAGGTCCTCTTGTACAGTACCATTAACTAAATGCTGATAAACTTGTCAAAAGGACAAATTAATCATCTAATAGTTCAACTGAAAACTGCAAAAACAATAAATAGAAAGTTATAGAAATTACCAATGGTGTCTCACCCTGTCCTTCATCAGCCAGGACATGGCCAGTTATCAATAATAGTGAGTAAAGCTCTTCCATAGTTCCAGTTGGATCACTTATGCCTCTGCCCTACATATGATGTGAAGAACTTAAAAAACAAGCAAGTAAAATCAAGATAGGGGAGTCGTTAAACTATACAGATGACTGCAAACTATTGAACCAAAATTCAACAGAATGGTCACCAAAAAGGCAGCAAACATAAAATGATAATAATAAGATGGTTAATTTCTGAGAACAGAAAGCTATCAGGTAATGAATGCAATGTTAAACAAGTAATGCAGACAATTGGAGAGATTCCAAACCAAGCAAACAGTTTTCGTCACAGAAGCAATGGTACAATTTCTGCTGTCAGATCATGAATGCAATGTTAAACAAGTAATGCAGAAAATTCAAGAGATCCTAAACCAGGAAAACAGTTTTTGGCGCAGAATCAATTATACGAGCATTTGTGCTTTGGAGAGATGGTCAGTATTTCTATGGAGAACAGTCGCCCATGACTTCTTTTGAGGTGAAAAATAGAATGAGAAAAAAGGAGAGTATCACACGAGAAAGAGAGGGGAAGAGAGAAAGATTTCACTGAAATTCTACCTCTACAAGTTCAGGGTACTTTGAGGTGAGGCGAGGCGAGGCGAGACTCTTTCTCCTTGAACATCCCAGGCGAAGGGAAGAAAAGTGAAGCAAGGTTAAAGTGAGAAAAGCGAGTGACTTTGTTAAGTTTTTTAAGTTGCTTTATTTTTATTATGGACCATTGGATTGGGGCAATTGGAATAAAATTGTGATATGCCCATAACACCCGATTGCCCCTTATCCCAATATATCTAACACCTAAACCTTAAATTTGCCTAATCAACGACTGGAAGGTGTTGCTACTTCTCTCATTCCTGAAGAAGTCCCGACAGAACATACACAGCCCACATCTGAACAGGTTTGCCCCTCCTCTCCTTCTTCTCTTTTAATTCTTCTTCTTCGATATAAAGCCCAGATCTGCTGCTTCTATCTTCTTCTTCGACAGAACATAAGTATGATATTCTTTTCTCTCCTTCACCTCTTCTCTTCTTCCTCAACTTTTAATTCTTCTTCGCTTTCGACGGAAAACACAACCCAAAACCAGATCTGTTGCTACTAATGCTGCTGCTTCTGTCTTATTCTTCAATAAAACTAAGATATTTCTTCTTTTTTCTTCTTCTTCTTATTCTGCTGGTTCTACTTCTTCTGTGTTTCTGTTTTTATTTTTCTAGGGTTCTCTTATTTGTCTAGTTCTGATTCTCTATTTTGATTTCTTCTTCTCTGCTTTTGCTTCTACTTATGTTTCTGTCTTTTGCTTCTAGTTTTGCTTCTGATTTTAATTCTTCTTCTCGTTCTCTGCTACTGCTTCTGTTTCTGATTCTTCTTCTCTGGTTCTGGTTTTGGTTCTGATTCTTCTTCTCTGGTTCTGCTTCGATTTTATTTCGGCTGGAATTCCATGTTTCTGTTTTTATTTTTCTAAGATTCTCTGATTTCTCTAGTTCTGATTCTCTGTTTTGACTTCTTCTCCTCTAATTCTGTTTCTTTTGGTTCTACTTCTGTTTCTATTTCTTTTTTTTACTTTTGTTTTTGCTTCTGATTCCGTTTCTTCTGATTATGTTACTAATATTTAAAATTCTAGGACTCTGATTGTGAGATTGTGATTTTGCTTTTGTTTCTGCTTCTAATTCTATTTGTTTTTTATTCTGTTGTTTTTATTTCTGCTTATGCTGATTCTGTTTCTGATTTCATTACTTGCTTAAGCTGATTCTGTTTTTAATCTCATTACTTGCTTATGCTGATTCTGTTTTTGATTTCATTACTTAGTTGTGTTAAGTTGTTTGATAAATATGTTCTAGTGTGATAGTTGATTAATATGTTTTATTACTTAGTTGTTTTTGTTCCCTTTGATTTTAGCGTGAGTGTCAATCATAAACAAATAAATGGCAACATCGACCGAAGGGAACAAAAAAGATTCGACATAGAAATATGCGCAGTTAATAAATCCCCAAAACCCGAACAAGTTCAAGTACAATTTTTGTGGAAAAGAGTCAAATGGGGGTGACTATCGGGTCAAGCAACACCTTGACGAGAACTCTACATTTTTTTGTGGAAAAGAGTCAAATGGGAATGTTGCTCAAGCTTCTGGAGTTGGGAAAAGTAGCCAACAAACTAGACCTACACCATCTTTGAGGGTAACACCGAGTTTTACAAGATCGTCGACTAGACTCATAAAGGAGGAAGTGACAATTTCAGATGAGGCTGAGGAGGATGATACAGAGGGATATGAATCTAAAGATAATGAAGAAAATGGTTTCTTCAGTGATGATGATTGATTTCTAAGTCTTTAAGATTTGTGAAGCATTAACTAAATATTTAGTTGCTTGAATTGTGTGACTTAAGTTTTTAAATATTAGGATTTTGGATATTATTAGTATTTTTTTAATTTAAATGTTTGAATTAAAGTTGTCGTGAAGATTTGAGATATTATTAGCGTTTGTTTGAATTTAAATGTTTATGATTTTGGTTGCATTTAAATATTTACTATTTGTAAAATTAGAACATGGATATTTAGAAATAATTAAACTAAAATATTTACTTATTTTTGTTACAATTCGCTATGCTTTGATGAAGCGTTCGCTTTGCCTCTCGCTTCTTGCCTAGGCCTCAGGAGACTTGTTCGCTTCGGTTTGTTTTACGCCTTAAATAACACTAGTCATAATTATCAACCATGGTGTCATGCTATTAAGGTTTTCCAACGTACAAAAAGGAAAGTCAAGTATTTGACCGAAAGTCCTCCTCCTAAGACCTCAAAGGATTCTGAAGATTGGTGGACTGAGAATTCGTTAGTGATGGCATGGTTGTGGCTTAGAATGGAACCCTTAGTAGCTTCTAATATTTAACTTCTTGACACAATCAAGAAAATATGGGACTCACTCGAGGAGATATATTCCCAAGAACATAATGTGTCTCAAATTTATGAATTGTTTAAGCGAATGTTTAATACCAAGCAAGGTAACAAATCACTTGTTGAACATTGTTATGGTATTTTGAAAGGGTTATGCGAGGAACTTCTATCTTGTTAGCCACTGAGTGCGGATCTAAAGATACAACGATGACAATGTGAAGAGTTTCAGGTTGAATTACTCTTGTCAAGTCTTATTCCTGAATATGAGGTGTTTAAAGATCAGATTTTGGCTAATTAGAAACTTCTGACTGCTGCTAATGCTTATTCACGTCTTTAAAGAGTCTCTCTAACTCGTGAAACTCAACTATCCTCCCAAGAATCATCTGTTTAATTTTCTGGTGATGGTAGTCGTCGAGGTGGTTATAGTGGAAGTCGTGGTCCTCATATCCACCCTAAGGTGGTAATCGTGGTGGTAGAGGTAATAGTCGTTGTGGTTGTGCCAATCATTCCAAGTGGGAAGTGTTCTTATTGTTGAACTGCTAGCCATACTGAGGATTATCGTTAGGACAAACATGAAAGACCAGCCTATGCTAATCAGGTTTATGATGACCTAACTCCTCTTGTATCTCAGCCATCGACTGGTGGGCATATGACATTTTCTGCATCCTCTTGTATTTTTCAAGACCTACAGATGAAGAAGGTAATTGGTTTGGGACATAAGCAGAATCGACTTTACTCTTTGGATTCTAGAGCAACAATTCCTACCTTGAGTGCTACCGTGTCTCCCCACTAGTGGCACTTTCGATTGGGTCACCCTTCACCACAAAAGTTTTGTCAAGTCACTCCTAATTTGAGTCTTTGTGTTATGTTACAATGTGAGACTTATCAATTAGGCAAGCATCCCCTTAGTTATTTTCCTGCTAGTAATACGAGTCGTCAGTCTAGTCCTTTTTCTATTGTACACTCTGACATTTAGAGTCATTCAAGAATAAAAAGTATTTCTAGATTTTATTATTCTGTGATCTTTGTTGATGATTATTCTCACATGACTTGGTTGTTTCTTATGACAGATCATTCGAAATTGTCTAAAATCTTTCTTACCTTCTATAATGAAATACTTGTACAATTTGATAAACATATTAAGATATGTCGTTCTAATAATGCCCTTGAATATGTACAATCCTAAATGCATACATTTTATGTTCATCATGGTATTATGCATCAGAATACATGTCCACATACATCCCGACAAAAAGATATTGCGGGGATATTTCGTTCTAATAACACCCTTCAGTATGTACAATCTTTTATGCATACATTTTGTGTTGATCATGGTATTATTCATCATAATATATGTGTCCACATACATCCCAACAAAAAGGTCTTACAGAACGCAAACATAGTCATTTATTGGATGTTGCTCATACCCTCATATTTAACATCCATGTACCTAAACCTTATTGAGCAGACACTGTTCTCGCTACAATTTGTCTTATCAATCGAATGTCTTCCCCCATCTTAGGTAATAGATCTCCATTTTCCTTGCTCTATCATGATACATCATCCTTTTACTTCTGTTTTTGGTGTGTTGCATTTGTTCACCTATATGGTCTAGGACGAGATAAACTTTCACGTCGCTCAGTCAAGTGTATCTTTATGAAAAACTCTCGTACTCATAAAGTTTGCTATTGTTATGACCTTGCCTCTCGCCGATATTATGTCACCTTTTTTGAGTCATCTTTTTTTTTTTCTACTTCAAGAACTACCTTTTTCCCATATTTAATCTCTACTAGTCAAGGGGAGCTCATGTTGCCCTTTGTCCCAGATTGTGTATCTTTCGCCTCTTCGAGTTTTGACCCTCCATTGCAGGTTTACCGTCGTTCCACGAACAGACAGATTGTTCCCTATGCTCCAACTCCTCAACCAATGCCTGATTCTACTGAGGTCTTTCCTCCAGAGTGGTCCACAGTGTCATCCTCTTCTGATTTGCCTCTTGCATTGCAGAAAGGTACATATACTTGTAACGCGCATCCCATTTCTAATTTTGCCTCTTTGTATCGGTTCTCCTCACCCTTTCGTAGTTTTGCATCAGTCTTGTCTTCTCTTATGCATTAGTTCCTAGTTCTTTGAAACAGGCATTAACATCTCATAGATGAAAATTGACTATGGATGAAGGAATTAAGGCACTTCATGAAAATCATACTTGGAACCTTACTTCTCTTCAGGGAAGTAACATGTTAGTTGTCACTGGATTTACACTATGAAATATCATCCTGATGACTATTAAACGTTTGAAGCCATGTTTGGTGGCTAAGGGCTACACTCAAACATATGGTGTGAATTCCTGTGAGACTTTCTCTTTTGTTGCTCATCTCACCTCTGTTAAATTTCTTATTTCTATTACAGTCAGGTGTGACTAGCCCTTGCATCAACTGGACATAAAGGATGCCTTCTTACACGGAGATCTACTGGATGAGGTCTATATGATTCAACCTCCAGGTTATGTTGTTTCAAGCCACGAGCAATTAGTTTGTCATTTGAGAAAGCACTATATGGCTTGAAACAGTCACCACCTACTCGATTTAATAAGTGCAGTACCGTGATACTTTAGTTTGGGTTTCACCGCTCTACCTCAGATCATTCAGTGTTCATTCTTAGAGCCTTCGCCGACATTATTGTTGTTATTGTGTATGTCAATGAAATCATTATCAGTGGTAATGACTCAGATGGTATTGCCCACTTCAAGGCCTATTTGGAGAAGCATTTTTATACCAAAGACTTATGTCTTCTTAGGTACTTCCTAGTAGTGTTTTAAAACCCGGCCCGGCCCGACGGGTTGACCCGGTGAATCAGAGCCTAAACCAGGCCGGTTCACATATTAGATCGTTTGTGCACCAAAATCGGATAAAACCCGCTGAATCGGTGAACCCAAACGATTGCAATTAAACCGGCGGTTCAATTGATTTACTATAAAATGATGAGTTTTGACTCTTTTTGGTATTGTCCTAAATCGATTCCCACCCAGGCACCCACTCGTTTGTGCCTCACTATCTCTGTCTCTTCCTCTTCGCGACAGTGGATGGTGGACACTATATGAAACATGTTCACAATACATATAATTTCCACAAATAAAATTCACACAAAGCATAATACGCACAAAGTAGTATTCTAAATTCCTAATTAACCTTACATAGAATTAAATATAAAAAATTACTAATAATACTGAATAACTAAAAAAATAATTATAATTATAGACATAGCATGTTTTTAAATATACTAGATCAAATAGAAAAAATAAGAACTTCAAAATTAATTGATTTTCTTAGATAATTTATAAAATTTATGATATAATTATTGTAAATCATACCATAATATGAGACTAAAAAAGAAGAGAGAAAAGAAAAATTGGAACAAAAAAATAATATCATAGGCTGCTTCAAGAGATAAAAAGCTGGGAATTACAAGTGGGAAAGTCTATCCCACATCGAGAATCCATAAGGAACCTCACTGCCTTTGCGCCTATAAAAACAAACAAAAGCCTAATGCTTTCTGTCATCAAGGCATGCAGGGCAGCAGGACAGCTTTTTAATGGAAGTTGTGAATGCAGTGAAAATATTTTGCAATAGGTAAAAATTCGGTTTCGATTGGTTTGTTCGATTTTTATTAAAAATTGTCCGGTTTAGTCCGGTTCAATTGTAAAACGATCTAAATCATGAACGGGACCGGCATAGATACCGGTTCACCGGTTTTTCGGTTGGATCGGCCTGTCCGGTCTGGTTTTGATAACACCGATATCAAGTATGGTGATCAAATGAGTGATATTCTTACCAAATCATTAGCCCAATCTGTCTTTAATAGTTTAAGTTCTAAGCTGGGCACTTTTTATCTTTATGCTCCAGCTTGAGGAGGAGTACACACATTATTTCTCTCAATCTCTCTTGTATTCTCATCACCCTCTGCTAAACCTTAATCTCAGATTTACAACTTAACTAGTGAAATAGAAATAGGCCTCTCCCCCAACCCCCCCCCCCCCAAAAAAAAAAAGGGGGGGGATGCTTTTCAAGAAGTCTTCTTCCAACCCACTCCACTTCTCAAACAGCAGGTTGACATGTATCGACATCCCCCGGCCACAGCTTTGAATTCTATGGCTTTTACTAGAATGACATTTCTGTAATAAATCCTCATGGGCAAAAGAGGAGGTAAATAAAACTAGGAATCTTTCAAAACTACGCTGAAAAAGTAGTACTTAATTGTCTAATAGAAAATTGATAACACTGGAAGGCTTTTTCTTAAAAAAGTATGACTTGTTGGTTATTTTCAGAAAAATATACAATTTGGAGTTTAGATAATTATACCACAGCACAAACAGAGCTCCTCAGGGTCAACCAACAAACATACAACCCACAAGGAAATACTCAAAAAAGGATACAAGTAGTACCTGATGAAGCCTTGCAAAACGTTCAGAAAACAGTCTCGTGAGCAAAGGAACTGTGATGTTTATAGCGGCTCGTGCAATAAGAGCATAAGAGCTTAACCGTTCGTCCATAGCTACAAATGGAACACAAATAAAATGCGTTAAAAAGGCAAAATATCTATTAACCTAAAACAATAATTATAATCAAGATTAATCTAACCATTAATACACTTGAATTGCTTACCAGCTATAGAAGCCTGAAGGTAGTCATAGTCATTCGCATCAGTGTAGGCTGATGCAGAAGCGGCTGTTTATAAAATAATATTTATGTGAATTAAAGAACAAATATCCACAAATCAGGCAAACAAAAAGCAATATATTGTGCAAAACATCATAGTTACCCTTTAATTCAGACTCTACAATTAAGGCAAAGAGATTGGCTGCAGCATTGACCCCTTCTGGCGGAAGCAATATATTGTTACCAGCACTATCCATAGGCTGTACATGAATTTTTAAAATTTTCCTTAAAAATTGATAGTTGACACTGAATAAGCAGAAGATAAACATACTTAAACATTTATTTCGTTGATAAATGATAAGTGAAGAGGCACACACTTCATATTTCTAACTAAGATTGAGGATTAAACAACACCAACTGAAGCTACCCTTACAATCATTAGCAATGCACAGATAAATAAATAGATGTGGGTACTAAAAGTTCATGCATGTAATAACAGAATATCGAATGCATGTTACAAGGCATTAAAATACATACGATGAGAAGTGCAGTCCAAGTATCTAACAAGATATCGCGTGCCACCCAACTCCATGTTTCTTCTTCGGTGTAATTAACCATGAGATGTTTAACAACTTCACACATCAAGGCAGACAACAGGCTAACAGTGCCAAAAGGCCTGAACATCAAGGAAAAAATTTGACTTGTGTAAAGGCCATATTCAAAACAATATTTGTCATCATGAATGCAAACGAAGGAGAAAATCTTATTAAACCGGAAAGTTCATCAACAAGAACGAAGGCTCTAATAAAATATTACAAAACTGACCTCATGGATTTCAAGAGCTGATCAAACACTAGTGGTGTAGTTACATTTGCTATGGATAACAAGGCACGACAACCATCAAGTAACTCACTGCGCGAAATCCAATAATGGGTAAGACATCAATTAACACGTAAAACAATAGACGAGGGTGAGTTATTACCTTTCGCTTTTCCCACATTCAATTTCTTTTGAAACAGTGTCAGGAGGATCTATCCATTGGATAATTCCCAATAGCAGTTGCAGAAGGTGCTGCCCTTGCATGTGCCCATTGTCTACATTTCAAACCAGTTAGCAACTAGAATGAACAAAACCAATCAAGGATTAGATCTTAACAACCAGACATAAAGAATTAAAGCTTTTTTGTTTGTCATGTACCTCTAATAAAAAATCAACAAAAAAGAACCTTATTCTCAAAACTATAGAAGTAGCCAGTATAATCCACGGTAGTTAATTCATGAATATACAAAATTTCGGTTCAAAATTCCTACTTTCTTGGGATAAAAAAGGTAAATTTCAACTACACTTCTTGCAGTTAGACCTGATTTCAAGGACATCCCTTGTATTTTCTGAAATGGCACAGATATTCCTTCTATTTAATATTTTAGTATCACCTGGGGCTCCTGTTATGACTAATTGTTGTCCTTCATCTTTTTCCTACCCCCTTTTTCTTTTTCTTCTTCCTTTTATTATCCTCTCTTAAAAAACTGCCACAAAAAATAAAGCCACCTCCACCTCCACCTCTATCTGGAAGCCAATTCATCAAACCACCACCCAATGCACCGGGTTCAAATGACGTTCAACCCAAAGAAAACGACAGCATTGATTACGTCTACAACAACATCAATGCACCAAATCACAATTTGTTTCAGATGAAACTGGATAAAAAACTACCACCTATCACATTTACAAAAGCATCAGCTGACCTAATCCCAGTATGTTTCTAATATATTTCAATTCAAGGCACCCCTAACACGCATCACATCTGCAAAGCTTTCATCACCTGACCCAGCGCCAACACTATAAACATAACCGATGGAAAATGGATCCACTGAATGTGGACTGCTATGTAACCAACCATTGAATTATCTTCAAAATTCAAGGGGTGTGTGCATGCTTGTGCTAGTTGAAGTGTGAAGGGTTGTTATTTATGTTGGCCAGTTCAGTCCATGGTAGATGCTTATGGGTGGGTGTGAAGTTCAGAGGGCGTATTTGGTGGGAGGTGGAAGGTGGAAGGGGGTTGGGAAAAACAGAGAGAGGGGGGAGGGGAGGAACGGTGGGGGCCTGACATAGTAGAGTTAGAGTGTGCGGGAGCATGTGATGGAAGGACCGATCACCGAATATATTCATATAGACACACACAAAATGAGTAATATGTCAAGGACGATTCCTAAATATATCGATGAGTCATAGGTAAAGATGTAGAGGGACACTACCATTATCTCCATTACCCACGCAAACTAACAGCGGATGTCAGTCTGATATTGATACTACATGTGGTGTGTCCTTGAAATAGGTCTATGTACAGAAGGTATGGCCAAAATTCACCCAAAAAATTATCATAACCAAAACAAGAAAGAAAGAACGAAAGAAGCCGCATAGGAATTATTCTAAGAATGAAAGGAAAGGAGAATATACGACCATAAAAAGTGAAACAAAGAAATGAAAACTAAAAATCTGGAAACAAGGATCCGTTATAATACTGACAACTCTTCCACACAAAATGTTGCTTTGACGATCAATGAACCACTTTACCAGTTGAATCAACTTCCCTAGAGGCAAAAAAAAACAATTGTGCTCATTTTACCTATATGGAAGGATATTTGATCAACAGATTCATAAGATGTGAAGGTGAAAGACATTGGCTCTTCAAGAGAAAAATTACGAATTACACGAGCCAAAGAAATGAACCTTCTAATAATCCACTTACTGTTTTTAACTGCGGAGATTTTAATAATCTCATCAGTTGATAAATCCAAAATTCCCATGCAAAAGATGAAAGAATCCCCAAGCAAGAGTGATAAGGTGATAAGAAAGTAAGAAACCGAATAAACAAAGCCAAAGATAATAGAAATTAAGAAAACCCAGTTACAATTCCAAGGCGGGACCATGTTTAATAAGATTTTTTAGTTCGTCAAATTTTGTTTTTTAAGTTTAGGTTACTAACATTCAAGAATTAGACACTTTTATACCTATATGCTAATAACCCATGGATTTCCTTGCAATAGCAATTTATCATAGTCGTTTCTTCTTCTTCTTATTTATTATCTGTGAGAGCCCTACATTTTGTTATTTTGGATATAAAGGTTGAAGCAAATACCAAAATTTTCTTTCGGTGCATTGTTTTCGGTCACCTAGGAAACGGAAACGTTTCGACGTGTTTCAAAAACGTTTCGACCCGTTTCGAAAACATAATGAAAAAAAATAAAAAATCAAAATCAAAATTATTTTTTCAAAACATTGGTCGAAATATACCAAAATATCTTGAAATACCTTGAAACATTTCGAATTAATTGTGCAAATGCATTGAAATATAACAAAACATTTCGAAAC
The DNA here is from genome assembly GCA_951799425.1 of Ilex aquifolium. Classification (NCBI taxonomy): domain Eukaryota; kingdom Viridiplantae; phylum Streptophyta; class Magnoliopsida; order Aquifoliales; family Aquifoliaceae; genus Ilex; species Ilex aquifolium. The sequence goes on along the minus strand of OX637408.1, from coordinate 5,947,441 downwards.
ATTATGGAACGCCTCGAAGTATTAAAATTTCGATTCCATCACTAATTCGTTTCGGTCTTCTTGGAAACAGAAATGTTTTGAATGTTTCGACCGTTTCGAAACGATATTTCGATCATTGGGTTGAAGCCTACTCCAATAATCCTACTCTCTCCTTCCCTATAAGCATTCAACCCTATATGGCTATATCCAAAATCCAAAAATTCAAAATTACTGATGCAAATAAAATTCCAACGCATCTCTTCTGAAATTCAAGAAACTAATTCCAGTCAAAGCCCTAGTAAATTTGATAAACAAAAAAAAAACCTTTCTTTTAGTGTTTTGTTACTTTAGACCTACAACTACAAGATGCACAACTTTAGTCCAAGACATCCTAATTTATAGAAGCGACATTATTGACTTCTCAAAGTGTCAAAGCCTCAGCTACAGTAAGTAGACCTACCTTCAACCACTTTGGGACCAAGAAATAACACATAAGTTCCAACAAGAGAATTACCAGAACTAAAAGGGAAAAAATAAATAGTGTTACTATTGCATGCCCCCCAAAAATTATATATAAATATTCTACTACGATTGCAAGTTCCATCACCATTTCAATGCAACCCTGAAATTTCTTCAAGTTTCCGGGGGAAAAAACAATCTGACCCAAAAAAAAAAGGCCCAAATAATTGCTTAGCTATAATGATAAGGAAAATTATTGCCTTCGCTGGACTGGAAAGAATCAAAAAACCAAAATCTTTGGAAGTTTGCTACTTGCAAAAACATGGATGATTTGGACAGAACAAATAGTTCTTGTACTTAAAAGACAGATTTTAACCATAGGGTGGAAGATAGTGACTTTGAGCTTCCTTACAGCTTTGATATAAAAAATCACAGTAGTGTACCAATTATGTTAATTACATAAATTCGTACTATAGTTTCTTCAAATGACAATTGTAAGGCGTAGCCCTTAACCCTATGCAAACCTCTCATTTTCTGCATCTTTTCCAGAGATCATAATGGAGAGGCTATTTCAAACCATTTAAGGCCACAAAGTCAAGGTGAGGCCATCGATAGAATAATGAAAGTGAGCTTGAACGTCATTAGAGGGCAAAAGTGGACTCCAGAGCCAGATGAACGTATGGTGTGCGATATCTTCCCTTTGCATTTCTTGGGCCATGCATCTTTAATTTAAGCTAAACTGGACAGTCAGAGAGCAAGGAGAATTAATGAGCGGCAAGGAAGATGTGGACCACGAACCCTATTACATGCTGATGAAGCAAACAAATAGAAGCCCACTGAAAAGAAAGAATAACCCATATATTGGAAACTTTTCAATGTAGATTTTCATCCTTGATATTATATGCAAACATCAAAGAGCGTCTGGCTCCATAATTGGATGATTAAATAAACCTTTCAGGTGAGATGCCATTTCTATCAGATAAAAAGCACTACACTATGCAAATCATACACTATGCAAATCAAACGGACTGGGTTGTGCGCCCTTTTTATACCATGTGCTGGATTACTGTTTTTTTTTTTTTTTGTCAATAAAAGAAGGATAAATTACATTCGGATCCCCCAAGTTTTGTCACTTAATCACATAGACCCCCTCATGTTTGGAATCCTATACTAACCTCCCCTATCAATAACCGTGAGCTAATAAACCTAACTAAAACCTTAAAATGACACCTATACCATTTAATAGAAAATGAAGAAAAACAATTTCATCCCATTAAACTGGAATCCAACCCGAAGTCAAACCCAATCCGAATACGAACCCTAGCCCAACATGTATGCCCCCCTCTTTCTCCCCCTCTCCCTCTCTCTGGCTTAAACACTACTGTCATCACCCTCTATCCACCCCATCCATGGCTCCACCCCCTCCTCTCCCTCTCTCACCATTTGCGACTCTACTGCCGCCGCCGCCCATCCTCTGTCAAACCTTTTTTTTGTCTCTTTTCCTCCATGGCTTCACTAATTCACTGCCTCTGCAACCATATCCAACTAATTTATGAAAATTGGAGATGGAAGTGACTACTCTAGGTGCAAAGATTGGGTTGGCTTGGGATTGGGGGTTGTGATTTCAACGATGGTGTCTGGGTGGGTGGGGGCTTTGCAATACTTCTTAGCACGATCTCCTCCTTCCACTCAGTTTCTGTCAACCACTAGCACCACCATAGGCCACCACTAACCCATCACAAGAATCCATATGAGAGGGAAACCCAAAGGGAGAGAGAATTGCAAGCCCTTAAACAGAGCCCCAAAGCTCAGAAAACTCGACGTCAAAAAAGTTCTAATGTTCTGCTAATTTGATCACCTTTAACCCCAAACTCATGTGATCACATGATTTATATGTGCATGTGTGTGTTAGAGATGATTCAATGTAGGTGGAGGTGGAGGTGGAGGTGGCATTTAAGGGTGTCGCGCATGGTGGGTTTGAAGCAATTGGTTGTGGGTGGTGGTGGCCAGGGGTTGTGATTAAGGTTGGTTAATGGTGGTTGTGGCGGTGAGTTTGATATCTCTCTCTCTCTCCCTCTCCATTCCTACAGATGACTGAGTTATTGTTTGTAGGTTAAGGGTTGTCAAAAGTTATAGAAGCTCATTTTTCATTTGTTGTTTGCAATTATGGTGGTGGTAATTTAGGCCAATGGTTATACTGTGCTTGGTTGCATCAATGTTAAAGAGTGGGTTGCATTGGTGGTAACGGTGGGGATCGGTGGTAGACATTGTTATGGTGGGGATCGATGGTGGCAATGGTGGGAACTTGGTGAAGGTATGGTTCTAAGAGAAAGAAGAGTTGGGCGGGGGTTATATGTAGCGGCCGACCCCATATGATACATGGGACTATAATTTGTGTGTCTTAAACAATTATATAAAGTTTTTGAATGAAGGAGTGATTTTTTGAGTAAATTTTAGTTATTGAAGAGTTGAGGAGTATTTACAAAAGACACATTGTAGCATCTAATTGGATGGAACAATAGGTTTTGAATTAAAAAATGCTGAATTCTAAGAATTTAGAAAATAAGGAGAGAAAATACTACACTTCACGGGAAGGATCTTTTCACTCAATTATACACAAGGAATCGCACGTTAGACTTGGAGGAGGGTGAATAGGTTAATTAAAATCTAAGCTCGAATGGCTACCAATTTTAATCTATATCTACCACAATTACCTTGTCACACAATAATATGATTGTTAAGTGTGAGAACCCCTTTTCAACAACCACAACCCGGAACAACCATGTAGATTAGTGTATTGATTTTATCAATTTGTCGATTAACACTGAATCTTACAAGGCGATCCCGACCAAAGCAACCCAAACCCAGTCATGAACCTATATATAGTATGTAGATTGAAACAATCAATTCATTAAACACATAGTACTCGTGTGTGCATCAACTCACAAGTATATATGAAAAAACAATATCAGTAATCAAGAGTCAATTTATAAGTACGCGAGTATTATACATCAACCAATTCACATGGCTAGATGCTCCTTTCTTTTAGTAGATCTCTCTGCCAAAACTCCCTCTTCGACGTCTTAGATAGCTTCACTTGAAATCTCCACTGCACGGTTCGTTTACGCCTCGAGTAATCATCAAGGCTTCACACCCAAAACTCTCGGTTTACACACTTGCCAATGGATTCAATTTTGTTGGAGTTATAGCCTAATTTATTAGGGTTTTCCTTTTTTTGCCTTCGTTTTACCTTTTTATCCTTATTGTACCTTTATTGTTTGACTATATATACGAGAGTTCTACACTTAGTTTGTAGCCCTTTTTCACTCACATCTATCTCAATTTGGTATCAGAGCCACCAACCCTAACCCTAACCATAACCCTAACCCTAGCCTCCGCCAAACATCGCAATCAGCGAGACAAAAAACACAGCCAACGCCCACCCCCATCCACTGACTGAACACACCGACAGCCACCTCAATCCAACTGAACAGTAACCCAGGCAACCGAAAGCAACCCAAGTCAACCGGCAGCAACCCAAGTCCATCTTTCTCCTCACCGACAACACAGGGCAGTCTTCACCTTTAGCAACAAACCCACCACTGCAACCAAACCCAATAAACTGCCCATCCACCGAAACTACCCATCCTTCACTGCCATCAGCAACCAGGCCACCAACCCACTCCACCGACAAACGATCACAAGCAACTTCACCGACAGCACCCACTGACTGCCCATCCTTCACTGCCATAGCCACCGACTGCCCATCCTCTTCTCCAATTAGCCACCGACTGCTCAAACCAACCCCGACACACACCGCCTACCCTACTTGGTATACAACCTCATGAAACTTTTTGGGTTCATAGGCATGTGTGTTCAAACTAGCATAAAACTCCCAATAAACCCAGCCACCGACAATCACTTGCCACAACCCAGCCACCTAAGTCTGTAAACAACAGCAGTCACTGCTATAAAAAAATAAAAATAAAAACCGAACCCAGCAACCCAATAACCCAAGAGAACCCAGCCACCCAGTAACCCAACCCAGCGACCCAAGTGCCTAGCCCACTGCACACCAACGAACCCAACCCAGAACAGCCCACTGCACAACCCAATAAACCCAGACCAGCCCACTGTCCACTGCTGGGTCACTGTCCAGCCCACTCATCAGCCCACTGTTGGGTCGCGTTCTTTCGTTATAGTTTCGTCCTTCGCACTCCTCGTTACAGTGTTGCCAGGTTGCAGTATCTATGACTTTTTTAGGAGGGAGCGAATCCTCTTCTCCGTTGATCTGCTTTTAACGCAGTAGATCACTTTTATATTTCCTGAATTTCTAGGCACTGTGACCTGATTATTTAAGAGCTTTCTGGAACTTCTTTATCTGTCGCTATTGTTCGACTTAAGGTATATTGTTCTCCCTTATTTTATCCCTCTATTTATCTTAGAGTTGTTTTTCTGTCACGGGTGCCCTAGTATTGTTGTTGATATGACTACTACTGAGGGACATGAGAAACCTATTGTTGACACCTCTACTGTTGAGACCCCTATCGTTGAGACATCTATTAGTACTTCCACTTTTATGTTTGACCAGTCTACAGTACTTACTGGCACAATTGCATTACCAACAATGATAGGCATGATCTCTCAGAAGGTTACGGCACAGTTGTTGAATGGTCGTAACTTCGCTGAGTGGTCACGTTCATTCCAGCTTTTCTTAGGCTGTGTAGGGAAGTTTGGTTGGCTAACGAGATCTCACCCAAAGCCGGCTAATGACGACCCTGGATATTCTGCGTGGTTCTCTAAGAACTGCGCTATTCTTGGATGGTTATTTGGCTCGATGGAGCCATCTGTTTGCAGGATTCACCAGTTTCATAACTCTGTTCCGAAGCTATAGAGTGCATTATCAGAGATGTATTCTCAGTCAGGACAGAGAGTTCGTGTTTATGAGCTTTCTCAAGAGCTCTCATATGCTCGGCAGGGAGATATGACGGTTCAGGATTATTATGGCTATTTGACCCAGAGCTGGCTTGAGTATGAGACTCTACGTCCTCTTGCTACTATTCCGAGGATAGGGCTCAAGGGAGAGGCATTCCTGCATACTCGAGAGCAGGAGGATAGGATTCACAAGTTTCTTATGGGGCTTCGTGATGAGTTTGAGGGACCTCGTTCACAGATCTTGTCGATGATGAGGCTTTCGTCTCTTTATAAGGTATATGCAATGATTGAGCAGCATGAGCGCCGCGTCTGCATTGCATCACTTCCAGTTGCGGCATTGACTCCTCCGGCCAACCAGATGGCCCTTGCAGCTACTGCAGGGTCTCGTTCAGGATCCTCAGCCAGAGGTGGACAGCGCTCAGACCAGCGCCGTCAAGGCACCCCAGATCAGCGCAGACAGGGGGATACTCGTCAATGTGATTATTGTGGCCGACCAGGACACCTCAGGGCTGCTTGCTGGACGCTCCATCGGGAGCTTAAGCCGCCTCCTCGCGGTCGTACTGCTGCTATTGCTGAGATACCAACACCTACTGCCGCCGCTCCTGCTGCTGTTCCTACTGTTCCTCCTTGGAAGAGAGATATGGATGATATCACTTCCCGATTGGATATACTTATGTCTACCATGACTTCTCAGGGTTCGACTTCTACTACTGCCACCACTACAGGTATACCTTGTGCCTTTCATACTCGCGCCAGTCCGTCTCCTCTTTGGATGTTGGACTCGGGTGCGAATGGTCATATGACAGGTGAGGCCCATCACTTCACCACTTTTGACGAGCAGTTACATACACAGGTTCAGCTAGCAGATGGGACACATGCCCTTATTGTTAGTAGGAGCACAGTCCGCCTCCCAGATGGCTTTACATTACATTCAGTTTTTCATGCACCAAAGTTGGCCATGAATCTATTATCCGTATATCAGTTAGCTAGAGATTCTCACTGTGCGATTGTGTTCTTATCTGATTCGTGTTATTTGCAGGACTTAAATACCAGGAGGATTATTATCAGGGGACATGAGAGAGATGGATTGTATTATCTAGGCGATTCACCTCCAATTTCACCAGTTCCTCTACCTCCATCACCTGCACCTGCTTTGTCTTTATCTATTCCTAGCTTGCATACTAGTATTTTACCTAGTACTTGTCGATATAATTTTTCATCACAAACTGTTCAGTTGTGGCATTACCGTTTTGGGCATACAAATTTTAAATATTTATGTATGTTATTTCCTACTTTAAACAATGCTTGTGTTGGTGGTAAACTTGACTGTGTTATATGTTCTCTATCAAAACATGTTCGGACCAGTTATATTCCTCGTATGCACCAGTCACCCAAGCCATTTGATCGAATACACTCTAATATTTGGGGACCATCTTCTGTTACTGCTCTGTCAGGTGTTCGATACTATGTGACATTTATAGATGACCATACCCGTTGTACTTGGGTCTACCTTTTGCATAAGAAATCTGATGTACTCCCTGTCATCACTCAATTTCTCCAGATGATTAAGACACAATTCGATGTCATTGTTCGTGTTCTTCGTTCGGATAATGCCAAAGAATATGTGTCTGATGCCTTAGTATCTCACCTTTCTTCCCAATGTATCCTTCAGCAGCTCACTTGTCCATATACTCCTAAGCAAAATGAAGTTGCTGAAAGAAAAAATAGGAGTCGGATAGGGATGGTACGGTGTATGCTTAGAGATATGGGGGTACCAAAATCTTATTGACATTTTGCTGTTTTGACTTCTACCTTTTTGTGCAATCGTACATCAAGTCCTGTTCTTCAGCATAGGACTCCCTTACAGGTCTTATTCCCTGAGCAGACACTTTTTTTCGGTCCCCTTCGTGTTTTTGGCTGCACATGTTTTGTTTAGGATCGGTCTCCTACTCGCCATAAGCTTAATGATAAAACGATTCGTTGTGTCTTTGTAGGCTATTATCATCAGTCTAAGGGGTATCGGTGTTATGATCCTATCAGGCGTCGTATGTATCATAATTTAGATGTTACCTTTCTTGAGCATATTCCTTATTTTTCTTTTAGTCATGTGTCTTCCCCTCTAGTTGATGATACTCCTTTTGATTTTCTATTACCACAGAAGTCAAAGCCATTAGTCACTATCACTATAAAGTCATCAGTCTCTCATCCCCCAGAGCCACCCGTCCCTGTCAGTGCAGAGTCACCAATTTCTCTTCCTTTACAGGTTTATGTTCGCCGCCCTCGCTCTCATCCCCCTACTGATGTCCCCTCTACCTTAGGCGATGCAGGTAATACTCATAAGTTCATTGAGCATATTGATGCACCTGTTGTTAGTACTGATGAGATTGCAAGTACTGAGTCAGTTACTTTCCCTGATGAGACATTGTCAGTGGAGGATGATGATTTAGGGCGTCGTTATCCGCAGCGTGATCGTCGTCCAGTTGTTCATTATGATTAGACCGCCAGGACTTTATATCCGATTTCTGCTTATTTTTCTTATGGTGATCTGTCTCCCACATTTCGAGCTTATAACATGGCCTTATCAGATACGCCAGTTCCTCGCTCTGTTTCAGAGGCTATGCGGAAGCCCCAGTGGGTTCTTGCCATGCAAACAGAGATGAACGTTCTTCAGCGTAATCATACGTGGGATCTTGTCTCTTTACCTTCATAGGTGAAGTCTGTTGGCTGTCGCTGGGTTTACACCCTCAAGTTTCTTGCGAATGGTACTATTGATCGTCACAAGGCTAGGCTTGTGGAGAAAGGCTTTACTCAGGTACCAGGTCGTTATTTTGGTACTACATTTGCCCCCGTGGCAAAATTGATTACTGTTCGATTGATTATTTCTCTGGGTGCGGAGTACTCTTGACCTCGTCATCAGTTAGATGTGAAGAATACGTTTCTTCACAGTGATCTGGACGAGATTATTTATATGGATGCACCACCAGGCTTCCGTGGTGAGGGGGAGTATGCTGGAAAGGTGTCGACTGCATAAGTCTCTTTATGGACTGAAACAGTCACAACGACCCTGGTTCTCTCGGTTTAGTGGTGTAGTTGTACGTTTAGGATTCACCAGATGTCATTCTGATCATACATGTTTTATTCAACGGAATATTTCTGGACAGTGTGTCATCTTTTTGGTATATGTGGATGATATTATTACTGAGGATGATATTTTTGGGATTGCACAAATCAAGATAGACCTTGGAAAGGCCTTCGATGTGAAGGATCTTGAATTTCTGCGATACTTTCTGGGGATTAAGGTTGCCCGTAGCAGCAGGGGTATTGTTCTTTCTCAGAGAAAGTATGTTTTGGATCTTCTCTCAGACACTGGGATGCTGGGGTGCAAACCGACATCATCACCCATGATTCCAAACTTGAAGCTTACTGTTGAAGGTAAGGAGTTGAGAGATCCGACTGTCTATCAGAGGTTGGTAGGTAGACTTATCTACCTAGCCAACACTAGACCAGACATTTCATTCGTTGTCAGCCGAGTTAGTCAGTTCATGCACAGGCCGTGTCAGCCTCATCTTGATGCAGTTTATCATATTCTTCGGTACCTCAAGTCTTGTCCTAGACTTGGATTGTTCTATGCATCAGGATCTCAGACTGGTTCTCTAGCCTGTTATTCAGATTCAGATTATGGGGGAGCGTGTGACGGTCGATCTACTACAGGCTTCTGTGCTTTTCGAGAGACTCATCTTATCTCTTGGAAGAGCAAGAAGCAGGCAGTTTTCTCCCGCTCATCAGCAGAGGCAGAGTATCGGACACTGGCACTTGGCACATGTGAGATTATCTGGCTACGATCGATTCTTGGCAAGTTGGGATTTCCAGTGACTGCTCCATCCACATTATATTGTGATAATCGATCTGCTATTCAGCTCGCTTCTGACTCTGTACTACACGAGAGGACGAAGCATATAGAGATCGATGTTCACTTTCTTCGGGAGAAGGTTAGTTGTGGTATTGTCATTCCATTGTTTGTGGGGATCAATGATCAGGTTGCAGATGTTTTCACTAAACCTGTCACTCTATCCATTCTTCAGGACTCAGTTGTCAAGCTTTGCTTAGTTGATATTTTTGCGCTTAGCTTGAGGGGAAGTGTTGGAGTTATAGCCTAATTTATTAGGGTTTTCCGTTTTTACCTTCGTTTTACTTTTTTATCCTTATTGTACATTTATTGTTTGACTATATATACGAGAGTTCTACACTTAGTTTGTATCCTTTTTCACTTACATCTATCTCAAGTGATTTCAACCAACCAAGTTCTTCTCCAAGGAGTGAGATTGGCTAGGAATCACAAGATGGTATCCTTGGATCTTAGGGATCTAGGGTTGCAGTAGAAGATAAGATTTCTTACCCAAAATACTCACAAAAGGCTTATCCTAAGTGTAAAAAAGACTTTCCCTATTTATAGGTCCGAAATAAGGGTAATCTTTTTCAACAAGAAACTCAGATTCGCGAACGACCACTTGAGTGATCGGAGGGCAATCATAGGGAGGTGGTCTCAGGCATGAAAAATGAATTACAAACCGACCTAGGACGGGCAGACCGCTCAAGCGGCCTCAAGGGCGGTCCTTGCTCCTCCTTCATTTAGCCTTTGCCCATCTTTTCCCTAAGTTATGATATGACCACTCTAGTGAAAGCTAGAGAGCATAGGGCGGTCGCTAATGATTTTTTAAGCCTAAAACCAAGTAAAAAACTTGTCCTCTTGAACACTAAAGAGTGTTACTCAATAGGGATCTAATGATGGCTCAATTCTATGTTTTCAAAACACACAAAAGATTTAGAAAAACTTTTCTTTTAAGAACACCTAGAACCCATTCTCGAATCTAATACTGATTTCGTTTTAACACTAAACCTCCTAAGTCTATTAAACCAGAGATCATCTTAGGTATCTAAGTCATTACTATATCCTAAGCATAAAGATGCGTATGGAGTGTTTTTGATGTACCTTTCATGCATGATCTCCTCCCTTCAATGACGTTTTTGAATCTTCATCGTTGTAGCGTCATGGCTATGGAATAAGTTGAGATTTACATAGACTCCACGAAAGTAGCGAATTACAAACATATGATCTATCAGGTGGAAACTTGGTGACTATAATTTGTGTCTTTTTCTTATGGCTTTTATTTATTTTATCACTTGAGAAGTTAGATAAACAATTATAGAAACTTTTTGAACGATAAAGAGTGATTTTTTTGAATAAATTTTAAAAATAGTGGTTAGTTATTGAGGAGTAGTAATAAAAGATACATGGTAGCATTTGATTGGACGAAACCATAGGTTTGGAATTAAAAAATGCTAAATTCTGTAGCATTTGATTGGACGAAACCATAGGTTTGGAATTAAAAAATGCTAAATTCTAAGAATTTAGAAATAGGAAGGGAATACTTCTCGAGTTCTCCTCCTTAATTTGTTTGCTTTATATATGATACTATAAAAGAGCGGATGCATTTTTCGTCCATTTACTGTTTCATAATAGGGGCCCGCACATATGGCCTAGATATTTTGCTATCTCTAGGCTTTTGTTCATAGACAGCACGACATGATGCATTGCCTTATCGGGAGCAGAACAACAACGGATGTCTTGCTCCAACGTTCAAAAAAGCCTTCCTCTCTTCTCAGCTTCTCATCAAAAATCATGAAGGAAATCCATAAAGATCTACCTCTCTCTCCCCCCTCTGAATTGAAAATCATGGATCAAATCTATAGAAGATCTCTTATTTCTTTCTCTATCTTTGAAACCAGAATCGGTTGTGGAACAAATTTCTCCTCTCGTCTTATCTTCAGCTGACAGAAATGTGGTAGCTAGCCTAAGCCCAGATCACTTGAGGTTAGCTTCCCGTGCAGAAAACCCTTACTCTTTTGGCAAATTTCTGTTCCTATCTTCGTCTTTCTTTCTTTCATGACAAATTTGGTAAGGGAGGAAACATGGCCTATGTTTTCCCTCACTATTTTCTCTTATTTATGGGAAAGCAATTGCCCATAAATATCACTACTATTTTTTGGAAGAAGCAGATAGATTTTCTGATGTTCTGGTTACAGTTCGGATCTCTCTGTCAATTGAATTGGGATTTGGTTTCTCTCTTCACTCTCTCTCGAAAAGTTGAAGATCCTTAGAAAAGAGAAACCAAAGTTCTCATTGTCTCATTCTTTCTTTTGCATCTCAATTATCTCTCGGATTTTCCTACTCCAATCGACATGGACGACCTTTTAACGGTAAGTTCTTCTTTTCTAAATCTTTTGCGTTGTTAAACCACTTTTTCTATTGCTCAGAAAGCAAAGGAAAACAGAATTCACATTTTGTTTTAGGAATTCGGATGGATTGAAGCACAGTAGCTGAAATAGTTTTTTTTTTTTTCTGAGCTAAAATAGTTTGAGACTGATAAATAACTTTTTGCGAACGAAAAATCTAGGAAATACCAATTCACATGTATAAGTCATCAACAAACGACAAATATTAGAAAATAACAGCAAAATTAAACATGATCTGATAAAATTGGGGTTGAAAGTATTAGGAACAGTAGGTGCAAGCTTCTTTGTGTGCTAGAGTAAATATCTTAATCCATAATTATGGGGTTAGCTTGATCTGTTACCTTTGTAGCGCAGTAAAATAGAAGTCAAATTTTTTTAGGTAGTTGTATATTGGTCACCATGGCCACGTATCAATACGATCCCATGAACTTTAGGGGGGCAAGATCCCCACATCAAATGTTTTGGAAGGGTTGTGGGATGAAATATATTTGCTAGCTTCTTTTTAGGCTTCAGTGGCAAGAATTTTAGTAGATCCCTCTTTTTTGTATTACATTGAGTTGGATGGCATCTTTTGGAAAAAATTATGAATTCTTGGTGGCCACTTCTGTTGTTTTTTTGTACTAAATGTATTAGGGTTGGAATACTTGTCCACCTTTAATGTTCACTTTAATTATCGATGAAAATTTTTGCTAACCGAGTGAATAAGGAGGGATGTACAAAGCTAAGATCTAACCTAGGATATTGTTTGACCATACACTCTGCTCTTATATCAAAATGGATCGAGTATGGACACACACATACAACACATTCACCTACTGTAACACCCCATATATTTATTTTATAAATGTATATAAATATATAATAATGTAATTGTTTTAAGTTTTGTGGTTGAAATATATAATAAGTGAAATAGAGAGGTTGAAATATATAATAAGTAAAATAAAGGGGTTAGTAGTGTAAAATCTGAAATTTTATATTCATTCGGTTTAGTGAATTGAGAATAATTACAACTTTATTGAAAAGAAAATTCAATAGCACCCCTTTCTTTTGAACCATAAACACTTTATATTCTTTTTCTTTATTGTGTTACACCTTGCACCCAACAACTTTTGAGATTCTTGGTGAACTAAGGAATCTTAGGATGAAATTCTTTTAAGGAGAGTAGATTGTGAGATCCCAAACTTTTAGGAGTAGTTTAAGTGTAAAATATTATGAATTTTGATAAAAAAATATAAGGAATAGTGAAGTTTATGGTTGATATATATGATAAATGAAATAAAGGGAGAAAAGTGTAAATATTGTTATTTTCTCATTCATTTGGTCTTCACCCACTCACCCACGTTGAAGCCTTGAAAGAAAAATGAAAAGCTTCAGATAGGAAAAAAATAAAAGAAAGTCAGGGAGGCTTTGTGAGAGAAACCGAGAGACAGAGTGGGAGTCTGGCCAAAGGAAATTGGAAGCAGAAGGCTACCAGAATAGAGGAAGTAAGAACAGAAAGCTGAGTTCTTGAATTGAAATCAAACCCTTCTCTCCTTCACTCAAATCTAAGAACACAGGTAGGGTTTTCTTTCATTCTTGTCCATTGATGTTAGGGTTATTATACATGTAGATTTTGACTCTTAATATTATGTATTTGTTATGAGTTCCTTGTTTCTTGATATTTTTACAAACATTCACATGATTTGAACAAAATGATGGTTGGAAATCCATCAAACCTTAGTTTTTGGGGAAATATGAATTTTTCTCTATATCTTCACATCATCTTGATTTCGAAAATTCTAGAACTTTGTGTGGAGTAGTAAAATGATTGTATTGTTGATCTCATGCTTATTTCCTTTAAACTTGTCTCTTGTAACATGATTTGCGAAATGGGTATGTTTTCTTAAATTGTTCTATTATGTATCTTGCTTGTGAAAATTGGGGAAAATCATGGAATTTGCTTGTATATGAGGTTGAGTATATTGTTGGTATGTCACTCTTGTGTATGGTGTTGTGAGGGACTTGGATTACCTTCGAAAACTGCCGTAGAGCGTTAGAGGTTAGTTTATCCCAATGGGGGGTGAGATGGTTGCCTAATGCTCGTAGTGGATCATTGTGGTGACAGTGACCACTATTGTTCACGGATACCAGGGAAAAGGGTTAGTATACTAGACACCTTGGGAGGATCTCGTCAATACCGTATGAGACGGTACACGCCCTTCCTAAATTGGTCTGGGATTGTTAGTGGAAATGGGTGAACGAGGTAGAATCGTCGGGTAGATTCATGAGAAGCGACAACCTACTTGAGTGGTACCAAATAGAAATTATTGTTCATTGTACCAAATATTATTTCTCCAAGAGTTTCGGGTAGTATGGGATGCCGCGATAACTTGTGGAAATGGTGTATAGTGGAGTGGATTATGTTGGAAATTGTTTGTCAATTAAACGTGGTTTTATTCTCTTTCAATTCCTTATTATTGTACAAACTTGAGATCTCCTTTAAAATGTCCTTATTTTATTTCAAAATTCATTTATATGTATGTGCGAAATGTGACCTACCTGTTTTACTTGATTTCAAAACCTTGAATGGGTTTGGAAGGATCCTCCTACTGAGCCTTGTGCTCACCCCCCCTACTTTCCCACCTTTCAGATTATGTACTCGAGGAGGAGTTAGGAGACGAGGAGCCCGCTCAGTGGGAGACTCCAATTGACGGGAGTTTGGATCCCGAGGTAGACGCATAGAGCGACCCCTTTTCTTTTGCACTAGACTAGAATACTCTTTTGTATAATGTGAAACCTAGTTTATTTTGTATTCCGCTGCTAAGTTTAAGTGTAATTCTTTTGGGAATGTAAATGCCATTGTTTGGCCTATTCTTTTGGGATGATAGTGTGGATATGATATATGTTGAATGAAATTTTATCTTATGAGGCATATGGGGACCCGGTGTGGTTAATTGTAGCTTAAATTGTACAGGTTGTGTTTTGGGTAGAGCTCCCCGTACAAAGGAGACTCTGCCCGAATTTTGTTAAAATATCGATGGTTGATGAATGAAACTTCCTTATTTTATGGATTTATTTAGTGCTCTCATGAGGTGAATGGTGATTAGATAGTAATACTGCCAAGGTGTATTTTGGGGTGTTACAGAAATGGTATCAGAGCCTAGGCTTTAGGTCTTACATGGGAGCTGTAGGTATGGATTTCCACTAGGGAGTTGGGACTAGGGTGAAAATACTTATTAGTTAATTTTTCACTAGTCTTATGCCTTAATCTAAAGCTATAGTTAGGTTCTCTTGTACATCAATTAAACTAAATTGTGAATTGATGTGCAGGATGGAAGGAGGAAGAGGACGTGGACGTGGTCGTGGTCGTGGTCGTGGAGGTCAAGCAAATCCACCACCTCCCGACGCCATGCAGGGGATTTACCAATGTCTAAGGGAACTCACCACCTTAGTGCAACAACAAGGTGGGAACAACCACCACAACGGTGGGGTTCGTCCTTTAGTACAAGTGCCGGGAAATGGGGACGAGAACCGGAAGATGGTGGCCCTTCGGGAATTTCTACGACAACATCCACCCACTTTCCAAGGGAGCTCAAATCCCTTAGATGCGGATCGATGGGTCCGCCGAGTGAAGAAAATCTGTGATGGTATGGGGATCGCCGAGGACCTTCGGGTTGGCTTGGCTACCTATTTGTTGGAAGGGGAAGCCGATTACTGGTGGGAGTCTGTGAAGAAGAGGAGGGACACCGATACACTCACTTGGGAGGAATTTGAGCAAAACTTCAACGACAAGTATTTCTCCGAGTCGGTCAGAGATAAAATGCATGCAGACTTTCTAGCTTTACGACAGGGCAGTACGACCGTTGCGGAGTATGAGAGGAAGTTCGATGAGCTGTCCCGTTATGCTTCAGAGTTCATATCTACCGAGGAGAGGAGGGCCAAGCGCTTCGAGCAGGGTTTGAGACCAACTATCAGAGAGAAACTTGTGGCACTTAGAATCCGGGAGTACAGGGATTTGGTTGACAGAGCAGCATTGGTGGAGAGGGACCTTGATGACTCTCAGAGGAGGCAGAGTTATGCTAGAGGGGGACCGATTCGTTCAGGTGCCAGTAGCAGTGGAGCACCGAGGGCGTTACCATACCGTCGCCCCGATCAGGCGGTGGGGCAAAGACCTCCTACAGTCCGAGGAGAGGGGCATGCCCCGACTAGACCAAGCACTGACCCTCGTCAATGCTTTGCATGTGGGGGTGTAGGGCACTTCCGAAACAACTGCCCGTCGCTTCCACCCAAGACCAATCAATCAGCCGGGCCATCAAATGCAAATAGGCCCCCTCCACCACCGAGACCATTGAGAGCTCAAGCCCCCGGTGATGCCAATCCGGGGAGAGTATTTGCCTTAACCCAACCGGAGGAGGATGCCTCCAATGCCGTTGTGGAAGGTATCATTCTTCTCTACAATTCTTGGGCCCGAATCTTATTCGATCCCGGTGCTACTCATTCTTTTATACGTACTGCATATGCTATGAATTTGGGATTGGGTTTCGAAAAGTTAGAACATGCCTTGACTGTTGACTTGCCTACGGGAGAACAGTTGGGTACTAGCCGAGTTTGCAAGGGTTGTGTGCTTCGTATTGGGGAGCACGAATTGATTGTGGATTTGATTGCTTTAGAGATGAAGGGGTATGACGTGATTTTTGGGATGAACTTGTTATCCGCTTTTCGGGCGGTAATGGATTGTTTCCGCAAGCGGATTACATTTCAATTGCCGGGAGGAGTCATTTTCAGTTTTGTGAATAACCGAGATTCTTTCCATCCATTTCCTACTACGGGGAGTAAATTCTTAAAAGTTAAGGCAGGGAGCCACTTGAGTTTCTTGGCTAGCTTGATGGGAGATGATCGGGAAAGATCCCAATCGGGTATGGTGTTGATTGTATCAGATTTTCCGGATGTCTTCCCAGAGGAATTACCCGGGTTACCGCCACAGAGAGAGATTGAGTTTGCAATCGATCTTTATCCGGGAACCGAACCTATTTCTATTGCTCCTTATCGGATGGCGCCTTTGGAGTTGAAGGAACTAAGGAAGCAATTGGACCACTTGCTGGCAATTGGATTCATCCGTCTGAGCACTTCACCTTGGGGAGCCCCGGTCCTCTTTCTGAAGAAGACGAATGAAACACTTCGGTTATGCACGGATTACCGACGGTTGAATCGGGTGACGGTGAAGAACAAGTATCCCTTGCCGCGCATTGATGATTTATTTGATCAGTTGAGGGGCTCTAAGTTCTACTCCAAGATTGATCTCCGCACCGGGTACCATCAACTGCGTATCAAGGAGGAGGATATTCCTAAGACTGCTTTTCGTACTCGGTATGGTCACTTCGAGTATACGGTGATGCCGTTCGGATTGACTAATGCTCCAGCAGCCTTTATGGATTTGATGCACAGGGTATTCCGGCCATATCTAGATCAATTTGTCATTGTGTTTATTGATGACATATTGATTTATTCCCGGACACAAGAAGAACATGCACATCATCTCTCGGTTGTGCTACAAACATTGAGAGAACATAAGTTATATGCGAAGAGGAGCAAGTGTGAGTTTTGGATGAAGGAAGTGAAGTTCCTTGGCCATGTTGTGTCCGAGCAAGGGGTAACTGTGGATCCCGCAAAGATTGAGGCCGTGATGAAATGGGAACCACCGAAGAATGTGACCGAGATACGTAGTTTCTTGGGGTTAGCCGGCTATTATCGTAGGTTTGTGGAGGGGTTTTCAAAGCTTGCGCTGCCGATGACTCGCCTCACAAGAAAGGGAGAAAAATTTGTGTGGACTCAAGCGTGTGAGCTAGTCTTTCGCACCTTGAAGGAGAAGTTGACAACGGCGCCTATCCTTATTATACCGAGTAGTGGGGAAGGATACGATGTCTACACTGATGCTTCGCTACGAGGCCTGGGATGTGTTCTAATGCAAGGGGGTAAGGTAGTTGCTTATGGCTCGAGGCAACTCAAGACTCATGAGCATAACTATCCCACTCACGACTTGGAGCTGGCCGCTGTGATCTTTGCTCTTAAGTTGTGGAGGTGTTACTTGTATGGAGAGAAGTTCCAAGTGTATTCGGATCATAAGAGCCTCAAATACATATTCACCCAGAAAGACTTGAATCTTCGGCAAAGGAGGTGGATTGAGTACTTAGAAGATTATGATTTCACACTCAACTATCATCCGGGGAAGGCTAATGTGGTAGCGGATGCACTGAGTAGGAAGTCTCGGGGTGAAATCAATGTTCTTACGGCTCATCGGTGGAAGATGATTAAGGCATTGGAGGAGTTTGATTTGTGGGTCGATAGACAAGATGATCGACCATGCTTGTTTAATCTTGTAGCTCAACCAATTCTCCGACAAAGGATTGGGGAGTTGCAACGGTTAGATCCCGAGTTGAAAACTATTCGGGAAATATTGGAGGGGAATGAAGTTGTTGAGGGTTGGTCGATTCATGGTGATGAGTTACAGTTTCGGGGAAGACTATGCGTGCCAAATGATGACCAAGTGAGAGAAGAAGTGTTGGGTGAGTGTCACCGATCCAAGTTCTCCATACATCCAGGGAGTACAAAAATGTATAGAGACATGAAACGGCAATATTGGTGGAGCGGAATGAAGAAGGATATAGCAAAGTTCATTTCAAGGTGTGCCGTATGTCAGCAAGTGAAGCTTGAGCACCAACGACCTGGAGGATTATTACAGTCTCTGCCTATCCCGGAGTGGAAGTGGGATCATATCACCATGGACTTCGTGTTGGGTTTTCCGCGGACTTCAAGAGGGCATAACGCCGTATGGGTTATCGTAGATCGACTCACCAAGTCAGCTCACTTTTTGGGGATGAAGACCACAGACTCGTTAGAGACCTTGAGCAGACTGTACATTCGAGAGATTGTTCGATTGCATGGAGTTCCACTTTCTATCGTGTCGGATCGCGATTCTCGTTTTGTGGCTCGTTTTTGGCAAAGTCTACAACAAGCTATGGGGACAGAGTTACATTTCAGCACAGTCTTTCACCCTCAAACAGATGGCCAATCCGAGAGAGTGATACAGATTTTGGAAGACATGTTACGGGCTTGCGCGTTGGACTTCAAAGGGAGTTGGAGCGATCACTTACCGTTGGTGGAATTTGAGTACAACAACAGCTACCAAGCGAGTATCGGGATGGCACCGTATGAAGCTTTGTATGGAAGACCATGTAGATCCCCGACGTGTTGGTTGGAAGCCGGAGAGAGTAGTATGTTTGGGCCCGAGATTGTGCGGGAGACAACAGAGAAGATTCAGCTCATTCGGGAGAGATTACGCACAGCACAGAGTCGACAAAAGAGCTATGCGGATAGGAGAAGAAGGCCTTTGGAATTCAAGGAGGGAGATTTTGTATTTCTCAAAGTGTCACCCAAGAAGGGCGTACTTAGATTCGGCAAGAAAGGAAAACTCGCTCCAAGGTACATCGGTCCATTTGAAGTGATCAAGACAGTGGGCAAAGTAGCATACCAACTTCGGCTACCAGCACCGTTGTCAGGAGTTCATGATGTGTTCCACGTTTCGATGTTGAGGAAGTGTCAACCAGATACGTCGCATGTCGTGGATTTGGAGGATATTGAAGTGCAAGATGGAGTCACCTACGAAGAGAAGCCGGTGAAGATTCTTGATATCAAGGAGAAAGTGCTTCGCAACAAGGTAATCCAGTTGGTGAAAGTCCTGTGGCAACACCATAGCGTGGAGGAAGCAACTTGGGAACCGGAGTGGGAGATGCGAGAGAAATACCCATACTAGCTCGCTACTTGAGGTAAGTTTCGAGGACGAAACTTTCTTTAAGGTGGGTGGATTGTAACACCCCATATATTTATTTTATAAATGTATATAAATATATAATAATGTAATTGTTTTAAGTTTTGTGGTTGAAATATATAATAAGTGAAATAGAGAGGTTGAAATATATAATAAGTAAAATAAAGGGGTTAGTAGTGTAAAATCTGAAATTTTATATTCATTCGGTTTAGTGAATTGAGAATAATTACAACTTTATTGAAAAGAAAATTCAATAGCACCCCTTTCTTTTGAACCATAAACACTTTATATTCTTTTTCTTTATTGTGTTACACCTTGCACCCAACAACTTTTGAGATTCTTGGTGAACTAAGGAATCTTAGGATGAAATTCTTTTAAGGAGAGTAGATTGTGAGATCCCAAATTTTTAGGAGTAGTTTAAGTGTAAAATATTATGAATTTTGATAAAAAAATATAAGGAATAGTGAAGTTTATGGTTGATATATATGATAAATGAAATAAAGGGAGAAAAGTGTAAATATTGTTATTTTCTCATTCATTTGGTCTTCACCCACTCACCCACGTTGAAGCCTTGAAAGAAAAATGAAAAGCTTCAGATAGGAAAAAAATAAAAGAAAGTCAGGGAGGCTTTGTGAGAGAAACCGAGAGACAGAGTGGGAGTCTGGCCAAAGGAAATTGGAAGCAGAAGGCTACCAGAATAGAGGAAGTAAGAACAGAAAGCTGAGTTCTTGAATTGAAATCAAACCCTTCTCTCCTTCACTCAAATCTAAGAACACAGGTAGGGTTTTCTTTCATTCTTGTCCATTGATGTTAGGGTTATTATACATGTAGATTTTGACTCTTAATATTATGTATTTGTTATGAGTTCCTTGTTTCTTGATATTTTTACAAACATTCACATGATTTGAACAAAATGATGGTTGAAAATCCATCAAACCCTAGTTTTTGGGGAAATATGAATTTTTCTCTATATCTTCACATCATCTTGATTTCGAAAATTCTAGAACTTTGTGTGGGGTAGTAAAATGATTGTATTGTTGATCTCATGCTTATTTCCTTTAAACTTGTCTCTTGTAACATGATTTGCGAAATGGGTATGTTTTCTTAAATTGTTCTATTATGTATCTTGCTTGTGAAAATTGGGGAAAATCATGGAATTTGCTTGTATATGAGGTTGAGTATATTGTTGGTATGTCACTCTTGTGTATGGTGTTGTAAGGGACTTGGATTACCTTCGAAAACTGCCGTAGAGCGTTAGAAGTTAGTTTATCCCAATGGGGGGTGAGATGGTTGTCTAATGCTCGTAGTGGATCATTGTGTTGACAGTGACCACTATTGTTCACGGATACCGGGGAAAATGGTTAGTATACTAGACACCTTGGGAGGATCTCGTCAATGCCGTATGAGACGGTACACGCCCTTCCTAAATTGGTCTGGGATTGTTAGTGGAAATGGGTGAACGAGGTAGAATCGTCGGGTAGATTCATGAGAAGCGACAACCTACTTGAGTGGTACCAAATAGAAATTATTGTTCATTGTACCAAATATTATTTCTCCAAGAGTTTCGGGTAGTATGGGATGCCGCGATAACTTGTGGAAATGGTGTATAGTGGAGTGGATTATGTTGGAAATTGTTTGTCAATTAAACGTGGTTTTATTCTCTTTCAATTCCTTATTATTGTACAAACTTGAGATCTCCTTTAAAATGTCCTTATTTTATTTCAAAATTCATTTATATGTATGTGCGAAATGTGACCTACCTGTTTTACTTGATTTCAAAACCTTGAATGGGTTTGGAAGGATCCTCCTACCGAGCCTTGTGCTCACCCCCCCTACTTTCCCACCTTTCAGATTATGTACTCGAGGAGGAGTTAGGAGACGAGGAACCCGCTCAGTGGGAGACTCCAATTGACGGGAGTTTGGATCCCGAGGTAGACGCATAGAGCGACCCCTTTTCTTTTGCACTAGACTAGAATACTCTTTTGTATACTGTGAAACCTAGTTTATTTTGTATTCCGCTGCTAAGTTTAAGTGTAATTCTTTTGGGAATGTAAATGTCATTGTTTGGCCTATTCTTTTGGGATGATAGTGTGGATATGATATATGTTGAATGAAATTTTATCTTATGAGGCATATGGGGACCCGGTGTGGTTAATTGTAGCTTAAATTGTACAGGTTGTGTTTTGGGTAGAGCTCCCCGTACAAAGGAGACTCTGCCCGAATTTTGTTAAAATATCGATGGTTGATGAATGAAACTTCCTTATTTTATGGATTTATTTAGTGCTCTCATGAGGTGAATGGTGATTAGATAGTAATACTGCCAAGGTGTATTTTGGGGTGTTACACCTACATGCTTATAAGAGCACCGACATGGTAGCGAGCTTACTACAAAAATTGGATAAAGCTCTAATCAGGTAAAGCCAAAGGTCATCAAAAGTTTGACAAAAAACTTTATAACATAATTTGTACATTATGATTGGTTAGTTATATGATTGAGGACCCTAATGGTATTTATTATAGTGTTTGAATCCGAAGCGATGCCAAGAATAGGTGAGCTTAATGTTTAACAATGGGCCCTGTTAAATATTTATACAAGTAAATTGCAAATTGACACGACGGGTTGATTGCTTTTTTAAAGTAAATTGTGTATTGTTAGTTACTTTTTCCACAAAGAAAAATATAAGCATGTTCTAATGCTATTGCATAGAAAAAAAATCTATATACAATTTATTTTTATATTCATGCATATATCCTAATACATATGATTAAACATGGAATAAGCTAGAAGCCCAAACAAGACAAAAAAAATAAGAAATCCAAAATAAACGTAACTTAAAAAAACAAAAAACATGCGTAAAAAATTTTCCTCCATAAAATAAGCCTTAAAAATGTTATCATTGTAATGTGATTTCACTCCCAAATAAGTGAATCAAAATTCTACACTACAATCTCTCGCTGCAAACTGAGTTTGATAAGAGACATACACGGAAGCATACAATGGTAATTCACTTCCGAATGGTTGAATTAAAAGTGTTAATTCATCTAATTTAGTTTATGGGTCGGATGCTAACAATTGGTTTGTGACTCACCCTTAATTTTGCGCTGGATTATTCAATCATGTGGGTCACTAATTGATGGTTACCCTTTTAAATAGATTCTTCTTCTTGCTCTTTGACCCTTCAAGCCCACAGTAACTATTTTTCCTTTTGATTTGATGATAATATTTCTTATTGCTTAAATTCCCTTTTTTGATTCCCCTTTTCTTATGTTTACTTGGCAACAGATTCATATATTACAGCTTTGTTTTCATACTTAGTTTGTTAAATTTGTTTGGTTGCAAAGCAATAATAGGGAAAAAAAAAAGAGATTAGAGAAGCTATTTACGCAAAATAAGTATGGTGGTTTTCTTTTAGTATCTCACAATTCTAAATCTTATTGACATGTACAGAGGAGTTTTTTGGCTGTGGTAGAGACTGATAGTGATGAGATGGGCATGGATAGTCTTCCGAAATCTTTCAAAGGTAATACCGACTTTGGGAATTGTGTATAGTTAATGTAAATGTGGATTCTGTATTTGAAGCCTGGACCTTGGGCTAAAGAACTTAACTACAGAATGTTGTACAGTTGCACTACCTAAACTAGATGGTATTTTTTGGTTGCACTTGGCAGTCTTTGGTTTATTAGCTTGTGTGTACATCTGTACGCAATAGCATTGCTAGTTAATATTTTAAATCTATTTGTTCTTAGAAACTTCTTATATGATTTGAAATTGCTTTATGATTTTCCTCTTTTTTTTATTTTTTGCAGGTTTCTTAAGTTAATGATGCTATAGGTCTTGTAAACATATGGTAACTCAAACTTACTTTGAATTTAGAAATAGTTTCATGTAGCCAGCCTTTTGTTGCCTTATCAAATTGATAGCCTAATGTAAAATGTAAATATTTAGGAAAAGTAGTATCTATTGGTGGTCTTAACAAAAAAAGTATCTATTCGTGGATAACGCTTTGGATGTGTTTCTTGATTGATCATTGAGAGGACACATCTTGCACTTGACTAATTACGTGATACACTTGATTGATTAACAGATTGTCACATTTTTTCTTTCTTTGGTAAACACCATCCCCATAGGTTATATATAATTATGTGATACATAATGTCAAGCTTGGAAAATCACCCACACTTGAGGTTGTCTTTATAATATTATACAACTTAGTTTTTCCCCAATTTCTATCTAAATGTATCTATAGGATCTAACTAGCACGTGGACTCCTCACTATCGTATACATACGTATGTATGTATGTTTGTTTGTGGAGAGAGAGAAAGGCATTGTAGTAGACAAACTTGTATGGTTATGGGTGGTTGATAGTGGTGGAGGCGGAGATGGTTTGTGGTGCAGTCGGTGGTGGATTTGGGATTGGTTTTAAGTTAGGGATTAGTTGCTTGATTAATGCATTTTTTATTTCTTTAAGTTAACTAAACTGGAATAGTGATGTTCATTAGATTGATTAATGGATGTTCATTAGCTTGTCTAATGGTTTAACCAACTTAATTTTATTTTTTTTTATAATTAAGTTGGGTTAACCAACTTAATTAATGGGGTTAGTTATTCAAATTAACATAACGAAATACATGATGTTAATTAATGTAGTTAATTGCTTAGTTAAAGAGGGGAGTTCCCTTAGGTATTGGATTTGTGGGGGGTTTAATGAAATTTCTAAAATTATTGGATTTTTGTGGTAGTTTATTTCTTATAGTATGGATTGGAGGGGTAGTTTGGGGATTTAGTGATAGAAATGTGTTGATGTCATTGAAGACTAACGGTTTTTTACACAAATGTTAAGAGCAGGGGGCTATATGTTATATGAGACAAAGATAAAGGGGTGTTGTATAATTTCTCATACATGAAGGGTCTGTGTGATTTAATAACAAACTTCAATGGGTTCGCATGTAATTTATCCAAAGAAGAATTATACTAATATAGATGAGAGAAAAAATAGGTACAATAAGGAAGATCAGGTATCCTCTAAACAAAATAAAAAAAAAACAATAATAAAGTGAAATCTAAAAGAGAACATTCTTCCCACAATGTTGTAAATCCGAAAAAGGCACACCTCTGTAATTCTCACATGAATATGATCCATAAACGAGTGAGGAACACAATTCTATCCCAGACTAAGGATCAAAATGAACATTTCAATTTTGGTGAAAATAAAACAAATCAGTGATAGAAAATCAAAATTCTCATGTTTCGAAATGTTTCAAGTTGTTTCAGATATTTTGGAATGTTTCGGCCAATGTTTTGGATAAAGATTAAAAAAGTGTTTCGAAATGGTCAAAATATATGAAACAATTCGGTTTCGCAAGAAACAGACACAAAATGGGGTTGGCATTTCATAATTCTTCTACTTCAACAGAGACGGCAACATTTTGACCGATTTTGGTCTACACGCTATCGTTTCGGGCGAAACAATAACATGATTCAACACAAAGGAATTTAACTGCAAAAAAGGGAGATTTGTGCATCTAATCTTCTTTAGGTTTGAACAAAGAAAAGAGGCCAAAAATAGTTAAAGGGGAGAGAAAGGGTGGGTATAGAGGAGGAAAACAGAGTGAAGCAAGAGGAGTAGGAGAACAAGGACAAGGACGAGAAGAAGTGGTACACTACCAGAGTTACAAGCAGAGGCAACCCCCACCCAACACTCACGGACACGGGCACAGCTGCACAACCAAATTCGATCGAGGTTTGTTCTTCTGATCTCTTCCTTTTCTTCTTTCCTCATTCTTATCTCCTCATTCTTATCTTCTTCTACCTGAGTCCAATCGAACCCGTCTCTCTATAACTCTTTGTAACTCTCTCTCTCTTCTCTTTTATCTGCTAATATTTGAATCGGCTTTCCCAGTCCTTGTTTTTACTCTCTTCGTCTCTCTCTAAGCCAAAAGACAAACACTATCTATTTATTTTCCCTTTATTCTCTTTTTTTCTTCGATTTTTACAGAATCTATCATTGATTTTTGTTCTTCACTAAATTCCATATCAACCCACTGCCCATATTTATTAAAGATCTTCAAGTAACACTATGATTTGATTTATTTCTTAAAAGACCTAACCACAATCATGTAATTTTGTCTATATTGTATGACTTTTTAAAATCACGTAATTTTGTTTGTTTAATGAATATAAAGTGTTTGACATTAATTAGAATGACTTCCGCCTCACACTAGCTTTTATTTTCATTCTCCAAATTGTTGCGATCTAGTATAGATGGTTGTTTAAACAATAAACATGCTCAATTAATTACTTCATAAGCTTATCTACATAAATAAATAGATTTTAATTTGTGTTTCCATCGGTTTCCATGAATTTCTAGATTTTTCTTCTATTTCCATTTTATTTTCAATTCTGAGATAACTGAAACAATGCACCGAAACGAAATTTTTATTATTGGCTTCAAAATCAAAATTCTAAATTTTTCACTGTTCCATTATGTTTCTAAAACGTTTCAGAACGTTTCCTTTTCCAAGGAACCATGCATCGAAATGCCCATTTTTTATCCTTATCCTAGACTAAGCCTAATCGAATAGCGCAATCATGGAAAATTCTTGCATTCCATTCTAGCTAGATACACCAAAGAATTGCCAACAATGCATAATTCCAAAGAACCTTGGCTTTGTTACTTTTTCCAAAATCACAAAATTTAATCTGCAACATCTTCTTCACTGTACAAGCACAACCTTAATCCTCTCCAATCACATACAAACCCTAAGCAAAAGAATAAATAAATGAGCATTTGACTCTCCATTGCATAGTTAGGTTAAGGAAATACCGGGACTTAAAAGCTTTGCAAGACCATCTCACCCGCATCAAATCGTTAGTATTCGCTTTGTTACAAGCATTAACCTTCGAGCAAACTTTTGCTTTCCAAATGCATTTGTGTAAACAAATGAACTGAAAATTCTTGGAGCTTACGAAATGGGAGTAAAAAGATGTACAAGAAAATGTACCAGATTTATTCGAATTTCAAATCCTATGACCCTAAGAAAGAGAAGGATAAAAGCTATGAAGAGTAGCTAGAAGAAAAACTAAATCCACCACTCCTATCCTTTAGGCATCTATAGAAATGGCAATCCCAAGAGTAAGAATTCTCCCCTACGACAAGAAAGCTAGCAATAGAAGTCTCATGGTGGGAGGAAAAACAAACGTGGAAAAACAATATTAAATGATGAAAGACTAGCCCAATTATCCTGTCAAAATAGAATTTTAGAACAATGTCCAACCTTAAAACAAATCAAAGTAAGAAAAGAATTATCTACTTCTGAGATGAATTTCGAATGGCTCATACGAGTAACGTTACGCCCGGATATGGTATCCCAACCATTCTTCTTGAGACTGTTATTATCATCTACTAAAGGGAATTAGGTTCTAAAAGGAATTGTCATTAACCATTTATCCACAAATGGCATGTTTTTAGACAACAAATTACCAAGTCTCAAACCTTCTTCATCCTAAGGCTTACGCACTATCTCCCATGGCACGAAATGATCTCTCTTATCCTCACCCACTTGACCCAGAAATACCAACCTTCTAGCAATAGTTACAAGGATTCTAAATAGAGACAAGTAATATAAAGGAAAACTAGCTAGCCAAACTTATATCAAAGTAATCCGTGTAACCCAATGAAAAAACACGCATGTTTCCAACCATCCAATCTTTTGCCCACCCTCTTAGCAACATTGATCTCGGATTACCCCGTAAGGGAAAACCAAAATAAGTTATAGACAACAAATGGATCAGACAACCAACAATTGATGCAAAATCTATGACACCCGCCTCTTCCAAACCAATACATGTAACTCTACTTTGGACATATTTATTTTTAGACCTGAATTTTTTTTCCAAAAATGTTGATCAACATAAGCACAATCTAAAAACCCTCCCTTTTTAGGTGGCAAGAAGAAATAGTGACATTGGCAAACTACAAATGTGACACACTTAACACCCTCGCCATCCACTTTCATCCCCTCTATTAAACCCACCTCCGCTGCACGTCAATCACCAAATTAAAGGGAAAAATAGATAAAGGGTCCTCTTGCTTAAACTCCTTAAGACCCTCAAAAAATAATTTTTAAAAAAAACATCAGCGTACATTGACTTGCCACATTCAGAATATTTTTAATGTCATGGGAGAATTGATTTGCTCATAAACCTCTTGACATATATATGCAGATGTGTAATGAACCAAATTTAAATTATCAGTGCCAAGTGAAGTGGTAAAAGTGTTGACCGAACAGTCGTGAGGTTCTAGATTTGAATATGAGGATAGCCACTTTTAAAAATATTACCAAATGTTAGGTCTATACCTAGTCTACCTCTCCCAGTAACCTTGGATACGGGGGCCAAGCTTGGCGATGACCCCATGAGCCCATGTATACAAGGACATGTTACATCACCCTTCTACATTAATCAAATCATACCATTAAGAGCACCAAAAGAAGTTCTTCAGTGCATTATATCGATCTACCTCAAACTAAGTTCTAACAAACTAAGCCACGTGATCAAACATATAATAAATTAACCATCAAATAGAAGGTACTAAAAAGACTTCAATACCAGATGGAAATATAGTTCCTGTCAAGGAGCAGAACTGTACTATAAGCTTTCGAGCAGAAACTGCTATAGGACAGTCCAGCCAGTAACCTTCCCGTGAAAACTTCTGTCTCAGTGCACTATAAAAGTTCAAAAGCCAGCCAATATGACCACTTGAAATCAGAACATCATGCCAAGAAGGACCAGGCTACAAGCAGCAAGAAAGGAAAAACAAATAGAGTAATGAAGCTCACCAAGGAAAATAATCAGAAACTGGAGGTAAAAAGTTGATGGAAATTTAAAAAAACATTATCAGCATTACCGATTGCAAAAGAGAACAAATTTGTTACCTGCACTAAGGTACATTCAGCCCTCAGTGAGTTACTATCTTGTCGAACTCCGGCAGAAAAAACATCTATGCTGTTTTTCACCCCGACCACTCTATTTGTGGTGTAACGGAATTCCCAGTTCAGGATTTGAAGCATAAGACGTAGTGCTGCGGAACATACTCTAACCTCAGGCTCGGCAGAATCCGACTCAATTATTCTACTTGTGACACTTAGAGCAGCCTCTTGTGCCCAACAATAGAATGCCTGCGAATTGAGTAAGATACAGAAAATATGTATAAATAAGATTCAAAGTAAAAGACTGAAAAATATATCATATTTTGAGTTTATAAGAAAAGGGAGTATCGAAAACTTGGCCATGCTGCAAGGAATACTTGAAGGAAAAGGTCAAAAAACATTAAAAAAAATAAATCAATCAATCAATCAATCAACAAAGAAACAATAGCTGATGACAATTGGAAGACCTTCAGATAGTCGAGCTCTAATGATGCCCGGCACTGCTCATGAAACTCCCTAGGAAGGCCCATGGCACTTGAAGTAGACGGAGAAAATTCAGATACCTGAGTAAAACAATTCTTAGTCAGAAATTTCGGCAAAGATGTTCCAACTAAAGCAAAAAAAGTCAGCAACTAATATTAATATGGAAGCGATAATGTTTGCGTGTAAAAAATACCAGAGATTCCAGGAAATTGATTCCACTAAACTGAACATCTAGACCATGGCTGCCAGTAACACCCTGTTTCACCTGTAACAGTATGCATATTAGTCATTCGACTCTCAGAAAATACTACATGAACTCCCACAAATAAGGTTTAGGCACAAAAACAACTAAACATACAGGCATGGAGAAGGCTCCAAAAGTTAGAGCCGTTGGGGTATCACCAGAAGATGCTAAAAACCCCAATAACCTCCAAAAATTAAATCAACAACCATTTTGTTCAATATATAAAAGGTGCTTTGCTAAGCTTATTGTCCTTCACACACAAGGGTTTTGCAACCAAGGAGACACGGCAGTTTAAGGTATCGACCGAGTCCGATACGACTCCGCCACCACCGATACGATAACGATATACGATACACAAATATCACAAGTCGCATCTGTATCGACGATAACTCGGTCATGACTTGGACATATCGGCTTAACTCGGAATCAACTCGATTTGAGTTAGACGATTCATTTCGGAATGGTGAAACCTTGTACAAAATTTCCAAAGTCTCGGACAAACTGGAATATCTCCAATAAACAAAAGAAGGATTGTAAAGATATGCAAGACATACCATAGAATCAAATACAAATAACAAATAGCTCATCTTCTTCTTTGTTGTGAAGTGCAAACCAAAGGCAAGTAGGCAACGAAAGCAGAAGCCCAACCCTAACCTCCTTCACAGCTATTGCTGGTACCTTCGTCGACTCCACTCCACTCACAGATTCTCTCTCTCTCTCTCTCTCTCTCTCTCTCTCTTTGTGTGGACTAAGTGGACGAAGCGTCTACCAAACACAAATGGAGTCTTTTGAGACTCTTTAGTCTTTACTGCCAGAGTGCGTGGCCTAATTAATAACCCTCTAGCTTCTTTTGATTTTTTACTTGTTTACCCTCTATTATATTTTTAAATTGTAATTAATTTATTTTTTGTGGGTAATTTACTTTTAAGTACAATTTTGCCCAAGTTTAATTAGGATTTACTCTTTGATATACTATGAGAATTGAGATATATATTTTTTTATATATGATATTTAAACCTACATATTAAAATTACAATTATCAACATTCAAATCATTAATTTAATCATAAATATGTACATTTTATGTTTTTAAATATCAAATAATCTATTAATTAACTACTAATTTGAATACAAATAATGATAAATATTTTCGGTAACATTCTTCTATTTTATTTTTATTGTGGGTAATGATTTATTTTCATATTTTTTAGAATTTTTCATGATTTTTTCAAAAAAAATTGGGCCTTCTTTTAACTTTTTGAGCGTATCGGCCGATATCATGCCGCGACGCCGCGACCGATCTGTATCAGTGCCCTCCAAGTTGATGGTCAATACCGCGACCTTGAACCATGACGGCCATCCATGAAAGTAGAATTTTTTTTTTTTTTGAAAGTAGAACTAAAAGGGACATTCTGAATGAAAATTGTGAACATTACACTCTCATATTGAATATCTAATCCAAAAATGAAGACAGATATAAAAGACCAAGGTATGAGGAAAGCCAGGATGTAATAACAATTTATAACATAGCCTTAACATATGATAATTTTTTCAGAGTCACTACTCAGTTGCTTCAAAAGTTATGGTATGTGAACAAAGTACAATAAAAAATGCAACATTATGAAGTTACCCACAAATAAGCGAGGCAACATTATAAAATATGAAAACTATAATCAGCATCAAAGAATAATCCCACAAGTTTGCACAAGTATCTAGACGCCATGGCTCTTGATTAGTTATAATTCAATGGACGTGTCCTAAAGTAGACCTTGCTTCCATCATATTTTCAACTCAATAAGTAAGTGACGCAGATCATGGGAGACAAAACGGAAGAGTATAACAAGAAAAGACTAGGGAGCTCATCTCAATTTCAAGTCATATGGACCATAATTTAGAGCCTTAGGCTCATGGCCAGTGGCCCATGGCCCAGGCATAGGAGTAAGATCACTTTGACCAAATTGGCAACTATTACGTCAAATACTCATCAAAATTGGGTGCTTTGACTATCAACTAATTATTATAGTTGTCAAATTGAGATTCATTTGGTGAAGCAAAAATGTTCCTTTCTCCAATCGAAAATCGAATGGGATCTGGAATTGTGGAATTCGGTACACAAATTAAAACATTGATTGTATAGAAAATAGACATACATAGACTGGAAAACTCAAAAAAACCACAACCAAAAGAATTAAACCATGGTATTATACAAGCACTGCTATCCAAGACATACTAATAAAATAGCTTTCTTAGATCTGTGGACACACAGTCTACACATTGCCAATAAATTTTATCAATATGATGAAATATTTTAAAGAAAAAAGAAAGTGATGGTTTCGCGAGAACAAGGTTTACGCCTTTGCACACCATTTTTATCATCGCAATAAACATTCTGTCACATAAACATAGTCATAAAAGAATTTACACCAAGATGAAACTTTTTATATCAGTTCTTTTTAACTCTGTTAAAAAGGGTTTCGAGTTTTACAAATCTTGTTTTTCATATTGTAGTACAACCATCCATAGTTTTTTTTTTTACTTCAATGTATCTATGTAATCACCATTATAACTATTTTTTTTTTTAATTAATCTTTTGCTTGCCCCTAAAAAAACTTCTTTCTAATGTCTACCTAAACATGGAGTCAACCAAACATATTTTTTATGTCCTGTCCAAAAAAGCACCACTTGAATAAGCATTATCAGAAGGTAGCACATTTAATGCATTTCAGCATAGCAACCTGACCATTACCAATTCAGACATAATGTTCCTACATGAGATTATCACTCCACATCCCTCTCATTTACGAATCATTTCAAATCAAAACTCGGGAAAAAACACCAATGATATATAATAATTAAAAGGAAAGCACTTACTAAAATCTGGACAGCAAAGAAGAAATTACTACGCAGGTATTGGCAGAATAAAGTTACAACAAGACAATTATAAGATATTTGTGGGAGACATGCTGATACCTCACAGAAAAATGCCTCCTTCCCAGCAGCTGTAAGATCTAGCCTACACAAAAAACACATAAGCTGCAACAGTTAGAAGGTCTTTTAGTTCCTCTTGGGTGGCTAACTAGGAGCTTTCTGCAACAAATTGTGAAGATTTCCTCATAACTAGATTTAGTATTGTAATTATGACAAAAATCCAAAGACCATTAAAAGATCCCTCACATGCTTGCTGATT
Source organism: Ilex aquifolium (assembly GCA_951799425.1). Taxonomy (NCBI): domain Eukaryota; kingdom Viridiplantae; phylum Streptophyta; class Magnoliopsida; order Aquifoliales; family Aquifoliaceae; genus Ilex; species Ilex aquifolium. The sequence goes on along the minus strand of OX637408.1, from coordinate 5,915,128 downwards.
TATTACAAAAAGTCTTCAACATACCAAGTCTAACTAGAGAATCCAACTTAAAATTAATTGACAATGAGTAAAGAAGCCACTCAAGTACATTAACCAACCTTAGGTGGTCCTAGTAATTCGATGTGGGATACGAGCACTCTTTACACCTTCCTCAAGCGAGACCCGAGCTCACACATGAAGATAACAAGCAAACAAACAAACATGTATACAAGGAAATGGAAATGGACAAGAAACTTGGTTCACTAACCACTCGAGGCTCAACTCTACCATGTTAGAGCATTCAAGTCAAAACTAATTAGCTATGAGTGGAAAGGCCCCTAAAACATATTACATGTTAAGCCACCAACTCATCTAAAAACTTAAGTTTTTAGAGTAGAATGTAGATGGCAATTTAACATGGTATTACAGCATGTCAATGGACAGGGCTTGATTTGGTTCAACGTCATATTTGCACATATGCACAATGTTTAATCCATGCATGCCCTTATTTGTGTTTGCCCTTCTTGTGTTTGTACGATCAAGGAACGAAATATTCCGAAACGTTTCGAATTTTCAACACACCGACATGAAACAAGGGTAGAAACAAAAAGTTCCTACGTTTCGAACTAATCATCACAGTTTCGGACCGTTTCGGACAAAACAATAATGTTTCGATCGAAACAAGGACTTATTCGACCGGTTTTCTGCAAAACAGAAGAGACAGAGACAGAGACGAGATCAGAAAATTGCATCAAGCCAAAAAAGGGAGACATTCTTCTCGTCATCTCTGTCTTCTGCAAAATAGAAAGCAAGAGTAGAAATTGAAAGAAGGAGAAGAGTCAACAGCTTACCTAGGGTCCCTAAGTCAAGATCTGAGCATATCCAGGCCACCGTGCACTCCTACAATCCAGATCACGTCCAAATCTAGCTGGATCTTCTCTCTTTCTCTTCTTCTTCTCTCTCTTTCTCTCGATCGATCGAAACGCACGTGTGAATCTTGACTCAGATCCAAGCACCGACAGTTTAATCCCCCGGTTTTTATTTTCTTTTAAATTTGTTAATTTTCTTTAGATTTGTTAATTAACATTAATGCCCCCCTTTTTCCTTCTATAATTATTAATAACCCCTACAATTAACAATAGCTTATCACTGTTAATTAACTTATCATTATTAATAAATAACTGCCATTAATTTTATAGTATATTAAATATCTGAAATTAAGTATTTCCATGTGTATTTATGAGATCTTAACATTATGTAAAAAAATGTTTACTTGATGAAAATTAAGTGTTCAAAACTAATTGAAGTGGCTTATGCCTCGTGTCAAGCCTTTTTTTCCCTTTAACTCGATGTTATCTTGTATAAATGGATGTTAACCCAATAAAAATGCTCAATTAATCAATTATTAAGTTTTCTTTATAAATAAATGGATTGTATTTGTGTTTCCACGTGTTTCCATATTTTTTCTACGTTTTCATTGTGTTTCTAAAACATTTCCGTTTTCGAACTGACCGAAACGGTACTCCGAAACGATATTTCGATCCTTGTGTATGATGTTAATTCCCTTGACACAATTAATCACTTTCTATTTGCATGATGATCATTTTGTGCATGTTTTCTCAACTTCTCGTTCAAAGGGAGTCCATCGAGACAATCCTAGATCTCGACATCGAATCCCGCGTGATGAATCATTTTGTGAAATCTCAATCGTTGCAGTTGGGACAACTTCAATTGTCGTTGTCCCGACAACTTCAGTAAAGCCACAATCGCAGCATCCATTTCATCTTCCGTTTAAGTTTAACACTTCATGTCTATAATTTTGTGCCCAACTTGAGGAGGCGTATTGAATATAGAATTATATCCCATAATTTATGGGGTGTTACGTGATTGATTAGCTATATTTAGTGGCATGATTTGATATTCTGATTTATGTCAATACCTATGATTAAGGGATATGATTAAGTTTATCACCCTATATATACGTGTATATCATGTGCCGGAACAGAGCTAGAATTTTAACTTTGAGGGACCAAAACCACATTCACAAAAGCTCATACCAACAATGTCATGTGTATTGTGCTTATATTTTCAAAATTAAAATTTGTAATGCACAAAAAATATCGAACAACATAAACAAAAATACAAAACCAGAAAATGAACAAAAAAAATAGTTCGTTAACACCTATCCACTCAATTGTCTACAAAATTTGTGCTCAGTGTTATTTTCTTTTATAAAATTCATTTATGTTTGAAGTCATACTAGTTTTGTTAACAACTTCCTTTTCTATGTACACAATCAAAGAGTTTGAGAAAATCATTATCCATCTAGTTGCAAAGCCTAGTGATGACAATCTCCATAGCTGAAAAAACATGTTCTGTAGCTACTGTAGAAATGGAAAGTGAAAATACAAATCTGACCAATCTATCAAGAAATTGGTAGATTTGTGGATTTTATAATCTTAACCAACGCGTCACATAAAAAATAATTCTAATGACTTGGAATTATTATAAAACTAAAGGGAGGACAAGGTGTCCATCCAAAAGGAAAAAACAGCACAAAGTAGTACATAACTACTATGAGTGTAAGTATAATGCATAAACCACTACATGGATATTTCACTTTTATCTAATTAAAAAAATCAGCCAGACTATGCAAATTTTTCAATAGTAAACATTTGAGATGCTAACCAGCTAATACACGGAGCAGAAAGCAACTACTAGAATTGTTTCAACTTTTTTTAACACTTGAGTTCTTAAGTAAGAGATAAATGAATTACTTCAATTCTGAGTTCCGAGGCAGTGGGAGTTGTCCACAGTGTCATCCTCTTCTGATTTGCCTATTGCCCCCATTGCCCTGGAACTCAGCTATCGACCATTGAATTTGTTGAATTCTGAGGTAGTCGAATTTTTTGCGTTTTATGATGCGATCGGGTGTCGCACGATTAAAATAAACGCGATTAAATTTTATTCGTGGGACCTGAAAAATAATTTAAAGTTAATTCAATAAAAATATACTAAACTTAACGCGATGCGAGATTTAATTTATTTGGAATAAAATTAGACCAGATAAATCAGGACATATGACGCAACGAGGGCCTAGCATTTAAAGGGGGGAAATCTGATTTTTTCCCCATTCTTGGCCTGCAATTTCCGATAGAGAGAAAGAGAAGAGAGAAATTCTTCAAGCGTCTTCCATCTTCCTTCTTAGATCCGCAGAGATCTAACTGTTGGATCACTTCGAGCCAAGAATTAAAGTTGCTCTACGGAACGAGAGCTACGCAACTATACCAAAGATCGCGCTTTTCTTCAAAAATCTCAAAGACAAGAATTGAAGGCTCAGGTTTGGAAGGCTTGATTTGGGGTGTTTGGGATTTCTACTACGCGGGCTCACGTTACAAGAGGTAGGATTCCCTCCGATCTATGTTTATTTCCAACCTAGGGTTGTGATATAAAATGGGAAGGACTATAGAGATGAATTCTCATGTATTAACTCACACCTAGTATATCTAGGATATGGAAAATGGGTATGAGAACATGTTAAAACCAATTCTTGCTTGATTTGGATTTGATCAAATTGCTTATTTGGGTATATTATGTGTTTATATTTTATACTTACTAAGTGTTTGATAAAATGCTTAGAAATTCAAGTATGTTATTTGGATTGATATCACATGTGACATGCTTGGAAATGTTGTGAAAAATGGACATATTCATTATATGCTTTATGATATGATGAGCATGATAATATGAATTGCAATTATACATTTTAATTGCATATGCATGAGTAGTATCGTATTCGTGGACATCCGACATGAGTGTGGGTGTGTATGCATGTTTTTAGTCAAACCCCATTCTTGGTGTGTTAATACGTAGACTCGAAAAAATTGAACCTAAGTCTAGCTGGGTCGTACGGGTTTGCATTGAAAAACATGTCGGGGTTAACAAAAAATGCTCGATTCTCCCTCGGGTACAAGACCCGATAATTTCGGATACGCACTCCCATTGATATTGAATCTATAAAGTATGTCGATGTACGCGACATCGTTAGTGGAAATTCATAGATGTCGTGTTGGTTACGTGACTGTTGGTGGAAGTCCATAAATACCTACCCCAAGAAAGACACATATTTTTATAAACTAGTCACGGGATGTCCAACATCAATAGCGAGGGCTTGGAATGCCCAGATGCATATGCATGGCATAGCATGTGTTATGGAAACCGATGAGGCTCGGTTTGTATTGCATGCGTGAGTTCTCATCTCATGGCATAGCATGGAATTGTGGCATTCATTTATGAAATTTATGTATTTGAATGAGTGTTTGACATGATGATTTGAATGTGGCATTTCATGTGCATCTGGGTTGGGAGGTGATGTGCATATGGGTTGAGAGGTGACGTGCATAGGAGATATCCTATTGAGTGTAGCTCACCCTTTATGGGAATATATTTTCAGGTGTTGGACAGGCTCCTACTGACAGCCCTCACTTGGGCCCTTATTTGACAACAGAGCTGAGTTGTGGCTCTTGAATTATATTTTGTAGTCCCTTGTATATATTTACATTTGGCCCGGTATAAATTATGTACAAAACCTGTATTTTGAAAAAGGCATATAAAGGGACTCTCTTGGACAATATTTTTTTGTAAACGAATGAATGTCGTGGATGTTGGTGTTCAATGCTATATTGATTGAATGTTGATGTTGGGACCCGGTGTGGTCAATGATTAGGATTGCACATGTTGTGTGCATTGGGTAGAGCTCCCCGTACAAAGGAGACTCTGCCCAGATTTTATTTAAGTTATGGACCCCGGTGAATTGGGTATTACTACGTGTTATCGGGTTAAGCAGTATCACGGGTTATTCCACTGATTGATGGGTGATCAACGGGTTAATCGGTACCCCCGGAAATTAGAGCATCACTGGCTCTTTTATTTTTTAACAGATCAAGGCTTTCCTGAAAAAGAGACTATCAGTTTATTCACTGAAAGAAGAATGTGATTGGGAGAAAGTTGGAATGGAAAAATTATTGTACTAACTTTCCATTTACAAAGACTATTTTAAAGAAAGAAGCGAAGAAGTTGATACGTTTTATAGTTCTAGTGAGAGAATACAATTATTTATAGAGAGATTTTTTATTGGTTCTTGATGGGTGGACCTCGGGTAGGCATTCTTCATCATCATATACTGAATATATATTTAGATAGGAGAGACCAACTCTTTTGAGATACTAAATTATCTCAGGTGATAGATATATACAAGTGGTGGTTTCAAAAAATTCAAGGGTCAAATGTCCCTCAGGCAAGGCCATAGAATAGCTCCGTCATTGCTCATGTGTATTCATCAATCAAGAATAATAAAGATGTAGCCCTTTGTGGGTTTTGTGTGTCGTGGACGTAAGTCTTAGGACTGAACTACATTAATTCTTTGTGTCTTGATCTCTTGTTCATTGATTTCATTTTTTCCTATTTAAATTTTAACATGGACCTTGGGTGGTCCTAATCATTCCATGTAGATACAAGCTCTCTTTACAATCCAGACTGCAAGACATCTTAACAATGTTCCCTAAGACTTCAGTCAAGAAAAAATTCCATACATTGTAACAAGGATCAAACCATCAGTAATTAATAGAATCACTAACGGGCTAACTTCAGGATTATTCAAAGATATCCTATTCCATAGGCAAGGCACATTTCATTTCACATCAGAGTTTTATCTTTCTTTCATTTTATTTCTCATTTCACTAGACAGGCTTGGCCTGTCTCTCATCTCTGCAATATAATTTGTCCTTATGATACAGATACGTCACGTCTTCGATTTGCATGGTGTGGTGACAAAAGGTCATTAAAATTTTACTGTCCTCATACATGATGCATTAAATTAGACATTTGGGACACGTTAACATCTCATCCAGTCAGAATATGTTTCATTCTGATGGCATCGAACATATGATTAGGCATACAATTTTATTTAAAGACAGAAACCTACTGACCAATAAGACAACGATGTGTGCAGACTATGATGATAAGCTTTCAAGTTGAACAGAAGTATAGGCGGTCCATCATGGTAAAATTAAAACAGATTATGAACTATAGAGGCTGTGAAACACTTCGCTAATTTCAACATTTGCTTCCACATGGCTCACCAAGTAGTTGATAGCTGAACAAAAGTATTTGTTTCATCTTCATGACCACCACTAAATGTAAATTTATTTATAATATACATATCCCTATTAACAAAAATAGAGGGTAGGGTTGGTGTCCATTCACTAAATATCTATAATATCATTCTTTTCTTCCCCTTTAACCACCCATAACTTTCTCTTTAACAGCACTTAACCACCTATCTCTCTTTTGCATATTTCCACTCCCATATGTCTCTTTCTCTCCCTCGCCCTACCCTGCTCCTTTGTAATCACGCACACAGATGACAGTGTGCATGTAACACCCGGTGAAAAACACCAATCTGAGATATGCCCTGATCCGAGACAAATCCAATGATTAAATTTAGACTTGAGAAGATTAAGTAAAATAATGTAAGATTGTCCGGAAATATGGAATGAAAGGAGGAAAAGTTGATCCAATATTCAGAAAAGTAATCCAACGATTTGGCAACCGGAAAAAGAGATCCATTATGATCTGAAAATAATAAAATAAATATAATATTAAGATATTAAATATGCAGATAATGATGAAAAAAAGGAAAAAAGGAGAAGAAGAAAAAAATGATTGGAGCGATGAAGGGTTCAATTGGATCATCTCAAATTCAAGTAGGATGTGTCAACTTCCAAGCTCCTCCATCCCTGCATGGAATCTGGTCAATTCTAGCTATAAAAAGGGATCTTCAACAACTGAAATAGTTGCTAATTTTGTTGAAGAAAAGTGAGGGTTGCGGAGAGAGAAAGACTGAGAAGGAAGAAAAAGGAAAGGAACTCTGCCCAATTTAACTCACATCTAAGATTAGAAGCTTGGGTAAGTGTTCTGTAGGTTCCTATATCAAATTTGAAGCTTTTAAATGGATGAAAATAATGTACTTCAGCCAAAACCAAAAAGGGGTTCGACAGACCCACTTAAAAGAAAAACGGGCCTTTTGTAAAGTCATGTGATCCTGTCCATCTTAAACATCAAACGGTTCTAAATATGTTTAGTAACATCCTCATACAAGAGTTTTGTAGTGTTATGGTCTTAGAACGCACAAACGGAAAGATCGGAAAACCACATCAAAACTTGAAATTTCAGGATTTGTACAAACGAGGTTTCAATTTTAAAAGATGATCTAGTCCAATATTTTTGGGGTCCAGGAATTCAAAAATCAGGTTTAATTGCAAAACATATGTTTAGTGAGTCAAAAAAAGAGTTGCATGCCTGAGTCTTTCAGGGGTTGGAGACTGAAACTTTGAACATATATTTCATTAGCTTATAAATTTGGTTTGTCAGGGGACCCGACTCTATATGGAGGATTCAAAAACGAGTTCACAAACTTTGGAATCACCTTAATCGGAGTTAAAATGAAGAAGAAATTGCATTTTACCCAAACTAACCCGCTAACCCAAATTCTGACCCATTCAATGGAGAAGATGATGAATGGGGTTCTTTTCACTCTGGACATCCCGTAGGTGCGTGAGGGCGTGTGAGAAAGTGTTTGAGGATGAAATTTTGACCATTTTAATCTTCTTCTCACTGGCTTTCCAAAAAGAATTGGTTACTCATTCTTTGGTGTGGCACGGTATTTTTAAATACCCGATAAAGAATAGTTTTATTATGTATCAAATTTGAATTCTCAAAAACTGACAAAATTACTATATTTTCAAACCATGTTCATTTCGAAACATGATTTGCCTACTAGCTTGTGGTGCTCATCCAACATTGTTTATATCTTTTCAGAGCTATTTAAAAGCAGCTGGAAAAACCTGTTTTGGTGATTGGACTAGCCTAAGTAGATATGGACAGAGAGGAAAAATGTGGTCAGAATTGTATATATTTTGCAGTAGAAGCACTATCAATATCTTTTATTACGTAAATATTGATTTGGTTGTAAATTATGGGTTTGTATACACCTCACCCATTGGGATTCAGCTTACAAAGACTGGAGTGTGACAGTGCGGGGCACTCTACTATATATACATGACAGAGAGAGAGAGACCATCTCATTTATCAGAATCTAGGAAGACATATAGATTTTGTAGCCTTTTTAAGTTCCATTGTCAATCCCAAAAAAAGACTTCTATATCAAACTTCTGTAAGACAAGAAATCTTACCAAGGGAAAGTACGATAGTCATTTTCCTTTGCTTTTTCTTTCCTTGAAAGTATATCAACAAACAAATGTCACCGTTTGAACCAAACATGCACAAGACACCCCTACCATCTGTCCCTTAAACATCAAATGACCAAACAAGAGAATTTTAATTGCAATCCACATTCTGAACATGGATGGCAACAAAAAATTGCGCTTAGGCTTTTGTTGAAAAGGATGCACACACAACTCTAGCTAGAAAAAAAAAAAAAGGGTTATTTAAACATGAGTTTATTGTTAAATCACACAGACCCCCTTAATTAGGTAAACACAACCATCCTTAGGAATATAAATAAAACAAACCTAGTACATATGCAAAATGTAAAAATATTGATGTTAGAGTACTCATTTTTCAAGTATTATTCATAATAACCTAGTTTCGGGTAATATTGTACATTTGTACCTATGCACAATATGTTTCTATAACATTAAAAACAATATTCTTGTGCGGAATGGGATTAAGCACTACCTAAAGGGAGGGGGGTGGGTTGAATAGGTTAATTTCAATTCCGATTAAACAAACACCAAATTATAACCTATATTACCTAAATTACCTCTTTCCCAAAATAATTTAGCAATTAACAATTTAGAATCCCTACAACAAGAACAACCAATAAACCCCATGATGATTAGTGTAATGAATATGTCAATTTTATCGATTAACACTCGATCACTCACGGCGATTCCAACCCAAGGCGGCAAAAAAACATTACCAAGCCACTATGAATGAAATGAACATTCTCATAAATCATAACATCAAACACATAGTGCCCGTGTGTGCTATAAATCACAAGTGTATCAAATAAATCAATAAAGAACATAAGAGATTTGTTGACGCGGCAACCTCACCAAAGCCTAATCCACTATCCCACAATCAATCTACAAGTACTCGAGTCTTATACCTCAACCAATACTATGGTTAGATGCTTCTTTCCTTCAATAGATCTCCTATCGAATACACCCACCAATGTTGTGGATAACTTCACTTACACTCCCCGCCGCACAGTTCATTTAGGCCTTGAACACTCCTAGGATGCACCCAATAATTTCGGTATGCACTCTTCAAGTGGGTTTGGTAGAACTAAGTAAGTTCTTCTTTGCCAATGTGTGATGTTGGGTTCTTCTTCTCAAGGGTTTTTTCTATGTAGAAAAAAATCTCAAGAGGCTTACCTTAGTATAGGAAAGACACCCTCTATATATAGGCTTGGAATAGGATTTATCTTGGAGACCAAGAAAACACAAATTCGCGAACGATCGTTCGAGCAATGGGAGAGCGATGGCTGCTGGAATGAAAAAAAGATTCAAAGCAAGACAGAAGAGTAAGGACCGCTCAAGCCATCTCAAAACCGCTCGAGCAGCCTAAGAGTGACCCAGAAAGTGGTCTTCACTGCCCACTCATTCAATCTTTCCCGATATTATCCTTAAGTGTTCAGAGACAACTCGAGCGAAGGCTAGCGAACATAGGGCAGTCCCTATAGGTTTTTAAGCTAGAAACCAAGAAAAAAACTTATCCCCTTGAGCACTAAAGGGTGTTGCTCTAGTGAAGTCCGATTAATGACTCATGTCTATGTTTTCAAATTACATTTAAGGTTTAGAAAAACTTTTCTTGAAAAACACCTAAGAATTATTAACGAAACAACCACCAATTCTATTGTACCTAATCAACCTAAGTCTAATAAATTAAACCAAATGTGCAAGTCTCTAGGTCAGTACCTTTGTCCTAAACAAGAAGGTGCATCCAAAGAGTCTTTTGATGTAGCTTGAAGCACAATCTCCTCCCCTCTGTTGACGTTCTTGGATCTTCAATGATATAGTACCATAACCATGGAATAGGTTGAGATTTACAAAAGACTTCACGAAATTAATCAATTACAAACATGATCCTAACAGTTTCTAGTATAAATAAGTAAAATGGTGTAGGGCAAAGGCATGTTCAATGTCGCACTACCGACCATTGGCTTGAAGGGAACGTTACACATAGGTTACTGCGTCGCACCATGGTATCGAACAATATGCATAAAAGGCTAAATAGAATACCAAAAAATTCTGAAACAATCATGAAAAATTCTAAAAATTATAAACAAGACTCATGCATCATATGTGTAAAATGTCCCCATAAACATTAAACATTGTGAAAATGAAATATAAGGGTGCTATCGAAAATATTTATCCTCATTAGTGTGTTCATCATAAGCATTTAAGAACAACAAAAACCATGTATGCATGTATGATATGTAGCGTGATTATTATTTGTCAATTACACATAAGACAAAAGCTAAAAAGTATATTAATTCAATGTGCAAGAAATTGCCAAAAATTACTCAAAATAAAACATAAATTAGGAAAAGAAAAAACAAAAACTAAGACATTTAAGAAAATTGAAGATAGAGGTGGGCACTCTTTCAATGCAAATGGTCCTTCACTGTGGATATTAATATCCATACATTTAAGCTTTAAACAATAAGAGTATGGCTCTGAGTTAGAGGCTCGGGCTTTGCCTCAAACGAAGTCACTTTACTGACTTTTGGTCTTCAAAGATAAAGATAGATGGAGAGAGAGAGAGCGCACATCCGCGATCGAGAAAATCGTGTCTTCAGTGCAAATGAATCTAAGCATAGGTCACTGGGAATATAGACTAAAGAGACCAACCATCGCCACTTGTGTGCTAGTCACAACAGCTTGAAGAAGAAAAAGAAGAAAAAGAAGAACAAAAAGGTCTTGCGGTGCTTCTCAAGCTTTGTATTAGAGGTAGGGGTTTTGCTCTGTAGGTTTGGTTTACGAATCCTTCAATTACATCAATTTTTTAGTTTGCTGAACAATTCTTGCTCTTCTCTAATGAACAATTCTTGTTCTTCTGTAATGGAATTGGGTGAATTTGCAAGTTGTATGTAGGTTTTGCAAATATGGGCTCCATGATTTTCCGTTCGCTTTCTTCTCATTCCCCTTTTCTTTCAATTTTGTCCGAGTATTTGTTGAATAGTTTCCGAGTATCAATTGTGAGCTGATTACAACTCTTCTGATTCAAGCGAGATGACTCCTAATTAAGTTGAGTCAACTGAGTCGTAACTGAGTCACGACCAATTCAAGTGACACTCGTGTTGTTCAGAAAACGTGTATTGTTATTGGATGTGGGCACTAAGTCGTATCGAACTCGGACGAGGAAGGTGAAGCCAATTGTGGATTGTCGAGTCATATCGAACTTGATCAAGGAAGGTAATGGCAATTGTGGACTGGTCTCTAGCAACCAAGGTGTTGGACTTGCGCTCGTTCTTGGTTTGGCAGTTTGCCACAAGTTCATTCAAGGGTACTCCAAGAAGACAAACTCCCTAACTAACTTGCTTAAGAAAGACCAGAAGTGGGATTGGATGAATGCTTGTCAGACTGCTTTTGAGAAGCTGAAACATGCAGTGGTGATAGACTTCGATTTGCTTTTCGAAATGCACATTGATGCTTCTGACCAAGCCATTGGAGGAGTTCTAGTCCAAGACGCACACTCGTTACCTTTACAAGCCGAAAGCTCAAAGATGTAGAGCAATGCTATTCGGCACATGTGAAGGAGATAACTGCGATAATGCATTGCTCGGAGATTTGGAGGCACTACTTGCTACAAACTCAAACAAGTCCTTAGTGAGGGCTTGGTTCACAAGAATTGACTAGATGATGACTTACTCTATGCCATGGGAGGCATACTCTATACCCTAATATAAGGGGACTAAGGCAAGAGTTAATTCTGGAAACACAACTCTCAATGGACTGGCCATCCTGGAATCGAGAGAATGTTGGCATTGTTGTCTTGCTCCTATTATTTGGGCCAAGATGGAAAATGACGTCGAGGCTCTACCAACTTGATAAGTTGGAGAAGACAGGCAGGATTGCTACAACCCATGCCCATCCCTGACAGACTATGGCAGTCAAATTCGATGGATTTCATTGCAAATTTGACAAGATGATTAATGCATTGTTGGATGAAGTACATGCGACACTATGTTACTACAAGTCGAAAAAAACAGGTGGATTTGTTGGATACAACCCAATTTTGGTACAACTTGCACATAATTTTTGTAACACTCATGAGTCCCTAAGAGTTAGCTATGGAACAACAACCACTTAAGCCACATGAAGTGGCGAGATGAAGACTGGAGATAAATGTCCCGCTACATACTGCTTTACTTGCTCCAAGCAAGAGCTGCTTAAGTAGGCAAAGGATAGTCTAGCCAAGGTTGTCCGACGGATAAAGAAGTATGCAAAAGATCAATGACCGCTGGAATTTCAAGTGGGTGACAAAATTTTAACGAAACTGACTCCATAGATTTGGAAGAAGATAAACAACAACAAAGTGCACCGAGGGCAAGGAATGAACCTTTTGCATTGATGAATCAGGATGGGAACGTTGCCTATCTCTTGGAGCTACTAGATCGCTTGAAAATTTATTCTACTTTTCATATGAGTTTTCTAAAGCCTCATCATTAAGACTTGCTTGATGCTAGACGGAGACAAGCCAAAAAGGCTACGCCTATTATGAGAAAACAGTTTGATAAGGAAATCGGCAAGATCATCCTCACAAGACCGAGGGCCAAAGAAGAATGGCAGTACTGATTTTCTGGTTCAATGGAAAAGTGGCTCAGAAGCAGAGGCTAATTCAAAGAGAATGTTAGTCATTGGTAGTTGAAAAACAAGATCAAAGAGTATTGGGACAACCTCTAGACGAGGATGTCAATTCCTTTTGGTGGGGGTAGTTTGTTAGCCCTTGATAATTTGGCACGGCCATGGAATGTGGGTGACTTGCCCAATAGTTCTCCATGCCAAGATCAAGGTGGGAGTGTATTGGTGATTAAGTGGTTTGAGACACTTTGGTTGACGATTGACAAGTTTGGTTGCTGGACAGTACACGTCGGCATAGCCGACAGGCCAATGGTCAAGCTAATCGAGCAAAAATGCTAAGCAACAGCAATTTCGTATTATGATTCCTCAGCTCTCTGATGTCCATTGATGGCACTTAGGTTTTCTTTCCTAAAGCATACATAAGGAGAGTGCTCCTTGGGGCACCTGGCCTAGAAACCCTAATGCTCCTTAGCCTTGGCATGCCAAAGCAAGGCACGATAAAAGAAAGCTTGCCAAGGGTGAGCAAGGCACGCAAGTTTGAGACCCGAAAAAATGTGGGATCAATGTTTTGGTGGGACCTGTCACTAGCCAAAGCCCACGCATGGCTGAGGAAAGAAGCATATCATGGACACAATTGGGCATATTGAGGCAAGGCAAAGAGTGGTCGCTTAAACAAGGCGTTCTTGCATGCTTTAAAGACCAAGCCATGGGTTGGGCATGGCTTGGCACGGTGGCACAGGCATGGCAACATGTTGGGGACACAAGGCATTGTTCTAACCAAGCAAGCGGTTGGTAGCAATTTGGGTGGTTACCAGGAAACAACTGCTCCTGCATATTTGATTGCATCTGATTGGACAAAAGAGGCTTGGTGGTTTGTGGATAACCACTACAGACTTGTGCGGCATGGTCTGCATTGTAACAACAAACCTAAAAGCTGCAGATGTCAACTGCATGGCCTAGTTGGCTCCAACATAGCCTAGGCAGTTGGATTGTAACTGTCATAGTTGCCTATAAATACCTTGCTAAGGTCTGCAGAATACCCAAGGGAGAAAGGATAGACGTTTTGTAAAGCATACCCTTAGATGGACCCTGTGGGGTAGACCACCTGTAATCGTGGTTCCTGCCTTGTGTTTGATATATTGTCGGTGAGAAACTCGAGTGTGTGTCGGCTTAAGACTACGTGCGGGACTTAGTGTTGTCATATAGGCAAAAATTCATGAGTGATTTTGAGCCCTATGACATTTAGCCACATAAGGAGTAAATTGACAAGCTCATCATTTATGTTGTTTCCGTTTCGAAATCATTACTGACAGCTTTCCATACCTAAAGAGATCCGTGCAATTTATGGACAAACCTCTAGGGTATGGGTGTAACTAACCCAAGAAAAGAGAAAAAAGAAAGATCCACTAAAAACGTCACCCCAATTCATTCACCAACTCATTGGTCCAAAGTGATCAAAGCTTTGAAGTGAAGGTAAAGAAACTACGTCCAACTATATTGTGAGACTACCCCTTATAACTGGCTAAGCAAATCCTCTTTATCACTATGACCTAAGTCCATATCTTTCTTTACTTGAACCTTGAAGTTTTCCAACTTTCTTTACCTACTATGCCTAGAAACTAATTACATTTAAAGACCACCAAAAGGCCCCAAGAGCTTTTTTTTTACCTATTTTTTCAGTTTTTTGGATGACCTCACTTGCAATTTTTTTCTACCGTCTTTTTTATTTTTCTTAAATGCAATGAACTCTACTTCTCAATGTCTTATGCCTATCATAGTGACATACTGTCGGATTTTCAATCTAATTCGATATGTACACATTGCAACCATCAAAAGATGTGAGAGCTTCCTTAGCCCCTGCAACATTGCTGATAAATTACAGCTGCTGGCATTAGCCTGTTTTCTATTCATGCATTACTTGCTGGCTACAATATGAGGTCAGAATTTAGATTATGAGTAACTCACCAGCCCCTTTTCATCAACTGAGCAGCCACAGAAGCAACTTTTGATTGGACATAGCCCTCGGGTGAACTAGCATGTTGCATCACAAAGCGCAAACAAAAACTGCAGCCAAATCATTCCTTTGCAAAGTCAGTAATCTGATTGTAGAGAGCATGATATTAGAAAACAATTAAGAATTTCTCTTACAATTATGATAAATAGTGCAAATATGGTGCGTACAGATTAGAGCTATCAAAATTCGACACGACACGATTAACCGACACGAATTGACACGAATTAAACAGGTTTGGGTGAGATCTTAACGGGTTTGGGTGATAAACGGGTTGACACGCCAAACACGTTTAATAAACGGGTCGTGTTCGGGTGATACCTATCAAACCGTTTATCACACGTTTACCTGTTTAAATAAAATTAATATAATAATAAATTAATAATTATTTTAAAAAATTAGCAAGAAAAAAAGAAGCAAATAAATCAATATAAAAAAAAAAAGTAAAGTAGTAGTTCAAAGACAAATGAGAGGAGATGGGGAGGACTTCAAAGACAAAGACAAACCAATGTCTTTTGTTTTTGTCTCACATTGGAAAATGAGGGGAGATGGGGAGGGTTGAGTTGCCTATAAAAGACAATGGCCTCTTTCATTTTTTTTTAAGCCTTCAAGTCTGATTTTTATGAGATTTGGCTAAAAATTCCTCTTTTTTGAGGTAAGTACAATTGGCAATAAAAAAAAATGGAGTATTAAAATTTATTGATATAATTTTTTTAAAATTAAATGGGTTAAACGAGTCGTGTCGTGTTACTCGTTTATTAAATGGGTCGTGTTCGTGTTGAGATTTTTCACCTGTTTATTAAACGTGTCGTATACGGGTTTACATATTTTTCACCCGTCACCCGTTTAACCCGACACGTTTGACACCCCTAGTACAGATGTAGAGTTTAAACATAATAAGACATATCTCCACTTAGCCACCATAGAATGAAAGTAACAATGTGCTAATACAGGATATCAATTGGATTTTCAATTCGTAAAATTACCTAATCAAGCCCCTTTTCTCATCAATTGTGAGGAATCCCCATTCTCTTACAGCTGCATTTCGAATTGCAGCAGCAGCCTGAAACCTTGCATTTGCCACTTGAGAATTCTCTGGAAAAAGGTAAGTGTTGTTAGTACGAAGAGATCACATAGTCCGTTGTGTCAATAACAAAATCCACCAGCATGAACTCCAAAATAGCAATACAAACGTAGTTTAGATTATGCTTAAAAATATGCATCAAATTAAAGATTATGTCTAACAATCTTTAGGCATTTCAACAACAAAATACAATATGTTGGAAATGGAAAATGGAGTAATTTTGGAGGAGAAAAGGGTGAATTGTTGAGGAAATAACGAAGTTCTATGAGAAATTATATTTTGAAGACAAAAGTGTGAGGCCGGGAGTGATAGGATTAAATTGGTGTCCTATTAGTGAGAGGAGGGCTTTGCGGTTAGAGAGACCGAGGAGATGGAGGTGACAGAGGCGAATGATTCTATGAAGGTATTCAAGGAGTTTTTTAATAATGGAATTGTGAATGCGAATACTAATGCTACATATATTTGTTGATCCCAAAAAAAACAATTGAAAATTAAGGACTATAGGTCTATTAGTTTGGTGACTAGCTTATACAAGATTTTGGCAAAAGTTTTATCAGGAAGGTTGAAAGAAGTGTTGGGGGATACAATTTCAAAGTACCGGGGGGCTTTTGTTAGGGGAAGGCAAATTATTGACACTGTTTTAATAGCTAATGAGGTGGTTGAGAAGTATAGAGCTAAAGGAAAAGAAAGGTTGTTGTTTAAGATTGATTTTGAAAAGGTATATGACCATGTTAATTGGGATTTTTTGGATTTTGTCTTAGAGGGTAAGGGGTTTGGAGGTAGATGGAGGAGGTGGATTAGAGAGTGCCTAGAGTCAATGAATTTTTCAATATTGATTAATGGGAAACCACGAGGGATATTTAATGCTTCTAGAGGGCTTAGGCAGGGAGATACTTTGTCACCATTCTTATTCACTTTGGTTGCGGATGGGCTTAGTTCTTTAGTTGAGAGAGCTAGGGAGTCTAATATCATTGAGGGTTTTAGGGTGGGTACGGATTGGGTAGAGATTTGATACCATATTCTTCCTTTCAGGAGATGAAGGAAAATTTCAGAATTTAGTAGAGATCATTAAGGCCTTTGGTTTCATGTCGGGTTTGAAAGTTAATACATCCAAGAGTACGGTGGTTGGGATTAATGTTCAAATGGGGATTCTAGATAGGGTTGTTGGAGGATTGGGATGTGAGGTTGGTGAGTGGCCCCTGAAATATTTGGGGTTGCCTTTAGGAGGAAAACCTTTATTTGTGAGTTTTTGAATCCGGTTATTGAAAGGATTCAAAAAAGGTTAGATGGTGAAAAAGAGCGTGTTTATCTAGGGGAAGGAGACTTACACTAGTCCAGTCGGTATTGGATAGTATACCCATTTATTTATTAATTTATTTATTATAAAAGAAGAATTTTATTATAAAATGGAAGAAAGAAAAAAAATTACAATATTAAGAACAAAATATCCTCAAAATAAATAAAAACTACATACATATCAAAGAAAAGTCTTAACGAAAAAACTAAAATAAAGTCGCCTGCCAATTCCGTTGAAGATCCAATAAAGGCAAACTTTCAAAACTTCCTATGGCTTTAATCCAAAGTGAAGCCATAAAAACAATTATTTCCCATACTAATTTAGAAGGAAGATAATAATTATTGAAAATTCTTGCATTTCTCTCCATCCAAATACAACAAAGAGTTGCCATGAACCTACAATTCCATAATACCTTCGCTTCTTTTTTATTATTAAAACCCCAAAACTTAATTTGCAACATTTGTTCCACTATAGAAGGGCAAACTAAAGCCTCACCAGTCACTTGGAATAATTTGCAACATCTGTTCCATTGTAGAAATAAAACTGACACAGAAAAGAAGCCAAGAACACAATATATCCTAATAGCAAACCTAGTATCCCATATCACAACAATACCCCCAAAAGATCCACATGAATGTAAAAAACCCAATCCTTAAATCTAGACTCTCAAATACTCCTAACTGGAGAACCCCATCTATCATCTCTAACTTTGTCTCCTAACACATAACTAAGTTTAGAGAAGCTCTTAGAAACACTTCCTTAATCATTTTTCTCTTCCTCCAACTCCTCAATCCCCTCACAGTCCAACTAATCAACTTTAGCTAAAACCTCTAAAACCCCCTCCCTTTCTCTCACTCCCCCTATCATAATTAATCTCGCATTGCAGATTCTTTAACTCCCTCTCACCCTACTTACTTCTCCAGTTATATACTAGAGGTGACACTCCCACTTTAATTTCCTGCCCTATAGAACTAACCAGCTTAAAACCCATTTTCTCTAGGAGAGTTTGTGCCACTTGGTTGTCTCCCCCATCCCCAAGGAGGTCTACAATTAGTTGGTCCTCCCCACAACCTATCTCCTCTTAGCATAAAGGTAACTTTGTTTCTGCCATACCCCCCGAAGACCGGGTGAAAGTACCAAACTAGAACACATGCTCACCACAAAAATCCCAGCATTTTCATTCTCAGAAAAAGTATTAGCATGATAGAAATTAGGAATAGATGAGATTACTCGCAAATTAGAAAGACACTCGAATGGCAAAGAGTAATGAACAAAACTCCCAAACCCTAACTTTTGCATAGTTGTTATCTCAACCCAATTTACACTTGAACTTATATCAGCCGGAGACACCATTAAAGCATTTTTTCCCTTACTCTTATTACTGGCCCTTCCCACTACTCCTATGTCAATCTCCTCATCAAATATACTCACTCCTACGACTTCCATCATTGGTGATTCTGACATATTGGAAGCATCGTCATGTTCACGCACCTCCTCTATTAATAAATCACCATCGGAGTGCAAGAAATTATCAATATCCTCGAAATCATAAACAGTTTCTATCTCCATTAGTTTTTCTTTATCGTTAACTTTTTCTTTTTCTTTCAAACTTCCGACATAATCAAAACCCTACCGCTCCCCAACTTTAATTTGCAATTTACATAAAGAAACATTCCCATTACATGTAGAAGAATTTTGGATCAATTGACTGTCTTCAATCTCCCTCGTTGGAAGAGTTCCCTTAGTTCCCACTATAGGTAACACGCAATTGTAAGACAATATCACCTCTCTAGATTCGTTGGCTTCACCTGCTTGCCTCCCAAAGACGGACTTCTCACCCTCCTTCATCGAGATCTCAAGACTTCTCACCCTCGTTTAACTGATGAAACTAGATTGTGTGATGATCTATTCTTCTCTACCATGGCCAGGTTAAACTCAGACTACACTGGAAGAACATAATTGACCTTCATGGCATTCACTATAATGGTAGATGGAACGGAAAAAACCAAAGCTCTAACCAAAATTCTGGAACTATTCATATCCTCACATGTTGTAGCATCATCAATCTCCACAAATTCTCCAACATAATTACCAAGGGCGATAATAAATCATTGCATTGAATATGTGTCGGAATTCCACGCACTCGAATCCATAGATTCTCCATTGCCACACTTCTTCCACTTACACATCCAGCCCATTGTACCCATCTATCAAGAAACAAAATAGTACCTTCTAAAGACCAATCTTGCAAATACAAAATCCTCATTACTTTTATCGGTGAGTGAAAAACAAACATAAAGAGTGAATTCGCCATTAGAATAACTTTAAGGCCAATCGACCCCCATTTTGAGTTTGCCTATCTAATTACTTTCCCAATCAATGGTGCTTTCAATTTAAGTGAACCAAATCTCCCTACTAAACTCCTTCGCAGATCTTCACACCTAACCATACAAGATGCCGCATCCATATTGAATACTCCATTTTTGTCAATAATAAATGAGAAGACACGATTGGCCTTCCTCCAATCTTTGCAGTCTCCAAAAAGGATTTCATGCCGACGTCGAAACCATCCATGTAGAACTTTCACAAGCCTCATCTGTTTTTACCTCCAAAAAGGATTTCCGAGTACAAAATCCATTTGCCCTAGCTGAAGCTAGTTGCACATACATATTTATGAAGGAGAAATATATCTCTCTATGCATTTGTGCTCCTGAAGTAGGAAACCAAACCTTCTGCAAGCTATCACCGCTACCGAATGGAGAATTCAACAGAGAGCTAATTCATAACTAATTCTAATCCAAGGCCATATACATTTGACCCTCCTTAGATCTTACAATAGACTCGTGCATGGGGCTACCTGATACAAGGGAAAGAAATAAGAGAAAGGTATGCCCATTTATTATCTATCAATCTTTAAGACTCCTAAGTTAATTGTCAGCTGAATCGACAAGTTAATGAGAAATTTTTTATGGGAGGGGAATGGGAAAGGGAGAAAGTATCATTTAGTTAGATGGGATATTGTGACTAGAACTAAGGATAAAAGGGGGTTGGGAGTGGGGAATGTAGTAAAGAAAAATAATGTCTTTCTAGGAAAGTGGTTATGGAGATTTCCAATAGAACATGGGACATTGTGGCATAACGTTATCAAAAGTAAATATGGCCTTCATCCTAATGGGTGGGACTCGAATGTGGTTGTGACTTGTGAGAGGTTCATTTAGTAATAATTTTAGATACTTGTTTGGAAGCTTACATAGATAGATTATGTTAGAGCCATGCCAAGAATTGTACTTTGTTTTACCAAAAAATAAGAAAAAGCCGATTTTGGACACCTTTTTCATCCACTGCAAGCTTTAGATTCAGACGAAGCGAAATAAAACCCTCAATCAAGTTAATCTAGGGTCACTGTGTTAGAAACGCCCAAGCAGCATCTTTAAGGATGTCATAACTCTTAAATAGGCAGTGTGTCTAGTTATGTCAAACATCCAAAGTATCATAAACTTACCAAGAATAAATTGACATGCCTTGTATGGACGAGGAGATTGGCAGAGTGATAAAATAGTTGCCTCAGCAGTTGTCGAATGGGCATGCATCTGCTTAAAGATAAACCGAAGACGTTAAGGGTGTTTGTTTTCATGCATGCTTATACCTCAACATGTACAAACATACACAGACATATACAAATGGAAAGGGAGAGAGAGTACAATAATCTCATTTTTTGGGATTATCAAGGCTAAAGCACTTCAAACCTTACAATACAGATGTGCTAAATCAAGCCCATCTCCCACTTAGATCTATGAGTTTCTTTACCATTTTACTACTTTGATCTCCCTTCAAGGTTTCGGTCATTGGGTATTTAAGAATAAAACTCAAAGACAATGTATTTGGGTAATCTTATTTCTTTGTTATTCCAATTGGAGAGCCACTAGGTACAATTCTCTCAATGACAAACTAATATATTTTCATGTGGGAAAAATTAAAGTCATGCAACCAACTCAATCATTGATTCAAGATGTCATGTAATTGAATCAAAGATGTTACTCTAACAATACAATAGAATTGGTCAAATATTCGAACTGCACAAGTACCCTCATTCAATTCATTCGAATGTGCCTGCTGGTGGGTGTTTGGATATTGGCGTGTGTGTGAGAGGGAAGATTGTCTGCTGAATACGACATCAACAATTCTACCAGATACAAACCTTAGAATAGGGAACTGGGGCTGAAATTCAAATGTGAAAGCTTTAATCCTATCACATAGGTGTGAATAAATGGACCCTTCTTTGATTTTTCCAACTTATACAATAGGACTGGCTATGTAATGTTTGAATATCCAAACAATCGTTCTAGGTAGCCAGTTTTACTTCACTCAGCCCAAGCAATGCCCGAGAAATCAAGAGAAACTAGAATTCCTTAAAAAGCAGCACTTAAAAAATAATTCCCACTTCCTCCAGTTTCTCGTCAACCAAACATATAAGATTTTAAATTGCATACACATTTCTTTCTTCCAACTTATTAGAATAATCCGATACACATAGATGCGGACAAAGATAGAGACAGAGCGAGAGAGATAGAAGGAAACCTGAATGGAACTGCAAGCGAGTTCGATGGCCCGCATGGTGGCTTGTAACTGAGCCAAATCGGGGCCTCCAACGTTTTGATAACCTTGATGCATCTTTTCTCACTGCAATTTGAACGCACGCGCACAGAGAGAGAGAGAGAGAGAGGAGACGGCTATCGTGTTCAGGTGACTGTATCGAAATGGTTTGGGGGGGGGTGCTTGGTGCAGTGGCTATGTCTTTTTTTTTTTTTATTCGGAGAATTACACCAAAACCCCTTAAAGTTTGTCACTTCCTCACTCAAATCCCTTAATATTTGAAATATTATATATACACCCCCTTACTCAAAAGGGTTTTTGGCTGCAATTCTCAAATGGGGATTGCCAATCTTAGAGGGCTCAGGCCTCTCATAGCTCAAGTATTTGGCTATCAAAGTCGGAGTGACTGATTAGTAGTTAAAATTAGCATATTACTATGCCCTTTTAAAATTAATTATACTTTGATGGAGTTTAAATGATGATATTTCAGGGCATAAATTGTACAAGGGACCAAAGGCGATGGATATCAGACTTTCATGCAACACCAACATTTTCTGGAGCAAAATTGGAAAAGCTTGGACCAAGGCAAGAACGTTCGGACGCCAATCAACGTTCGAACATTACCTTCAATCATGTGAAGACCAGGCTGCTGAGACATGGCATATTGCAGACAAGAAGGAAGACCCTGAGGTACTTGAGTACCACGTTCGAACGCCAATCAACGTTCGAACGTCCCCTGGAATTATTTGAGGACCATGATGCTGCATGGAGTGTGGAAATGAACTTCACAGAAGACCACAGGCCACTTGAGTGGGAAGGTCAGACCCCATCTGGCATTCGAACGCCCATCAAGCAAAGACAGAAACAATGTTCGAACGCCAGACAACGTTCGAACGTTGTCTGCAGACTGGCTGCAGAGTGGTTAGCTTTCACTTGGACTTGGGCGGCTATGCACTATTCCTTCACCCCCTCTTGTCTCCTCCTCCTTGGCTATAAATACTCCCATTTTGGGAGAGTAAAAGGGGACTGGTAGAGAGCTTGATGGAGGCTTAGACTCCCACTCATATAGTTGTAGAATTTTCTTATATTTACTTGTATCAAGGGAGATAGTTCATCTTTTGGTTGCGGAGGAAACCCTCCAAAAGTGACTAGCTTTCTTCTACTTTCGTTATTTTTTTCACTTCCATTGCTTGAGCCTCCTTCTTTCTTAGAGGAGTGAAACTCTTCCACTTTTCTAGAGCTTTACCAAAGCCGTGAAGGGTGGAACGTGATTCACTCATTCTTTGTTGAAGATCGGCTCCGTGTTTAGTGTGTTTCACTTTGTAACTCCTCTACTTGGAGGGATAGACATCACTCACTTTTCTAGCTTTACCAAAGCCATGAAGAGTGAGTAGTTTCTCATTCACTCTTTAGTAAGAGGTGAAAGGCATGTATAAATTATCCTGAAGTTATATTTGTGCATTTCATTTATGCTTAAATGATTTATATTCCCCTTGCTTATTGAATGATTGATTGCATCTAGCAAAGTTAAGGTACTTTGTATAACTATGAGCACTTTCTATAACATAGATAACTCTTGTATAGAAAGACTCATCAGTTCAAGGCAAGTACCCTAGCTAGATCTTCATGACTACCCTTCAATCTTCACCATTATTGTGCTTCATTTAAAGAATGGAATGTTAATGTCATAGTTGGATGTCTTGTAGAAACACTTGCTTGTTTGTAGACGGGTTGAGTCTCGGCACAGACAATTCTTGTAAACTTCTAGAAAAACATCGGAACCATGTTCTTAATTATCACAGTCCATCTTTATCTTCCGATTAACTTGTTGTTGACACGGGAGTTAATTGAGTTATCAAGCACAAGTATAATAAATCGGATGATTAACTACGTGTCCGGATCCTCGAACTAAAGAGTGACCTTTTAACATTTGTGCTTATCTTATCTTTTGTCTAGAAAACATTCTTGGAAAGAATCTTATATTCTGTCCAGGATATCTCATACATCACACAACTTCAAATCTCAAGGGTTACAATCACTTGGTCTCCACCACTGCTTACCTCAAAACACCAACAAGAGTTCCCTGTGGTTATCACTACTACTGGTAAGTGCAATCCAGAGACTTGTCCTACTAGTAAGTGAGTATTGTCCTACTGGTATGTTAAAGACAAAAGGGCATCCTACCAATAGAATAGTAGAGCAACCAGTGGGAGGAAAACAATGAACAGTTCTACTGGTAGCTCATTTTCTGTTTCCTACGGGTAGATTCCTATAAATCTACTGCGAAGACAGATTTGAAAAGGCAATCTACTGGGTTATTTTAAAGGTCATGATTGGTTGATTAAAAAGAGAAAAATCAGCACAAGACTCCCTATAAATACCCAAGTCTAGCGAGAGAGAGAGAGAGAGAGAATTCACATTCCATCGTTTATTTTCACCGTTCTTCTTCTTATATCTCCTAGGGTTTTTAGTCTTTCTTATTCTTCTTTTTAGTTTTTCTCTGTTGCTTACTTTATAAGCTTTCTTTAAATTCAAGACTTTAATTTCAGTAAAGCAATTACTTTTGTTTACTTTCTAAGAACGATTTCGTTCCATTGAAATTTCAATTCTTGTCTCGTTGCTTTAATTTACAATGATGTTTTCTTCAATTGCTTTCAATTTAATTTTTGTCATGCGTGAGTAGTCGTTCACCGGATTGATCGGATAAAATAGTCTCATCAGTGAATAGGTTACTTTTGACTCAAAACTAGGGCTAGTTTACTGTCGACTTATTTGGGTCAATTGAATAGGTTAATTGGGAAGATGTTCAATTGTAGATGTTCTTACTTATCCGTCAACAACTAAGACTTGACATGGGTAATTCTTATAATCACTGCAATTGAATTAATTCTACTAATTGATTCAATTGATTTGGGTAAACACTCGTTATTTATTCAATTGATTTCAGAAAATTTTTGAATTTGCTTCTTTAAAGCAGTTGTTCTATGAATTGGAATTTTTTTTTCCAGAAACTTTATTTTTAAATCAGCCCATGTAGCTATGGTTCGGGGTTTAAGAGAGTTCAACCAAGTTTTGCCTTATCTTTTAGAGAGAATGGAAATAATTTCATTCTCGCTACTTTTTTGTGCACATTTTTCTCAAGGAATGTGCTAACCACCTCCTCAAACTCCTTGATATGGAGGTAGATGTTTTCCTTATCCACACCATAGAATTGTGGAAGTAGCTGGAGCATTCAAGGTTTTACTTTAAAATTTTGTGCTTGCATGGGTAAAAGTATACATGAGGGTACAGAAGAGCGAGTGGGTTGAAGATATTCTCTCATCATCCTCACAGGAGGAACCGGTGGGAGATTATCTCCAACATTCCCATGATTACGAATGGGAGGAACTAGTGGAATTATTCCCCAGGTTTCCCACGTTTTGTGGATTCTCACTATTTACTCCTTCCATGTCAATCATGTTTGTGGGGTCGAGTCTTATAAGTCTATTGTGAATGGTGTCTTGTGCCCACATACAATAGAACTAAATAATAAATAGAGACAAAAAAAAACAATAAACTAAAAGTAAAGTACAACGAACAATGCATCTGAGCTCGTGATGTGAATCACAAGACTTTCCAGACGATCTTCGAATCATATCGCATTTGTGAGGTTGTCTCCTTAGGGAAAACGATTGGCTCAAGGGGTGACAGACAAAAAAAAAAATCCAAATTTTTTAAAATTTGGTTGTAGAAATTATTAATTATGAAATAACAATTAAAGGAAAGACTAGTTAATCGATGAGATTTCATCTAACCATAAATAGGTATTTTGACCCAATTTCTGTAAGTCACTTGAGATTGTATGCAAACAAACTCAAATGGAAAATATTCGATTAACGCTCAATTGTAAATAACAAATGTATATTCAAGTCAATTGATTTGATTTTGAAAGAATTACATTCACTTCGATTGCTGTGATTCCAAGAATTGACAACGATAGTAATTAAAGAAAGCATGATTGCGAGAATTGACATTGTAAGTAAAAGGAAATACTTTGAATTGCAAGAATGTAAATCATTCACAAAGTAAAACTTGAAAGTAACAGTGTTGCGAGAACTTGAACTTGAACAAAGCTTATAATTAAAACAATGTACAAGAACTCTTGAAAGAAAAGAAAACTAATTATAATAGGAGAGAAGAACGGTGTTGTGGTGACTTGAACGATGAAAGAACTGGTGGAATATGGTCTTTTAATGATGCCTTCTCTCTTACTAGACTTGGGTATTTATAGGGGAGCATGTGCTGATTTTCCTCCCTTTAATCCACCAATCACGGCCTTTAAAATAACTCAGCCGATTTACTTTCATTAGGATTCTTCGCAGCAAAATTACAGTAAGCTACCGATAGGAAGCATAAAACGACCTACCAGTAGAACTGTTCTCTGTTTTGCACAAACTGGTTGGTCCTCTCTTCTACTGGTAGAACACCTTTATATTTCAAACGTACTGGTAGAATAGTACTCACCTACTGGTAGAACAAGTCTCTGCTTTACTTCTACCGGTAGGAGTGAACTTCGAACTTCTACTGGTAGAACCAATTTCTGCCTCCAGTTAAACCACTAGAAGACCTACTGGTAGACCAAACTTTTTCTTCAATTATGCTTGTACTGCTCTTGGCTTGACTCCTGGACCTCCTAAATCATCCTCCAAGTCCTTCATAGTATTGAAACATGTGCAAAGCCTTTATGTTACATTATTTCACCTGTAAACACCAATTTCCTCCATAAAATACAAAACCAAGTTAAAACAAAGGAATTAAGTAACTAACATATCTAAGATGAGTGATATGAGGCCAATAATATGTTATATTATGATCTCATCACACCCTCCAACTTAGACTTTGGTAGTCCCTTAGCAAACTGAAAATAAACCAACATAAAAATTCCTAATATTATACTATAAATTCCAAAAGCATATTCCACCACATAACAAATATCATCAAATTTAAATGCATATGCTTAAAGGATAAATTGCACACCAATGGAATAAAAAAGACTTCATGTATATATTCGTTATGTGCTTTTGGGTACAAAAAGACAAAATTTAATAGCTTTCTACCTAATGTCCTTCTACTAGGCTATCACTGCCCAAAAGAAAACATCCTAAGGTTCTTCTAAAACCTATACACTAACTAGACAAGAAAAATCAAAAGAAAACATAAAAGGTAGAAGGGTAGGTCCACAGATCAATCTAAAGCATCCCCTTCCTTCTTATCACTCTTATCATCATCCTCCTCCTCTAAGGTGTCATCCTCCTCACTACTCTCCATGGCCGCACTAAGAGGTGTAGTAAGTATAAGATCAAACCCTGGCCTAGCAGCAGAAGTAGGAGTAGAAGCAGAAACAGGTGCTACAATCCCCCCTAGAATTGCCTCTCCCAGGAAAACACCCTCAAAGAGCCTCTTCAAAATTATCACACCCATGTCCACCTTTGACTCCACCAACTTTATAGCACCATGACCATGGAAATGGTAGAAATTTACAATGGACTTTACGAAAATTAGTCAATTACAAAATGTGATCTAACATGTTACATATTTGCACTTGCATGATGTTAACATGAATATGCCTTATGCTTATCTTGGTGATTTCCATCTCTGTGATTATGTTATGTCTTTGTTATATATTATACTTTTCACAAGGTATTGGTTTAGTGGTGATGTGTAGGACTATGATCTTCAAAGCTACATCTAAAGATAACTCTTATACTTAGAGATTAAGGGCTTATACACTAGTGTTGAGATTTTTTTATAATTATTTTTGTTCAATAGTTTGAGGGTTATAATCTTAATTTCTTACTTTTGTATTTTTGTCATGAAATTGCCAAAGTGGGAGATTGTTAGATCATATTTTGTAATTGGTTAATTTTGTGAAGTCCTTGTAAATTTCAACCTATTCCATGGTCAAATCCGGAGATAAGATATTATATCCAAATCCGGATATAAGATATTATGTCGTGTTTACTTGGAATTGGTATTCCAAGGTCTTCTCCTCAGGGAAGGAGGTGAATCGTGTTGAAGGTGATTTTGGTGAACTAAAAGAAAAGTGTAAAAATCTTTTGTTGTTTGAGTTTGGTTTGTGATTTTGTTTTTGATGAAAATGGAATGAAACAAGTGTTGGCTAATCCGAAATGGGTCATTCCAATAGGGATGCCAACTCAACTCGAGACCTTCCCTCAATGGTGTCTAGATGTTCGATTGAATCGTGGGAAGTGAGGGACTAGGATGGAGGTGAGGATCCAAGCATACCCCATGACAATGCCTATGGTGTATCAAAGACTCACAACCTTGTCCACACTCAACCCAGTCAAAACGAATCAACATACACTACGAGGAGGAAAGAAAATGAGTTGAAATGGCATACCCAAGAGGAGCTCTCCCTTGGATTAGCCAACGTAAGGTTTAGCTACTCATAATGAAAGCAAAAACATAGACATAATGAAGAGACATTGTAAGAATGAAACTTGGAACTTAACTAATGCAAGAAAACACAAAACTACAGGAAAATGCATTTAAAACCCATTTGAAGAGCCTTGAGATGAAAACTTAAATACATTAATGGTAAAAGCTAAGATACTCAACTAAACTTGAGGTGTGCTTGTAATAAATGACATTCAATACATTCAATAAAGCTTAGAAAGGTCTTACAAGGAATTACAAGACAATGTATAGAAGAAAATACAAAAATATCAACTTCTCTCTCAAGCACTATTCATCTTCTACCCAAGAGCTTCTCTCTCTCTATATTACAATGTATCTCTTGAATAATGGTATCTCTCTTGCCCAAAACGTCCATGGAGCCTCCCTAGCTTGCGTGATGTGATCCTAATCAAAAGGGGGCTGAAAAGGATGGGCTGGGCAGGCTAGTGCAGGCCTAGCCTGCACACCCAACTTCACACATTCTCTATCTCCTCATTTATGTCCAAGCATCCAAAAGTCCAAGCTAGGTTAAAAAGGGGGGTGTCTTGTGTGTAAGAAGTGTCAGGGATGAGTGGGAGACCCAATGGTGGGACCCCCAAAGTTGCAGAGCTTGAGATGCAGAATCTGTCCTGTTTCAGTAAAACCTACCGGTAGGTCGATGGAAACTTACCAGTAGGTTTCACTCCAGTGAGCAAGACCTATCGGTAGGTTTGCGGTAGGTGCAGGTCCAGTAGCCAAAATCTACCGGTAGATTTTTCCTTGTTTTGCAAAAATCTTGGTTCCTCCACCTTTCAAGCAAACATCATGCCTCCACCTCATCTCCAAGCAACTCAAGCATCATGATAGGGCCTAACAAGCACCATTTGAACCCTTTTTCGTGTAAATATACCAAAACTCCATTAAAAGGTCGAACGTTGCAATTCTGCTCATTTTAACCACAAAAGCAAGTGTAAAAGGGATGTAAATGTACATAAAATATGCAATATTTTGTGCTAATCAGGGGTCGACGCCTCTGTTCCTCTAGTTACATTCCAATCTGAAGTCAATCTTTTATGTAATCTTAGGTGAATATGGCGCTGGCGTCGTCATTCTTGCACCTAACATACATCGGCACAAACCATGTAAATATCATTTACAATTATATGATATTATGTATCAATGAGTCTTTAGTCAAATGGTACTCCTTGTCTTGTAAAAGGCTTGCCTTCTTGATGTCTAGGGTTCAAATCCCCCTCTCCCTTCCCCTTCTCCTTCCCCTTCCCCTTCCCCTTCCAAAAAAAAAATTATATGATATTATGCTACATATGCATGGGTGATTAATCAAACTTAACCCAACACTTTCTTAATACCCCCTTTTCATTTACTATAATATATCAAACCCTTTGGTTTATTGAGATGTTGGTAGATAAATAAAATGAATTATATTTGATTCAAACCCATTAAAATATCAAAAAAAGGTTTGAGGTTGAGTGGATAAAGAATTATAGATAGTACGCCAAAAAAATGGTGAAGATTCATGTTTCTATTGGTATAACACAGGTAGAAGTATGGCAGAACCATTTCCTATCGGTAGGTTTTCACCTCCTATCGGTAGAACACCTCACAGAATGTTGTTCTACCTGTAGTTCACCTCGTCCTACTAGTAGAAATTTGGTTGAAACCCTTATTCATCCCATCTTTTTTCCAAATCTTTTTCTCTCAACCCCACAACCTCTAATATACATACCAACAATCATAAACATAATTCCCTATGAAAATCTATAATAACCGCATAACCACATCAAAATTCATAAATTAAAATCAAGACTAAAACCAAAACCATCCCTCACAACAAAAATTCACAACCCAAAACCCAATTCTTTTCTTACAACTTCAAAACTCCATTCTACACTACCTCAACTTTGTCGAACTCCTCCGAAGGCTTTCATTCAAGAACTTTGGATTTTCTAGCCTTTCAATCACAACCACCACTCAATTTCTTGTGCACACACATGGATTATGCAAGTTTCCAAGAAGGATTTTCCACTCAAGCTCAAGCATGCAAGAGGTTCTTGCTCCCTTTTGATATTTGGAAGATGAAATTGATAAATTTCAAAACTCACCAATTCTCCCTCTCTCTCCTTACGTCAAACACACACACACACATTGGAAGATGAAATTGACAAATTTCAAAACCCACCAATTCTCCTTCTCTCTCCTTACGTCAAACACACACACACACACACACACACACACATCATGTATGGAATAGCCAAAAAGAGACAAGTGCCCACTTAATGACTCACCCAATTCACATGTTACACCAAGTTCTCCTCTTGAATTTGCTTATTTCTACATTTAACCATTAAAGAATTCCCGACACTTTAAAAATTCCACTTTGCTCCCCACTAGCTTGTAATTCTACAATTAAATACATTAATTTATACATGCTCAACTTTTCAGAGTTTAATTGTCGTAATTTGAACCCATGCAAATATTAATAAATTACACTTTAACCCACCATATTTATAAAATGCAATGCTACACATACTCGGGTCTCATAGTGGACCTCATTCATTACAACATTATCCTAATAACCTGTGCTTTATATTTAATAACTCATAATACAAACATCGACTAGGTGCATCAAACTAACAATATAAAATATGCACAAGAACACATAATCTCTACCCATACCATACAATAAAGTATACAACTTTGACCAATAACAACTTCACATATTTACATAACTTAATGTACACAAAATGAAATTACAAGACTCCCACTCCATCCATTTCTCAACTGTCTAGATTTAGCAGTGGACATTTTCACTCAGTTTCCTGAAAATACAAATTAGGGGGAGGGTTGAGCACAACACGCACTGTAAACCCCCACATGTCTAGATTAATATAGTAATATAATTTTCTAGTAATTATAATATAAGCAATGATGTAAGAATAAACTAAATAGATTGTAATAGTAGGAATAAATACTAGGGAGACCAATGGATTGTAATGTTTAAGTGTCGAAGGTGTGTAAACTTGAGAAGAGGGATTATGTAAGTTTCTAAATGAATTTAGGTCAAAATAATGCTTCCATTGAATCCGGAAGGTCGAAAAACATTGGGAGAGGTAATAGGGTATGTATTGGAAGCTAGGAAGTATTTCGGAGTGAAAGCACACTTTAGAGAAAATTTGGATAGAAGAATTTTAGACACTGTCTTAGTGTTTGGATCATAACTTTTTATCCTGACGTCCATTTGATCTGAAATTTTTACAGTAGATAGTATACTTCCAGGACTACAAAAGTGTGTTTCACGAAAAATTTCCAAATCAATCTCTAAATAGGCCAAAACTTCATTGGAGGTTTCAAAAAAAAAAACAGGAATTCCGTTCAAACGTGAATCGACGTTCGAACGTGAATAAACGTTCGAACGAAAGTGCGTTCCAGTACTCTTGTTTGATGGAAAAAAAAAAGTACTGGGAACAACGACCGTTCGAACGCCAATGACGAATCTGGGTTTCAGAAATCGCTTACAAGAGACCATTTCTCACCCTATAAATACATAAGGATGCCTCTCTTTGCATCATTTCAACATTTCTAACCCTAGGAAGACTTAGAGAGGAGGAAAGAAGGGGAAAACACAAGATCAAGGGAGGATTTACACATTGAAGAGGATCAAAACTTCAAGTTTTTCAAGAACACTAAGGAAGAAGAAGGTAGGGGTTTTTTCCATTCTTTTACATTGAGACTAGGTTTATTTATATGTATCTCTTAACTCTAAATGTTATATGTATGCTATCCAATCCTTAATTTTTGCTATTCTTGCAATTAATGCCATGTGAAAAATAATGTGATTGTTGGGTAACCCTGAAATCTCCTTGATTGCTACCAAACCCTAGTCTTCAAGGGAAATGTGTTTTTCTCTTGACTTTTCCTTGGTTATTGATTTCAATACATGATTGTTCCTTTATTTTGAATTCTAAGCTTGATATTCAATACTTGATATTCTTTATTCTTGGTTCCAAGACTTGAGTGTCCTTTTGGTCTTGATTTCTAAGCTTCATAATCATTTGTTCTTGATTTCACACCTTGATAGTCGTTGTTATTTATTTCCATACATGGTTGTTCCGTTAAATCTTAATTTCTCATTTGTCCATGATTTTCAAGCTTGGTGCGCCTTTATATTTTTTATATACTCTAAACTTAATATTCATTTGTAATGATTCCAAAGTTTGATTACTCATAGGTTCTTGATTTCAAAACTTTAGTGTTTCATATTGAACAACAAAATGGTATTTATGATGATCTCTTGTACATTTTCTTATATTGCTCTTTGTACAACTACTTGAGAAAATTGGGGGTTTATGGAATTGTTTGAAATTGAGGAAATTGTGGATATCGTATTTCTTGTTTGGTTGTTTGGAGGAACATGAGTGAGAGGTTCCTTGTAAGGATGCTCATTCCTTCTCAAGAGGTTCCTTGTAAGGATGCTTGAGAAACAAGACTTTGAGGGTGAATTGGGGACTTGTGCAATTGTTGTTTATGTGAGATATTTGTTGGTATTTTATCTCTTGCGTGGTTGTACGATACGAACATGGATTACTATTGACCGGGTATCATGTAGTGGGTAGACGTCTTTGTATGCCACGCGGGTATGAACTTTTTCTACCACGTGGAGTGGGTAGCCGTCTTTGTACGCCGTGTGGGTATGAACTTTTCTTATCACTAATGATCACAGATTAGTAACGTTGGTTGTGTCGGATATACAGTGTGGGTTATCGTGCATTGTACCAGAAATGGTTTCGACAAGAGTTTCAGGAAGTATGAGATTCCGCGAGAACTTGTTGAAAACGATTTATGGTAGAATGGATTATCTATTGTATATTGGTTATTGTTCATTCTACCATAGACGGTTTCTACAAGAGTCTTGGGAAGTATGGGATTCCGCGAGAACTTATGGAAACAGTGTATGGTGGATTGGATTATATTCGGATATGGTTTGTTAACTGTATAGTGGTTCCACTTAATCATTCAATTACTGTTGTTCCTTAAACTTGAGATCTATTTAAATGTCCTGATTTTACTTCAAAAGTTATGTATGATATTTGTGAAATGAGACCGACCTGTTTTCCATGTTTTCTAAACCTTGTTTGAGTTTGAGAGGATTTTCCTATAGAGCTTAGTGCTCACCCCCCTACAAACCAACATGTTTTCAGGTGATACTGTAAAAGAGGATCAGTTAGAAGACGAGTAGGGGGGGATCCGGAGGGGGATATCTCGACGGTCCTTCTTGTACTAGATTGAAGGGTTATTTTGGGATCATGTAAAATATAATCTTTTGTTATTCCGCTGCTAAGTGTAATTTAATTCTTTTGGGATGTAATTGCCATGATTTGGCTTATTCTTTTGGGATAATGCTATGGACATGATATCTGATGAATGAAATTTCTTTATTGAGGGAGTTTATTTAGTCGTTCTCATGTTGTGAATGGTCTCAGATAGTAATGCCGTCCAGGGTGGATTTTGGGGCGTTACACGCACAGTGAATGTACACATTCATATAACATATACTAACAAAAATATACTTTATATGTTAACAATCAACCCATCAGAATAATTGAATAATTTCTATAAGCCATCACACATAAGCATTCATATCTCACAAGCCGCCATTTCACAATAAATCAATCAAATATAACAACCATTAAGGTTATAAGTTCCGCCACTTAGGCTAAATTTTCCACACAGGCAATATGCTTACCTTTAAGGCAACTTCCACCACACTGGCCACATGATTTCCATTAAGACAATATCTACTGCATGGGTCATACGTCTGCCTTTAAGGATATATTTTGTCAATAAGGCCACTTAGCATACTCACAGTACCAATCATAAAACAATAATCCACACAAATATACATCAATAATGATTATGCGTACTCTTGCCATTATCAATTGTTTGAAATAGCACACTCACCTCAGGTCCAACTGTAATTTAAAATTAGTCCCCAGATGAGACTTTAGGCGTATTTTACGTTCATGTTGATGCGCCCTTTCCTACAACACATCATAACAATTCACATATAAATATCCTCTGTACATGCTTTATGTCATAAATGCACATGTATGGACGTTCAATCATGATTAAGTTGTTACATTATTAATTCCATCCTAAAATGCTGGAACATAACCACTTAAGCTTCATTTTCCAATTAGCCATCTCACATAAGCTAGGTTTGTATTTAATCCACAAACCATGTAGTTGTAAGCATCTACATTTAAGAGGAGTTAATTTGAACTCCATTGAATATCCTAGGAAGTTTTAAGAATGGTCGGATGAAGGATCAAATACATCACAGTAGAACAAGAAATCTGGCAGGGGTTGTATCGGTACAAATCTAACCCAAACAGAACCCCGTTGTACTGGTACTGTAACACCCCGCATTTTCGTTTATATATGTATATAGATATATATTAAATAATAGTTGTAAAAATGTGGATATGTGTAGTGATGGTAGGAAAAAAAAAAAAAACTAGAGATGCAAATTAATTTGGAAGTTGAAGTTTTGAAGGTGTGTAAGCTTGAGAAGAGGGATTAAGTAAGTTTCTAAATGGATTTAGGTCAAAATAAGATTTCCATTGAGTCCGGAAGGTCGAAAAACCTTGGGAGAGGTGATATGGGGTGTATTAGAAGTTAGGAAGTATTTTGGAGTTAAAACACATTTTAGAGAAAATTTGAGTATAAAGGATTTTGGACACTGTCTAATATTTCGATCATAAATTTTTATTCCTAACTCCAATTGATCTGAAATTTGGAAAGCAGATATTAGACATCTAGGGCTACAAAAGTGTCTCTCATGAAAATTCTCCAATTCGACCTCTAAATGGGTCAAAACTGCACTTGAAGTTGAAGCAGAAAATCTGGGCAGTGACTACCGGTAGTCAACCGGTAGTCAATGGTCCAGTGTGCCCGAGCTACCGGTAGTCAACAGGTAGTCAAGTGCCCAGTGTACTCGGACTACCGGTAGTCAACAGGTAGTTGAGTGCCCAGAATAGTCGAACTACCGGTAGTCATAGTTTAACTACCGGTAGTCACTGTAAAAAATCAGACAATTTTAGTTCGCGAACAGCCGATTTTTCCCCCACTATAAATACTTCTTGCCATCCCCTTAGCCTTCATTACACACCTTAAAACCCTAGAAAACATTAGAGAGAAAGAGGGGAAGAGAAAAACACAAGATCAAAGGTGAAAAACAAGGAAAGACAAAGGGTTCACAAGTGATTCAAGACTCAAACCCTAGGTTTCTTCAAGAGCTTAAGGTAGGGGTTTTCTTCCATTCTTGTTCATTGATGTTAGGGTTATTATATATATATGTTTTGACTCCTAATCATATGTATTTGCTATGGATTCATTGTTTCTTGGATTGCTTGCAATTGTTAACATGTTTTACACAAAGTTAGGGTTGTATACCCATGAAATCTCTCTTTTGTTTGAAAAACCCTAGTTTTCAAGAGTGATGGGTTTTCCTCTTGAACTCTTCCTTTATTCTTGATTTCAAAATCATAGTGTTTTGTGTTGAGTAATAAAATGATATTGTTGTGATCTCTTGCATTTTCTTGGTTGGTTATTGAAAATGTCACATGCTTAAATTGGGGATTTTAAGATATCCTTGTAAATTGTGAAATGGGGTTTGGTATTGTATCTCTTATGAGTGTGGGAAGACCATGGGTGGCCTTTGACGAGATATCGTAGAGTGGGTAGACGTGTTGCTTGCCCCGTGTGGGTTGGCATTTCTCCTACCACTCGTAGTGGGGTTAGTGCTTTGGTAAGACTAAACCGCTATTACTCACGTGTGCCGTGTAAGAGGGTTAGTATACTAATACCTGGGTTGGATACGTCACTGCCATGGGTATGGCATACGCCATTCCTAAAGGATGGATATCTTTGATAAGATTTGTGTGGGTGTGTGTGGGCTAGATATTACTCAATGTGTTGATTCATGGGGTTTGCCTTACATCATGTTTGAGATACACATACATATGGTTGTGGAATATTCAAGTTATGGATTATTGTATTATTGTGGAAAATGGTTTCCTACAAGAACTTGTGGGAGTATGGGATTCCACAAGGTCTTGTGGGAAAATGGTTTATATTTCGGAAAATGGATATGTATTGGATCTTGGTTTCTTTTACTGTTCATTTGAATTACTGTTGCTACTTAAACTTGAGATCCATTTTAAAATGTCCCTGTTTTACTTCAAAGATTATGTATGCTATTTGTAAAATGAGACCGACCATTTTATATGTTTTTATAAACCTTGTTCGAGTTTGGGAGGAATGTTGCTACGGAGCTTAGTGCTCACCCCCTACCGCTAACATTTTTCAGATACGGTGCTAGAGGAGAACCTCGGAGTTGACGAGCAGGGGTATTGGGAGGCCCCATTCGAGGGAAATCTAGATCCCGAGGTGGACATATAGAGACATAGCTTCCTTTGTAATAGACTTGAGAATTTATTTTGAAATCATGTGAAGTTTAGTTTTCTTTTGTTATTCCGCTGCTAAGTTACGTTTGATCATTTGAGATGTAAATGCCATAGCTTGGCTTATTCTTTTGGGATGATATTGTAAATTTTATGGATGATGAATGAAAATTTTTTCTTATTGATGGAATTATATTAGTGCTCTCATGTTGTGAATGGTCTTAGAATGTAATGCCGTCCAGGGTGTGTTTTGGGGTGTTACAGGTACAACACAACTTTGTATAGGTACAACACTGAACAAAGTCATATAACAGGGTTCCAACATCTCCCTTAACCATTTTATTCTACTCCCAACATCTCCTAACCATCTAACACATCTCCCTTAAGAATCTAGAAGCTGTAAAACATGTTAAATCAAAGGAAACATTTTACCTCCAATACAACGACTCCTCTGAATTCTACCAAAACTTTCGAAAACAATAGAACCTAGGGTTCTTGGTTTTCAACCCAACACAGCTCAAGAACTCGGTATAGCCAAGAATTATGAAGCTATAAAGTGAAAAGAGCTTACTTTGATTTCAAGAACACAAGAAAGACTCCTCACCTGATGCTGTTTAGGGACCAAAAGCTTAACGTCTTCATAAACCCGCCACCCCAAAATTCACTCATGAATCGGTACTAGCCAAGGAAAGTTCCCCAACGTTCTATACAAACTCAAACATCACCTGGAAAGCCCCACATGCACTGGGTGTCCATCCGACTCACCAACTTCCCTCATAATCACACTAAAATCCCCCCTTTGTTTCCTCTATCCTTATAATTAACAATTAAGTTTTTCGATACATTTTAAATTACATCCAATACACCTTCCATCTATTAATTCAACCCCTAAAAAATCATTAATACATTTCATATCTTTCTTCCCATAATTCATTAATTGTAATTTAATCCCATAACTAATATCTACAAATTACACTTAAACCCACAACATTATATAAAATTTCATGATATGTCTATTTGGGTCTCACAACTCTTCCCATCTTAGAAGAATTTCGTCCCTGAAATTTACTTACTACGTCGAAACAGATGAGGGTATTTTGTTTGCATAATCTCCTCTTTTTCCCATGTTGTTTCCTCTACTGAATGGCTCTGCCACCAGACTTTAACTAATGAAATAGTCTTTGTGCGCAAAACTTGTTCGTTACGATCCAAAATTATAACTGGTTTCTCTACATAAGTCAAATCCTCCTTTAGCTCTATTGGCTCCACTATCAATACATGTGAAGGATTAGATATATATTTCTGCAACATTGACACATGGAATACATCATGTAGTTGTGAAGGATCTGGTGGTAATATTGTCACTTGTATCAATTTAGGATCCAATATCTTCTTTTCTGCCACATCACTCCAACACACTGGTGCCCTACATCGCCTGCCATAAAGAGTTTCATATGGTGCCATATGGTGACCACTGCTCTCTGACCACCCTCTCACTGCTCAAGCATTCGTTCGCGAGTCTGTGTTTTCTTAGACCCAAGGACAAACCCTATTCTAAGCCTATAAATAGAGGGATGCCTTCCCAACCTAGGGTAATCCTCTTAAGAGTATTTTTATACTATCTTATATTTTAAGAGCTTGAGCCACAACTCTAGATTCCTAAATCTAAAGGCTACCATCTTATGATTCCTATCCAATCTCACACCTTGGATAAGAAGAGCTTAGTTGATTGAACCAAACCCATCCCCTCTTTATTTTCTTTTCTATCCCCATTGACCATCTTCTCTTTTATCCCAACGACAACACATGTCTTGATGCCCAGCCACCAAGATCGACCACTGTTAAAGGTGACATAGAACCACCGTTTCCTTCTTTTTCCAACAGTCTTACTATGCTCCTCCATCTATCACGAATACCATGCCATAACCCCAAAACCTATAACCATCACACCACCACTATGAGACCTACCACAGCCCCCGAACGCATCAACCCACCACTATAGAGAGCCATCAGCGAGCACACCAACAACCACTGTCCCCATTCATTACTAAACTCATTAACAACTGCGAACTCTTTGCGTCACACTGCTAGTTGTTTGATCAAATGCCATAAAAAAGAAAGAGTCCTATGTATTTTCCCTATCTCAGCCTACAACACTCACTCTAACAACTCCCATTGATTTCATATCTCTAGAGGTTGTATGTTTTGAGATAATAGGCTTTTAATGGTAGAGGTGGTGGGTTTGAGTAGTGGTGGTTGGCGATTTGAGATGGTGGTGAGAAAGGATTTATTTTTTTGGCTAGATGTGGTGGAAATTAAATTTGTGTCGATCAAGTATGACAAACATATATTTTGATTTCAGAGTGATCTATACTGGGAAATTTAGACATTGTCATTTATTTTAATAAATTTGTTGATTACTTGTGCTATTTCTACCAACCTTAATTTGTTTGTTTTATATCACATGATTGGTTTAAAATGTTTTAAAGTACTATTTCATTTTTTGGTTTTTCACATAGGTCTTGGATTTTATTTTTTTCCCTAAAATTTGTTGCTTCCAGTTTGTTTCTTTTGCAAGAAATAAGAAGCACTTTTGGCTAAACTGCTCTGGGTTTTTTTTTTAATAACTTTTATTTTTTAATTGTTTATGTGTTTTAAAACAAGATAGAGTCAATATAGAGTTTACTTTAGTGAGAATTGTTTCAGCTATTGAGTTTATTACAAATGGAATCATTTTTGAGTTTGATCTATGTATTTAGGTTGAATATCAATCGATGGATGGAATGGAGAAACACCTTGAAAAGTAAAAATTTAATTGAGGTAAATTAGATAATGTAATGTAATTGATTTGGAAATTGTGTAATTTTCCCAGCTTTAGCTCTCAAAAGCATGTATTGTTTATAATTAATGGTGTGTTTGATCCCCTCCCTATGTTTGGGCGATTCCTTTTGTGCTATTTCAAATCCTTAATCGCGATACAACTTTTATATAGTTATTAACTTCTTTTAATCATGATATGAATTTTGTATAGCTACTACGTTTATTAATAGTGATTCACTTTAATATTTTGTTGATGATTTTGCTAGATCACATTTTGTAATTGGTTAATTTCATGTAGCCCATTGTAAATCTCAACCTATTCCACGATCATGATGTTATAAGCATTGAAGATTCGAAGGCGTCATTGAAGGGAGGAGATTAAACATCAAAGCTACATTATTCACACTCTAGATGCACCTTTAAGCTTAGGACAAAGGTAATGGCCTAGATAACTAAGATGAACCCTTATTTATTTAATTTATGAGGATTAGGGTTAATTAAAATTGGAAGCAATCCATGTATGGCTCTTATTTATACTTCAAAGAAAAGATTTTCTAAAATCATTTTGTATTTTTGAAGACATAAATTGAGCCATTATTGGAATCCTCTTGAGTAACACCCTTTAGTGCTCACGAGGATAAATTTTTTTCTTGGTTTTATGCTTAAAAACTAGTAGGAACCGTTCTATGCTCATTAGCCTTCACTAGAGCTGTCTCTTCATGACTTAGGGGTTTAAAGAGGGAAAGGCCCATGGAGGAAGACATGGCTCGCTCGAGCAGTCCCATGACCTCGCTCAAGTGGTCTCATAGTCGCTTGAGTGGTTTGCCTCTCCTAGTCAGGTTTGAAACGGGATTTTCATTCCAGTGACAACCGCCGGATGACCACCATCCCCCCGATCGAGCGGTCATTCACGAATCTGAGTTTTCATCTAATTTATGTTGCTAGTGAAGAAATTTCATGCAATTTATGGATATAGTTGATGTTGTGGAAGTTTGGGTGTTGTGGGATTGAAAAAAAATGAGTTAGAATTGAATTGGAACAAAATAGAGAAGAACCGGTACTACACCAACGAACCGGTTCATTAGGTCTCTGATGAGATATTGTGAGTGATAGAACCGATTCTACTAAAGATGAACTAGTTCTAGAAAAAATATGCTTGTAGAACTGGTACAACTTGTATCGGTACTAGCAGTCCAACTTGAGTGTTTGTGGGAGAATCACGATAACTCTCTCTAAAAAATTCTGATTGATGCACCATTTTTTTTGTTGGAACCTAGACTTGTAGATCTTTATAGCCATATAGGGTGCAAAACCAAATTCTCTTTGTGTGTGAAATGGTGGCCATTGAAAGTGGACTAAAATTCTGCAATTATTAAATAACTTAGTATTTTTCAGGAAAAAAGAGATAACTTTTCACATGTGAATTCAATTTTAGCCCATGACCTATGGTTGTAAAACTTGGAATATATACTCTCAGATGACATTGATTTCACCATGTAATCAAAGTTCATGGAGAGTTTTAACTAGGAGATTATGAGTTGGCCAATCTAACCATTAAATGTGAATGTGAAAATTAATGTGTTAGTTTGTATAATCTAAACTAAGGTTTTGATTTACAAAATATTATTTGGAAAGGGGAATGGATTAATGTTAAGTCAAACATGGTTACACATTTATGCATGTGTACACACATAATAAGCATATATGAATAATACTCATATGTATTGTGACGATGATGTTAGGTGCGGAAGCGATGATGTTAAGCATGTTAGATCAAAAGTTTGGTGAGTCATGGATACACCCGTTCTTCTTAGCTTTCCTCTTGTAATTATCATAAGCATGAATCGATACTTATATTTATATACGTATCTACACACACACACACACACACACATATATATATATATATGTATATATGTATAAAAATATATATTAATATGTGAGATTGAGACAGAGTGATATGTGAAGGTTGTAGGAGAAAAAGAAATGTAAGAAGAAAAAGGAAAGAAAGGAGAAAGGGGAAGAGGAGCTCGGCTAGGATTTGGAGCTTGACTTTGTTATGGGAGATTGGTTAAAGAGTTCAAGAACTTTGAGTTCTTCTCATTTGAAGAATCTTGTATAGGTAAGTATGTTGTTTTTGTTATATATTTGGAATTTAAATATTTGAGTTATGAAAATAAGTTGTTGGGTATGGGTTTAGTGAAGAACTTTCATGTAGTTTATGGATATAGTTGATGTTGTGGGATTGAAAGAAAAGGAGTTAGGGTTGAATTGGAACAAAACAGGGAAAAACCAGTACTACACCAATGAACTAGTTCATCGGGTCTCTGATGAGATACTGTGAGTGTTAGAACTGGTTCTACCAAAGATGAACCGGTTCTAGGGAAAAATATGCTTGTAGAACAGTACAACTTGTACCGGTACTAGTAGTTTAGCTTGAGTGTTCATTGGAGAATCACGATAACTCTAAAAAATTCTGATTGATACAGCGCTTTCTTTGTTGGAACCCAAACTCACAGATCTTTCTTACCATGTAGTGCGTAACACTTAATTCTATTTGTGTGAAAAATGGCAGCCATTGAAAGTGAAATAAAATTTTGCAATAATTAAATAAGAGGTCAGCTTAGGATTTTTCAAGAAAAATGAGATCACTTTTCACACTGGAATTCAATTTTAGCCCATGACCTATGGTTGTAAAGCTTGAAATGTATACTCTAAGAAGACTTTGGTTTCACCAAGTAATTCAAAGTTTATGGAGAGTTTTAACAAGGAGATACGAGTCAGCCAGTCTAACCATTAAATATGAACGTGAAAATTAATGTGTTAGTTTGTATAATCTAAACTAAAGTTTTGATTTACAAAATATTATTTGGAAAGGGGAATGGATTAATGTTAAGTCAAACATAGTTACACATTTATGCATGTGTACACACATAATAAGCATATATGAATAATACTCATATGTCTTGTGACAATGTGTTAGGTGCAGAAGCGACGACGTCTACGTCGAGTCCACCTAAGGTCACACAGGGGGATTGAGTTTGGATTTTGGATTTGAACTAAGGTGAGTGTATTGATTCATATTGAATGGAAATGTGTATGAATAATACTTATGTGATTATGACTAAATTGTGAGTTGGTGGGTTTTGTGTTGTGTATTGATGTTTGGTTATGAGTTTGAGTTATGACTTGAGGGATTGTGTGATTTTTGTGATTATAACTACTGAGACTACTGAGCATTGATGGTTGTGATGAAATTATTGAGACTGCTGGGTGTATACATCAGCGATGTGATTGCCGAGACACCCGACGGAAACGGGTAGCGTTAATTATTGCTGTTATGTGGATTGTGTTATTACTGTGTTGTGCTTGAGTGTTTTCTTTCTATATGTTTCAAAAATACTTACTTAGCGTGTGGTTTTGCTCACCCCTCCACAGTTGCTTGTTTTCAGGTATATGGAAAGTAGAAGGTGGTCCACTAGGCTGTCTAGCTTGACGTAGAGAAGTTGATGTCAGAATGTACAATATGTCATGTAACATAATTGTATATAGTTTATGTTAATTTGTTAAGAATGTTAAAGAGTATGGTGCCCTAGTCATGT
The DNA here is from genome assembly GCA_951799425.1 of Ilex aquifolium. Classification (NCBI taxonomy): domain Eukaryota; kingdom Viridiplantae; phylum Streptophyta; class Magnoliopsida; order Aquifoliales; family Aquifoliaceae; genus Ilex; species Ilex aquifolium. The sequence goes on along the minus strand of OX637408.1, from coordinate 5,871,934 downwards.
TGTAACACTATACTATATAAATGTCATAATTTTCTTATTTAAATAAATGGCCTAAAAATTATTGCACATGTTAACTACTCTCGTTTAATCGTGGATTAAAGGTTAATAGGTTTAAAATTACCCACACTCTATCTCTCTTTCGGGATGGGGCGTGACATTAATTATCATCAATCATCATGGGTGTAAGGGTTTATGGTGATTAAAAGGGGTTCTCACTAATTAATTGACCAATCATTGTGAGAAAAGGTAATTGTAGTAGATTAGGTTCTAATTTGTAATTGATTGCACTATAATAAAAAAACCTATTCACACCTCTCTAGGTAGTGTCGTGCGCTCCACGTGTATAATCGTGGGGTAAGATCCACATTGTTTTCCCCCCTCATGGAATAACAATTGGTATTAGAGCGTGATTGCCCTGGGTTGCACATAGACACACCTAAGCGTTGTCCTTCTTGAGATCTATTATTACTATAAGTTAGTCTTGAATGGATTCTCCAAAAGAAGGCAGTTCATTTGAATGACCACCTCTCTTCAATTTTTCCTATTGGAAAGCTTGTATGAGAGCATTTCTAAAATCTATAGATGAGAGAGTAGTTGATCGTGCAATAGGGTTGGAGCCCTCCCACTGCCACCACACAAGTCGAAGGTGGTGAAGAGGTGGTTGGAGTAAAATCCCCGAAGTTATAAACTAAGACCAAGATTGAATTGGTGGTGTGGAACTCTAAAGGTTTGAATGCTTTATTCAATGTACTGATGTCGAATGAGTTTTGGAGAATCCAAAATTGCAAGACCTCCAACGAGGCATGTGATAGTCTTGAGGTCTCTCATGAGGGAACTACAATGGTCAAGATGTCCCGTTCCCAAGGGTACACCTCTCAGTTCGAGACTTCGAGGATGCAAGAGGAAGAAACATTTAGCAACTTTTAAACTAAACTGTGTGATAATGTTAACTCTTCCTTTGCATTAGGTACCAAAATAGATGATGGTGCCATGGAGTGAAAAATCTTGAGATCTCTACGAGAGAGATTTTATGCTAAGATGACCTCATTAAAGACGAGTGTCAATATGGATTTGGTGTTGGTTGAAGACCTAGTTAGGTCAATTTTGACTTTTGAGATGAATCTTCTTCCATCTAAGAAAGTGCTGGGTATAGCTTTAAATTCAAAAATTAAAGAAGGGGGGTAAATCCGAGTGAGCCCATTTAGGAGAAGAGGACATATTTTATCTTCCACATAAATTCAAAAATTATTTTAAGGCTAGTGATGTTAAGTCCTCAAGGTCGAAAGTAAATCCAAGTAGACCTAAGTCTCCTAGAAAGGGAAAAGAGAGTGGGGGAAAAAATTCTAGACATGAGGTTGAGAAGAAGGGCAAGGCCTCCAATACTATAAATGTCATGGGTTTGGACACATAGTAGCAGAATGTCCAAGTGCTTAGAGGAAGGACATGCCCAAGGATAGGAGGAGAGCCTTGAAGGCTAAGGTGAGTGAGAGTGAAAGTGAGTCCACAACGACTGTTGATTCCTCTTCTCAAAGTGATGAAGAGAACTTCATAGCTTTCATAGGTTCACATGCCTTCGCCCATGAGAAACTTCCAATGAAGAAGAAAAAGAAGTTGAGTCAAGTCCTACCATGGAAGTAGATAACTTAGAAGTTGAAGTCTCTACTAGTGAGGATGAGACCGAAAGTGTTGAGGACCTCCAAGATGCATACAATTAGTTGTATAAGGAGTGTCTAAAACAAAGCAAGAAGTTGCTTTCATTGAGCACGAGGCTCAAAATGAGTGAGGCTGAGAAGAAATCACTTCACATGGACTTAGTGAAGTCCAAGACTCATATTATTGGGCTTGGGGAGGAGAATAATTCCCTCCATGACAAAGTGACCCTTCTTGAGAGTGAGCATAAAAGGCTTTTAGAGTGTAAGAAGGGTCTTGAGTTTAAACTTATCAAACTTGATAGAGACCTTCACGAATAGCAAGAGCTCTTGAAAAGACTTTTCCAAAGCACTGATAAACTTAAAAAAATGTTGGCTATATGGAAAAGTGTGGGTAACAAAAGAGGTTTAGGCTATACTAATGAGAACACCACCTCCACTTCTTCTAAGACTGTGTTTGTAAATGGTAGTCCCAACCCTCCACCTACACAAGTCCTAAAAAGGCTAACATTGGTAAGAGTAAACACTTAAAGAAGCCAGTTAAAAAGGAAACTCAAACCAAATCATTTGTGTGTTTTACTTATGGTGAACATGGTCACTATAGTGCACATTTCATTCATGATAGAAAAATCTTAAATAAGAAGTTCATGCATCTAGCTAACCAATCTAAGGCTTTAAACAACCAAGTGTTAAAATTTTCTAAGCTTTTAAAGAGATTAAGTGAGTCCAAGCATATGCATGTATCATCATCAAGTGGACCACATGCTAGAGTGCACAAAGCTCCTTCTACCCCAAGGTGAATGTTGATTTACACACGTCCGGAGAGAAGAGAATTAGTCCTCCACCCATTCCTTGACCGAACCTGAGTTTTAAGAAAGAAAAACAAGTATGGGTGACTATGGAGGATTTTGAGATGCTCACCATCTCAACCAAGTTGGAGACCCTGAGTGCTTTTAACAAGGTCACGACTTCTAAAAAGGTAGAAGACATGAGAGTGTGGACCTAGGTGCTTATTAATGCATTGCATCAAACACCCAAGGGTCATACATTGTATATATTTTCCTTTGTTTATTTTGATTTATTTTCTATATGAAAAATTCAAAAATAATAGAAATTTGAAAAACCCAAAAACAAAAGAAATTAGAAAATCTAAAAATATTTTAGATGTCAAGTTTGACATTCATTTTTAGGATTTATGATAATTGCTTTATTTGTTCTTTTCTTTGTTTGTTTGCATGTTTATTTGTATTTTTTTATTTGAAAAATACAAAAACATTAGAAAAGAAAAAGCAAAAAGATTTTCTTTTGTTTATTTTTCTTTGTTAATGATCCTGGTAATTCACACTTTGGTTTGCATCATAATTATTCCAACCTTAAATCAAAGTTGAAATGTACATTGCTATGAGTTCATATTAGGGAATAAAGAACTTAGTGACATAAATCTTTTTTTTTTAATACTGCATGATTCATTAGGCTAAGTTTCTATCACCCTAGTGTGCTTGAATATTGTTTACCTTTAAAAAATTCAAAATCAAGTACACGCCTACCATTGACCTTCATACTTAGGAGTATTATTAATTTGAACTATTAATGATCTTAACTGACTCTAAGTGTTGGTGATAGGTGAACAATGACTAAAGGTTAGTTAAACCCTAATCCCTTAAAAGATTCTGAAGGCCAATTGTGTGAAAAGAGCCCAATGTGGCCACTCATTAAAAAGGTGAGGCATAAATAAATGGCTAAAAACAATTGCACTTGAATTGTTGAGAGTACTTATGCTTAAAAAATATTGCTCATTTGTAAAGCTCAAAGAGCTTATGCTAATCAAGTTTAGAAGCATACTTTGAAAATACAAAATCCACAATCGTGTTAATTGAAGCCATAGAGAAGAAGGGATAAAAGAAAATGAAAGTTGTCTAAAAAGAAAAATTATTAGGGCACTCACCAACTGGTCATGTATTCACTTATACGATGCATTAGAAGTTCATATTAAGCTTATTAATGATTTGAACTAAGTGGAATCCTAATTGTGTTGGAGTTTGGTTTCACATAAGTTACACTTGAATTAGTCCAAGTTGAACAAAATTTGAACACGTGTGAGTGAAATTGAACAAAGTGAGGAAACATTGCTTTATGATGCAAGAAATTGATTTCTAATGAAATTTGGATGGAGCTATTGTAATGTGAACATATGTAATTTTCATGATTATAAACATTGAGAATTTATTATTTAATTTGAAAAATTACATTTCAATCCAATTTCATCCATGCATGTTCACTTAGATGCATTTAGATTGTACATACATCCATGCATGCAATGGCGGGTTGAAGGATAGGGTGGATGAGCTAGTGTGGGAATCGATTGGTTCGAAGAGGAGTTGAGGCTGATTTGCCACTTTGGACAGTGAAGGTTCAAGCACTGCCCGAGTGAACTCCTCACCGCTCGAGCGACCTCGTGTAAGTCATTGAATAGGGTTTTAAAACCATGTTTTAAAAGACTTATTGCATTCCAAACCCTCTTATTCACATCCTCAGCCTCTAAATACTATAACCCTTGAGTCTAAGTATTCCCAAACACAATCTATAAGTTTTCAAAGGTCGATTCATCAATTAATCTACAAATCTTCATGAGTGAGACCTAGATTCTTAGAGTGTTTGACTAGATGGCTCCAACAAGAGAGAAAATACCTAGGGTTGTGGAACCACATGTGACGAATGAGAATGTAAGGGTCGAGTACGAGAGTTGAATGGACTGTGCAGGGGACTATGAGGGTTGAATGCAGAGAGATGGATCAAGGGTGTGAGGGTCTGGAGGGTATATGAAAGCTTCCTAAGTAGTGTTAGCATTCAAATTATGAAGATAGTTGCGGTTGGAAGTGAGTAATCGAGCCAAAATGGGAGTTTAGATGAATTTTGATTTTTTCGATTTGGGGAGATAGGGGACTTGGATTTGCACTACGGGAATGAATTAGGGGTCGATTTGGTTGCGGAAAATTTAATTAGTAAATTTCTAGGGTTTATTTTAATGTGATTGAATTTAAAAAAAAATAATAATGAAAAAAATAAAAAAAATTAGAATTTTCCAAAGTTGCACAAAGCACCCTATGGCCTTCACATGCCCTAAGCAGGAGGTGTCTCTTGGAGGTGAAGCGATGGGATGCAGGGCATCATTCCAGCTTTAGAAGTCTTCTAGAGGTTGCTTTAGATGACATAAAACGTCTACAAGAGAGAGAGAGAGAGAGAGAGAGAGAGAGAGAGAGAGAGAGAAGAGACAACAAGAAGAGAAATTTTTTGGCTAGGGTTTGATTCGAGTTGCAAGGCTAACAAGAAAATCTTTGTTTCAACGTGTAGAGTTCACTGGTAAGCTTGGATTTTGAATTGGTTAAGTGGATGATGTCGAATTTGAGTTTAAGGTTTGTTTTGTGTTTCAGTTTTTCAAACGGGTTATGTACTTGGCTTAGTTTTCTTTCTAATTAATCATTTTGGTTGTGTTCCTGGGTGGTTTAGGGGATTTTTGGTTGTTTTGGGAAGATTGGCCGTGTTCCATGGAGGTAGAACAAGAAATTTTGTATTTTGAGAACAACATCTCACAAAATTTTGTATTTTGAGAACAAAAAATAGGTTTTGAGACACAAACCAAACACCACCTAGGTTTTGAAGATAAACTTGGAATTTGATTCAATTGAATTCTTGTTAAAGCTTCGATAGGGGTCTTGTTCCTAGCTAATTTTGACCCAAGGAGTTAATTTTTGGCCTTGGAATTGAATTTAGAGGTCATTTACGGGTCAAAAGTCTAGTTGAAGGCATGGTTCATTTTTGAAAATCAAATTCTTACCTTACTCTTGCCACATATTTGTGGAGTTTGAGGGTAATTCGAGGGGATTGGTTTTTGTGGTTCAAAAATAGTAAGTATGGTGAGTTTCTTGGCTTTGAAATCAATGGAAAAGATGGAGTAGGGAGTGAGAACAAGGGTGACAAAGTAGGGGTGTTGAGCTGGGTTACAGATATGCACGTGTCCACTAAATATCTGAAGATTATGAGTTTAAGCAATGATAATAACCATGAGATATTAATTTTCATATTTAATCAGTAGAAAATAACCTTAATAACGGTCATGTTCAACACCCAAAGTATACTAGTGCAACAATCCGAGACATCAGATAGTCCCCTATAACCAAGACATACTATGCCAGAAGATTGCACTACAATCCTCTTGATGATGTGTCCAATTTCATCTAAGACTGTGAACCTTTACTCATATCATACAAGGATCCAATAATCTGGTCTTCTGTGTATAAGTCGAACTCTACACACCAAATTATCTACAATGTAAAATAAAAGACACACATGCATAGCATATGTTTAATATAATGAAAATATTTTACCCATATAGATTCTTAATAAAAAATGAAGAACTTTTATTAAATAATAAACTGACTTTCACTACAAAAAGCAAGCTTTTAGTATATAACTCTATCAATTCTCCCACTTACACTCAAAGCCATGCTGCCATGCATCTAACTCTCATTCCCTCTACGTGACTGTCAAAAGTCTTTGTCTGTAAGCACTTTGTGAAAGGATCTGCCAGGTTGTTTGTTGATGCAAACTTGGTTAGCAGTATATCACCTCTTTCCACGATGTCTCATATAAGGTGATACTTACGCTCAATGTGTTTTCCCTTCTAATGGATTCATGGCTCCTTTGAGTTAGCAACCGCTCCTTTATTGTCACAATAAAGTATAATGGTCGATCTTACTTAATGTACCATTTCTTAATCCATAAGGAAGTTTCTGAGCCAAACTGCCTCAGAGGCTGCAACGTATTCGGCCTCCATAGTGGAATCAACAATACAAAATTGTTTGATACTCCTCCAACTTATGACTCCACCTCCTAGAGTAAACACATATCCTAAAGTAGACTTCCTGGAGTTTTTATTTGACTAAAAATTGGAATCTGTGCACCTGAGGGGTACTAGACTATCTGCCTGTTAAACCAACATATAATCTCTCGTCCTTTTCAGGTACTTGAGAATATATTTTACTGTAGTCCAATGTTCTTGCACAGGGTTAGACTAATATTTATTAACCATGCCAATGGAAAAATAGATATTAGGTCTAGTACAAAGCATAGCATACATGAGACTTTCCACTACCGAAGCATAAGGAACTGGCTTCCTGCTCTCTATCTCTTCAGGTGTCATATGTCCTCCTTTGATAGAGAAACTCCATGTTTGAAAGGAAGAAATCCCTTCTTGGAATGGTATCGATGTAGGTAGCCTGAGATAAGCCTAACGTCTTATCCTTGCGATATCGTATAAGCTTGATCCAAAGGATATGGCTAGCTTCCCCCAATTCCTTCATATCGAACTGATTAGATAACTATACCCTAACAGAAGATAACAACCCCACATCATTTCCGATGAGCAAGATATCATCCACATTAAGTACTAGGAAAACCACCACGTTTTTGTTACGCTTTTTATACACACAGGACTCATCCTAGCATTGATTAAAACCAAAAGATTTTATAGTTTGATCAAAATGAATATTCCAAGACTTAGATGCCTGCTTAAGTCCATTTTATGGACCTCCTAAGCTTGCATACTAGATGCTCTTGGCCCTTTGCTACAAATCTATCTAGTTGCACTATATGGATGCACTCGTCAAGATTCCCATTGAGAAATGTTGTCTAGACATCCATTTTCCAAATCTCATAATCGAGACGAGTCACAATCGATAAGAGAATCCAAATCAACTTTAGCATAGCTATCGCCAAAAAAGTCTCCATATAATCGATTCCCTTTTTCTGAGTAAACCCTTTCTCAACAAGCCTTGCTTTAAAAGTTTCTAGCTTACCATCTGATCATCTCTTCCTCTTGTAGACCCACTTGCATCCATTGAGTTTTATCCCATCGGGTGGTTCTACAAGTTCCCAGACCTGATTGAAGTACATGGACTCCATTTCAGACATCATAGTCTTTTGCCAAAGTTCTACATCTCTATCTTAGAGTGCTTTATTGTAGGTCTAGGGATCGGCCTTTTGTTTCTCAGGGATCCTGTCAAAAACCTCTCCTAAGAACATATACTGGTCGGGTTGACGAACAACCCTCCCACTACGATGAGGCACTACCCTGTATTTGTGTATTATTAGTGACATGTTGTGTTGGATCTACACGAGTATTGATATTCCTCCCACTACAACGAGGCATTTGGATATCGTCTACTCTTTCATGGGATGTTTCCTCTTGTATAGTTGGTATTGAAGAAGTATTCATTGATCTATCTTTTCTCAACTCCTTAAGAACAATTATACTCTTGGGCTTGTGATCCATCACGTAGTCTTCCTCTAAGAATCGGGCATTGGTGCTAACAATGACCTTATGATTCTTAGGACTATAGAAAAGACCACCTTTTGTTCCTCTTGGATACCCTATAAACAAGCAGACTTCTATTCTTGATTCCAGCTTATTTGTGTTTCCTTTCAGCACATGTGCTAGACTCCCCTAAATTCGAACATGCCACAAGCTAGGTTTATGTCTAGTCCATAGTTCTTTAGGAGTAGTAGGTACTGATTTAGATGGTACCAAGTTTAGAATATATGCCACGGTTTCCAAGGCATATCCCCAAAAGGAATCTAGGGAAATTAAATAACTCATCATAGATCTCACCATATCCATAAGAGTCTTATTCCTTCTTTCTGCCACACCATTTTGTTGTGGTGTGCCAGGTGTAGACAACTGGGATGTAATCCCTACCTCTGATAAGTAGTCCAAAAATCTCCGTAGAGGTATTCACCACCACGTTCAGATCGTAATGTCTTGATACACTTTCCTTGATGCTTCTTCATTTCAGCCTTAAATTCTTAGAATTTCTCAAAGCATTCAGATTTATGGTGCATTAAATAAATGTGCCCATACCTTGAATAATCATCAATGAAAGTGATGAAATATTCAAAGCCTCCTTTAGCTTGGATAGTTATAGGTCCACACAAATTAGAGTGATCCAATGCCAACAGATGTTTTGCTTTATAGCCCTTGGCCGTAATAGGCCTCTTGGTTATTTTACCTTCCAAGCAAGATTTACAAACTAGAAGTGCCTCCATTTCCAATGAATTTAATGGTCTATCTGTGACCAGTCTTTGAATCCTCCTTAATTTAATATGACCCAAGTGTAAGTGCCAAAGACACGTTTGGTTCATTTTAGAAGGTTCCTTTCTCTTACATGACAAGGTACTAGTGTTATTCATTTCAGTTAATTGCAGTGTGAGTGAGACATGATTAATAATATAAAGATCATTCACTAATGAACCAGAATAGATAAAATCCTTATTATATTTAATAACCACATAGTTACTAAAACAAACATTTTATCCATCCTTAACTAATTTAGAAATTGAGACTAAGTTTCTTCTAATATTAGGTGCACAGAGACAATCTTTCAAAATTAAAACTCTATCTGTACTAAAACATAAATGTAAATCTCTTACTACAACTACTGCCACTCTCGTAGCATTGCCCATATGTAGATAAATCTCCCCCATCACTAAGCCGCCTGGTTTCCTGGAACACTTGTAAGAATTTGTAGACATGATTAGTGGCTCCCGTATCTATACATCAGGTACCTGTAGATAACACCACTAAACATGATTGAACGACTAGTAAATGAGATTTACCTATATTGTTCACTTTGTTAAGGTAGACCGGATATTGCTTCTTCCAGTGTTCTAACTGCTTGCAATGAAAACACTTGCCCTTAGGCTTTTTCACTACCCCTTGAGGGCCAACAAGTTGCTTTTGTGCCCTTTTCTCCTTCTTCTTGCCTTTTGGTTGAGAAGCAAAACCTTTCTCAATCGTATAAGCACGAGGTTGATGCTGAAAGAGACCTTCAGCTGCATGGAGTTCCTTAAGGAGTCCTGCCAGAGAATAAGAATGTTTATTCATATTGTAATTAAGGAAAAACTGCTTAAAAGACTCTAGCAGAGACTGGAGTATGATATCAACCTAGGTTTTCCTGTCAATTTCATCTCTTAGGATCTCTAGTTAATTAAGAAGACTCATCATCTTTAGAACATGATTTGTTATTGGTGCCCCCTCAGACATGCTTTTGTTCATCAGATCTTTCATTGCAACTTGCCCAGCAACACGATTTTGATCCCCAAATAATTCTTTGAGGTTCATAATCATGTTGTAGGCGGTGGCCATAAGCTCATGCTAATTTTGTAACACACTTGACATAGATGCCAAAATGTAGCACCGCGCCATCTCATAAGCTTTTTTCCACCTCTGGTGAGCCTGGACTTCCTGTTCAGTTGCCCCCTCATCGGGTTCATCTGGACAAAGATCAGTGAGCACAAACTTGTACTCCTCTACAGTCAACACAATATCCAAGTTTCTTTTCCAGTCTATATAGTTTGACCTAGTTAGTTTGTGTACTTAAAGTATGACAGAAAGAGGATTGAATGAACCCATTTCAAAACCTAAAATTGCATAATTAAAAATTATAATGGGCAAAATAAAAACATCAAATTCAAATTTAAATTTGGTTCCCTCTACCAATTTCTAAACGAATTCTCTAGTAGCCTGAATCATCGTGAATAGCATGCCTCGATAGGAAGGACGTCTACTATCCATTATTTGTCCAGACAGGCCATTACCTATTAACTTTACTCTCTAGCCACTATACCGTGACAAGTAAAATTAAATAGCTGGCTTAACTTTAGTCCGATAAATAGCAATAGTGACTCAGATAGAGAGAATACTACTATTTATTCGTAAGTGTATACCATTACTTAATTTTGTGTCTATTTGTTTCATAATGAATCCCTTCAGATGGAGAAGTAAACTCATACTAACAATTATCCAAAATTATCCTCTTGGGAAGTTTGTACCAGTGATTCTATACTTAATTTCATCCGATAGAAAGGAAGGCACTAAAGCCAACACGAAAATTAATTACATCACCTACAAACCACTGATGGAGACTCTGGGATTTATACAAAATAAATTCCCTCTCCCACTTAATTATTTAATACTTTGTGAGGATTATCAAAAAAAATTATCCAATTTTTATTAAGATAAAATATAAGGATATTTGACATATTTATAAAGATGCCGAGTTATCCCATCTTTATTTGTAGTATGTATACATGTAATAAATAAAATATCAAATTCCCACAACTATCCATACAAAAATTGAGAATTTAATTTTATTTTTTAATTACACATACATACTTTTGAACATCTCTAAGAAGACTATTTAAACAAAGACTCACAGCTGTTGTGGTTATGTCTAGAGTCTCAATGCAAAAGGGAGTCTGCAGCAGTCATTGATGAATCCAGCCACCTCCATGTTGTTCTACGCTACGAGGATCAACCTGCCCGGTCAGGTCGCGGGGATTGACTTCTAAAACAATTTCTTCTTCATGAAATTAATTTTTGATGTGAAAAACTACTTCTGGACAGTCATCTTCCACATCAAATCCCATACAAAAATAACAGCAATAATACATGGCCCTATGCCTCCACAAGGGATTTTATATACTACCATCAATATTACAACACAAATAAACCTTTGTGTGAATGTTTCCAATAATATTAACCACGAATAAACCATTGTAGGATCCAATCACATAAAACAATAATAAAAATACGTGACCATAATAGCGGGACAAGAAGGCTGTAAAACAAAGATTAGCACTGTTCTACGTTCTACCCATCAATCATGATATACATCTACTCGTTTTACTTGGACAACATGATTATATTCAATATATATGCGGTATCAGCAATGGCTTTGATACCACTTGTTGGAACGGTAGTCTCAAGATCCATTGATGGCGCGTATAATTAATTACAAAAAATTATTTGTCTATTAACTCTACAAGGCAGAATTAAGGTTTACCTTTGACGAGCAGATCCGCACAAATGAAGACAGATGCAAATCAAACAGTCGGCTCGATGAACCTCATGATCTTCTATTGTATGTTCTTCCACACCAAAATCCGAATGCAGTGTAGGCTGCAATCCTTCAAATTTTCTCCCTTGCTCTCTTTCTACCTCTTCTAATCATGAATGTAAAGTCTGTGGCTGAGAGAACCAGGGAGTGCGTTTATTTATAGGCTATAGTAGAGACCCTAAGAAAAAATAAGGGTCGGGCTTCCAATGGGCTTAGGAATCCTATGTGCAACCCAGAACAAACATCATACAGTCCACTAATAATAAATTAGCCCATTAAAAACTTATTATTGATCTCTCGGGCCTTATCTCAAAATTATATTTTGAGTTTGTCGTTATTATATTCTTAATAATCTCCCCATGTTTAAGATTATAGATGTTTGTGAATTAATTAAATTACTAATAATTATATTTAATTGACTTCTTTTTATCCTTGAGATCTTACCACTTAACTTATTTGTTATGTCGGATAATTAAATTCACTTGCAGGGCTTGACATGTACAAAACTTATGAGCTTTCTCAAGAGGACATCATCAACCCTTTTAAATACAGGGATGTGGTTTGTTTTAATAATTAATTTTCACCATACAAATAATGTCATCTTCCAATTCACGCAGTTTGTTGACTCAAATGAATTTCACTATTTGATGAATGAAAGTAACAATCATTATATGTATGTGTCCATTAAATATCTCAGGATTAAGAGCTTAAGCAATCATAATAATTATGAAGTATTTATTTTCATATTTAGTAAGTAAAAAAAATAACCTCAATAACAATCATGTTTAATACCCAAAGTGTATTAGTGTAACAATCCGAGACATTAGACAGTCTCCTATAGCCAAGACAGACGATGCCAGAAGATTACACTACAATCCTATAGATAGTGTATCCAATTCCATTAAAGAATGTGAACATTTACTCATATCATACGAGAATCCGATAATCTGGTCTTCTGTGTATAAGCCAAACTCTACACACCAGATTATCTACAATGTAAAATAAAAGACAGACATGCAGAACATATATTTAATATAATGCAAACATTTTACCCATACAAATTTTCAAAAGAAAATAATTTTTTTTATTAAATAATAAAATGAGTTTTACTACAAAAACAAGCTTTTAGTATGTAACTCAATTAGTATAGGTTAGGGACAATAGCCAAAGGAAGAAGAAGAGAAGGAGGAGGAGGAGGAAGGGGGGACCACTATCCACTCCGTTGGTGCATTAGGGCGTGTCCAAGGTCCCCAAGGCGTATGGTTGATCCCAACATCTATACGGAGGTCCTCGTAAAAGTTTGTCGCGATCTTATACTCCAGTCAATTCGATGTGTAAAATGTTTGTTTTGCCCTCCAGGGTCGATTTGACCTTTTTTATTTGGGTGGTTTGGGTCAAACAAATTTGATATTGACTTTTAAATAGTTAAATTGAGTAATTGTACGAACTTTCATTGAATTTTTTTTGGCAGTTTTAGATCGAAATACCGCGTGAGGTAGGTTAATTCCAGAACGGGGGCGAGATTCTCTAAACTTCTTTCAAACTTATTGAATATGTTATTTTTGTTTCCTAACATATTTTTGAACTATTGATTTGGTGATTTTGAATTGACTTCGAATCCAGACACGGTTAGTGTGGAACCTCAAAATCTAGGGATCCTTTCTCAACCCGTTGATCACCCAACAACTCGCAAAAATATATGTGAGTACCGTAAAACTCGATACCATGTCGTTACACCCCAATCACCGGGATCATAACCAAAACGGAATTTAGGCAGAGTCTCCTTTGTCCGGGAGCTCTACCCAATGCGTAACCTGTGCATACAATAATCATACAACTATTCCAAGGTCCACATCCCAAAGTACAGTCTCAACATTCAACCAATCACATCATCCAAATGAAAAAGCTGAAGATGTGAAGGCTCAACAATGTCACAGTTAAAATTTCAATTTTTGGTAAGAGGTACCAGTACCTATGATAAATGGTATCGGTATCTGAGTCCTCTGGTTGCTAGGTACTGGTACCTATAAGACTTGGTACCTGTACCTGGGCCCCCGACAGTGTGGTACCGGTACCTGTGAAAAAAGGTACCGATACCTGAGCTCTCTAGATGCCAGGTAATTGTGAGATACCGGTACCTAGAGCCCAAATTTTCCCCTAACTCACCATAATCCATCTTTTACTTAATAAACTCATTCAACACCAATTCCATTCATTTGTTTTACAAAAAAATAATGTCCCATTACATGCCTTTGTCAAAATACAAGCTTTGTACATAATTTACACAAGGCCAAAACAAAATTATACATGGGATTACAAAAGGTAATTTAAGAGCCACAACCCAGCTCTGTCATCAACATGGGCCCAAGTTAGGACCATCCGTCAAAGCTTGTTCAACACCTGAAATATATACCCATAAAGGTGAGCCACGCTCAATAGAGTATCTCCTAAGGAGGTTATTCCCCAACCCAGATGCATATAAAATGTCACTTGCAAGTCATCACATCAAACATCCATTCAAATATGGAAATTTCATATATGAATGCCACTATTTCATGCCATGTCATGAGATGGAAATCATGTATGCAATGCAAACCCGAGCCCTCCACCGGCTCGCATAACACATGCCATGTCAAGCGTATGCAACCGGACATTCCAAGCCCCTACCATTGATGTTAGACATCCAATGACCATTTTATAAAACCTTGTGTCTTTCTTGGGGTATGTATTTATGGACTTCCACCAACGGTCACCTAACCGACATGGCATTTATGGACTTCTCCCAACGGTTCCGCATACACCGACACACTTTATGGACTCAATACCAGTGGGAGTGCGTATCCGAAATTACTAGGTCTCAAACCCGGGGGAGAATCTAGCCCTTCTTGCTAACCCGACACATTTATTCAATGCAAACTTGTGCGACTTAGTTGAACCTCGGCCCAATCTTCCCGAGCCCACGTATCAACCCACCACAGATGGTGTTTGATAAAAAATATGCACATACACCCACACTCATATCGAATGCCCATGAATGCAATGCCAACTGTGCATATGCGAATGTAGTAAGCAATTACATTTCATATCATCATGCAATCAAATTGTATGATTGTAATTTATGTTAAATGCTTATCATATCTTAAGCATATAATGAACATATCCAATTCCCACAAACCTTTCTAAATTCCTCAAATTTCAATTATATTATAAAACATATATTAACATTTCATGCCATCACTAAGCATTTTTTCAAACACTTAGTAGGCAACATTATGTAAATACATATCATGCCCAACAACACATTATCCATGAAATTCATATTAAGCAATTTCATCAAACCCAAATTATACAAGAATTAGTTTTATACATGAGAATAAAACCCTAGGTATGTTTTATACATGAGAATTCATCTCTAACACCCTACCCATTTCATATTTCAACCCTTGGTTTGAAATAAACATAGATAGGAAAGGAACGCTACCTCTTGTAGCGTATATCCGCGTAGAAGAAACCCCAAAGACTTCAAATCAAGCCTTCCAAAATTTATCCCTAAATTATCGTCTTTTAGATTTTGGAGAAAACCGCGATCATTTGTATGGATGCTTAGCTCTCGTGGCTCGAAGCGATCTGATGGTTGGATTTTGGAGGATCAAGGGAAGAAGGTGAAGAAAGCTTTGACTTTTTTCTCTTTCTCTTTCTCTCTCTCTCTCTCTCTCTCTCTCTATATATATATATATATATATATATATATATATATATATATATATATATATATATTTTCAGAAGTGGCTGAAGAAATGGGGGAATAATTATGATTTTCTTCCCCTTTTTATACTCTTCAAACACTTGGCCCTCATTGTGCCGCACCTCACTTTGTTTGGTCTAATTTTATCCCGAATCAATTAAATATTGTCTAATTTTAAGTTTAATGTATTTTTATTGAACTAGTTTTAAATTATTTCTCGAATTCCATAAATAAAATCTTATCGTATTTATTTTACTTGCACGACGCTCGATCACATCGTAAAACGCAAAAAATTCTGTCTAGGAATTCGACAAAAATTGTTTGGGTAACTAGATTTCACGAGATGAATCCAACGGTGAAGTCTGTTTCGTCATCCGAGTTATAAAAAATTTAGATTTTTAACCCGTATCGTAGCGGCCAATTATTGTTTTGTCCTTTTTAATAAAATTTTAATTTTTCCGGGTTTTACATTCTTCCCCCCTAAAGGAATTTCATCTCCGAAATTACACACATGCACGTCTAACAAATGCATATGCAACAAGTCATGTACTACTCTATGACTACAAGAAATGTACCTCAATCCTAAAACAGGAACGGTTGGGTAGCACGGATAGTGTCCTCACGCTCTCATGACGCCTCTTCTATACCACAGTGCTGCCACAACATATTCACTAGCCTCACAGTCTTGCCATACAAAACCTGATCTCGACTATCCATTATACGCTCCAGTCCGTCCTCGAAGGTCTCATCCGCATCAACAACCAGCTCACCCAAATCCACCACATGGGTAGGGTCTGAAGTATACTTCAAGAGCATGAAGACATGGAACACTGCGTGAACACTTGATAGATTTGCCCTTTAAGCCAACCAATAAGCAACTGTATCAACCCTCTCGAGTACCTTGAAGGGCCCGATATACCTCGACGAAAACTTTTACTGCTTTCTGAACCTGACCACTCTCTGCTTAGGCATAACCTTCAAGAAGATATGATTTCTAACCTCGAACTCCAGAGGTCTCCATCGCCTGTCGGCATAGCTCTTCTGTCGGCTCTATGCCGTAAGAAGACACTTCTGTATCAAGTTCACCTTCTCTAAGGTGTCTCTAATCAAGTCCAGACCCGTGGAAGGTCCCTCTCTAACCTCTGTCTAATAGACCAGAGAATGAAACCACCTCCCATTAAGTGTCTTATAAGGTGCCATCTATATGCTTGCCCGATAACTGTTGTTGTAGGCGAACTCTAGTAAGGGTAAGTGTTCCGGCCAACTACCCTTGAGGTCAAGGACGTATACCCGAATCATGTCCTCTAAAATCTGATTGGTTCTCTCTAACTGATCATCCATCTAGGGATGAAAAGCTATACTGATCATCAATTGTGTCCCCATAGCTTGCTGAAAGCTCTCCCAAAAATGAACCATGAACTTGAGATCCCGATTCGATACTATAGATACGGGTACCCCTTGTAACTAGACTATCTCCCGTATATACAACCTGCCGAATTCCTTCAGTGTGAAGGTCATCTGCACAACCAAAACTTGTGCCAACTTCATAAGCCGTTCCACGATTACCCACACAGCGTCATGCTCACGTGAAGTCCGTGGTAAGTGTGTCACAAAATCCATAGTGACGTATTCCCACTTCCACTTAGCCACCTCCAAAGTCTGAAGCAACCCTGCTGGTCTCTAGTGCTCGACCTTTACCTGCTGACACATAAGACATCTACTAACAAAGTCTCTCACATATATCTTCATCCCACTCCAGTAATACTGGCAATGAAGATCATGGTACATCTTCGTGCCACTGGGATGCATAACAAAACATAAGCAATGAAACTCCCTGAGGATCTTCCCCCTTAGATCCGTAGACTAGGGAACCATGACCCTTCTCCTGAATCAAAGACTGGGATTAGCGTGAATGGCCCAACCTTTGTCACCTGTACTCGACTACACCCAGTCCCTAATGAACAATATCTCTGTGTCCTATCCCTAGGACTCGATCACACTGCTCAATAAGGAAGGTGTAGCTACCAGACTCCCCAAAGTGCCCTGAGCCTGAACCTTGTAGTGTAGCCCAAACTGTTCCACAGTCTCGAGCATCTACCACTCCCAGGAAGCTATACTAGCCAAGACTCCAACGACTTCCGATTGAGTGCATTAGTCACCACATTCGCCTTACCAAGATGGTAATGCAAGGTGAGGTCATAATCCTCCAAGTACTCCATCCACCTGTTCTACCTCATGTTGAGGTCCTGTTGCTTGAAGATGTACTTCAGACTCTTGTGGTCCGAAAACACCTCAAACTGCTCTATGTACAAATAGTGGCGCCATGCTTTCAAGGCAAAGACAACGGTCGCTAACTCCATGTCGTGTGTGGGGTACTTTTGCTCGTGACTCTTCAACTATTGTGAACCATAAGCTACCATCTTCCCAGACTGCACCAGATTATATCTAAGTCCGTCCTTTGAGGCATCACAATAGACAATGTATTGATGCATAGTTAAAATCAACATTTCACTATGCACTTATAAGTCTAATTATGCTTTGATGGAGTTTAAATGATGACATTTCAGGAAAAAGTTGTACAGAGGACTAAAGTCAATGAATACCAAACTTTCAAGCAACACCCACGTGTTCTGGAAGAGAATTGGAGAAGGAGGAAGCAAAGCATCAACGTTTGAACACCAATCCATGTTTGAACGCCATCTTGATATAATTGAGGGTCCCTAAGACATTGCTAGGGTGATGGAACGTGGCATGTTGTAGCTATTTCCTGAGAAGAACAAGAGCTACTTGAGTATAACATTCGAATGTCAATCCACGTTCGAACGCTATCTTGAATTATTTGAGGACCCCTAGAAGACTGCTAGGGTGATGAGATGTGGCCTGTTGCAACTATCTACTGTGGGTGACAAAATCCACTTGAGTACCACGTTCAAACTCCAATCCCCATTCAAACGCCCATCAAAGAAGACAGGCTTCCACGTTCGAACGCCAAAAATGTTCGAACGTTGTTCCCAGTCAGGCAGCAGGAAGATTAGATCTTCTTCCGGATTTTTTGGCTTTCACTTGGAATTTTAGCAGAACTATTCTTTTACTCTCCTTTTACCCCCTCCTCCTTGCCTATAAATACCTTCCATTGGAGCTTGTTAAAGGCCAGAGGAAGAAATCCTCCAAATGTAACTAGCTTTCTTTTACTTTAATTATTAGTTTCATTAGCTTCCATTGTAAAAGCTTCTTTCTTCACTTAGAGGAGTGAACTCTCTCACCTTTCTAGCTCTCTTGTAGCCTTGAAGGGTGGGTAGTGATTCACTCAATCTTCGTCGAAGATAGGCTTATTGTGTAGTGTAGTTTCTCTTGTAACTCCTCTACTTGGAGGGATGAGAATCACTCACTTTTCTAACTTTCTCAAAGCCATGAAGAGTGAATAGTTTCTCATTCACTCTTTAGTAAGAGGTGATGGACATGTATAAATCATTCGGAAGTTATTTTTGTGTATTTCATTTATACTTAATGCTTTATCTTTTGATTGCTTATTAAATGATTGAATGCATCTAGCAAAACTAAGGTACTTTGTACAATCATGAGTCCTTTCTAAGACAAAATGACTCTTGGCATAGGAGGATTCATTGGTTCTTTGCAAGTACTCTAGCTAGGTCTTCATGACTACATTTCAATTTTCACTATTATTGTGCTTCAATTAAGAATGGAATAATATCACAGTGGTTGGATGACTTGTAGAATTACTTACTTGTTTGTAGACGAGTTGAGTCCCGACACTGAAAATTCTTGTAAATCTCTACAAAGACATCGGAACCGTGCCCTTAATTCTCACAGTCCATCTTCATCCTCCAATTAACTTGCTGTTGACATAGGGGTTAATTGAGTTCTCAAGCACAAATATAACAACTAGATGATTGACTACATGTCCAGATCCTTGAGCTAAAGGGTGACTCTCTAAGCCATTACTCCTCAGCGCCATCTCCCGGTGCCTTTTGAGCTCCATAACGGCTATACATAACCACGTGTCGATTTGGGGGTTGCTGAGCCGCTTGAAGTCCCGTCAACTGCCCCCAGCCTCCATTTTCCTTGCGACGTGGGACAAGTGGCGCAAGGAGAGTGGAGGCTTGCTGAACACGCCTGGGTTATAGGGGCAGTTACTTGCACGTCTGGTGCCGCACTTTTCAAATTTCCACTTGATGACTGCCTCTTCAATTCTCGCTCCTGCCGTATTGTATAAATCAGAGATTTCCCATCCATTTATAGACTTTGAATCTTTGAATTTTCTCTCGGCAATCAACTTCTGAATACCCCCTTATTCTCCTGAGCGACCGTTCTCTCTCCCCCGAGCACCTTTTCTAAAGTTCTTTCATCTGTAAGTACTTTCCTTTCCCCAACTTCTCCTTCATCTTCTCATTCTCCTTCTACATTTCTTCAAAAAAATCATTCATGGCCAGAATACGCAGAACAGTAGTTAGGGAACTCGCTAGGCCTAGGGATACTGGTAGGTTGAGGAGAACCGAAGTAAAAGACACCAATATTAAAGCTTTTAGGGCTAGGTACCACATCCCTGAGCCTGTTTATACTTTTGCCTTTGATCCTGAGTTCCATAGGACTGATATAAGGAGTGTAGAACTCGTGACCTTCTATACCAAAGCCATTATGGAAGAGGGAGTTAGGTTCCCCCTCCATACCCTCTTGCTGAAGATGCTAATGCATTTGAGGATTTTCCCCCTCCAGTGTGGCATAAATTTCTTCAAAGTAGTCATGAGCGTGGTCGCCCTAAATGCTCGGCTGGGGGTTAACCTGGGGGTAGATGAAATCTTGTTCTGCTATGACTTAAAATTAGTCAGCAGGGGCAGATTCTACCTTCAGGCTCGGGACACTTCCATGTATCTGGTGACATATATGTCGGACTCGGACAAGGGGTATCTCCAGGATCTAATCATGCTTGGCGAAAGTTGGAAAAAGGGTGACGGGCCCGAGTATGATGAATTATACTGCCCCAAAGTGTCGAAGAGTCCAGGTGTGTACTGCATAAACTTTACATTTGTTCGGCTCTCATTACTGTTTCTGACTATTTGCTTGTTTCTTGTGGCAGACGGATACAAGGCCGACGTTGTTCAATCCTTGAAGTCTCAAGTAGCGTTCGAGAACTTGATCAAAGTTTTGTCCTATAATCCATCCGACCCGTTCGCTCGGGCAGCTCATGTACTGCTCGACTACCACCACACTTACACAAGATTTTCACAGGTCCCTCCTCCATTCGATCCTTCGATCTGGGAGGACCACTCTTCTGAGGAAGAGGACCTAGAAACCGATCGCAATCGAGAAACCGAGCGCATTCCCTCTCTAGACGAAATGTTTAACTTCCCCACCATCACTATGGAGAGTCTTGAGGCTGCCTCAGCAGCAAGGAGAGCAAGGCTCTCGGGGGTTGGTGAGCTGTCTGGCACTGCCCCAATTGTCGTGCCACCACCTCCTCCGCCGCGCCAACAACCACTACCACCACCGGAGTAGCAACGTCAACAACATCCACCTCGAGACCCAGTGGTCCCGCCAAGGGAACAACAATAGCGCCGGGACCAAGGCATCCCCTCGGGGATAGAGGAGCGACAGAGGGATCGACGCAGTCGGGACCCCGAGCCTTCAATTGAACACCGAGTTAAGCAATGCCATGACATCCCGACGCCAAATGTCCCCGCCGAGTGGGCTTCCTGAGCTGTCACAAGGAGGGGCCAACCTGTTTTGGAGTCTGACTCCATTATCCACTCCCCAGATGTTGCTTTGGCCGTCAATGGGAGTCTTCACTTTGAGGCCAACATGGCTGTGCTGCAAGACTACGGGGACAACCGGCTCCTGCAAGGAGTCATTCAATGGTAAGTATGTCGAGTCCCTTTCTAAGCCTTTTCTCTTTTGATCGTTTGGCCTTTTCTGACTTCTGTTCTCCTTTCTTCTCAGGCCTGCCAATAGATGAGGGCCATCATTGATCATTTTTGGGAGTATAAGACCAAAGCCAATTAGGCCCGGGCCGAACTGGCCCAAAAAGATAAACATATCCTTTGGGTGGAGAGGACGGTTGACGATCAAACCAGACACATTGTCGACCTGATCCGCAAGGCCAAGGCCCTCACTGCTGAACTGGACAAGGCAAAGGCAGCCGAGGCCGAGGCAACGAAGAGAATGGAGGAGGCTGAGCTCCGAGTTTTCGTCGCCGATGTGAAGCTGCTTGACGCCGAGGCTATCATCAATGCCTTGACTTCAAAAGTGGAAACTTTGGAGGGAGAAAAGGTTGGGGAGTCTGAGAGAACCCAGAAGGCGTGCATGGACCTATATTACCAGTGTCAAGATCAAATGGTCCTGGCCTTTGAAGAAGCAAAGAAGAGGGCCTTCAAGGAGGGCTGGGACGGGGCCCTTCACGCCGTCGAGGTTGAAGTTGGCTCATCCCTTTTTTTGATGCATAGTCTACTCGGGGAGCTCGAAGTCAGGGACTTCCCCGAGGTGCAGCAACAATCTGAGCCAGCTTCAGGACCAGCCGAAGGAGCGGGAGGGACCAAAGGCAAGAACGTATCGATTACAGTTAGTGACAGTTATGAAGAACATCATTCCTCCCCTTGGCTCCCTTCCCCTTCCCTCCCGAGCCACCACGGTGACCTCCTGGTTCCCAATACTCCAGTCATTCATCCTGGGGGCCGAGACAGAGCTTGATGAAATACTTGGCGTTGGGGAGGGCTCGCTGCGACCGCGGGGTTTGCTTGTCGAAGAAGCAGATCTCGGAGGAAATCCTAAGGAGCAGGCTGATCCAGAAGGCCAAAGGGATCCTTAACTTATTTTTTGCTTTTTGTTCTTTCTCTTCTGTATGCCCCGGGGGATGCAAAAGTCCCTTTCTTTTTTTTTTCTTTTGATCAATGAAACTTTCTTTTTATTATGATCTTCTTTTACTTCATAGCTTTATTTCACTGTACTGAACTGTGTCATTTAAAATGCACAAGTATTTGGGACTTGCCTTGCTGGTATCATACCACTTGGGACCGTGCCCTTAACGACCGAGGACAAGACTCGTGTTAACTTTTCGAGGGCGATACTCCAAGGGTGGAGTCTTATACCCCTCGGGGCCGTGCCCCTAACGACCGAGCCTAAGGCTCGTGTTTAAATTTTCAGGGGCAATGCTCCAAGGTTGGAGTCTTATACCCCCTCAGGGCCGTGCCCCTAACGATCGAGCCTAAGGCTCGTGTTAACTTTTCGAGGGCGATGCTCCAAGGGTGTAGTCTTATACCCCTCGGGGTCGTGCCCCTAACGACCGAGCCCTAGGCTCATGTTAACTTTTCTAGGGCGATGCTCCAAGGGTGGAGTCTTATACCTCTCGGGGCCGTGCCCTTAACGATCGAGCCCACGGCTCGTGTTAATCATTTATCGAGAACCAAAGCCTAGGATTCAACTTAGTAGTAATATCCCTTCAAATTCAATACATTCCAAGGTCGATTTACATCATTGCCATCCATGTCTCATAGTCTATATGCCCCTGTGCCCCCCACAACGATTACTTTGTAAGGGCCTTCCCAATTGGGGCCGAGTTTCCCATCAGTGGTTCCCGAGTAGTGCCCACAACTTTGCGTAACACCAAGTCTCCTACTTGAAAATTCCTCGTTCGGACCTTCTTCTGGTGTTGTCTTGACAACTCTCCTTGGTACTTTGCTAGCCTGATAGATGCCAGTTCTCTTTTCTCTTCAGCTAAGTCAAGATCCCTAGCAAGTGTCTGATCATTGTTTCCTAACTCAAAGGCTTGACTTCGTATTGTTGGAAGCCCTATTTCCAAAGGAATGACAGCCTCGACCCCATATGTCATGGCATACAGCGTTTCGCCTGTTAAAGTTCTTGGGGTTGTCCTATAGGACCACAACACATTGAGTAACTCCTCGGTCCATTTACCTTTTGCTTTTTTCAACCTCTTCTTGATTCCAGCCAAAACAGTCTTATTTGAAACCTCAGCCTGTCCATTACCTTGTGGATATGCCGGGGTGAAGCAATAGTTGCGTATTCCAAATCCCGAACAAAACTTCATGAAAGGACCACTGTTACATTGAGTGCCGTTGTCCAAGATGATGGCCCAAGGGACTCCGAACTGAGTAATAATGTTATGCCATACAAACTTCTTTGTTTCGATGTCCCGAATATGGCTTAGAGGCTCGGCTTCGATCCACTTTGTGAAATAATCAGTAGCTACTAGGAGAAATTTCTTGTTCAAAGGGTTCTCGGAAGAGGCCCTATAATATCCATGCCCCACCGAGAGAATGGCCAGGGACTTGTCAATAAGTTCAAATCTCATGCTAGTTGTCGAATGATGGGAGCGAATTTCTGACACTTATCACATTTCTGAGCGCAGCTCTTCGCATCCTTCTGCATGTACGACCACCAATACCCATGAGACATTGCTCGGTGTGTGAGGGATCTTCCACCTGTATGACTCCCACATACACCCTTATGAACCTCATAGAGCAAAGATTCTATTTTATCCTCGGGGACACATAGTAAATGTGACCCCGAGAAGGATCTCCTATATAACTTGTGATCGACAGATATCCAGAACCTGGGAGCCTTGAGTTTGATCTTCCTGGCTTCTTTGAGATCCTTGAGGAGTACCTCTTCCATCAAATATTTAATTAAGGGTTCATCCAACTCGGAGGCGTTCTTTGGACTTGTGTCGGTAGTACCTACTCGGCCTTTGTGTCTCTTATACTTGGACTTTCCCGGTTTTCAATGATAATACGCCGAGTCACCTCTGAAGCCAATGTTGAGGCGAGATAGGCTAGCGCATTGGCATGGGTATTATGATCCCTTGGAATTTGGGACACTTCTACCTTCTCCAACTTCTTGATCCCCGATTTTGCCTTTATTCTGCTATCCCGAACCTCAAAGTCGCCATTGATTTGATTTACTACCAACTGGGAGTTACAAAAAATGTGGAGGCGTCTAACCCCGATCGAATACGCAATATCGAGTTTTGCCAACATCGCCTCGTACTCGGCCTCATTATTAGATGCTCTGAATCCCAATCTGATAGCTTGCTCCATTGTGAATCCTCCGGAACTAGCCAATACTACACCTACTCCTGCCCCCCTTGCGTTCGAGGATCCATCTACATGTAGGCTCCAAATGTCGTCAAAATTCAACTGTTCTTGTGGAGGCTCGGACGCAGAGAACTCGACTATAAAATCGACAAGAATCTGTCCTTTGATGGAAGTATGGGGTTTGTACCTTATTTCGAACTCCCCGAGCTCCACAACCCACTTGTCTACCCTTCAGGATATGTCGACTTTATGAAGGATGGGCTTGAGGGGCCGATCGGTCAAGACTTCTATGGTATGTGCTTGAAAGTAGTGTCTGAGTTTCCTTGCCGAGACTATCAGTGCCAGTATGAGTTTTTTCATCGGCAAGTATCTGGTATCGACATTAAGCAAGGTCTTGCTCACGAAGTAAATAGGCCTTTGCACCATTCGTGCTCCCTAACCAGAGCCCCACTAATAGCTTCTTCTGACACGGACAGGTAGAGGTTTAGTACTTCTCCCTCTGTTCGGAAAGACAAGGTGGGAGGGGACCTTAGCTATTCTTTGATCCCCTTGAGTGCCCGATCATATTCTTCACCCCAAGCCCTTTTTGCCGCCCCCTTGAGCATGACGAAGAATGGTTTGCATGTGACGCCCCAAAATCTGGGGGTCCGTTGATCAACCCATGTTTACCCATGGTTACCCATCAACCCGCGGAATACCCGTGGATGTCGGTTAACCCGACACCGCGGCACCACATTCCCTTTACCGGGATTTATAAAAAAAAATACAAGTCCAATTTCTTTTGGTTGGTTGACCCATCCTAGGTCCAATATACCACAATTGGTATCCTATTATTGTCTATTTATAACATTGGAAGGAAGGAAAACATAGCCCAAAGACTTGGCAAAAGAATAAAAAAAATTTCTGAATTTTGGAAAGTGTACCGGTACGCGTACCGGTACGGTGGGTTCACTGGTCCTGACCGTAACGGTACGCGTACTGGTACGCCTGGCCCAGAATTTCCCTTTTCACCTGTTTTTCATTTCCAATCCATTCCAAACCTTGCCAACACCAACCCAAACTCATACAACATGTATTTATTAATTAAAACATGATTGATACAAGTTCTATTATAATTATTGACATAATTTTACATGCCCAAACTAAGTTTTCATAAATGTCTTTACAAAAACTTCAAGTAAAGCCACATTCCGACTTTCTTCCTCCTCAAGTGCCCGAGTGAGTGCCGTCTGTCGGCGTAAAACCCGCACCTGAAATGTTTTCCCATATAGGGTGAGCCACGCTCAATAGAGTATCCCCTACAGAGGCTACTCCCCACCTAGATGCATATGGAGTGTACACATGCAACAATCAACAATCCATGACATTCCAAGCAAAAATATGCATTCAATGTTGGAATTTATCCTGTCATGCCATGAAATGAGATGGGACTCACTCATGTGACTCAACCCGAGTCCTTACCGACTCCCACAACACAATGCAATGCACTGTGACTTAAAATCTTTCTTTTACGAAAATCCATCCAATGATTGTTTTAACAAAATCATGTGTTTATAAAACCAATCATCATTGGATAACACTCATTGAATGAGTATTTTATAAAACAAAACCACGTGTCTTTTTGGGTATCGGATTCTCGGATTCACACCGCCGGCTCCGCACGCCATTTACACTTTTCCATAATTTCACCACAAGGAAGTGTATGAACCAAGTAACCGGGATTCGCACCCGAGGGAGTGTCTAGCCCTTCTTGTTATACCCGACACAAGTTTTCCATGCAACCATGCGACTCAAGGGAATCTTCGATCTAACCATTTTCCGAGTCCACACATCAACCACCAAATGAGGTGATCAACCATGCATACACACACCACCACTCATGACTTATGCCCATGAATGTGATACAATATCATGCTCAAGGTGCAATGCATGCCAAATGAGCAACTACTACCACATGTCAACATGTACCATGGCAATTTATCTCATAAGCATAAAATCACCAAAATCTATCATACCGTTAATATATCACTTGACATATATCAACAACAATAACAAGCATGTTATCTCATAATTCATATCCAAAACACATTTCAAATTACTCAAGACATTTTATCAAATACCTTCAAGGCAATAATCATGTTAAACACATAACATGCCCAAAATTTCACCAAGTCACAAGAAATCATTCAAGTAACTTCCACATACCAAAATCAAGCTAGTAATTAGCCTAAATCATTTATATGTCAAGTTTCCTCATTTTCATTTTCATAGACATGTCTTGGGTCAATTTCTATATCTAACCCTATGTCTATCAACACCCAAGGGTGGAATAAAACCAAAGTAGGAAGAACCCTACCTCTTGAAGCGTAAATCACCCGAAGGAAGCTTCAAGAACACTTCCCAAGCCCAAAACTTGATTTCCCCCAAATCTCCTCCTTTGGATCTTCGGTGAAATCTCTCTTTCTTGGTGTGGTTGCGTAGCCCTCGTTGATGTGATCGACTTTAACTCTTGGCTCGACGGATTCCGAGCGACGGAACTCCGGGAATCGCCGAAAAAAAGTTGGATTTCTCTCTTTTCTCTCCCTCTTTCTCCCACACGTTGAAGACCAGCACAATGGCAGAAATTTCTGCCTAAAATTCAGATATTTGCTTCTATTTATAGTTCTAATACTCGGCCCACGTTGCGCCACGTGTCCCCCACTTGTCAGGGTCCGTTTTCGCCCCGAAACGATTTATTTCATCCCGGTTTAAGTTCAAATTAATTTTATTTGAACCTTAATTCAATTATAAGGAGATTTTATAAAATTTATTTGTGGGGACCTTTGTGAGGTCAACCGCCACCCAGTCGCCTCGAACTACGCGCAAAAATCTGACTATCTCGGAATTCGACGAAATTTGACAAGGTGATTAGATTTTGCGATACTAATCCAACGGCGAAGTCCGTTGTGTCCTACGAGCTCTAAAGATTACGTGTTTTATTTCCGCATTTCTGTGGCAAAATGACCATTTTGCCATTTTTCAGAAAAAGTTCAAATTTACCCGGGTTTTACATTGCACCTATCTGAGGACTTCGAAATGAAGCGGTTGAGGGCGGCTAGCATTCTGGTCAATTTCTGAATATCTTTAGTAATCTTCGGCACTTGGATACTCTGCACGGCTTGCACCTGCTCGGGGTTGGTTTCTAAATTTGTTTGAGCTTACCCCGAAAGCAAACTTCGAGGCATTGAGCTTTAGTCCATATTTTCGGAGCACGGCGAACGCGGTCCCGAGCTGCTGGAGATGGTCGAAACTCTTTTTGATTTTCACTATCATGTCATCAATATAAACTTCCATAGTGACACTGAGCTGCTGCTTAAAAATCTTGTTCATCAGGCGTTGATAAGTGGTGCTAGCATTTTTTAGCCCGAATGACATCACCATGTAACAATAGATCCCTCGGGGCGTAATGAACACTGTCTTCTCCTGATCTGATTCATGCAAGAGAATTTGATGGTAACCTGCCCGAGCATCCATGAAGGAGATCCGTTCATGACCCGCGGTCGCATCTACGAGCTGATCGACCTTTGGCAAGGGGTATTCGTCCTTGGGGCAAGCTTTATTCAAGTCCGTGAAATCCACACAAACTCGCCATTTTCTGCCTTTTTTCTTCGCGCACATCGTATTGGATAACCATCGGGGGAATTGCACTTCTCTGATGGAGCCCGCCCCTAACAACTTGTCCACCTCTTCATCTATTGCCTTTGCGTGATGGGGCACCGTTCTTCGAGCTTTCTGTCTTACGGGTTTGAAGGGCGTGTCTACAAGAAACCGATGATTCATTACCTCAACACTTATTCCCGTCATCTCGACTTGGGTCCATACAAAGACATCGGCGTTTTGGCATAAGAAGCTTATCATGTCAGACTTCTCGGCGCCGCCTAGTGATGCCAATATTAAGAAAAATCTCTCCTAGTCCTCGGGATTCAGAAGGACTTTGACCAGGGCCTTCATGGAACGATCATCTGGCTCTGTAATAGGGTCATCCACACTAGGCTGACCGAACTGTGATTGCTATTTAGCTATCACTGTCTCGGGATCAAGCTCTTGGGCTCGGCCATTGACCCCAGTCTTTACTGCGGCGTAAATTTTTTTTCCATGATGCCTGGTCGCCATGAATCTCCATGACACCCCTCGAAATAGGAAACTTAATCTTCTGATGATAGGATGAGTGCACCGCCTTCATTGCATGTAACCATGTCTTGCCCATGATGGCATTATACGGCGAATCGGAGTCTATCACCACGAATTCCACTGAGACGGTAACGACCCCGACATTAACCATGAGAGTGATCTTCCCGAGGGGAAGGGTGCAGGAACCGTTGAAACCTATAAGGGGGTCCTCACTGGTTTCAAGTCTTTCTGGGTGAATGATTCACACTATTTCGTGATCTGATTTATATTATACACTCAAGTATAAGTGGTCGAATTGTAATTTTCTCGGTTTTAAGTCCAAGTATCGATCCCACGAAGAGTTTTTAATAATAAGGAAATAAAATAAAAATAGTGGAGTTGTTATATAAGTAGTGTGACATGAGATAACTTGTGATGTGAGCTTAGATTGATAAATAGTCTAATTAAGCTTTTGTTTGCAGATAGATTGTTTAAAGATGATGACAATAATATAAAAAGTATCCTTCAGTTTAAGGATCTCATATGCTTTATATTGGTCAAGTACTGGAAATGCCACCTTACATCAATTAACTTCCACGTTACTGTCAAGTTAACTGGTAGGTCTGATGTATATAAACCATCACACAACAACTTCTTAGGTTAGCTGGTGGTATCCATGACAATTGATTAATCCAAGAAAACCAGAAGGACAAGCCATTCATGAGGAATACTTGAATTATTCAATTGATCTCTTGATAGTAAGTGCGTACATAATAAACCATAACACATCAACTTTTTAGGCTAGCTGGTGGTATTAAGTCATAACACAACAACTTCTTAGGTTAGCTGGTTATAGATGTGCCAATTGACTAATTCGAGTGAACCAGAAGGACAAGCCATTCATGAGGAATACTTGAATTACTCAATAGGTCATCTGTGATATATATATACCAGTTAAACATCCTCAGCGTTCTGGTGGAGGACAAGCCATACCGATAGGAATACCGTAGATATTCGACTGGCAATATAGTTATATATAGTAGTTAAACAACCCTAATAACCCAGAAGGACAAGCCATTCATGAGGATCATTTAGGTTTTGTACCATGCATCAGTAGAACATCCTCAGTGTTTCGGTGGAGGATAAGCCATACCGATAGGAACACCGTAGATATTTAACCGGCA
The DNA here is from genome assembly GCA_951799425.1 of Ilex aquifolium. Classification (NCBI taxonomy): domain Eukaryota; kingdom Viridiplantae; phylum Streptophyta; class Magnoliopsida; order Aquifoliales; family Aquifoliaceae; genus Ilex; species Ilex aquifolium. Next base: position 5,842,192 of record OX637408.1, on the reverse strand, counting down.
GGTTGATGATGCACTGATGACATAATTTCAGGCACATCACTGAAATTACGTACATCAGTGTATCATGCATGAAGCATATAATACACATATAAATAAATATATAAATAAAACATCAGCATTTCCAGAGGTTAACCAATATTATACATATGTTTACCTCTCACTGGAGGATATAAGTAACTACTCACGCCCCATTGCTACAGACAAGCAAGGAGTGCGGGCAATTTCCATTACAACTGAAATTAAAATACAAAATCTAAAACTTCTTTCACAAGGAACAACTGAAACACAACCACTTTTATTATCCGTCAAGACAAAAAAGTGGCAGCAGTTTAACTATCCGAATAGAAAGATACAACAGAAATGTAGAAATACAGAATATCGGTTGGAGTGTATCACGGACCGCATTGGATTGCAATTTCTCTTTCTCTCTTTCTTTTTCTACTTTGGAATTCTCTCAGGAGCTCTTGGGTGGCCGGTCTTGTTCAAATGAAGGAGGGCACCCCTATTTATAAGCAAGAAGAAGCAGGAGGTGGAAGGATAAAGCTTAGCCGCCAAGGGCCACCGTCCGGACGCCCCTCCACCGTCCAGACGGTGGAGCCTTGCTGGAAATCAACTTGTTGAGTGCTGACTCTTGTTTTGTTTATATTACACTTTGCTCCTTTGTTGTTTCAAGCTTTGTCATATCGTTCCTCGTATTCTCCGATAATTCTGCATTAAACCCTGAAATTTTAAACATAACGCAATTAAAACCCTAATTTACGCATAAACCATAATTGATAGTTTTTAGTTATTTTATCATATTATTTTGACTTATTTAACTATTCTAATTTACATACTAATTAGGGTTAATCACACTCCCCAACTTAAACTTTACTAGTCCCTAGTAAATTATAAAAACTATTAACAAAATAAAATATAATACAAACAGAGGTAAAATTATTTTCGTAGATTTTTCACGATTGCATTTAGCATATGCAATAAGCCTTTAAACCCCTAGGTGATCCCTAGTGGACGAGTTTTGTCTCGTGAAGGTTTTCAGTGAAGCTGCCTACAAACTTCACTAGTTAGGAGTTTATAATTCATATTTTTCACAAAATAATTAAATCAATATTCCTTTTGTTTCGCCAGAATAGTTCCTTTTCTGATCACTATAAGAGTAACACATGTTAGTTGTGACATTATCTATATATTTTTATAAAAAAATGTGTGTGTGTAATGATTTCCTTATTTTCAAAAATCAGTTGAGAAATATTACCCTCTTTCATGGTAGTCTTGATGTCAATCCTTTCCTGGAATACACTCAGCAAAAATAACACACATGTTATAGTGATTGTTCTTAAGAGTTACATGTGATTGGAGTATAGTTAACAAAGCAAATAATTTCACATGTAGTAAATCAAAAGAGCGGTTATTTGAATAAAATTAGAATTTGACATAATCTCATGAAAGAATATTAACACTATATTGATTATATTATCAATATTCTCATTTTTTGGATTGATAGAATTTATACATATGTATGATCTCTGGAATAAAAAAGGACTTTTTCTGGGTTGTAATGTGGCCATTGGTTTAGGGTTTAAGAAACGACGTCTATGGGATTCAAAAGCTACATTTTATATTGTGGCACACCTCTTTCTAACTCTCTCTAACTTTGCATTTCCATTTTTCACTTTCTTGGCTCTTTTCTTTCTGTTTTTCCTTTTTAAAATTTTTTCATGGCTAATAGCAAATATCCTTTTCTTTTTTCTTTTCTTTTTATTTCCTTTTGCTTTTATTTTTCTGTATCATATTGATTTAGAAGAGGGTGCAAGAAAATTATGTAGCAAAGTTAGGTTTGATATATATTCTTATGTGGCTCAGGTATTTTTCGGGTTTTAAGAAAAGAATTTATACTATTTCAGGCTCAATCATGGCTGACTAAGGATATAATTTTGTAAAAGAAATGGTCAAGGCTCAAAATTAATTAAAAATGGCCTAAGATAATTTTCTAGAATTCATACATCTGTATAATTCCTATTTTAAAGAATTTCAAGGACTATGTTAATAATATAATCTAACAAGTGCTAATCAAGACAAAAATAATGAGATTATTCCAAGAAAGTTTACCGCTGAATCGAAGATTTGTATTTGAGTAGATGAAGAATATCTCTCCAAGAAAGATAGGTTCAAAATCTGCACTAGATTTTACATCTTCACTACATATGCAAAGAGCATATTATTTCATAAGGTTTTTAACAATAAATAAATCTATTTGTGTATTTAAGCATATGTTTAAACAAAAATATTTAGATAATATACAACTAAAGTATGAAAATCCCTCGTGATCAGATTAAGATTATTCTTGCAAAGCATTTAAAATATTAACTTAATTTAATCGTGAATCATATGAAATAGTCTTCCTAACATAAATATCAGTTCCATATGTAACAAAAACAAATTTAAACACACAATAGTTCAAAACAAACAAGTCTAAAATAAACACATGCAAAACATAAATTAAAGTTCCAGTGCATAATTTAAAAACTGAGTGAAAGATAGCAAAGTTTTTCTGTAGAATCTCCTGTCTTTAGGAAGTGGATGGTCCTCCTCCAAAACGCTCTCTCAGTAGCCTCAAGATTTCTGCTTGATTCTGTTCATAGTCAGTCATACATTGATTTATCTGGTTGATGCTGGTACCAAGCTGGGTAACCGTGGTCTCCAATCTTAGCAAAATTTGTCTATCAGTTCTGTCATCTACCAGTATGTATGGCTGATCCTCTTGTGGCTGCTGTTGTTCTTGTGGGAAGAATTCTTCAAGAGGTTGAAATGGATCCTCTTGTGGTGTAGGTGGTGCTTCAGGTTGGTCTTCCGGTTGTCCTCCATGACTCTTTTTCAATGAAGTTTTATCCAATGCTCCAAAATGGTCCATTGTCTTCCATATCAGATCAATGATCACACCCTCGTTCCTGCATACCTGAGAAACTAACATAGCATATGGGAGTGATGGTTTCTTTCTATCCACAACAAGTATCATTTGGTCAATGATTAAGTTCGGCAGGTCAATTGTGTGTCCCATCCCAAATGCATATAAGAAATAAGCCTGCTCAGTATAAATTTGATTCTTTTGGGCTCGAGGTAGCAAACTGTAAACTGTTATCAAATTGAGAATTCTGTATTTGTCTGTCAGATCTCCTTGCTTTATATATTTATTTGGTCTACCCCAAATAAATTCTGGATTACCCATCACTTCTCTTCCTATGACATTCAAATCAGGTAATTCAGTATAAGGATATTGTGGGTTATCTTGTCTTTGCATGGGTTGAAAAAAATTGGCTATAGTAGCCGGTGTAACTTGAAAAACAATACCCCGTACGAACACACGTAATTGTCTTTCCCCAATTATATCAGCATTACTATAAAATTCACGAACTAAACAGTCATAGGCAGGAGCAGAAAATCTAACATAATGTAACCATCCTCTTGCATCAAGAATTTGTCTTACTCCTATATTCTCAAAATCTTCATAAATAACTGGCCGTTCAAAAATGATAGTTTTAGTCAGAAAATTAGTATCATACCAGGCTTGTTGTTCAAAATTCTCAAACATCACCTCATTGAAGATATTTCCCAGTCCAGGTTGTTGTGGAGGTGCTTGAGGTGGTGGAGGTTGATCCCTTTGTGCCCGACTTGAAGATCCTCTTGTTCTTCGTCTCGAATCCATGTTTTTCCTGATTTCTCTTCAAATACTCCGTTTCAACTGATTTCAATTGGTAGTTATCTTCAAAATGTGATGGGTAAGAGAATAACCGGAGCAAATTTAATGAAAAACGGTTGAGTGTAGCAGATTTGAGAGCTCTTCCTTGGAAACTTTCGGCTTTTTCGAATTTTTGGTTGCAAGGGAGTGTAAAACTGATCGGTCTTGCATGGAGGACGTTTTTATATTGGGGACTGCCGTCCGGACGCTTGGCCCACCGTCCGGATGGTGCTATCTTGCTGGTTTTTGGGTTTGCACACTGCAGGCTGCTGTTCTGAGTTTTTGTAATTTGTTCCTTTGAATTCCTGCAGTACACAAAATACAATTTTATAAATTCTACAAAACTTTGCTAACCACTCTTTTTCTTGTCAAAAATTGGTGGTTTTTATTTTTATTTGTTATTTCTTATTTACCGAGTTTTCTAATTAATTTATAGTTATTTACATTTATTTACAATTATTACAATTATGTACAATTATATATTCATAATTATGTACAATTCTTCCAAAAGTTCATATCTCATTTGATCATACTGATTCATAGTCAGAACTATCTGGATCAATATTACCAGTGACACGGTTAACTTCATTTCTTACGCATCTTGTTAACATTGGGTAGAATAGGATGGCACCTCAGGATAATCCTTACTCTGCCCATACCTAATTCACCGTAAACGATCTAACGTTCGACCTGAAATTGATTCCGCACACTGATTATATTGTCTCAAATGTTCTGTACGACCACATCTTACACAACCACCGAGACGATTTGCTCGTCGGTGTTTAGCAAATGTACTTTTTCCACACAAGGGTCTTGGTTGACTTTCAAAAATTTCTAAATTTCTAACTCTTCTCGCTTTTTGCATGATCAATGCATGTATATCTTTTGGAAGATGACACAGTAGAATTAGGCTTAACCAAAATAGTTTCTCGTCCATTGTAAAAAAAAAAAAAAAAATTTTTTTTTTTGAATATGACTCTCTATCCGATTCTTTAACGTCTGCCAGTCATAAAGACAAACAAATTTAAAACCAAATTAATACTCTAAATACAAATAATAAATTCACACCCATACCTCCCCAACTGAAATTAAACATTATCTACAATGTAAAAACAGTGATAATCAACATTGATAAGAAAATTCAGCAATCTGTTGTCGTTTCATCAATTGGGATATCTGGCTGTTACTCAGGAGATTTTGTAAAACCCGGGTAAATTTGAACTTTTTGTAAAAAAATGGTAAAACGGTAAATTGTCACTACGGTACGGGTTGCAAAACTGAAATTTTCTAGATCTCAGATGACGAAACGGACCTCACCGTTGAATTCGTCTCGCGAAATCTAGTTACCCAGGCAAATTTCGTCGAATTTCGAGATAGTCAGAATTTTTCACGTTTTTCGAGGCGACGGGTGTCCAGTGACCCTCAAAAACGAAATTTTTAAGAAAATTTTGAAAGTTGGGAAATAATTTAAATAAAGTTCATATAAAATAATTTGAACTTAAACCGGGACGAAATTAATCGTTTGGGGCGAAAACGGATCCGAACAAGTGGGACTGTTATATGGACTGTTTTGGGGCTGTTTTATGGGATGTTATATGGACTATTTTGGGGCTGTTTTATGGGCTGTTATGTGCTTATATGTGCCTTTATAATAAAGTGTGTTATTGACATAATTATGAAATAGCATGCTTGTGATTGTGTTAAGTATGAAATGTTGATATATGTGTATTAATATATTGACATTGTAATGAATTTTTTTAGAGATTATATGCATATGATATAATTGTCCATGATACATGTTGAAATGTATGATTAAATTGATCCATGACATTCATTGCATATGGGACATGATATGTGGTTAAATTTGCTCATATGGCACTCATTACGTATGGAGCATGACGTTGGTAGTGCAATGGTTCATTACATTGCATATGTATGGAGGCATCACATTCATGACTTTATACATGAGTGTGGGTGTGTGGATGCATGGTTTAATCAAATACCATACTTGGTGGTTGATGGTGGGCTCGGGAAAGTTGGGTTGAAGATCTGACTGAGTCGCACGGTTGCATGCATGGAAAACTCGTGTCGGGTATAGCAAGAAGGGCTAGACTCTCCCTCGGGTGCAAAACCCGGCTACTTGGTTCACACACTCCCCTGAGGTGAAATTCCAGAAAAGTGTGATGGTGTACGGAACCGGCGGTTGTGATACCAAAATCCGTTGCCCAACAAAGACACAAGATTTTGTTTATAAAACACCCATTCAATGGGTAACATCCACAATGATTTGGTTTTATAAATACAAAACTTTTATTTCAAACAATCATTGGATGTATTTTCGTCAATTGACAGATTCATTTCACATGTGCATTGCATTGTGTTGTGGGAGTCGGTGAGGACTCGGGTCGAAGTTGCGTGAATGAGTCTCATCTCATTTCATGGCATGACATAGGATTCCTATCATTGAATGCATATTCTTGATTGGAATGTTTTGAATGATTGATTGTTGCATGTGACATTTCATATGCATCTAGGGTGGGGAGTAGCCTCTATAGGAGATACTCTATTGAGCGTTGCTCACCCTTTACGGGAAAACATTTCAGGTGCGGGTTATACGCCGATGGATGGCACTCACTTGGGCACTTAAGGAGGAAGAAGAGCCGAGATGTGACTTTATTTTGAGTTCTTGTAAAATCATTGTGAAAATTATGATTTTGAGCATGTAAATATTTGGAAATAGTCGTAATAGGACTCACATGGACTGTTTTGAATGTAAATTTCATGATGTATGAGTTTGATATGAGTTTGGGTAAGTTTTCTCAAAACTCCATATTTCTGGACTATTTTTAATATAACCTTGCACGTTTTTATATGAGTATGGGTAAATGGAACCGGCGTGGTCAATGTTTACTTATAAATGGACCCGGTGTGGTCAATGTTGAATATTGGACCTCGGATGGGTCTTGTGATTGTATGATGCACATGTTGTATTTTTGGGTAGAGCTCCCCGTACAAAGGAGACTCTGCCCGAATTTTTGTTCAATTATGGACCCTGATAAATGGGGCATAACGGCGCGATATCGTGTTACTCGGTGTCCACGGATATTCCGTGGGTTGATGGGTAATCAACGGACCCCCGGATTTTGGGGCGTTACAGATTTACTCTGTCAAATAATTTACAACTAATTAGTAATATTATGGATAATTAAGCAACAATTTATTTTTCAGAGCACATAAATAGGATCAAAAAATTGTACAAAAGTTATTTCTTGAGTAAAACCATCATAATATGGTTTAAGCCTTTGACCGATTACTTTAAAGATAGTTCCAGTTATTGGATTTTCAATTTCAATTGCTCCATAGTCAAAAACTTGCTTGACAATATAAGGACCTGTCCATCTAGATCTTAGTTTTTCAAGAAATAAACGAAGCTTTGCATTATATAATAGTACTTTTTGAGATGGTTCAAAAGATTTTCGCATGATATTTTTATCATGAAATTGTTCTTGATTTTGCAATTTTGCGTTTTCATAAGCTTCATTTCTTAATTCCTCTAATTCATTAATTTGAAGTTTGTGAGATATTCCAGCTTTGTCCATATCAAAATTCATTATTTTGATTGCCCAATATGCTCGATGTTCTAATTCTATAGGCAAGTGACATGGTTTACCATATACTAACCGATAAGGAGACATTCCTAAAATAGTTTTATATGCAGTGCGGTAAGCCCAAAGCGCATCAGTCAATCTTAATGACCAATCCTTACGATTTGGACTTACTTTTTTTTCTAAAATATATTTTATCTCCCTATTAGCTAATTCATCTTGTCCACTTGTTTGTGGATGATACAGAGTGGATATTTTATGTGAAATTGAGTATTTTTTCATAAGATTTTCAAAAACTTTATTGCAAAAATGTAATCCATCGTCACTTATAATGGTCCGAGAAATTCCAAATCTAGACAAAATATTTTCTTTTAAAAACTTGATCACTGTTTTATGATCATTATTTCGACATGGAATTGCCTCTACCCATTTAGAGACATAATCAATTGCAACTAAAATATATAGATATCCAAAAGATGGGGGAAATTGACTCATAAAATCGATGCCCCAACAATAAAAAATTTCAATGATTAAAATAGGGTTTAAAGACATCATATTTCTTTTTGAAATATCTCCCAATGTTTGACATTTGTCACAATTTAAACAAAAGATATGAACATCTTTAAAAAGAGTTGGCCAATAAAATCCACACTGCAAGATTTTAGCAGCAGTTTTCTTTGAGGCAAAATGGCCATTGCAAGCTTCAGAGTGACAAAATTGAATTACCTGACCTATTTCATGATTATGTACACAACGCCTTATTATTTGGTCTTTACAATATTTAAACAAATAAGGATCCTCCCAGAAAAAGTTGCGTACTTCACTTATAAACTTATTTCTATCAGACCAGGTGTAATGAGAAGGAATAGTACTAGTGGCTAAATAATTAGCTTTATCTGCATACCATGGTACTTCTGTTACTGTAAATAGTTGTTCATCTGGAAAGGTTTCTTTAATTGGAGTTGGTTCTTCCTTTATTTCATAATTTAACCTTGACAAGTGATCTGCTACCACATTCTCTACTTCTTTCTTATCCTTAATGATAAGATCAAATTCTTGAAGTAATAATATCCATCGTAGGAGACATGGTTTAGCATCTTTCTTAGTAAGTAAATACTTTAAATCTGCATGATCTGTAAATACAACAATTGACGATCCAACTAGATATGAACGAAATTTATCTAAAGCAAATACAACAACAAGTAGTTCGTTCTCTATGGTTGAATAGTTTATTTGTGCATCGTTTAGAGTTTTTCTTGCATAGTAAATAACATATGATTTTTTTTATCTTTTCTTTGACCTAATACACTCCTACTGCATAATCATTTGCATCACACATTACTTCAAAAGGTAAAGACCAGTCAGGAGATTGCATAATAGGTGCAGAAATAAGCAAGCTTTTTAATTTATCAAATGCGAATTGACATGCATCATTCCATTCAAATAATGCATCATGACATAAAAGATTACATATAGGTCTAGATATTAAACTAAATTTTTTTATAAATCTTCTGTAAAATCCTGCATGACCTAAAAACGATCGAATATCTTTTACTGTTTTTGGTGAAGGCAGATTTGCTATTAGATCAATTTTGGATTTATCAACTTCGATTCCTTTTTTAGACACTACATGACCTAAAACAATACCTTGTGTAACCATAAAATGACATTTCTCCCAATTTAAGACAAGGTTTGTTTCTTCACATCGAATGAGCACTTTTTCAAGATTTTCTAAGCATAATTGAAATGAATCACCATATACTGAAAAATCATCCATAAAAACTTCTAGACACCGTTCTACCATATCACTGAATATGCTCAGCATGCAACGCTGAAATGTAGGTGGAGCATTACATAGTCCAAAAAGACATCCTTTTATATGCAAAAGTACCAAAAAGACATGTAAATGTAGTTTTTTCTTGATCGTCTATCGCAATTTCAATTTGATTATAATCAGAATATCCATCTAAAAATAATAATATGCATGACCAACTATTCTTTCGAGTACTTGATCTGGGAAAGGTAATGGAAAATGATCTTTTCTAGTGAGAGAATTTAGTTTGCGATAGTCAATACATACACGCCAACCTGTGACTATACGTATTGGGACTAATTCATTTTCTTTGTTTTTTATTACTGTGATACCAGATTTCTTAGGTACTACCTGTGTAGGACTAACCCATTTACTATCAGATTTATGATAGATAATATTAGCATCTAATAGTTTAAGTACTTCATTACGAACTACCTCTTTCAGATGTGAATTTAATCTTCTTTGCATTTGACGAGATGGTTTAGCATTTTCTTCTAAATATATACGATGAGTGCACAGAAGTGGGCTTATACCTTTTATATCTGCTATTGTCCATCCAAGGACACTTTGATGAATTTTCAATATTTTTGTTAATTCTTTTTCTTGACTTTCAGATAAATTTGATGATATGATTACGGGATGAATTTCATCTTTTTCTAGAAAGGCATACTTTAGATTGATTGGAAGTGGTTTTAAATCTGGCTTAGAGATTTTGACATTGAATTTTACAGATTTAGACAACAAATTTTTACATTTTGGGTTTTCTATATTTTCAGATTCATTATCAGATACGGATTCTAATGTATATAGTTCCTTTTCCAGAAAAAAATTTTCAAAAAACTTTTGAGTTAATAACTCAACACAATTTATTTCATGCACTTCATCTTCTTCTCTAAGTTGTTTTGTACTGTTAAAAACATTTAATTCTAAGGTCATGTTTCCAAATGAAAGTTTCATGATTCCATTTCTACAATTAATCAACGCATTTGATGCAGCTAGGAATGGTCGACCCAGAATAATAGGTATGTATGCAAATGCATGAAAAATTATTTGTGTATCTATAACAATAAAATCTGTTGGGAAATAAAATTGATCAACTTGGATGATAACATCTTCTATAATTCCTCGTTGAGTTTTTATTGATCGGTCTGCTAACTGTAGTGTAATACTCGTAGGTTTCAGTTCATTTAATCCTAATTGTGTATACACCGAATATGACATTAAATTACAGCTGGCTCCGAGGTCCAGTAAAGCTTGTTCGATTTGGAAATTTCCAATGATGCATGAGACTGTTGGACTTCCTGGATCTTTATACTTAAGAAGAGTATTATGTTGTATTATAGTACTAACTTGTTCAGTTAGAAATGCTTTCTTTGGTACATTAGTTTTTCTTTTTATCGTGTAAATATCTTTTAAAAACTTAGTGTAAGCTGGAACTCGTTTAATTGCATCCAACAAAGGAATGTTAATTTTAACTTGTTTAAATAGTTCCAAGATCTCAGATTGATCTTTTTCAGATGAAGGTTTCTTGATCCTTTGAGGAAAAGGTAAAGGAATAGGACATGGTTGTAGATGAAGATGATGAAGATGAAGGAGATGACTGATTTACTGACCCTACTGATAAATGAACAGACATAAACTATTAAAAAGAAAACAAACAATCTATATATATATATATATTTTATAAATATTTAATACAAGTTAACAACTTTCCTATTATATTTAATTTCAAATTATTTTAACTCCCCGGCAACGGCGCCAAAAACTTGATTCGCACTATTTCGGGATTTGATTTATATTATACACCCATTTATAAGTGGTCGAATTGTAGTTTCTCAGTTTTAAGTCCAAGTATCGATCCCACGAAGAGTTTTTAATAATTAGGAAATAAAATAAAAATAGTGGAGTTGTTATATAAGTAGTGTGACATGAGATAGGTTGTGATGTGGACTTAGATTGATAACTAGTCTAATTAAGCTTTTGTTTGCAGATAGATTGTTTAAAGATGATGACAATAATATAAAAAGTATCCTTCAGTTTAAGGATCCCATATGCTTTATATTGGTCAAGTACTGGAAATGCTACCTTACATCAATTAACTTCCACGTTACTGTCAAGTTAACTGGTAGGTTTGATGTATATAAACCATCACACAACAACTTCTTAGGTTAGCTGGTGGTATCCATGACAATTGATTAATCCAAGAAAACCAGAAGGACAAGCCATTCATGAGGAATACTTGAATTATTCAATTGATCTCTTGATAATAAGTGCGTACATAATAAACCATAACACAACAACTTCTTAGGCTAGCTAGTGGTATTAAGTCATAACACAACAACTTCTTAGGTTAGCTGGTTATAGATGTGCCAATTGACTAATTCGAGTGAACCAGAAGGACAAGCCATTCATGAGGAATACTTGAATTACTCAATAGGTCATCTGTGATATATATATACCAGTTAAACATCCTCAGCGTTCCGGTGGAGGACAAGCCATACCGATAGGAATACCGTAGATATTCGACTGACAATATAGTTATATATAGTAGTTAAACAACCCTAATAACCCAGAAGGACAAGCCATTCATGAGGATCATTTAGGTTTTGTACCATACATCAGTTGAACATCCTCAGCGTTCCGGTGAAGGACAAGCCATTCCGATAGGAACACCGTAGATATTTAACCGGCAGGTTGATGATGCACTGATGACATAATTTCAGGCACAATACTGAAATTATGTACATCAGTGTATCATGCATGAAGCATATAATACATATATAAATAAATATATAAATAAAACATCAGCATTTCCAGAGGTTAACCAATATTATACATATTTTTACCTCTCACTGGAGGATATAAGTAACTACTCACGCCCCATTGCTACAGACAAGCAAGGAGTGCGGGCAATTTCCATTACAACTGAAATTAAAATACAAACTCTAAAACTTCTTTCACAAGGAACAACTGAAACACAACCACTTTTATTATCAATCAAGACAAAAAAGTGGCAGCAGTTTAACTATCCGAATAGAAAGATACAACAGAAATGTAGAAATACAGAATATCGGTTTGAGTGTATCACGGACCGCATTGGATTGCAATTTCTCTTTCTCTCTTTCTTTTTCTACTTTGGAATTCTCTCAGGAGCTCTTGGGTGGCCGGTCTTGTTCAAATGAAGGAGGGCACCCCTATTTATAAGCAAGAAGAAGCAGGAGGTGGAAGGATAAAGCTTAGCCGCCAAGGGCCACCGTCCGGACGCCCCTCCACCCTCCAGACGGTGGAGCCTTGCTGGAAATCAACTTGTTGAGTTTTGACTCTTGTTTTATTTATATTACACTTTGCTCCTTTTTTGTTTCAAGCTTTGACATATCGTTCCTCGTATTCTCCAGTAATTCTGCATTAAACCCTGAAATTTTAAACATAACGCAATTAAAACCCTAATTTACGCATAAACCCTAATTAATTATAATTGATAGTTTTTAGTTATTTTATCATATTATTTTGACTTATTTAACTATTCTAATTTATATACTAATTAGGATTAATCAGTGAACCCCATTTTACGAAAGAGATTGTCATACATCACCTCGGATGAGCTACCCGAGTCCACCAAGGTCCTCTTGACATCAAAATTTTCGACTCGAAGGGTGCTCACCAAAGCGTCTTCATGTGGGAGTACTAACCCGCCCAGGTCGGCATCGAAAAAATGGATGATCTCGGCATCAGGCCGTGGCCTTTTAGAAGACTGCTCCCCATATCTGCTTTCCTCCACTTTCACTGCTTGTGAGACCCTCTGGAGGTCGGCCCGGACGGAATTATACGTCGGTCTCTCAACCGTGCAAGCGAGTATTACTTCAATCACAGTTGGTGCTTCCTAAGACGCATCGGCTCTTCCTCCCGCCTAACCTCTGGCGGGCTTTCTTTCAATGAATTCCCCGAGATGCCCATCTCGGACCAATTGCTCGAGGAAGGACTTGTACACCATACAATCTTCAGTCAAGTGCCCCACATCCCGATGATAAGAACATCGAGATGTCGAGTCCTCCGACGATGGGTCTTTTTGCATCTTCGGGGGCCACTTAAAGAAAGGGTCCCCTTTATCTTGTGTAGCATCTTGTAAATCGGTTCTTTGAAGACCGTTTTCACCCCTTGAAAGGACAACCGACTTGGAGCCGTGTTCACCCCTTGTAGGCATTTCCTTCTCCCTTTTCCTCGGCACAGGGGCCCTACTTTCAGGCACCATAGACTCTTCCTCCACCCTGGCGTACTTATTTATCCGAGCCATCAGGTCCATCATATCTCCTGGGGCCCTCTTAGTAAGAGATCTATAAAGGTCGGTGTCTCGGGACAATCCCAGCTGAAATGTCGTTACAGCCATTATTTTCGAGCAAGCCTCGACCTCATTAACTTCCTCCTAGTACCTAAATGCGTATTGCCGAAGGGACTCTCCGCCTCTCCGTTTGAGTGTTAGTAAAGCTCCGATGTCTTTCGGCCTTTTACTACTGGTGATGAATCGAGCTACAAAAATCTCGGTCATTTGCTTCCAAGACTTGATGCTCTCAGGGGCCAAGTTCTGGGGCCAAGTTCTCGTACCATTTCATCACAGTGTCCCCCAAGCTCATGGAGAAAACTCGGCGCAATAGTTTTTGATCGGTGTCATAAATGGACATCAGCTGCTTGTATTGTCGCAGATGGCTCTCGGGATCTGTTTTCCCATCATAAATCTTGAATCGGGGGACGGTGAACTTCTTCGGCATTTCAGTCTCTCGGATCACCCGAACAAATGGGGAGTTGATTTGCTCATCCTCGTCTTCATCCCCCTCGGGGTGGGATCTCTGATGCTTGGCATCCAAGCGTGCTCGGAGGTCCTCTAGGGGCCTCACTTTTCTAGGCCCTCTCGCAGTGCACTCCGTGTGGGACTCAATCACCGCGGTACCCTCAGACAATCTATGGCGGAGATCCCACCGAGACAGGCCTGCCCTGTGGTGTATATATATATGTATCACTTGCCTATTGTGGTTAATTGGGTGAAATGGGTATTGAGAATGGGTGGTATGATTTAAATCACATTCTCTAGTTTAATGTACCACCAATGTATTTCATGTGTGGGAAATGGGTACCAAATGTGCTAGGCAAGGTTGGTATGAAATGGGTGTATATATTTACTTGTTGGGTAAATTTCATAAAGGAACTTGAAGTGTAGAAAATGGATATGGAAAAAAATTGGTAAAGTGAAATTCTAAATGGAATTGACATTTAGAGGTGGTTGCTTTATAATTCTCTTGGGAGATTATGATATGTGGATATTAAGAAATGGATAGAATAAATTATATCTTGGTATAATTGTGTAGAAATCACTAGATATGATTTCTTGAGTTTGATGATGAAATTGAGTATATTATATGATTACATGTTTTGGGTGTTTTGAAGGTGTTGATTAAATGCCTTGGTGAAAATGATGTATTGATGAGTTTGCTATGTTAATTGCATGCTTATGTGATAACATGTTTGAAAATGGTTATTGGATGAAATGTTGATATATGCATGCTGGCTATATATTGACAATGAGTTAAATTATGGTATTTATATGCTTATGATATGAAGTACCATGAATATGTAGATTTATCTTGACATTGTCATATGACACTCATACATATCGAACATGTGGTTAGAGTGCAATTGGTACATTACATTGCATTCTCATGGGTACATCACATTCATGGTCATAAGACATGAGTGTGTGTGTGAGTTGGCATCACATTCATGGGTAATACACATGGGTGTGGGTGGGTGCATGTGTTGTGGATCAAACACCAAATCTTGGTGATTGGTATGTGAGCTTGGGAAAGTCGGGATCTAAGATCCGACTGAGTTGCACGGTTGCATTGCATAAGGAAAACTTGTGTCGGGTAAAGCAAGTAGGGCTAGACACTCCCTCCGGTGAAAAACTCGGAACCACTTGGTTCAGCCACTTGTCCGGCGGTGAAATTCCAGAAAAGTGGCATGCCCACGGAGCCGGCGGTGCGATTCCGAAATCCGTTGCCCAGGAAGACACAAGATTTTGTTGTATAAAAACACCCATTCAATGGGTAGCCTCCAACAATGATTTGATTTTTTATAAAGACATAACTTTTAATTCAAACGATCATTGGGAGGGTTTTTCCGTCAATAGACGGGTTCATACACATTGGCTTTTGCATTGTGTTGTGTGAGTCGGGGAAGACTCGGGTTAAGGTTCATGAGTGAGTTCCATCTCATATCATGGCATGACATAGCATAGCATGGTAGCTTTCTAACATTGAAGTGTATACTCTTGTTGGATTGGTTGATGCTTGTTGATTGTTGCATGTGCGCATTTCATATGCACTTAGGTTGGGGAGTAGCCTCTGTAGGAGGATATCCTATTGAGCGTGGCTCACCCTTCGTGGGACAACATTTTCAGGTGTGGGATATGCATGGGTGGAAGACCCTCATACGGGCTTTAAGGACGAAGAAAGCCGGATGCGGCTTTGTTTTGAATTTTTGTAAAAATTTTTAAGGAAATTTGATATTGACATGTAAATATATGTATTGGGTTGTAATAGAACTTGTACAAACAATGTTTTATGTTAGAAACTTCATTGTATAAGTTTTGGATGATTTTGAAATGGTTTGAAATGGATTGGAAATGAGAAACTATTGAAATGGGCAAAAATCTGGGTTGAACTACCGGTAGTCAATAGGTAGTCGTCGTCCAGTGTACCCGAACTACCGGTAGTCAACGGGTAGTCGAAGGTCCAGTAGGCAACAACTACCGGTAGTCAACAGGTAGTCGTTGGTCCAGAAGGTTCCAGCTACCGGTAGTCAATAAACAGCTACCGGTAGTTAGTCCAAAAATCTGAAAATTTGAAATTATTTCACCAAGCTTTTGGACCTTGTTTTCTTTAGTTCCAATGACACAAATGGACCAAAATTGAGGTAGATTGGGGTACATTGGACCTTGATTGAATTAAATGATTAAATAAACATAGATCACAACTATGGACAATAATTCCGACTTTGGGGAATGTTAACGACGTGGTGTCGGGTTAAGCGACATCCACGGGTATTTCCGCGGGTTGACAGGTTGTCAACGGTTAATAAGGGACCCCCGGATTTTGGGGCGTCACAATGAAGGTGCATACAGAGGTTGAATGATGTAGCTTTAACACTTGATCTCCTCCCTTCAATGATGCTTTTGGAACTTGAACCTAATAGCATCATGACCATGGAAATGATTGAGATTTTGCAATGGACTCCATGAAATTAGCCAATTACAAATACATGATCTAACAATCTCCCCCTTTGGCAATTTCGTGACAAAACACACAAGTTTGAAATAAAGATTACAACTCCAAACCATTGAACAAAAGAATTGCAAATCTAATCTCAACACTCATGTATACGTCCTATATTATCTAGTACAAGGATTTATATCTTTGGATGAAGCTTGAAGATCATAGTCCTACACATCACCACTCAAACCAAAATCTTGTGAAACGCATTATATGTTAGATAAATAAATCGCATAATCACATGTATGAAAACCACCAAGAGAAGCTTAAGACATAAATAAGTATATATCATGCAAGTGCAAATATGTAACATGTTCGAACTAATCTGTCCCATATGCTTGAGAACTAATTGATTTGTTTCCCCCTTAGTTGGTGTTCATAAATAAAATAACCAGTGAAAAATAAACAAGAAAAAAAAAAAGTGACTTCATGCCAAGTTTGTAAATTTACTCCCCCTGAGTATTTGAACTAAAACTCCCTCTTTCTATGTTCACGTACAACATATCTAGCTTAGTCAAGGGAAAATCTCCCCAATTACTCTCATATGTACCTAAAATATTTTCCCCATTTTTGTCACAAATGCCAACCCAATGACAAATGCAACAAGCACGGTACAAAATCAAATCACTTTACATATTTCTATCTTATTTTCCATAGATGTCAATCCAGTGACGATTCATAACAATCATGATATAGAATCATAGTCTAACAAGAATGTATGAATGCATAGCAACTAGCCAAATTATGCAAATAGACTAAATAAGGGACAAACAAGCCATATAACTCAATGATTAAATATGATAATCAATTAAGAATATGATCAAGAGTATGTCACAACAACAAAAAAATAGAGCTTACCAAAGAAAAAGTCAACAAAAAATTAAAAGTCAACAAAGAAAAATAAACTAAGTACTTTAGTACATGCTATGTACGAATAAAACACACTTATGCTCATATATGGCCGAATACTAAGTCTCTAAAGTCATAGCTCAAATGGCTAAAATTAGGTTATTATCCCAACTCGGGATGACTTGGATTCCTTCTTAGACAGCCTAGAGTTTAGATAGATCGCTCGAGCGAGACCTGAAGCATATCATTCCTACTGTTTTGTAGTCCAGCCTTATATGAAACCTCTCCACTCAATCTCAACATTCATGCATGATAAATTAAAACTTAAATGCAATTCAATGCAATGCATGGATGAATTTGGATCAAAAGAAATACAATTTTCAATTTCAATCATTAAATGCTTAAAATAAATAATCATGAAAATTACACGAATTCACATTTTAAAAGATTCATCCAAAGTTCATCATATCAATACATTACTCTAAGGCATATTCAAAGATTTTGAACTCAATTGCATGCATCTTAGAGCAATGTTTCCTCACTTTGGTTCAATTTCATTCACACATATTAAATTTTGTTCAACTTTGACTAATTCACAACACACAAAAGGATTTTGATTAGTTTAATGCATTAATAAGCTCATCATGAAATCCTAAATTCATTGCCTAAGTGAATACATGACTAATTATTGAGTGTCCTAAATATTCTCATTTTGACAACTCCCTCTCTCTTTTATCCCTTATTCTTTATGACTTCAATTAACACGATTGTAAATTCCGTACTTTAATATATTCTTCTAAACATAACTAGCAATGCACCATGTGCTTTGCACGTGAATAATTTTTGTACACAAAAATTAATAAAATATATTAGGTATATATATACCTGAATTAAATATCATCTCAAATTTATAAAATTTAATTTTTATTGCTCATATTATATTATAAGATTATGAAAATTTTATATGTTCCCAAAATTCTTTGTCAAAGTCCTATATTTTTAGAATTTTGTGATTAAGATTGATTTTTTTAGTGATGTTTGAGAAATTAAATTTCTTGAAATTCATTTAATTAGGATTTCACTTATAATTCCTTGAATAAAATAAAAGTAATTGTTAATATACTAATCACATTTGAACCTTATTGCGATTAGGAATTAGTTAGGCCAATTAGAATAAGATTTAATATCCTACTCTATAATATATATTATCAAATGTATTAAAATTATAAAGAATTCAAGTTTTACTTAAAAATACACTATAATATATATTTTTACAAAATCATCTTAGTACAACTTATAAAGTTTATTGTGATGGGAGAATTATATTGATATAACAGTAGTTGATTTTAAAAAATTATATATATGGTTATTTTAAGTTTTACTTAAAAATACACTATAATATCTATTTTTACAAAAAAATCTTAGTACAACTTATAAAATTTATTGTGACTGAAGAATTCTATTGATATAACATAAATTGATTTTAAAATATTATATATATGGTTATTTTTTATCTTAAAAATGAAAGGATTAAACTTTTCGATAAAAAATAAAATACACATTTTTAGGATATAAGAAGATGAGTAATATTAGATAGATAGAGTTTTGAAATTTTTTTGAAGATTTTATTGAAAATATAATGATGCATATTTTTTTAAGAGTAATATAGTTAATGAAAAAGTTAATATTTATACATAAAGAATAAACAATTAAAATAAATGTTACAGTTATTTTGGAGATTTAAATACATAAGGATATGATAATAATTTAGATATTTAATTGTGAAAGGATAGAATGGTCTTTACAATCTTTTATAAGGGTAAAATTATATTCTGCCCAGAAATTCCAAGAGAATATTATATTTTGTCTAGAAAATCCCATAAACATCATAACTTCAAATCTCAAGGGTTTCAGTCACTTTGGTCTCTGCCACTATTTACTGCAAAACACTAATAGTAGTTCCCTATGGATTCGACTTCGGACTTAACCGGATTATATCTACAACTTGACTGCCTGCACTTGAGTGTACACATTTCGGATCAAGTCAAATTTTTGGCGCCATTGCCGGAGAAGCTTACGGTGTTTTGAAGTAAAAAGTGAAAAGACATTCATTTGTTGTATATATTTTTGATTTACTGTATATAATTCTCATTTTATGTCTGAGGACGATCCTCGCTTTCCAAATTTGCCAGAAGAATCTATTGGGTTTGTAAATCAATATGGACCATCTTCACCTCGATCAGTAGTAGAATCTTTTGACAATCGCATGGCCAATAATGGGAGAGAAGGGGAAGTTCCTTTGAGAGAGGGGGAAATTCCTAACATTCGAACTCTACGAGATTATTTGCATCCCACACGTGACAGTGTCCCCTCTTGTTTTGTGTTTCCTGCGAATGCGCCCCTCTTGAATGTAAAGGCGGGGACAGTGCAATTACTACCTCAATTTCATGGACTCGAATCAGAAAACCCATATTTGCATATTAAAGATTTTGAGGAGGTATGTGGTGTTAGTAGTATGCTCTAAGGCCAATTATATAGATGATGTTTTAGGGTTGTACTAGCAACATTCATTACTTAATTAAATAAAAGGGCAAGTTTATTTATCATGTTTCTACTTTATTTCATTTTAATATACATGATATAGTCCATAGAGTATAAGTTAAGAAGATAGTTTCTCAAGATGTTGGGAAGAGGAGACCTATACTTCTTAGTACTTAACTCTTAAATGTTCCTAGTCATAGGATTATTATGTGGGCACTACGTAATCCGGATAGACTAGCACACACTATGTTTACTCATATTTGATATGAGGTGACTCGTCCAAGTCACTAGTGTAGGGACACTGAAGCAGGTGTGTGCGTTCTTGTTAGAGAACAAGTACACTGAACGTGACCATTAACTAACATAGGATTTTTCATATGGAGTTTTACATACCTGTCAATGTTAAATCCTAAAGTTATAGTTATGCAACTGATCCTTAGACTTGAGACACCATGGTTGTCTTGTGCACAGACTTATATGCTTTCACTATATAACATATTCATATACTAACCATGTAACTTGGATATGTATTGTTGGACATAGTTAGACATGCATGGAGATTTATGAGTGTATAACATAGAATCTATCATCCTTAGTAATTAAAGGGAGAATGTCCTATGTGATCTTCTGGGATATGACTCAAAGATTCCTTGGCCAAGGCAGAATGACAATTAGAAAAGAGTTTCTAATTGATCATTAAGATTCATAGTCCTAAGATCGAACACATAAGATTGAATTAGGGGTTTGACAGTAATTCCATACCCTAGTAAAGCAATTGGGGTATTGTGTGATAGAAGGATTGAATTGCATGGCAACTATAGACTGAATGGGTTCTTTACCTACTTCGTGCTATCCGGAGGTTGATCATGATATGCTGCTAGGTGTCTGATTGATTGAAAACCGTGTTGTATTCCTAACCTCTAAACATCATCCCTAAATGTGTGTATGGCTTATAGGAATGGGTGAGTGTCACTCTCACTCGGAATGATGCAAAAGATTAGGCAACAACGGAATGGTGGTGGATGGAATTGTGGAATGAACAAAATATGTGGAATGAGATGCGGTGTGCACAAAAATGCTCCCCAATCGAAAGGAATCTTTTGTGGTCGTGTGTTTTACTTGGAAAATATTCCAAGGTCGTCTCCTCAGGGAAGGAAAGGGAGTTTTGTGAAAGTGATTTTGCAAAAGTGAAAAGAAAGTGTAAAATCTTGTATTTGAGTTTTGTGTTTGGTTTGTAAATGAAAATGCAAATAAAGCAAGTGTTGGCTAATCCAAAGGGTTCATTCCAATGGGAATACCAAATCAACTCAAAGCCTTCCTCCGATTGAGCATGAATGAACGATTGATTCGGGGGAAGCTAGGGACGAGATTGGTGAGTATCTAAGCATAAACCGTGACTAGGCCTACGGAATATCAAAGGCTCACCAACTCATCCACTCTCAACCCCGTCAAACCGAACCATTTGACTCTAAAGGGAGGAATGAAGAAGAGTTGAAAATGGTATTCCCAAGAGGAATTTTTCCTTGGATTAACCAACTTAAATCCTAGCTACTCATATTAAAAATGCAAGACAAGTATAATGTAGATGGACATGGAAGAGAAATGGAGATTTAAAGCATGAAAATTAACTTGAAGCAAGAAATCTAAAGCTATGAAGGAAAATATGCAATACCCATTTTAAGCTAAGAAATGAAGAAAACATGGAAGCAACAATGGTGAAAGCTAAAATGAAAGATTAAACTTGAAATGAACTTGCAGTGAATAGCATTAAATACATTAAATGAAGCTTACCAAGTTCTTACAAAGGATTACAAGTGAAATGGATGGAAGAAATGCAAAAACGAAATTACATTACACTATTCATCTTCTTCCTCAATGGAGCAAAAACTAAGCTTAGGTAGCCCCCCCTAACTATACAAGCTTGTAATGTTAAGTATATGGAGTGTGAAAGACTTCCAATTTCGTGCATGGTGGTCCCCCTAGCATGTGGTAGGTCTTACACAAAAGGGGGGGGGGGGGGCTGAGTTGATTGGGTCTTGACAGGCTAGCCTGCAACCCCATATGGCAGCCCACTTCTCTCTCCTCTTCATTCAATGCCAAGCCTCTTTAGTCTTCCAATAGGGTGTAGGAGGGATGTGGTTGTGTAAGAAAATGTTGGGGAGCAAGTGGGAGAAGAGTAGGTGGGACCCCCAAGCCTCAAAGTTGAGTTACATGCTATTTTTGGCATTCTGGGCAATCAACTACCGGTAGCTCGTCGGTAGCAGCAACTCCAGAAACAATCGGCTACCGGTAGTCATGCGGTAGCTGTCTGCTCTGGACCAGTTGTCGTAGAATTGGCATAAATTTTGATCCAACTATCCGATTGAGCTGAAATTTGGACACAAAATAGAAGACACCCAGATCTACAACTTTCATGTTTTTCACTTTTTCAAATTCGGAGTAGATCATGGTCAAAATGGAGTAACTCCGAGGCAGTACTTCCAAACGATGTGGCTGCTGATGCCCTTGTTCCCAAGCACCAATGCCTTCTTGATTTCTTCACTTTTAAGCCTCCAATTCTTCATGTATTATGTCCATTCCTTCACCACACATCCATCAAGGTTGCAATGTCCTAAAATCAATCATTTAAACTATAAAAGGTTGCAACATCAAAATATCAACATTATAGTTCAAAACGGCTAACTTCTAAACACTTATATGCAAAAGTTGAGTTGAAATGCTTGCAATGAGGCCATGAAATATGCAATATTATGTGCTCATCAGTGTCACTCATGATTAGTAGAAGCTCGAAGAATGAAATTAATATAATTATATTAATTTTTCTTCATAAAGGGAGAATTAGAAGAGTTCTAATTCAAGTTAAATTAGAAAGAGTTCTAATTTGAGATGCTACTTGTAGTTAGTCTCGAATGCCTACAACTGGGTATGCTTGAACCTATAGGGTCACAGACAATAGAATTGATTAGAAACTAAAGGATAAAAGAGAGACAACCAATTAAGAGTTAATTGGGGTGAAAATCTAATTAAGAGTTAATTAGGGACTTTATTATAATTAATGTTAATAAAGGGGTTATATGTAATTATGAGATAATTGCAACTTGACCCAAATTAGGATTAGAGCCTTTAAAGCTCTATAAATACCTTTATGTAGGTGGTGGATAAATATGATATAATAACTCTCTTGCTAGCACAAGAAGAACCACCCCTCATTCTCTCTCTCTACTAGTTTATCAATAGTTGAAGTAGATCCTTCAAGTTTGTCAATTCGTGTGGATACCGATAGACGCCAAACGTTTGCGAGGCTTGGGGTAAAGATCAAATTCAAATTTGAAGATTCAAAGTTTTTGAGAATGCTTGAAGATTGTTAAAGGCATGCGTCAAGAGGAAACCCTTAATCTTCTCTATAGATCTAAGGTTTCTCGGTTTGTATTAAACATGAATAGATCTTGGTATGAGGAATCAAATTATTATTTTTAAATTCCGCTGCGTTTATTATACGATTCCTTTCATGTGGAACATTCCAAGATAATTCTGAACTAGCCAAGTTGAAACTTTTTCCTTTCTCTTTAAAGGACAAAGCTAAACAATAGCTAAATTCTTTGAAAGTCCATTCAATACCAAACTGGCAGGTATTACATAATGAGTTTTTCAAAAAGTTTTTTCCTCTACACCGTACCAATGCACTCAAAAGGCAAATCATGATTTTTTTTATTAAAGAGGGAGAAACATTTTACCAATGTTGGGAGAGATTCAAGGATATTCTCCAAGCTTGCCCACACCATGCTGTTGAGAATTGGACTTTGGTAGGATTTTTCTATTATTCTCTGCCCACTAGACTACGTCAGTTTGTTGAAATGATGGCTCAAGGAGAATTCATAGGTAAAAGTCCAAAGGAGGCATTCAATTTTTTCGACACCATATCCGAGAATTACCAGATGTGGGACTCAGCCTCTCCTACCACTATTGAAGCCAAACCATCTACTTTCCAAGGGGGTAAGTATGTCTTGAAAGAAGATGATGATCTTAGAGCAAAAATGACTACCTTGTCTCGAAAGCTTGAAGCTCTAGAGATAAAAAAGGTAAATAAAGTCGATGTTGGCCCTCCCACAGAACAAGTGTGGGTTTTGGGCATTGATAGGACACCCTGGGGAGTGTCCTACCTATCCGGCATTCAAAGAAGTCTTGTTAGAACAAACAAATGCAATTTCCAATTTGAACAAGCCTTATTTCAACCCGTATTCTGAGAAGTATAATCCAGGGTGGCAAAATCACCCGAACTTTAGTTGGAGGAACACACAACCAACTCCCATGAATCCACAACAAGGTTCACAACCACCACCTCAAGGACCTCCTACATATCAACCATATCAATCACCACATAAGAGAAGTCTTGAGGACACATTGAACCAGTTCATACAAAGCCAAATGAACTACAACAATCATTCCACTCAGGCTTTCAATGACTTCAAAAACCATACCACTCAGTCCTTCAAGGATCTCAAAAGTCATATCCAAAAGTTAACTCAGTCAATGACACACATGAGAAGGGCAAGTTTCCTGCCCAACCAAAACAACCATAAGGTCAATATCATGTAGGAAATCCTTCAACCATGGAAACACCACAAGATCAAGCTCAAACCATCACTACACTGAGAAATGGCAAGGTAATTGAGAAAACCATTAGATACATGTTAATTCCAAAGCTAAAATCTGAGTCAATCCCAGTCAATGAACCAGTTGAGCCTGAACTTGTGATTGAAAAAGAACCAGAACCGTCAAAAGAAAAAGATCCTCCGTGTCCTATTCCTGCTTCTTTTCCTCAAAGACTCAAGAAAACACAGAAGTTGAATAACCATGCAGAAATTTACGAGCTTTTTAAGCAAGTAAAAATCAATATTCCACTTCTGGATGCAATTAAATAGGTTCCTTCTTATGCCAAGTTTCTAAAAGACTTGCGCATAATCAAAAGAAGCCAAAATGTTCAGAAAAGATCATTTTTAACAGAATAAGCCAGTGCCATAATCCAACACAAAACCTCTCCAAAATAAAAGGATCCAGGGTGTCCAACTGTGTCATTTGTCGTTGGAAATTTCAAGATAGAACAAGCACTGCTGGATCTTGGAGCCAGTGTAAATTTGCTCCCTTTCTTGGTCTACTAATAATTGGGTCTGGGGGAACTCAAACCCACTTGTATCACACTCCAGTTGGCAGATAGGTCTGTCAAAGTTTCAAGGGGCATTATTGAGGATGTCCGTGTTCAATTGGACAACTTCGTCTTTCTTGTTGACTTCATTATCTTGGATACTCAGCCAGCAATACATCTAGGGAATCAAATTCCTTTCATTCTTGGTCGACCTTTCCTACCAACTTCAAATGCATTAATCAATAATGGGAATGGGGTCATGAAATTGACTTTTGGGAATATGAATCTTGAGCTTAACATTTTCAATATTGCCAAGCACCTAGGAGAGGAAAAGGAAGTGAGAGAAGTGAATTCCATTGAGTCTTTGGTACATGAACATTTGAATGATACATTTTGTGAAAACTCTGTTGAATCTTATCTGTTGGAACCTATCACATATGAGTTAACAGATGATGATCAAAGTCTACAGAGTTGCTCCGCTCATGCTGTAGGGACATGGCTACCCAAATTTGAAGAACTGACCCCAAGTGGTACAAAACCACTCTTATCTAGTGTCAAGCCACCAAAACCTGAATTGAAACCTCTCCCATATGACCTAAAATATGCATTCTTAGGGGAGGACGAGTCATATCCAGTGGTCATTTCATCCAAGCTTGCAGGTGTGCAAGAGTCTAAGCTGATTGAAGTACTTAGATGCCATAAAAGCACCATTGGATGGACCATTGTTGATTTAAAAGGTATAAGCCCATTAATTTGCAATCATGTTATATACCTTGAGGAGGGTGCAAAATCCTCTCGTCAAATGCAGCGACGAATGAACCCCCACTTGAAGGAGGTTGTACGGACTGAGGTGCTCAAACTATTAGATGCATGAATAATCTTTCCCATCTCTGATAGTAAATCGGTTAGCCCAACCCAAGTTTTGCCCAAGAAGTCTGGGGTCACAGTGGTTAAAAATGATGTCAATAAACTGGTACCAACTCAAGTTGTCACAGGATGGCGAATGTGCATAGACTATCGAAAACTTAATTTGGTAACTAGGAATGACCATTTTCTCTTCCCTTTCTTGATCAAGTCTTAGAAAGAATTGTAGATCATGCATTCTACTGTTTCCTAGATGGGTATAATCAAATTGAGATAGCACTTGATGACCAAGAGAAAACGACATTCACATACCCCTTCGGCACCTTTGCATTCAAAAGGATGTCGTTTGGACTTTGTAACGCTCCTGCAACATTTCAAAGGCACATCTTGAGTTTGTTTAGTGACATGGTTGAGAGATTTTTGGAAGTGTTCATGGATGATTTTTCTGTATATGGTGATTCTTTTCAGTTGTGTCTAACAAACCTGGAGAAAGTGTTGATAAGATGTAAGGAACCCAATCTGGTGCTCAATTGGGAGAAATGCCATTTTATGGTAGCACAAGGTATTGTCTTGGGTCACATGTGTCGTCTGAAGGCATAAAAGTTGACAAGACAAAGATAGATCTGATTAGAAATTTGCCTACACCCAGGACTGTTAAAGATGTCCGATCATTTCTAGGACATGCAGGGTTCTATAGGAGATTCATAAAAGACTTCAGTACCATATCAAAACCCATGTGTCATCTCTTGAGTCAGGATGTAACCTTTGAATGGAATGGAGCATGCCAACAAGCTTTTGATAAGCTCAAGGGTATGTTGATTTCTGCCCCAATAATGCAACCTCCTGACTGGACTCTACCATTTGAATTGATGTGTGATGCAAGTGAGTATGATGTTGGAGTAGTGTTAGGTCAAAGAAAGGAGAAAAAATCATATGTGAATATGCAAGCAAAACTTTGAAGCTCAAATAAATTATTCCACAACTGAAAAAGAATTGCTTGATGTGGTTTCTGCTCTCGAGAAATTTCGTTCTTACCTTGTTGGTTCATCTGTCATTATGTTTACTGATCATGCAACATTAACATTCTTGCTCACAAAGAAAGATGCCAAGCCACAACTCTTGAGATGGATACTCTTATTACAAGAGTTTGATTTGATCATTAAGGACAAGAAATGTGTCGAGAATGTGGTGGCAGATCATCTATCTAGACTAACATATAATTTCATGCGGATGGGCTACCAATCAATGAAAATTTCCCTAATAAACAACTGTTCACAATCGTAGAAACACCATGGTACACTGATATTGCTAACTTCCTTGCTACGGGTACGCTTCCTCATTCATTTACAATGATGGATAAAAATAAATTTTTGAGGGAGGTTCGTAATTTCTTTTGGGAGGATCCATACGTGTTTAAGTACTGTAAAGATCAAATCATTAGATGTTGTATCCCCAATCAAGAGAGCAGACAAGTAAT
Source organism: Ilex aquifolium (assembly GCA_951799425.1). Taxonomy (NCBI): domain Eukaryota; kingdom Viridiplantae; phylum Streptophyta; class Magnoliopsida; order Aquifoliales; family Aquifoliaceae; genus Ilex; species Ilex aquifolium. The sequence continues at coordinate 5,814,845 of OX637408.1, read as the reverse complement.
ATATTTTTATCATTCTGAAGCATGTGGTGGCTATTTTTCATCTAAAAAAACCGCTGGGAAAATCTTGCAGTGTGAATTTTATTGGCCCACACTTTTTAAAGATGTTCATGCCTTCTATCTAACATGTGATAGATGCCAAAGGTTGGGAAGTATTTTCAAAAGAATCATGATGCCCTTGAACCCCATTCTGGTAATTGAAGTTTTTGACTGTTGTGACATCGATTTCATGAGACCATTTTCCCCTTCCTTTGGCTATCTATATGTTTTAGTGGCTATTGATTATGTGTTCAAATGGGTTGAAGCAATTCCATGCCGAAATAATGATCACCAAATAGTGATCAAATTTTTAAAAGAAAACATTTTGTCCAGGTTTGAAATTCCTAAATCCATTATAAGTGATGGGGGTGCTCATTTTTGTAATTGTCCTTTTTGGAATTTGATGAAAAAGTACTTGATTTCTCATAAAATTGCAACCCCTTATCATCCACAAACTAGTGGATAGACTGAATTAGCTAATCGAGAGATCAAACTGATTTTAGAAAAAAGGTAAACCTGGACTGCAAAGATTTGTCGTTAAGACTAATTGATGTACTCTGGGCATATCGCACTACCTTTAAAACAATTTTGGGCATGTCTCCTTATCGATTAGTTTATGGCAAGCCTTGTCTCATACCTGTGGAATTAGAACAAAGAGCATACTGGGGGGGGGGGGGGGGTGAGAACTATAGTTCATATTTTGTGCTTTTAAATTTTTTTTCTTGATCATATTTCATATTATGTCTTGTATTTCGTATTTATACAGTCTTTATAGTATATATATAAAAAATGAATATCATGTCTTCAAAAGTAGCTTCAATCGTCTTTGTGACTGACAGACGTTAAAAAACCAGATAGGGTGTCTTAAGCTTAGCAAGCATGGATAGTAAGATTTTTTGGTTCAGTTTAGGCATTTTACGCACATTCCCATCTGATGTGCATGCTGTGATAATGAGAAAAGCAAAATTGGTGAGAAAAAATTGAAATTCGAGAAGAACAAGCGAAACCACTGTGTAACAGAAGCACTTTTGTTAAACGTCGTCTTGCCAAACGACTAGGTACCTGTAAACAACGTGGTAAGATCTTTCACATGAAGGAATACAATCAGTGTTCTGAACCAATTTCAGGTTGCACACTCGATCAATTAGACTGGATAGTGTATGGGCAGGGTAAGGATTTTCCTGGGACGCCATACTATACCAGTCTGGTGCTTACACGTTATGTGCGACAAGAAGTTGGAAGAATCACTGATAGTCCAACTGACATGGAGACAAGCCAAGGCTCAGATTAGAATTTCTTGACAAAACTGTGAAAAAACATGTTTTCGGGATGAAAGCCAAAGGTCCAAATTCTTTTGTAAAAAGTGTCAATACCTTTTTATTAGATGTACATAGTCTTTTTGTTGAAATAAAGATGTGGGCCGAGTAAAGAATGCCCTAAAATACCAACAAAGTTGTAGCGTGGGTAGGGACTTGTCCTGAGGCGTCATGATTCTCTAAGTTCAATTTGTGCATATAGTCTTCTTTTAATAAGTGTATATAAATGTGTATAAATTTTGATTTTGATTTTGGCATTCGAACGCAATTTAACATTTGAACGGTAGGAGCCCACAGTACTTTGACCTCTACAGAACACCAAAGTACTTAGAGCACCTCAAGTTCGAACGCCTGATGAACGTTTGAACTAGGATTCCACGTTCAAATGCCATTTTTACGTTCGAACTAGAGGAGCTTACAGAACTTTGTTCTCTGCAGGACATCAAAAGTACTGGGAGCAACTATCGTTCGAACGACAGTTTCACGTTCGAACCTTCTTTTAAATTTCCTTCTATTCCCGTTTGAACGTCAGTCACGTTCGAACGACATCTGTTTGGGTATAAATACCTGGTTCGTCTTCACCAGATCACATTGCCTAAAACTCTTCACTGGCCCCTTCACTACCCAAGCCTCCAATCCTCATCCCCTTTCATTTTCTAACCAAAATCAAGCATCCAAACCACATTCTCATCTCATTTCTCACATTTTAACAAAGAAATCCCAAGTTTTTCTTGCCCTCAAAACCCCAAAAATCTGAAAATGCCTCCTAGAATGAAATTGAACCCAACTTTGTGGAGGAGGTGATCGAGCAAAGGGAGGGAAGACCACCATTGGTCTGAAGATACGATCGTACTCATTTCCCCAGTGCTCTCAAAGCGGATAGGTACGAAATTTTTTTTCAAAACCAAGGCATTGTTTGTGAACGAACTTGTCGGATTTTGTGGATTTGGGTATTTTGGCCAACGTGGAGGCTAGGGGTTGGAGTATGTATTTGAGGAATGGTGGTGACGAGGCGAAAGAACTGGAGAGGGTCTTTTATTCCAATGTCGAGATTATGAACGAGGCTATCAAGACATATGTGAGGGGGGCTCACATTAACGTGGACGAGGATCTCATTTTGGATTTGAGGGCCGTACCACGAGTTCCAAGGCCTAGCTACCCCCCCGAGGAGGAATGTGGAGATGGACGTGGTAGGGGTTGAGTTGACGGGATTGTCGACATTCGCATGGGGAGGAAGGAGATTCCTTAGGCAAGGGGTGTTAACAGACAAATAGAAAATGCTCAATTTGATTGCCGTCTCAAACTTTGCCCCCATTGGACGCAAGAAAGAGATCCTCCCGGAGATGGCTCGATTGCTATACGCGATAGGAATGAACCAAAGCATAGACCTCCCATCCTTGATACTGACTGAGATGATGGAGGGATGCGATGCAAAGAGGAATTCACTCCTTTTCGGCACGCTAGTGACGGAGATATGCTTTGATTGGGGAGTGAAGTTTAAACCAGAGATGGAGGTGCTCAAGCCAATGGGATTTTTAAACAAGGTATCGTTCCGAAGGAGCCAAGGTCATAGCGGAGGGCCAGCGGCAAGGCAAGATGTGCCACTAGCCCAAGGCACCGATGAAGTTCAGGATGCCTGGGACGTTGAGGAGGACAGAGAAGCTGACAGGCCCATGCAGAGGCCCATACAGAGACCAACGACCGACGGAAGCTACGAGAGATCATGCTTGGGATCGTCGCGAAGCAAGATGAGATTCTCCGTCTGTTGCAAGGAGGAGCTGGCGGACCTTCATGCTTCAGAGAGGCGAGAGAGTGAGAGTGAGAGTGATTTATGTACTTAGGATTGATGATTGTTTGTTGTTTTTGGATGATATAAGTCTTTTTGTTTCGAATTATGTTATATTGTGAAATGAATGATTTAGTTTTATTATATTTATCTTCTTAAATGCATGTGTTAGATTTAGCATTACATTGTTATTTGTTAATAATCGATGGGATCGATGTAAATATTGAGATTGCTTGCTAAAGTGACTAAGCACATGATTAGTCTGACACCTAACCTAACAATCCAGATTTAATACCACCTTTCCTTAAACAATGGTATTTTCTCTATGCTTAAATTTCAAATGTACATTGGTATTTGTTATTCTTAAAATGTAGAATACTTTAAATTGAAAATGGAATTGGTATATAACCGACATTCTTTGAAAACTTGACATAACCAGTGGAGATAACGAAGAATACCATGAAAATTTTTTGAGCCTTGCGATGCTTTTGAGAGAAAATCAACATTTACACAAGTAAGGTTTTTCACCTTCTATCCTTGAATAATCTCATTATTATTGTTTTGATTGACGCAAATAGAGCAGTCTATTGATGTATCCCACAAAGAATCTGTTTATACGACAAATACATGTGCACATGCTTGAGAAAGGATTTTAGGCCATTTTTTGAATTTTTGAGTTTTATCTATTTCTTTTGATACATAATCCCTTGTCAGCCATGATTGAGCGTCAAAATGATAATTCTTTTCGGTACAACCATGACTTTGACCAAGCCAAAAGAATTCTGAATCCCTACCCGGGTTATCTAATTTTACTGTGCGTTTTCTAAAAAGCGGGCTTCCTGGGTATGAAAAGAGAGAAGAGAAGAAAAAGGGCAACCAAAAAAAGGTGGAATGAAATGAGCAAAGAAAAAATAAAAAAGGGGTCAATCTAGCCAAAGAATGGTGATTTGAAAGAAAAAGGGAATGAAATGAAAAGAGAACAAAGAGAGAAGCACGAGCGATTTTTCGAAAGACAAGATGAAGAAAAGAATGAGAGAATGTGCAGAACTATAACCAAATTGGATAACCCATTTTGAACTCTTCTTATCCGTCATTTCATTAACCACTTACCCCTGGCCACATTACACCCTGAAAAAAACCCTAATTGATCTCAAGTCTGATGCATGTATAGGTTGTCAATCAAAAGTTTGGGGTATGTTAATACTTTATTTGTATCAACATTCTTCCATGAGATTATGCCAAACATGATTAGTCTGTTTCCTTGGAGTTCACTCCCATATTTTTGTGCATGTAAATTTACAATTAACCTTCTTCTGATCACATGTCTCTTGAGAGTAAAGTCACTATAATCGGAGAGAATTTTTGCTGAGAGCATTCTAAGAGAGGTTTGTGGAATCAAAGCTATCCATGGAAGGTTATAAAGAAGAATGTTTGTTATATAATAATTCTTGTTGCTAGAATGATTATTCTTACTACATAGGGAATTTCAAATACCAATGTAACAATTGTTTATTGTTGCATAGAGAACGTACCTATGAAAGAGATGTGTTTGGGAAACAAGTCAAAATTGAGGGTTCGGTGTCTCAACAATTATAGTACTAACTCATTCTAACAAGAAATCTTAGATATACACATCTGTTCGACTGAATTTTGTGGGTAGCTTCACTGGAAACCCTCACGAGACAACACTCATCTGCTAGGGGAAGCCTAGGGGTTTAACGGCTTGTTGCATATGCTAAATGCAACCGAATGACCTACGAAAATGACATTGTATATATATTTTCATTCAGAAAGTTTTGTATTACTAGGGACTATGGGGGTGTGATGCATAGTTAAAATTAATATTTCACTATGCACTTACAAGACTAATTATGCTTTGGTGGAGTTTAAATGATGACATTTCAGGAAAAAGTTGTACAAAGGACTAAAGTCAATGAATACCAAACTTTCAAGCAACACCCACGTATTCTGGAAGAGATTTGGAGAAGGAGGAAGCAAAGCATCAACGTTCGAACGCCAATCCACGTTTGAATGCCATCTTAATATAATTGAGGGCCCCCAGGACATTGCTAGGGTGATGGCACGTGGCATGTTACAGCTATTCCCTGAGAGGAACAAGAGCTACTTGAGTACAACGTTCGAACGCTGTCTTGAATTATTTGAGGAACCCCAGAAGACTGTTAGGGTGATGAGACGTGGCATGTTGCAAATATCTACTATGAGTGAAAAAAGCCACTTGAGTACCACGTTCAAACTCCAATCCCCGTTCGAACGACAATCAAAGAAGACATGCTTCCACGTTTGAACGTAAAAAACGTTTGAACGTTGTTCCCAGATAGGCAGCAGGAAGATTAGATCTTCATCCGGATTTTTTGGCTTTCACTTGGATTTTTTTGGCTTTCACTTGATAAAAAACCTTGTTGTTTCCTAACCTCTAAAAACCATCCCTTAAAATGTGTATTGTATGGGTAAAGGGGAGTGTCACTCTCCTTGGGATAGTGTCAAAAGAAAGGGCAACAAGAAAGGAAAATGAGATGGTGGAAATGTGAAATGTGAATGCACAAAAATTGTGTGTGAGTGCACAAAAGTGCTCCCCAAGCGCAAGGAGACTTTTGTGGGTCGTGTTTTACTTGGTGGTATTCCAAGGTCGTTTCCACGGGGAAGGAAGTAAACCAAGGAGAAGGTGATTTTGAGTAAAAGAAAGTGTAAAATCTTTGTGGTTGAAAATTTGTTTGGTGAGTGTGTGTTGATGAAAATGAAGTGAGAAACAAATTTTGGCAAACCCAAGAGGTTACTCCACTAGGAATGCCATCTCAACTCGAATCCCTCCTCAAATAGAGCATGAATGAACGATTGATTCGTGGGAAGCTAGGGATAAGAAGGGTGAGTATCTAAGCATAAACCGTGACTAGGCCTACGGAATATCAAAGACTCACCAATTTATCCACCCTCAACCCAGTCAAACCGAACCATTGATCTATGAAAAAGGGAGGAGAATGAGTTGAAATGGCATACCCAAGTGGAGGTTCCCTTGGTTTTGCCAACTAGAAGATTTAGCTACTCATACTTGAAATGAAATCAACAAGGTAATGAGATTGCATTTCAAAGAGATGAAGTTCTTGAGTACATAAATGCCAGAAAACATAAACTAGGAAAGAATGCATTTAAAACCCATTTTATAGCTAAGAAAATGAAGAACTTTGTTGCATTAATGGTAGAAGCTTAAAAGAGCATCAAACTAGTAATGCACTTGAAGGAGAACAACATTAATGATATTAAATGAAGCTTGAAAAGTTCTTACAGCAAATTACAAGACAATGTAATGAAGAAAATGGAAAAATCTCAAGTTTATTTCTCTAGAACACTATTCATCATCTTTTCCAGACTTTCTCTCCCTATATCTATCTATATCTCCGGCTATGGCTGAATGCCCATCCTTTAGAGCTCTTTCCCTCCAAAAACGTCCCCTAATCTCCTCCCTAGCTCTCTGATGTGAGCCTCAATCCTTAGGGGTCAAAGGGGGACAAGCTGGACAGGGTAGTGCAGAGCTAGCCTGCACACCCAGCTGTTTCTTCTTCTCTCTCTTCATTTAACATTCCAGCCTCCAAAGTCAGATGAAAGGTGCTGATAGGTTGTACAATGTGATGGAGGGGTCAGGGATATGTGGGAGAATGATTGGTGGGTCCCTAAAAAACGGCTGGCTTGAGTTACAGAAATTGGGGCAGGAATAGCAAACTGTACCGGTACACAGTACCGGTACCTCGAACTCCAGAGGCTGGACCGTACCGGTACTGCGTACCGGTACGCTATGTTCCAGTGGCCAAACCGTACCGGTACTCTTCTGCTGCTTTGTTTGATTTTTCTAATTTCTTCACTCCTGAGCCACTCTTTAGCCATTCTTTCATCCTCATTTGCCTCAACTCCTTTGGGAAAGATTTAATAAGCCTCATTTAGCGCTCTTCTTCTGCAAACACCAAAAATCATCATTAATCACAATAATAAAACAACTCCAATCTATTAACCCCCAAAAACAATTGAACATTGGATGATTAGCACTTAAAATATGCAAAGTTTTGTGCTAATCAATGGCATAACTATAAAATCAAAATGCTCGTATCGTGTCCTGAATGCCATATTAGGGATATCGGCCTCCATAATCCTCAACTGATGGTATTCTGTGAGTAGATATATCTTGGAGTAGACCCGTGCCCCTCTCAGTTGATCAAAAAGATCATCGATGCGTGGCAATGGGTATTTGTTCTTGATGGTGACCCAATTCAACTGCCGATAGTCTATACATAGCCTAAGGGTCCTGTCATTCCTCTTGGTGAATAGCACTGGAGTGCCCCAAGGTATGGTACTTGGTCTAATAAAGCCTTTGTCTAACAATTCTTGCAAATGGACCTTGAGTTCTTGCAACTCTGCAGGTGCCATCCTATGAAGTGTCATAGAAATTGGGGATGCACTGGGTTGTAACTCAATGGTGAAGTCTATATCCCAATGTGGAGGCAATCCTGGTAACTCGTCTGGAAAAACGTCCACATACTCGCAAACTACCTAAGGTAGAACCAACTCCCGTCTCGGCTCGTCCTCAAGTGTAAGGCTTGTAAGTCAACCCATCAACTGTCCATGTTAACGAGAGTCATATACGGCTTGGGGTAAAACATTGTGCTTTTCTCCCTGAAATTTGAAACAAACACCCTCTGTTGTACAAGTAGTGACCCTTTTCGATCACAGTCAATGACGACTTGGTGTGACGCCAACCAATCCATCCCAAGGATGACATCAAACTCATAAATGTCCATGACCTTAAGGTTCATAGTGACTTGAATCCCCGAGATCTCTAACTCATATCCCTGACATATCTTATCAATGAGAACCTTAGCTCCTAGGGGAAAACTCACATGCAATGGCTCTTCTAAGGTCTCTACCTCTAAGCCCAAATCTTTCACATAGGATGTAGTAATGAATGAAAGAGATGCACCTGAATCAAATAACACCCCTACCTATAAGCGAGAGAGTATAAATGTACCCTGAATCACCGATTGATCTACTAGCTCAGTCGGAGAAGTGACGTCATAGACTTGTCTCTGGGTCCCTGAAGTCCCTACCTGTAAGCCCTGCCCTCGACCTCGGCCCAAACTCTGGCCTGATTATGGTGTCCCCACACGTTAAGTAATAGGGGCTTGTGTAGCACCCTAGAGCTGGAACTGATTTCCATGGCCGATGGTGGGATAGGGAGGAATGAAGAATGTCTTTAGAGGCCCCACTGATGACTAGGATTAAGATATCCCGTAACTCTGGGATCCTTGTCTTTGAGGACAATCTCGTTTCAAGTGGCCCGGCTAGTGACATAGGTAGCAAGTCTTCTGGCCAGCCTGATAGGGGGCCCTAAAATTTCTCCCACTTTGGGAGGATTGACCTTTGGCCTTGGCTTTGATAGGCTCGACCTTGCCCTTGAGACCTTTATGGGGTAGATGTCCTTTGCTTCTTCCTCGAACTAGTGTTGGAGGATTGACCCTCCTTTTTTTTATCTTTAGCACTGGCCTCCCAAATGCTCTTAGCGTCTTCAAATTCCCTCTCAATGACCATGGCTGTCTTGACCATCGAGTCTAGGTCTTGTAGGTGGTGGCCCACAATCTTCCCCAGATAGACAACTTCAAGCCATCCTCAAATCTTTTTCCTTTGGCCAAGTCAGTGGTCACGTAGTCATCGGCAAAATGGGCTAGCTCAGTGAACTTGGCCACGTATTCCATCACCGTCATTGTCCCTTGCTCCAGGTCCAGAAATTCCTGGGCTTTCACTTGCCGAACAACCTACGGGAAATACTTGCCGATGAAGAGCTCACAAAAATCTTCCCAAATCATTGCCTCAATATTCTTTGAGGCCTTTGCCTAATTCCACTATAGATGGGCCTCTCCCTCAAGTTGGAATGTTGCTAGTCTTATCTTGGTGGCGTCGAATGTGATTTCCATAGCTTCCAAGATCTTGTCTACTTGTTGGAACCAATGGTTGGCCACCATCGAATGCACCCCTCCCATAAAATTCGGTGGCTTATGTGCCTTGAACTTTTGGAGGTTGCTCGAGCCTCCGTGGCCTATGTTGGCACTGACTTGTGTAAAGGTAGCAGTCATTACGCCTGTAGCCTCTATGAAGACTTGTTGATCAAAGGCCTATGGCGGTGGTGGTTGGTTGTTCCGTCCACCCCCCTCGACCGTTGCGATGTCCCCTTCCTTTACTTGCCATCTACACACACGAAAGATAGTAATAGACCACTAACTCCAAAGTTAGGGATCAAAGTTACAAAGTTGAAATTTTTTCTCTTGTCTCACTGGTAGGAGATATGCCACCCACTAGTAGACGACCAAACCGTAAACTTTCCCATTTCTTCTTTTTTTGACCCTAAGGTTATATTTTCTAACCCTAGTGTCTCATTCCCATACACATTTAATCATGCATATAATCTCATATCACACAACATGTAGCATTTAATGCACATAACATGTAATGCATAATGAATGCAATGGCTTAACCCAATCTACCCTCAAGTCCAAGGAAATCGGGAACCTAAGCTCTGATACCAAGCTGTGACGCCCCAAAATCCGAGGTCCTTTCTCAACCCGTTGATCACCCGTCTACCCACGAAAATATCCGTGAGTACCGTATAACCCAATACCATGTTGTGACACCCTAATCACCGGGATCATAACCAAAATGAAATTTGGGCAGAGTCTCCTTTGTATTAGAGCTCTAACCAATCAGTAACCTGTGCATACAATAATCATACGACCATTTCAAGGCCCACATCCCAAAGTATAGGCTTAACATTTAACCAATCACATCATCTAAATGAAGAAGCTCAAGATGTGAAGGCTCAACAATGTCACAGTTAAAATTTTAATTTTTGGGAAAAGGTACTGGTACCTATGATAAGTGGTACCGCTACCTGAATCCTCTGGTTTTCAAGTACCGGTACCTGTAAGACTTAGGTTGAGGCTACTCCCCAACCTAGATGCATATGAAATGTTACATATAAGTCATCACATCAAGCATCCATTAAAATATGAACATTTCATATATGAATGCCACTATTTCATGCCATGTCATAAGATGAAAGTCATGCATGCAATGCAAACATGAGCGCTCCACCGGCTCCCATAACACATGTCATGACATGCGTATGCATCCGAACATTCCAAGCCCCCGCCATTGATGTTAGACATCCAATGACCATTTTATAAAACCTTGTGTCTTTCTTGGGGTAGGTATTTATGGACTTCCACCAACTGTCACCTAACCGACATGACATCTATGGACTTTCACTAACAATTCTGCGTACAACGACACACTTTATGGACTCAATACCAGCGGGAGTGTGTATCTGAAATTACTAGGTCTCACACCCGAGAGAGAATCTAGCCATTCTTTCAAACCCATACGAGTCAGTTGAACCTCGGCCCAACCTTCCCGAGCCCACGTATCAACCCACCATGGATGGTGTTTGATCAAAAATATGCACACACACCCATAATCATGTCGAATGCCCACGAATGTGATGCCACCAGTGCATATGGGAATGTAGTATGCAATTACATTTAATATCATCATGCAATCAAATTGTATAATTTCAATTTATGTTACATGTTCATCATATCTTAAGGCCTATAATGAACATATCTAATTCCCACAAACATTTCCAAAATTTTCAAATGTCAATTATATCATAAAGCATATATTAATATTTCACGTCATCACTAAGCATGTTATATCATTTTTGATTCAAATAACATACTTGGGTTCCTAAGCATTTTATCAAACACTTAGTAGGCAACATTATGTAAACACATATCATGCCCAAGCGACACATTATCCATGAAATTCATATTAAGCAATTTCATCAAACCCAAATTATACAATAATTGATTTTAACATATTCTCATACCCATTTTTCATATTCTAATAACCATAGGTATGTGTTATACATAAGAATTCATCTCTAACACCCTACCCATTTCATGTTTCAACCCTAGGTTGGAAATAAACCTAGATAGGAAAGGAACCCTACCTCTTGTAGCATATATTAGCGTAGAAGAAACCCCAAAGACTCCAAATCAAGCCTTCCTAGCTTTATCCCAAAATTATCATCTTTGAGATTTTGGAGAAAACCGCAATCGTTGGTGTGGATGTGTACCTCTCGTTGCGTAGAACGACTTTAACTCTTGGCTCGAAGTGATCAAACAGTTGGATATTGGCGGATCAAGGGAGGAAGGTGAAGAGAGCTTTGAGTTTTCTCTCCTCTCTCTCTCTCTCTCTCTCTCTATCTCTCTCTATTTTTGGAAGTGGCAAAAGAAATGGGGGAAGAAATATGATTTTCTTCCCCTTTTTATACTCCTCAAATACTTGGCCTTTGTTGCGCCAAACGTCTCACTTCGTTTGGTCTAATTTTATCCCGAATCAATTAAATCTCGTCCCGTTTTAAGTTTAGTGTATTTTTATTGAAATAGTTTTAAATTATTTCTTGGGTTTCGCGAATAAAATCTTATCATATTTTAGTCGCACGACGCCCGCACGCATTATAAAGCTTGTAAAATCCAACTATCTCAGAATTCGACGAAAATTGACTGGGTAATTAGATTTCGCGAGACGAATCCAGCAGTGATGTCCATTTCTTCATCCGAGTTCTAGAAAAATTCAGGCTTTTAACCTGTACCGTAACGGCTAATTATCATTTTATCTTTTTTAATAAAATTTTAATTTTTCTGGGTTTACAGTTAGGGTTTTGATGTGCGTTGAGCGTAGTTATTCATATTGAAATGAAAGTCCAAGATTCTTTTGGAATGAAATGTAAGTGCACACAGGATCGAGTGGTAGAGAGTTTACGTTCCAGGTTGAGACCTTAGAGGGTTGCATTGAGTTGGCAAAAGCCTGTGTGGCCCAATTGGTCTTTGGAATTGGGTGCCAAATTGTGATTGGGAGCGTATCTTCCTTGGGGTTGAAGTCCCCTAAAAATTTGGATCATATTTTCGTATGGACACTGAGTTATCTATTAGGTTGATTGTTCTTTGTTGTGGCACTATATCTGTACTTATGAACTCCCTTTTACAAACTATTTTACATAACTGCTATTGTTTTACGTGAAATAAGGATGTTTTAGTACATATGCATCAAATGATGATTTTCATGATGCCTAATCATGAAAAAAGAACTATTTATTTTCAAACTCATGTGCTTTAGAATTGAGTTACTCTACTGAGTTGTTGATGCTCACCCTACGTTATTTTCCTCATTTCAGATTAGCCAGTATTGAGGGAAACTGTGAATAATCGAACTGATCATTTTGTTTTGTTTTTATTAAATGGTGTGAGAGAAATTGTAATGAATGTTTAGTTGAGCTTTTAGCAATGTATGAGTTATGCTATGTGGGTTTTGGCTTACCATATCACTTTGTGTTGCATTATATTACATGCTTGTGCAGGTTGAGATAACATACATCGCATGCCTAGGCAATCCAAGGTGTGACAAGTTGGTATCAGAGCATGGTTAGGTCTTATATGGGTCACTATTGCATTTACTTATTTACTAGTTGTTGACTAATCTCAATTTTATAGGAAATGGCCTGTTGGTATGATTTATTTTTGGATGTGCAGGACTGGGGTTTTGGGCATGTGGTATAGATATATGACGATATGGTGGATAGAGAAGTTGTAAGGGTGTTACATGAAAATATTCTAATGTGGCAGGCATTTGGCTATTCTTACAGCCAAGGAAGTAGAAAGGGTTAGTTCACCACAGGTTGAAAAGATTGATTAGGACCGAGAAACATGTTCTTAGTGTAGAGAGAAATGCAGGGTATTACCAAGTGATGCTCGAATTGCTAGCATGACAACGAGCAGTTCAGTGGACACCTCTTTGGGCAGTTTTTGCTAGGCAGACTAGGGAAAATAGCTCACCTGCTGCAAAATCATGGGAGTCTAGTGGAGGGGATAGGAATCATAACTATGCTAAGGATCTAATAGGGAGCTCTGAGGCGGGGAGCGAGAAGTGAGATAGAGATTTAACCTAATGTGTGGCATGCATATAGTGTATATAATGGTTATGGGGTTGAACAAACAAGGGGGAGTACTCATGTGTATAGGCATAAGAATACTGTTTTGTGTGGATGTCAGACTCTTTTGGTGTGTGTATAGTATTATGATCTAGGACAAAGTGTTAATCTATTTTGCTATCTAAGAAAATTATATAGTTATGTTACATAGCATGTTTATTGGTTGATTTAATGTTTTGCTTCTGAATTGATGGTTATATTGTTATTCAAATGGTTTAATGATGGTTAAGTTTGATGGATGACATTGATATCTAAAGACATGGCACATTGGGATGACTTATACCTACTCCGAAGGGCTCTTGGTCAAGAGGAATATGAGAGACGACAGAGGCTGAGGCTTAACACAAAAGCGTTATTAATGGCAGTAAGAGCAACACATGAAGTGGCACGTCCTCATAGGCTATTGGTTCCACTACACCAACAGAGAAAAATGTAGCATAGGTTGGATGTAGAGCAAGAAGTTAACCACCAAGCTATTGAGATTGAGAGGGATTGAATGATTCATGGACATACACCTTTACCAAGTGAGCAAGTACTCATTAAAAATCCCAACTGATGGATTGAGACAGATCTAGTGGAGCCGGTGGCAGAGCCTGATATAGATTCTGATACGTTTACTATCATGGATGTGGAGGGCGGAGAGTAGAGAGGTTAATATGATGTGTGGCTAATGTAAATAGAATATGTGCAGGGGGTAACTTAGGATGCTTATATGTATATATACTTAGGTTTGGGGCATATCTAGAGTTTTGTTAAGGATTTATGAGTAAGTTATTAATTGGTGTGCTGTTAAGTTTCTATGTGAGATAATCATAATTATAGTTTGTGGGTTTGACTGTTAAAAACTGTTTTGAATTTAAGTTGTGCATTTGAGTATTAAAGTTAGGTTAATTCCATAAAGAGAAAAGGACTAACAATATGTTTATGGTGTTTGCTAGAAATGGTTAACACATAAGGTGGAAAAGGAAGGCAAGTAGGTACCTCTACCGAGGATGTTGCTCTAGAACAAGTCAATGCTAACACTGCTGAACCTGGGCAAGGCGGGTTACAAAAACTATATCAATGTTTAGGTACTCTTATGACATTGATTTAGACACAGCTGTTGGGGTTAACAGGGCATGTGGGGAATGTTCTTAGACAACAAGAGCAAGAATAGGGCACTGAGAATGTTGGGGTGCAACCATTGCCCAATGTACCTGAGGCAAATGCTGGGAGGCACTTGTTTCCTAATCAAGGAGAGGTTGGTGATAGATAGATGGTGGTTTTAAAGGAGTTTCTGAAACAACCAATGGTATTTCTTGAATCTGCAATAGGGAGGAATACATGTAGCCCAATACGAAGCTCATTTTGTAAAGTTTGCACATCATGTCAGTGAATATGTGGCTACGAAAGATAAAAAGTCTAAATGCTTTGAGCATGGATTGAATTCAATGATAAGGGAAAGGATTTTAGTCTTTAGAATTTGGAATTTTAGTGAATTATAGATAGCTTATATCATTAAAAAGGAAATGAAGCCGAGAGATAATAGAAATTAGCAACTACAGTGGAGAGTGAATCAGCCATGTAATTACAATGGGGGTCAAAGGAACCATTCTTATTGCGTGGCCAAGGTACAATGGGAATGGTAAGAACAAAGGAAACACTGGAGCTTGAAATGATGGAAATGCCAAAGATTGGAATAATTGGCTGTTGAAAGATTGGGCACATAAGGAATAAATGTCCATAGTTACAGCAAGGGAACCAAAATAAATATTTGAAGTTCCAATAGGGTGAAGGTTCATAACAGCCACTGACACAAGGACAGACTACGTCGCAGAATTAGGTAGGTGGTGATTAAGCGAATCTTAGGACTAGATGGGTATACAGGATGACTACTAATCAAAACACTTTTTTTTGGGGGAGGGGGAGGGGGAGGGGGAAGGGGGAAGGGGGCTTGAACCCTTGACCTCAAGAAGGCAAATCCTTTACAAGGCAAGGAGTACCATTGGACCAAAGGGCTGTTGGTACTAATAAAAAACACTTAACATAGATTGAGTTTAGTATATTTCGTAATTAATAATTTGATGATAGTAATTTAATTTGAGATTGATTGTTGTGTGGGAACAAAAATTTTGAGGACGAAATTTCTTTAAGGTGGGTGGATTGTGGCGACTGATAATGTAAGGGTTAAGTATGAGAGCGGAAAGGACTGTAAGGGTCGAATGCGGAGAACTAGATCTGGGGTGTGATGGTCTGCAGGGTGTCTGAAAGTTTCCTGAGTAGTGGTAGGGTTCGAATTATGAAGATAGTTGTGTTTGAAAGCGAGAAATCAAGCCAGAATGGGCATTCAGATGAATTTGAATTTTCGCAATTCGAGGAGATAGGGAACTTGGATTCGTAGTGCGGGAATGAATTAGGGGTCGATTTGGGTGCGAAAGATTTAATTAGCAAATTTCTAGGGTTTATTTTAATGTGATTGAATTTTGAAAAAAAAATATGAAAAATGGTGGTGATTTGGAAATGTATAGTGGTGATTTGGAGGTCGGTCGTGGTCCGTGGAGGTAGAACAAGAAACTAGGGTTTGAAGATAAACTTGAAATTTGATTCCCTTGAATTCTTGTTTAATCTTTGAAAGGGTTCTTGTCCCTGGCTAATTTCGACCCAAGGAGTTCATTTTTTGCTCTGGAATTGAATTTAGAGGTCATTTGGGGGAGGGGGTGTTTCAAAAGTCCAGTTGCTTGTCTGATTCATTTTTGACCACGTATTCGTGGAGTTTGAGGGGTATTCAAGGGAATTGGTTTGTGTGGTTCAATACTAGGAAGTATGGTGAGTTTCTAGGCCTTGAAATCAATGGAAAAGATGGAGTAGGGAGTGAGAACGAGGGTGACAAAGTAGGGGTGTTAAGCTTGGTTGTAGAGGCTAGGGGAACATGATGAACAACCAAGGGAAGAAGAAGAAGAGAAGAATGTTGTTCTGGGAGAGGGAACTCGATATGGATCTTCCCTCATGATTATACACGTGGAGACCAAGACACTTAACCTAGAGGGGGCGGGTGAATAGGTTTTGCGATTTTAGCCCAAATTCAATTACCAATTAAAACCTATGTCAACCTCAATTACCTCTTCTCAATCAAATGCGGAAATTAATGATGAGAACCCCTTTTCAAAAGCCACCAACCTTTTGAACCATGACTATTGCTTTTAATTAATTTGGAATTAATTTACTCAAGTCAATCTCCCGGCGATCCCAACAAACCCACAAACTCAATTGCACAACTATGGATTATATGATATCAAACAATTAAACCATCAAACATGTAGTGAGCGTGTGTGCTAACAAATGCAAGTGTAAACTATCAGTAATAAGAGATACTAACAATTTATTGACGCAGAAAACCCTCCTCGGGAAAAACTGGGGGAACCACTCGAGGTTCACCAAAGCCTAACCCACTACGCGTCAATTCAACATACAAGTACTTGAGTCTTATACCTTAACCAATACCCATAGCTAGATGCTCATTTCCTTGCTATGTCTCTCCGTTGAAACTCTCTCTTCAACATCTGGTGTAGCTTCACTTGGACCTCTCCATTGCATAGTTCGTCTAGGCCTCGAGCGATTATGGGCACACCAATAATCCTCGGTATGCACATGGCACGATCATAGGGCAGTTGGCACTAGAGTGAAAAACAATATCTCAAACCAGCCAAGTATCAAGACCACTCGAGCGATCATGAGCACCGCTCGAGCGACCATAGAGACCGCTCGAGCGAGCTCATAGAGCGATCCCTATGCTGATCCCCAGTTTCCTTTTCCCTTTTTATCCTAAGTCTTCAATAGACCATTCTAGCGAAGGCTTGAGAGCATAGAGCGGTCCCTACAGGTTTTTTAAGCCTATCATGCAAAAACGTCTCCTCTTGAGACTAAAGGGTGTTACTCAAAGAGGGGTCCGATTGTGACTCAAACTATGTTTTTAAAACAAAAAATGATTTAAAATTATTTTTTTTGAAAATCAGGAGTCATAATTGGATCACTTCCAATTCTATTTTCATCTTAATCATCCTAAGTTAAAATAATTACGATTTCATGTTAGATGTCTAGGTCATTACCTTTGTCCTAAGTCTAAAGGTGCATACGGAGGTTGAATGATGAAGGTTTGACGCTTGATCTCCTCCCTTCAATATTACTTTCGGAACTTGAACTTGATAGCGTCATGACCATGAAAATGGTTGAGATTTTACAATGGACTCCACGAAATTAGCCAATTACAAAACATGATCTAACAATCTCACCATTTTTGAAATAAAGATTACAGCCGCAACCCATTGAACGAAAGAATTGTAAATCGATGCATACGTCCTAAATCTCTATCTAGTAAGAGGATCTACATCTTTGAATGAACCTTGAAGATCATAGTCCTGCACATCACCACTCAAACCAAAACCTTATGAAATGCATCATATGTTAGATAAATAAATCGCATAATCATAGGTATGAAAAGCACCAAGAGAAGCATAAGGCATAAATATGTATACATCATGCAAGTGTAAATATGTAATATGTTTGAACTAAATTGCCTCATATTCTTGTGAACCAATTGATTTATCAATGCAAAACATATCTTGTTCTCCCCTTAGTTGGTGTTCACAAGTAAAATAATAAGTGAAAAATAAACAAAGAAAAATATGTTACTTCATGCCAAGTTTCCAAATTTTACTCCCCCTGAGTATTTGAACTACAAACTCCCCATTTCTATGTTCACATGCAACATATCTAGTTTAGTCAAGAGAAAATTTCCTTGATTACTCTCATACATACCTAAAATATTGTCCCCCTTTTTGTCACAAATGTCAACCCAATGACAACATGCAACAAGAACGGTACATAATCAAGCCACCTAACATATTCTTATCTTATTTGCCACAGATGTCAATCCAATGGCGACCCATAAAAATCATGACATAGAATCATAGTATAACAAAAAGGTAAGAATGTATAGCAACTAGCCAAATCATGCACATAGACTAAGTAAGGGACAAACAAGGCATATAACTCAATGATCAAAGAAGATAATCAATCAAGCATAGGATCAAGAATAGGTCACAACAACAAAAAATAGAGTTAAACAAAGAAAAGTCAACAAAAACTAAAAGTTAAAAAGAAAAATAAACAGAGTACTTTAGTACAAGTCATAAATGAATAAAAATATCTCATGCTCACATATAACCTAATACTAAGTCTCCGAAGCCATTGTTCAAAATGGATGCATCTCCACCATCTCCTCTATCGCATCAAGGCATCTTTGTGTCTGAATCTGGGTCATCTGGCACTAGATCTCCGATAATTTACTTCATCTTTGGTAACCTCTTGATTCGGCTAACTCTACATGCAACTTCTCCCATCACTATCTACTGGGTCTCCTCTAGGTTCGCTAGCCTGCCATCAATCTCATCCAACCTCTGAAAAGTCAGGCGATGATGTTCTATCATCATATGCTCAACCCTGGCCATCATATCAGCAAGTGATGCCATCTGGGCTGCAAGGATCTTGAAGCAAGACTCGGGTGGTGGTGTCTTAGATGTGCTAGTCTCAGGATGAACATATGGGGCTTGCCTGATGAGCACAAAATATTGTATATTTGAAGGCCTCATTGCATTCATTTTAACTCAACTTTTGCATATAAGTACTTAGTGTTAGCCAATTTTATGAATAATGTTGAATTTTCAATGTTGCAAGTTTTTATAGCTTAAATGATTGATTTTAGGACCTTGCAACTATGATGGATGTGTGGTGAGGGCATGGACACATTACATGAAGATTTGGAGGCTTAAAAGTGAAGAAATCAAGGAGGTATTGGTGTTTGAGAACAAAAGCACCAGTAACCACACCATCTGGAAACAGAGCCTCGGTATTCCTCCATTTTTACCATGATCAGAATCTAATATGAAAAAGTTCAAAACATGAAAGTTGTAGATCTGGATGTCTTCTGTATTGTGTCAAATTTCAGCTCAATCCAACTGCTGGATCAAAAGTTATGCTGATTCTACGAAAAGTGGTCGAGAGCAGAAAATAGTACCGGTACACAGTACCGGTATGGTACCGTTCCGGAACTGCGTACCGGTACTTCAAACTCCAGAAGGTTTAGAGTACCGGTACACAGTACCGGTACGCTCCCAGAACACCTGCAAACTCTTCTCCACTTGCTTGGGGGTCCCACCATTGATTCTCCCACTTATTCCCCATCATTCTCTTACACATCTACATGCCTCCCTTACACAAGATGAGGAATTTGAAGGCTTGGGCATTAATGGAAGAGAGAGAGAAGGGGGCTGCTCAGTGAGTTGCAGGCTAGCTCTTCCTTAGCCTGTCAAGAGCCATCATTCAGCCTTCCATTGATGGGAGGCCTGCACACAGCTAGGGGGGACCACCATGCACGAAAATTGAAGGTTAACTGTCCATTATATTCAGCATTTACACATTTTATAAGGGGTGGCTACCTAAGCTTAGGAGTAGTTCCAGGAAGAAGAAGATGAATAGTGCTAGAAGTTGATATTTTTGCATTTTCTTCATTACATTGTCTTGTAATCTTTTGTAAGGATATTCTAAACTTTGTTTAAATTCTTTAATGTCATTTACTTTAAGTTCATTGCAAGTTTAGTCTTACATTTTACATTTCACCATTGTTATGTTAAGTTTTCTTCATTTCTTGCTTTAAAATGGGTATTGAATATTGTTCTTCTTAGTTTACGATTTCTTGCATTAGTTTAAGTTCTAATCTTCATTTATCCATTATGTCTCTTTACATTATGTATTTTCTTCTTGTTTTCATGAGTAGCTAGATTTTAAGTTGGGTAATCCAAGGGAGACCTCCTCTTGGGTGTGCAACCTCAACTCATTTTCTTTCCTCATCTCGGTGTACAATGGTTCGGTTTGACTGGGTTGGGGTGAGGACATGGTTGTGAGTCTTTGATATTCCGTAGACTTGTCACAGTTTATGCTTAGATCCTCATTTCCATTGTCCCGAGCTTCCCACGAATCAGTCGTTCATCTATGCATCATTGGGGGAAGGCTTTGAGTTGACTTGGCATTCCCATTGGAGTGAACCTTTTGGATTAGCTGATTGATGAAAAACGTTGTTATTCCTAACCCCTAAACATCACCATTTGACATGTGTATATGGCTTATGTGTGAAAGTGAGTGTCACTCTCCCTCGGGGTGATGCAAGAGATTAGGCAACAACGAATTGGTGGAAAATGAATTGAACAAAATGTATGAAATGAAATGTGTGAACAAAAGTGCTCCCCAATCGCAAGGAGTCTTTCGCGTGTCGTGTTTTACTTGGTGGTATTCCAAGGTCGTTGATGCTTGATCCGAAATGTGTACACCCAAGTGCAGGCGGTCAAGCTGTAGTCATAATCCGGTTTGAGTCCGGAGTCGAATCCACAGGGAACTTTTGTTGATATTTCTGAGGTGAGCAGTGGTAGAGACCTATTGATTGTAACCTTTGAGATTTGCTGTGAGATATGAGTTTTTTTGGACAGAATATAAGATTCTTTCCAGGAAGATTTTCTTAACAAAATAGGTGCTAATAAAAAAAAGTCACTCTTTAGTGCAAGGATCTGGACATGTAGCTAGTTATCCGGTTTGTCATAATTGTGCTTGATAACTCAATTAACTCCCGTGTCAACAGCAAGTTAATCGGAAGATAAAGATGGATTGTGAGAATTAAGAACATGATTCCGATGTCTTTCTAGAAGTTTACAAGAATTGCCTGTGCCGAGACTTAACCCGTCTTCAAACAAGCAAGTGTTTCTACAAGACATCCAATCATGATATTAATATTTCATTCTTTAAATGAAGTACAATAAGGGGGAAGATTGAGGGGTAGTCATGAGGATCTAGCCGGGGTACTTGCCTTGAACTGATGAGTCTTTCTATGCAAGAGTCATCCGTGTCATAGAAAGAACCCACAATTATACAAAGTACCCTAGCTTTGCTAGATGCAATCAATCATCCAATAACAAGAAGAAATAAGCGTTAAGCATAGAAACATTGCACAAATATGATTCCCGGATAACTTATACATGCCCTTCTCCCCTTACTAAAGAGTGAATGAGAAACTACTCACTCTTCATGGCTTGGGTAAAGCTAGAAAAGTGAGTGATGCTCATCCCTCCAAGTAGAGAACTTATAAGATAAAGTAACAACAAATGCGTAGCCAATCTTTAACAAAGAATGGGTGAATCACATTCCACCCTTCACGGCTTTGGTAAAGCTCTAGAAAAGTGGAAGAGTTTCACTCTTCTAAGAAAGAAAGAAGCGCAAGCAATGAAAGTGAAATGTATGAACAATAAAAGTAGAAGAAAGCTAGTCACATTTGGAGGGTGGCTTCCTCAACCAAGAATTGGAGGGTTGCTTCCTCAACCAAAAGGTGAGCTATCTCTCTTCTATGCATGAAAAATGAAAGCATAAACATAAAACTACTGTTATAACAAGCAAGAGATGTTGGACTAAAGCCAAACTAATCTTGTAACACCCCGCATTTTTCTTTTATATATGTATATAGATATATAGTAAATAATGGTTGTAAAGATGTGGATAGGGGTATTGAAGTGTGTTTGAACTTTGTAAATTTGAAAAGTAAAGATTTAAAATGTTAATGAAAATCATAGTTGAAATTTAGTTTTAGTGAGTGAAAATATAAAATGTTAGGTCCTATAACTTGTATTAGATAGGTTTGGTGTATAAATATGTGTTGTAGAGGTTTGTGATGGATTTGGTTAGTTTTGGAATGGATTGGAAATGGAAAACAAAAGAAATAGGCAAAACTGGGTAATTGGTACCGGTACTGGGTACCGGTACTAAATGGTACCGGTACCCCGATTCCAGAAGGTTTCTTGTACCGGTACTGGGTACCGGTACCATTTGTCTGACGCCCGCTAAACAGTTAAAAGTCGGGATTTTTGTGTTATAAAACCCATCCCACATCCCATTTGCCCCATTTCTTCATCTCCCTCTTACCCTAACCCTCCTAGAAACCCTTAGAGAGAAAGAGAGAGAGAGAAAACTCAAGATAAAAAGGAAAGACAAAGGGCTCACAAGTGATCCAAGACTCAAACCCTAGGTTTCTTCAAGAGCATAAGGTAGGGGATTTCTTCTCTTTCTCTTACATTGATGTTAGGGTTAATAAATATGTATGTTTTGATTCTTAATGATATGTATTTGCTATGGCTCCATTGTTTCTTGGTTCTTTTGCAATTGTTAACATGTTTTACACAAAGTTAGGGTTGAATACCCATGAAATCTCTTTTTGTGTTTCAAAACCCTAGTTATTGGAGAGTGATGAATTTCTTCTTAAATTCTTCCTTTATTATTGATTTTGAAACCATAGTGCTTGGTGTTGAGTAATGAAATGATGTTGTGGTGATCTCTTGTATTTTTGTAATTGTTTATTGAAATTGTCACATGCTTAAATTGGGGATTTTTAAGATATTCTTGTAAATTGTGAAATTGGGTTTGGTAGTGTATCTCTTATGAGTGTGGGATGACCATGGGTGGCCTTTGACGAGATATCGTAGAGTGGGTAGACGTGTTGCTTGCTCCGTGAGGGTTGGCATTTCTCCTACCACTCGTAGTGGGGTTAGTGCTTTGGTAAGACTAAACCGCTATTGCTCACGGGTGCCGTGTAAGAGGGTTAGTATACTAATGCCTGGGTTGGATACGTCACTGCCATTGGTGTGGCATACGCCCTTCCTAAAGGATGGATATCTTTGATAAGATTTGTGTGGGTGTGTGTGGGTTAGATATTACTCAATGTGTCGATTCATGGGGTGTGCCTTACATCATGTTTGAGATACATATACATATTGATGGATTGTTGTATTATTGTGGAAAATGGTTTCCTACAAGGACTTGTGGGAGTATGGGATTCCACAAGGTCTTGTGGGAAAATGGTTTATATTTTGGAAAATGGATATTGATTGGATCTTGGTTTCCTTTACTGTTTATGTAAATTACTGTTGCTACTTAAACTTGAGATCCATTTTAAAATGTCCCTGTTTTACTTCAAAGATTATGTATGCTATTTGTAAAATGAGACCGGCCATTTTATATGTTTTTATAAACCTTGTTTGAGTTTGGGAAGATTTTGCTACAGAGCTTCGTGCTCATCCCCTACAATTAATATTTTTCAGATTTGGCTTTAGAGGAAGAGCTCGGTGTGAATGAGCCGGGCCTTGGGGAAGCTTCCTTGGAGGGGTACCTAGATCCCGAGGTGGACATATAGAGATATAGCTTCTTTTGCACTAGACTAGAGAATTTATTTTGAGATCATGTACTGTCTAGTATTCTGTTTATTCCGCTGCTAAGTTTAAGTATAATTCTTTTGGAATGTAATTGCCATAGCCTGGCTTATTCTTTTGGGATGATATTGTAAATTCTATGGATGATGAATGGAAAACTTTTCTTATTGATGGATTATATTAGTGCTCTCATTATGTAAATGGTTTTAGAACGTAATGCCGTCCAGGGTGTGTTTTGGGGCGTTACAGAAATGGTATCAGAGCCTAGGCTTTAGGTCTTACATGGGAGCTGTAGGTTATGGATTACCACTAGAGATGTAGGTTTAGGGTGAAGGAAATTGTAAGTTAGATTTTGTATATGCCTTGTGCTTAAATCAAGACATCATACATATCACTTTAGTTTATATCTTACACATCAAGGAAACTAAATTGTGGATTGATGTGTAGGATGGACGGTACACGGGGACGAGGACGTGGTCGTGGTCGTGGAGGCCAAAAAAATCCACCACCACCACCTCCCGATGCCATGCAAGGCATCTATCAATGCTTGAGGGAGCTCACCACTCTGGCTTATTCTTTTGGGATGATATTGTAAATTCTATGGATGATGAATGGAAAACTTTTCTTATTGATGGATTATATTAGTGCTCTCATTATGTAAATGGTTTTAGAATGTAATGCCGTCCAGGGTGTGTTTTGGGGCGTTACAAATCTCTAAAATAAAGACTTCATACAAGGGAAATGAGCTAAATCTACAATGAGAGTGGGAGTCTAAGCCTCCATTAACTTTCCTACTTCCTACTTGGCTCCCATAACTCTCCAACAAGGGGAGTATTTATAGGCAAGAGGAGGAGACAAGGGGGGGGGGGGGTGAAGGAATAGTGTTTGCCGCCCAAGTCCAAGTGAACAGTCAACAACTCTGCTGCCAGTATGTGAATAACGTTCGAACGTGAGTTGGCGTTCGAACGTTCTTTCTGTTTTTGCACTAAGGGCGTTCGAACGTTTACTGCCGTTCGAACGTTTCTTCTGTTTTTGCACTGAGGGCGTTCGAACGCCAGATTTGCTTTGACCCTATCACTCGAGTAGTCTGGTGGTCTTCTGTGAGGTTCAGTTCCAACTCTTTGCAGTGGTCTGTTCTTCCATCAACTCAAGTGTACGTTCGAACGTGAGTACGCGTTCGAACGTGACACTCAAGTGCTTCAGAGCTCCAGTCTTCTTTCCTAACTGCAACACGCCTTCTCTTCAGCAGTTGAGTCTGCTACAGTGCAATGTGGACGTTCGAACGTGATTTGGCGTTCGAACGTTCTGGCTGTGCTCCAAGCTTTTCCAATTTTGGCCCTAATGTGCTGGTGCTGCATCCAAGTGTGGTACTTGTTGTTCTTGGGTCCTTGTTCAATTTAGGGCCTGAAATGACATCACTTAAACTCCATTAAAGTACAATTAGTCTTAAAATGTCATAATAACATGTCAATTTTAAGTACTAATCAGTCGTCTCCTCAGGGAAGGAAAGTTCAAGTGTGTGAAGGTGATTTTGTCAAAAAGAGAAAGTGTAAAATCTTTTAGTTTGTTTTGTAGAGTGGTGTTTGTACTGAAAATGCAAGAAAACAAGTGTTGGCTAATCCAAAGGGTCATTCCAATGGGAATACCAACTCAACTCAAAACCTTCCTCTAAGGGTTTATAGATGAACGATTGATTCGTGGGAAGCTCGGGACAAATGGAAATGAGGATCTAAGCATAAACCATGACAAGTCTACGAAATATCAAAGCCTCACAACCAAATGGAGGTGAGGATCCAAGCATACCCCGTGACAAATGCCTACGGGATATCAAGGACTCACCACCACGTCCACACTCAACCCAGTCAAACCGAACCATCGTACACCGGGGAGGAAAGAAAATAAGTTGAAATGGAGGGCCCAAGAGGAATTCTCCCTTGAATTAGCCAACTAAAAATCTAGCTAGTCATGCATAAAGAAAAGACAAGCATAATGTAAATGGATATAATGAAATGGAGCATGAAACTTGAACTAATACAAGAAAACTTAAACTAAGAAGACAAATATGAAAAACCCAATTTAAAAACTTGAAATGAAGAGAACTTAAATAACAATGGTGAAATCTAGAATATTCAACTAAACTTGCAAAACACTTGAAGTAAATGACATTAAAAGTAATTAATGAAGCTTACAAGAGTATTCAAGAAGATTACAAGTGAAAAGATGGAAGAAAATACAAAAACATAAATTTCTTACACTATGCCACTATTCATTGTCTTCTTCATGGGATTTTCTAAGCTTAGGTAGCCACCCCCAATACAATGTGTAAAATGCTGAATATCATGGAGAGTTAGCCTTCAATTTTCGTGCATGGTGGTCCCCCCTAGCTGTGTGCAGGCCTCCCATCAATGGGAGGCTGAATGATGGCTCTTGACAGGCTAAGGAAGAGCTAGCCTACAACTCACTGAGCAGCCCCCTTCTCTCCCATCCTCCTTTAATGCCAAGCCTTAAAAGTCTTCAAAATGTGTAAGAGAGGCATGGAGATGTGCAAGGAAATGTTGGGGGCAAGTGGGAGAATCATTGGTGGGACCCCCAAGCAAGTGGAGAAGAGTTTGCAAGTGTTCTAGGCTGTTCTGGGAGCGTACCGGTACTGTGTACTGGTACTCTAAACCTTCTGGATTTCGAAGTACCGGTACGCAGTACCGGAACGGTATAGTACTGGTACTGTGTACCGGTACTGTTTTCTGCTCCGGACCACTTTTCGTAGGATCGGCATAACATCTGATCCAACCGTTGGATTGAGCTATAATTTTGACACAATACAGAAAACATCCATATCTACAACTTTCATGTTTTGAACTTTTTCAGATTCGAAGTGGATCATTGTCAAAATGGAGGAAAACCGAGGCTCTTCAACCCAGTGGTGTGGCTGCTAGCACCTTTGTTACCAAACACCAATACCTCCTTGATTTCTTCACTTTTAAGCCTCCAAATCTTCATGTAATTGATTAGCACGCAAAAGTAGCATATTGTTACACTCTTTTTGGACTAATTATACTTTGATTGAGTTTAAATGATGATATTTTAGGTTCTAAAGTGAAGGGAAGTCCAAAGGCATCCAAGAAGTACATCTGAGGGTAACAAGCAGCTCCTTAAGGACATAAACTGGAAAAAAACGTTACCCAACGTTCGAATGTCCAATGGAACCCTATTGTCCAGTGAAACCCTAATGAAGACCGGTGGATGAAGACCGGTAGATGAAGACTGGTAGTTGGTTCAATATTTTGGCCTATAAATAGACCCATTGTTGGAACATTTTAAAAAAGAGAAAAAAAGGGAATTTAGAGAGCAAAATTTCTTTCATCTTTTGTAGCTTCCATTTCAATTCATGTATTGAAGATTTTATGCTTATGTTCTTATGGTAAGAGTTCTTTCTTCTAATTGTCATTTCTTTATAGCTTTTATATTTACTTGCTTGTATAAATATAATGGAAGGCTGAGCCTCCTCTTCTAATTGTCATTTCTTTATAGCTTTTATATTTACTTGCTTGTATAACCATAATGGAAGGCTGAGCCTCCTCTTCTAATTTTTACTTGTATTTGCGTACATCAAGAGATATAGCTTATCCTTCGGTTGTGGTGGAAACCCTCCAAGGATAACTAGCTTTCTTCTATTTTATTGTTCATGCATTTTACTTCCATTGCTTGAGCATCTTTCTTCTTAGAGGAGTGAAACTCTCCCACCTTTTTAGTGCTTTACCAAAGCCGGGAAGGGTGGAACGTGATTCACTCGTTCTCTGTCGAAGAACGACTCCTTGTTTAGTTATTTTACTTTAAAGCATTTCGTTTCTAGTGCTTGAGCATTTTACTTTGTAACACCTTTGCTTATGGGGATGAGTACCATTCATCATTCTAGCTTTATCATAGCTATGAAGGGTGAGTAGTCCTCATTCACTCTTTGGGAAGGGATGATAGATATGTAAAAGATTAATCCGGACATTATGTTTGTGTATCACCTTTATGCTTAAATGTTCTATACTCCACTTGATTTTTGGGTGATTGAATGCACCTAGTAAAGTAAGGGTACTTTGTATAATCAACGGATCTTTCTATGATAAATGGATGACTCCTACATGGAAAGACCCATTGATTCAAGGCAAGTACCCTAACTAACTCTTCATGACAAACTTTCAATGTCCACCATTATTGAACTTCATTCCTATCTTCCGATTAATTTGCCGTTGACACGGGAGTTAATTGAGTTATAAAGCACAAACATAATGCACCGGACAATCAACTACATATTCTGATTCCCGAACCAAAGAGTGTTTGTTACATTTAATCATCTTATATTTTGTCTAGAAAAATACCCATTGGAAAGAATCTTACATTCTATCCAAAACTTTCCACAACTTCAAAATCATAATATTTCCAGTTACAAGTCTTTCTCACTATTTACTTCAAAGAACACCAACCATAGTTCCCTGAGGATTCGACTCTGGACTCAAACCGGATTATTACTACAACTTGACCGCCTGCACTTGGGTGTACACATTTCGGATCAAGTCAAGTTTTTGGCGCCGTTGCCGGGGAATCATAAAAGGTGCTCTTTTTAGAAAAAGGTGAAAAAAAAAAAAACCTCTCTTTTTGTATATATTTTTGCCTTATTGTGAATAATTTTGTTTTTTTATGACTGACACCAATCGCCTCTATCAAAATTTGCTTGCTGAATCTTCTGGGTCTGTAAATCAACTTGAACCACCTTCACCCAAATCAGAAGCCGATTCTTGTAACTTCAATATGGCAAATATTGATAGGCAGGGTGAAGATCATGTGAGAGAGGGGGAAGTACCCAACATTCGAACATTGCGGGATTACTTACATCCCACAAGGAATAGTGTCCCCTCTTGTTTTGTTTTTCCGGAGAATGCGCCCACTTCACTGTGAAGACGGGGACAGTTCAATTACTCCCTCAATTCCATGGATTTGAATCTGAAAATCCATATCTGCACATAAAAGATTTTGAGGAGGTATGTGGAACTTTTCAAGACAATTCTGAACTAGCCAAAATGAAACTTTTCCCTTTTTCTTTAAAGGACAAAGCCAAACAATGGTTAAATTCTTTAAAAGCTCTTTCAATCCCTAGTTGGCAGACTCTACAGAATGAATTTTTCAGAAAATTCTTTCCTCTGCACCGCACTAATGCACTCAAAAGACAAATCATGAATTTTTCGGTCAAAGAAGGGGAAACTTTTTATCAAAGCTGGGAGAGATTCAAAGATCTTCTCCAATCTTGTCCACACAATGCTTTTGAAAATTGGACTTTGGCAGGTTTTTTTTATGATTCCTTGCCCACTAGGTTACGACAGTTTGTCGAAATGATGGCTCAAGGAGAGTTCATGGGAAAAAGTCCGGAGGAGGCATTCAATTTTTTTGATACCATATCTGACAGTTCTCAAATGTGGGACTCAGCCTCTCCTACCACTGTAGAAGCCAAACCACCTACTTTCCAAGGGGGTAAGTATGTCTTGAGAGAAGATGATGATCTTAGAGCAAAAATGTCCACTTTGTCTCGAAAGCTTGAAGCTTTAGAGATGAAAAAGGTCCATCAAGTTGATGTTGTCTCTCCCACAGAACAAGTGTGTGGGATTTGTGTGCTAACAGGGCATCCTACTGGGGAATGCCCGACCATTCCGGCATTCAAAGAAGTTTTGTTGGAACAAACAAATGCCATTTCCAATTTCAACAAGCTTTACTCCAACCCATACTCTGAAACATACAATCCAGGGTGGCGGAACCACCCAAATTTCAGTTAGAGAAACACACAACCAACCCCCATGAATCAGCAACAAAGTCCACAACAACCACCTCAAGGACCTCCACAATATCCTCATCAACAAGGGCCACCACAAGCACCTCAAGGGCCACCACATCCACCTCAAGTACCTCCACAATATCCTCCATATCAACCACCGCACAAAAGGAGCCTTGAAGATACATTGAATCAATTCATGCAAACCCAAATGGGCTATAACAATAGTTCTACTCAGGCTTTTATTGATTTCAAGGCCCAGACCACACAATCTTTTGAGGATCTCAAAGGCCACATTCAAAAGCTGACCCAGTCCATGAGCACACATGAGAAGGGAAAATTTCCTGCCCAACCAAAGCCTCCACAAGGCCAATTTCAGGTGGGAAATCCATCAACTATGGAAACTCCACAAGACCAAGCCAAAACTGTCACCACATTGAGAAGTGGCAAAAAGATTGACAAGTCCATCAGAAACATGCTGATTCCAGACCCAAAACCAGACTCAATTCCAGCCAACCCATTAAGTGAGCCAGAACTTGCAACAAAAAATGACTGTGATCCCATGATTGAACAAGAACCAGAGCCATCAAGGGAAGAAGAACCCTCGTGTTCTATTCCTGCTCCTTTCCCTCATAGACTCAAGAGCATACAGAAAGCAAACAATCAGTCTGAAATTTACGAGCTTTTCAAGCAAGTAAAAATCAACATCCCACTTCTGGATGCAATCCAACAGGTTCCAGCTTATGCCAAGTTTCTAAAAGACTTGTGCACAGTCAAAAGAAGCCAAAATGTTCAAAAAATAGCCTTCCTCACAGAGCAAGCCAGTGCCCTACTTCAACACAAAATCCCTCCAAAGTACGAAGATCCAGGGTGCCCCACTGTGTCATGTGTCATTGGAAATTTCAAAATTGAGCAAGCATTGTTAGACCTTGGAGCTAGTGTCAACTTGCTTCCTTTCTCTGTCTACCAGCAGTTGGGTTTAGGTGAACTCAAACCCATTTGCATCACACTCCAATTGGCAGATAGATCTGTAAAAATTCCTAGGGGTATTGTTGAAGATGTACTTGTCCAAGTGGATAATTTTGTCTTCCCTGTAGACTTCATTGTTCTAGATACTCATCCAGAAGTTCATTCAGAAACTCCAATTCCTGCCATTCTTGGTCGACCTTTTCTAGCAACCTCCAATGCACTAATCAATTGCAGGAATGGTATTATGAAATTGACTTTTGGGAATATGACTTTCGAAATGAACGTCTTTGACATTGCAAAACACCCAAGAGAGTACGAGGAGGTAGGAGAAATAAATTCCATTGAGTCATTGATACAAGCACATCCGAATGACTCATTCTGTGAGGATCTTAGTGAATCAACTTTGTCAAAATCTGACTCATCTGACTCTCTGGAACAAAACTCCATTGAGTGCCCTACCTTCAATGTGGGGACATGGGCTCCTAAATTTGAAGAAATTTCATCAAGTGGTACAAAACCACTATCTTCAAGTGACAGGCCACCAAAGCCTGAACTGAAACCGCTCCCATCTGATCTTAAGTATGCATTTTTAGGTGAGGATAAATCTTACCCAGTGGTAATTTCTTCAAAAATCACAGACTTGCAAGAAGCTCAATTAATTGAAGTTCTTAAAAGTCATAAAAGCACCATTGGGTGGACCATCGCTGATTTGAAAGGTATAAGCCCGTTAATTTGTAATCATGCCATATACCTTGAAGAGGACTCAAAACCCTCTCGTCAAATGCAGCGACGATTGAATCCTCACATGAAAGAGGTTGTGAGACTGGAAGTGCTCAAACTCCTGGATGCAGGGATAATTTTTCCTATCTCCGATAGCAAATGGGTTAGTCCAACCCAAGTTGTACCAAAGAAATCTGGAGTCACAGTAGTAAAAAATGATGCAAATGAACTCGTGCCAACACAAGTCGTCACAGGATGGCGAATGTGCATTGACTATCGAAAACTCAATCTGGTGACTAGAAAAGACCATTTTCCTCTTCCCTTCCTTGACCAAGTCCTCGAGAGAATAGCAGGCCATGAATTTTACTGTTTCCTGGATGGGTATTCCGGATACAATCAAATTGAGATAGCTCTGAATGACCAAGAAAAGACCACATTCACATGTCCATTTGGCACCTTTGCATTCAAAAGGATGCCATTCGGACTTTGTAACGCTCCTGCAACATTTCAAAGATGTATGCTGAGCTTGTTCAGTGACATGGTCGAAAAATTTTTGGAAATCTTCATGGATGATTTCTCGATATATGGTGACTCATTTGATTTGTGTCTAGCTAACCTAGAAAAAGTTTTGATGAGATGCAAAGAGGCAAATCTGGTGCTTAACTGGGAGAAATGTCATTTCATGGTGAATCAAGGCATTGTCTTGGGTCACATTGTGTCGTCTGAAGGCATGAAAGTTGATAAAGCAAAAATTGATTTGATAGGAAATCTTCCTGCTCCTAGGGTTGTGAAAGATGTTCGATCATTCTTAGGTCATGCAGGATTCTACAGAAGGTTCATAAAAGACTTCAGCACCATAGCAAAACCCATGTGTCATCTTTTGAGTCAGGATGTCATTTTCGACTGGAATGAAGCGTGCCAAAAATCCTTTGACAAACTCAAAGGCATGTTAATTTCTGCCACAATAATGCAACCTCCTGACTGGACTCTATCCTTTGAATTGATGTGTGATGCTAGTGACTATGCTGTAGGTGCTGTTTTGGGACAAAGAAAAGATAAGAAGCCACATGTGATTTACTATGCAAGTAAAACTTTAAATGATGCCCAAATGAATTACTCAACAACTGAAAAGGAATTACTTGCTGTAGTATTTGCATTGGAAAAATTTCGATCTTATCTTGTTGGTTCTTCTGTTACTGTATTTACTGACCATGCAGCACTGAAATTTTTGCTTACAAAAAAAGATGCCAAACCAAGGCTCTTGAGATGGATCCTCTTGCTCCAAGAATTTGACTTAGTCATTAAGGACAAAAAGGGTGTGGAAAATGTGGTGGCAGATCATCTGTCGAGATTAACTTATGAATTTCATGAGGATGGACTGCCAATCAATGAAAAATTCCCCGATGAACAACTATTCAGGATTGATGAGACCCCATGGTACGCTGATATTGCTAATTTCCTTGCTACCGGAACACTTCCTCCATTTTTCACTCCCATGGATAAAAAGAAGTTTCTGAGGGAGGTCCGCAATTTCTTTTGGGAAGATCCCTACGTATTCAAGTACTGTAAGGATCAGATCATAAGACGTTGCATCCCCGCTCAGGAAAGTAGACAGGTAATAACATTTTGTCATTCAGAAGCATGCGGTGGTCATTTTTCATCTCGAAAAACCGCTGCAAAAATCTTGCAGTGCGGATTTTACTGGCCCACACTTTTCAAAGATGTCCATGCTTTTTGCGTAACTTGCGATAGATGTCAAAGGTTGGGAAACATTTCAAAAAGAAACATGATGCCCTTAAACCCAATTTTGGTGATCGAAATTTTTGACTGTTGGGGCATCGATTTTATGGGACCATTTCCTCCCTCCTTTGGCTATCTATACATTTTAGTAGCCGTAGACTATGTATCCAAATGGGTTGAAGCAATTCCATGCCGAAATAATGATCATCAAACGGTGATCAAGTTTTTAAAAGAAAATATTTTATCTCGGTTTGGAATTCCAAAATCCATTATAAGTGATGGGGGTGCTCATTTTTGTAATCGACCATTCTGGAATCTGATGAAAAAATACCTGATTTTTCATAAAGTAGCAACCCCTTATCATCCACAAACTAGTGGACAAGCCGAATTAGCTAATCGGGAGATAAAATTAATTTTGGAAAAAACAGTAAAACCGGATCGCAAAGATTGGTCATCAAGACTAACTGATGCACTCTGGGATTACCGTACTGCTTTTAAAACCATTTTGGGTATGTCTCCATATCGATTAGTCTATGGAAAGCCTTGTCACCTACCAGTGGAATTGGAACATAGAGCCTACTAGGCCATTAAAGCAATGAACTTTGACATGGATAAGGTCGGACTGTCACGGAAGCTTCAGATTAATGAATTGGAGGAATTGAGAAATGAAGCATATGAAAATGCTAAGATTGCAAAAACCAGGATGAAAATTTTTCATGACAAGAACATAGTGCGAAAATCTTTTGAACCTGATCAAAAGGTTCTACTTTTCAATTCGAGACTTCGCCTATTTCTTGGTAAGTTGAAATCAAGATGGACTGGACCATACATTGTTAAAAAGGTATTTGAACATGGGGCAGTGGAAGTGGAAAACCCATCAAACGGTAACATTTTTACCGTCAATGGTCAGCGATTAAAACCCTTTGTGGAGAATTTTGTCCAAAATGTGGAGACCATTTTTTTTATGGATCCAGAAAGTATCTCCGGAAATCACTCCGGAGATTACGCTTGCCGACACAAAAAAGGGTCAGGTCAGTCAGACACCCGACACGATGGACTGCCTTTATAAGGCCCCCATCGCTTTTTTTTTCTTTTCCCCACCGCCTTTACTCTTTTCTTTTCTTTTTCTTCTTCTGCTTCTTCTCTTTTCTTCTTCTTCTCCACTGCATCCGGTCTTCTGTACCACGATCCAACCCATAACAGTACCATGTCTGCATTTTTCGATGACCCTATTCTCCTTCTCGTGATCTACTTTTGTTTGTATTATCTACTTATGGCTGTTCTTCTTCGGGACGCACTGATGATCAAGGGTTTTTGTCCCAACGAAAACCCAGACCACCCCAAAGATGCTTAATCTCTGTTTTTTTTCGGTATAGGTCATCGGCGATTGAACAGATCTCCACAGTTAACTGCGTATTCAAGCTCTACAAACCGAAAAACTCGAAACATTGGGGACAATGTTCAGTCTAGGTTGGGGGGTGAGATTTACAGTTTACAGTAGTTGATCTACAGTTTACAGTAGTTGATCTGCGCAGGTTGAACCCGTAAAATTTTCAGTAAATTTTTTTTTTATTTTTTTATTGTTGTATCTGTTCAGATTATGTACCTTGTATTAATGATAATATCTGTGGGTCAGTTTTGATCGTCTTTGTGACTGGAAGACGTAAAAGAATCAGATAGTGGGTCATAAAGTAGAAAACATGGATGGTAAACTTTTTTGGTTTAGTCTGGCAGTCCTTCGTACTTTTCCAACTGATATACATACTATGATTATGAGAAAGGCGAGACCAATAAGAAAAAATGAGATCCGAGATGAACAAAAGAAACCCCTCTGTGGCCGAAGCACATTTGCCAAACGCCGTCGTTCGAAAAAACTAGGTGCTTGTAAAAAATGTGGCCGGATATTTCATGAGAAAAGATACAACAAATGTTCTGAACCAATTTCTGGTTGTGCACTCGATCGATTAGACTGGATAGTGAATGGGCAGAGTAAGGATTATCCTGACACGCCATCCTATTCCGGTACTGAGCTTAACTGTTTTGTGCGACAAGAAATCAACAGGGTTGCTGGTTGTCCGAACTACACAGATACGGAGGGGGAATCAGATTGACCTCTGTGGAAAAGTGTACTGAGGTTGGGAATGAAAGCTGAAGGTCCGAGTCTGTAAAAAAAAAAAATTTTATTATTTTTTTTTATTTTATTTTATTTTTTATGTTCTGTACAAACTCTTTTGACTAAAATGAAAACATGGGCAGAGTAAGTAACGTCCTGAACTACCAACTAACAGTGTAGGTAGGGATTTGTTCTGAGACGCCATGACTTTTGGCTTAAGATTGTTTATTTTGATTCCTTTTAGTATGCATAATGTAGTGTAGAAAAAAAATTTTAATTTTTGATTCGACGTTCGAACGTTACAACACGTTTGAACGTTTTTGCTAAAATCCTTCTACAATAGTGTACAATTGCTTTTATTTATTAATGTTATTTTTAATGCATGTCACTTTCTTTTGTTGTATAGTTTTGTTGTTCCTAGTTTCAGATATCGGTGCATAAGCTCAAGTGCGAGGTGTTCTCTTACCCTACTCATTTTTTTTACTGTGCGTCATTAATTATCATATCTTTTAGTTGCATTGAGGACAATGCATGAACCAAGTTAGGGGGTGAGGTTGCATTATTTGTGGGAATATTCTGCGTGGATATCCACTCTGCCGACACTGCGCACCATTACTATGCACCATTATTGCGCCTGCCGACACTGCCGAAAGTAAAGTTAGAAAAAAAAAAAAAAAAGGGGGTCGAGTCATTGGGGCGCCTTTATTAGGCCTCCCACATTTTCTTTTTTTCTCCACATCTACCGGTGTTGGCTCCCCACTCCTTCTTCCCTTTTTCTTCTTTTATTCTTCTTTTCTTTTTCTTCTTCTTCGTTGTTTTTTTTGTAAACACAACCCACCCCCTGCAAATCCATGGTTGTAGGACCTGCCGACCCAGTCCTTTGTTTAGTAATTTGTGTTATATGTTTGTATTTGTTCATGAGTGTTCTTCTTCTTTTTGCATTCAAGATTAAGGGTTTCCAGCCGCAACCAGATCCCCCCAGAAGATGATTAATTGGTTTGTGTTGTTTGTAGGTTTCGGCAGATGAACAGATCTGTACCTTACAACCTCATTTCCAAACGTCATACACTGGTAAATTCGAAACATTGGGGACAATGTTCAGTTTAGGTTGGGGGGTGGATCTACTTTCTCTAGTTTCGTATTTGTAATTTTAGTTTTAGATCTGAAAAAAAAAAAAAATTCTGTTTATTTTTATTCTGGATCGCGTTTTTTTTAGTATTTGTGCCTATATTTCATGATCACATCGGATGCAGCTTCAACTGTCTTTGTGACTGGCAGACGTTAAAGAACCAGATAGAGTGTCTTTAGTCTTAGCAAGCATGGATCCTAAACTTTTTTGGTTTAGTCTAGGAGTTCTACGCATTTTCCCATCTGATGTGCATGCTGTGATAATGAGAAAAGCAAGGGATGTGAGAAAAATTGAGATCCGAGAGAAACAACAACAACCATTGTGTGGCAGAAGCAATTTTGCTAAACGTCGTCGTTCCAAACGACTGGGTGCTTGTTACCATTGTGGCAGGATATTTCATATGAAAAAACATAATCAGTGTTCTGAACCAATTTCAGGTCGTGCAACCGATCGATTAAACTGGATAGTGTATGGGCAGAGTAAGGATTATCCTGACACGCCATCTTATGCCAGTCCGGGACTTACACGTTATGTGCGACAAGAAGTTGGAAGGGTCACTGATAATGACATAGATACAAGCGATGACTCGGATTAGATTTTTTTTTCTTTTCTTTCTTCTTCTTTTGACAAAGCTGTGGAAAAGTGTGTTTTGGGGATGGAGTTAATAATCCGAATTTTTGTAAAAAATGTACATATTAGATGTACCAAATCCTTTTTAGAAAAAAAAATGGGCCGAGTAAGGAATGTCCTAAAATGCCAACCTGTAGTGTGGGTAGGGACTTATCCTAAGACGCCATAGTTTTTCAAGTTTAATTGGTGCATCTAGTCTTCTTTCAATTTTCATAGATAAATGAGTATGTTTATAATTTTGAATTTTATTTCTTCTTCTTGTTTTAAAAAAAAAAAATAAAAAAAAATAAAATATTTACATACTCATTTATCCTTGAAATATGGTATGTTAATAATTTTGTTTTGCTTATTGGAGCTATATTTTGGATGGATTGAATCATAGTTTTGCTGTAAACACGTTTTTCTATGAATGAATGATTCAGTTTATCACTTTTATTCGTTTAGCACTTTTTAGTTGTTTGTTATCTGTTAAAATGCTTAAATAGGAGTAGCACTTCGATAAAGCATGCTAACAAGGGTGAAATAGATATGGATGCTAGGATTGTTTATAAAAATGACTTAGCACATGATCGGTTTATCACCTCAAATTGACAACTGGGACTGAAAACCTTAATTTCTGAAAAATGGTATTTTCCCTATGCTTAAATTAATGATTGTACATTAGTATTTAGTGTTTTTAAGATGCAAGTGATCAAACTTGAAAATAGAATTGCTATATAACCACCAATCCCTGGAACACCGACATAATCAGTGGAGATTACAAAGAAAACCATGGTGAGTTTCGAGCTGTGCGATGCTTTGTGAGAAGATACCAACGATTGCTCAAAGTAAGTTCTTTCACTTCCAAGTCTCGTTCAATAATCTCATTAATCTTGCTTTGATTGAGGTAACTAAAGTGATCTGTTTGCATACCCCCACAGGAAAATTTGCACACACACACAGATGCACGTACTTGAGAAAGGATCTTAGGCCATCTTTGAATCAACTTTGAGCTTAAGCTTTTTCTTTCAAAAGCATATCCCTAGTCAACCATATTTGAGCCTGTAAAAGAATAAATTCTCTTTCAAAAGCCCATATGTTGACCAAGCCACAAAAACAGAAATTTATCATACCTTGCTATCCGAATTCTTGCACCATCTTACAAAACAATGTGAAACGTAAAAAAAAAAAAAAAAAAAAAAAATTGCGACAACTCCTCAAGAAAAAAAAAAAATCAAGGGCAGCCGAAAGAGAAGAAATACAATGAAACAGGGACTTGCCAAGAAAGTGAAAAATGGGAAAATGAAAGAAAGAAATCCCATTTCCAGGCAAAATGTCGAGAACCAAGAAAGAGGTGTGCTACAATGCATAAAAGGATAATTTTTGAACACTATTGACGTCATTTCATTAGCCACTGACCTCTAGCCCCATTATAACCCGCATAAAGCCCTAGGTGATCTCAAGTATGTTGCTTATGTATGTTTACTACGAGTGGGGTATGTTAATTTGATGTGCTTTCTTTGCATCAATATCCTTTCATGAGATTATGCTAAAATTGACTATGTGTTTTCTCAAAATTTCTATTTTATTGATTGTGCATGTGGTTTTTCAACTGGCCATCTTCTGATCACATACCCTTTGAGAGGTAAGTCACTATAATCTGAGTGATTTGTTTTGCTGAGAGCATTCCAAGAGAGGTTTGTGAAATCAAAACTAGCCATGGACGGTGAAAAGAGGAATGATTGTTGTATACCAATTCTTGTTTCTAAGGATGATTATTCTCATGTTTAAAGACACCCAAATTCCAAATGAGACAAAGTGTTAATTTTTGCATAGTGTGAGTACCAATGGAAGGAAAGCTTGAGGAATAAGTCACAATTGAGAATCGGGGTGTCTTAACGACCATGATGCTAATTCTTTTAATTAGCAACCCCACATACATTTCTGTTCAAACTGAAGTTTGTGGGTAGCTTCACTGAAAACCCTCACGAGACAACACTCGTCCATTAGGGTAAACCTAGTGGTTTAACGGCATGTTGCATGTGCTAAATGCAACCGGATTACCTACGAAAAAGGCATTAGGAATAAATTTACATTTCATTACCATCTTATTGCTAGAGACCAGCAATGTTTAGGTTGGGGGGTGTGATTAGCACTCAAAAGTAGCATATTGTTACACTCTTTTTGGACTAATTATACTTTGATTGAGTTTAAATGATGATATTTTAGGTTCTAAAGTGAAGGGAAGTCCAAAGGCATCCAAGAAGTACATCTGAGGGTAACAAGCAGCTCCTTAAGGACATAAACTAGAAAAAAACGTCACCCAACGTTCGAATGTCCAATGGAACCCTATTGTCCAGTGAAACCCTAATGAAGACCGGTGGATGAAGACCGGTGGATGAAGACCGGTAGATGAAGACTGGTAGTTGGTTCAATATTTTGGCCTATAAATAGACCCATTGTTGAAACATTTTAAAAAAGAGAAAAAAATGGAATTTAGAGAGCAAAATTTCTTTCATCTTTTGTAGCTTCCATTTCAATTCATGTATTGAAGATTTTATGCTTATGTTCTTATGGTAAGAGTTCTTTCTTCTAATTGTCATTTCTTTATAGCTTTTATATTTACTTGCTTGTATAAATATAATGGAAGGCTGAGCCTCCTCTTCTAATTGTCATTTCTTTATAGCTTTTATATTTACTTGCTTGTATAACCATAATGGAAGGCTGAGCCTCCTCTTCTAATTTTTACTTGTATTTGCGTACATCAAGAGATATAGCTTATCCTTCGGTTGTGGTGGAAACCCTCCAAGGATAACTAGCTTTCTTCTATTTTATTGTTCATGCATTTTACTTCCATTGCTTGAGCATCTTTCTTCTTAGAGGAGTGAAACTCTCCCACCTTTTTAGTGCTTTACCAAAGCCGGGAAGGGTGGAACGTGATTCACTCGTTCTCTGTCGAAGAACGACTCCTTGTTTAGCTATTTTACTTTAAAGCATTTCGTTTCTAGTGCTTGAGCATTTTACTTTGTAACACCTTTGCTTATGGGGATGAGTACCATTCATCATTCTAGCTTTATCATAGCTATGAAGGGTGAGTAGTCCTCATTCACTCTTTGGGAAGGGATGATAGATATGTAAAAGATTAATCCGGACATTATGTTTGTGTATCACCTTTATGCTTAAATGTTCTATACTCCACTTGATTTT
This sequence comes from Ilex aquifolium, assembly GCA_951799425.1. Lineage (NCBI taxonomy): Eukaryota > Viridiplantae > Streptophyta > Magnoliopsida > Aquifoliales > Aquifoliaceae > Ilex > Ilex aquifolium. The sequence goes on along the minus strand of OX637408.1, from coordinate 5,775,029 downwards.
TGGGTGATTGAATGCACCTAGCAAAGTAAGGGTACTTTGTATAATCAACGGATCTTTCTATGATAAATGGATGACTCCTACATGGAAAGACCCATTGATTCAAGGCAAGTACCCTAACTAACTCTTCATGACAAACTTTCAATGTCCACCATTATTGAACTTCATTCCTATCTTCCGATTAATTTGCCGTTGACACGGGAGTTAATTGAGTTATAAAGCACAAACATAATGCACCGGACAATCAACTACATATTCTGATTCCCGAACCAAAGAGTGTTTGTTACATTTAATCATCTTATATTTTGTCTAGAAAAATACCCATTGGAAAGAATCTTACATTCTATCCAAAACTTTCCACAACTTCAAAATCATAATATTTCCAGTTACAAGTCTTTCTCACTATTTACTTCAAAGAACACCAACCATAGTTCCCTGAGGATTCGACTCTGGACTCAAACCGGATTATTACTACAACTTGACCGCCTGCACTTGGGTGTACACATTTCGGATCAAGTCAGTAATGTGTTCATGCCCTCACCACACATCCAACATAGTTGCAAGGTCCTAAAATACATGATTTAAGCTATAAAAACATGCAACATCGAGAATTCAACATTATTCATAAAATCGGCTAACTCTAAGTACTTAGATGCAAAAGTTGAGTTAAAATGCATGTAATGAGGCCTTGAAATATACAATATTTTGTGCTCATCACACCCCCCAACTTAAGCTTTGCTAGTCCCTAGCAAAAAAAATATAAAAAGCAAGCAAACAAAATAAACTTATACTAATTCCGCAATTGCATTTAGCACACGCAATAAGCCTTTAAACCCCTAGGTGATCCCTAGTGGACGAGTTTTGTCTCGTGAAGGTTTTCAGTGAAGGTACCTACAAACTTCTTTTCCTTGTATCCAATATTTAAAATATATTCTCTTATCTTAATTAGCAATGGGATGTCAACAATAACTTGATCCGAACACCCGAACCAATCACACATGAAACACAACATAGCCTTAAATGCTATTCTAGAGTATCCACATACACATTCATTTTCAAACTCGTGTATGTGTGAAATGAACATGTAATTTAAACATTTGCACAATAGAATTCACATTCACTTTGACTATCCAAATTAAGCTTCGAAGCAAAAACTCACCAAGGGTTTCTCTCAACAAAGAATAACTCAATGATTATCCGAGCATGCACTCCATGTGTATATGTGAGATAGAATCTTGTGCACAAAACGAAGTATACTCACATATAATCCAAAAATGAAGTATGCATAAAAATGAAACAACCTTGGCATAATCTCATGAAGGGAATGCTAGGACATTTGATAGCAAAACCAACTTCTCTTGTTCTTTTCAAAGTATGCATCCCCCATGTTTCTCTAGATCATTTAGGACTTTCACGGGTTATAACTAGGCCTTGGGGTGATATTGAGGTAAGGGAAACGAAGGATATAGGATAACAAAGAGGGTTGTTCCAAGTGAAAGACATTTATTTCAAAAAGATCTCCCTTTTATGGGATTTCTAGGCTAACATCATCACCACACTCTTTGTTTCTTTTCCTTAACATTTTCCTTTTCTTTTGATCATTCTTTTCTTCTTCCACCCCTTTTCTTCCTTTTCTTGGATTTTCATTTTTTTTTTCATTGAACTCTTTGAGTTCCAACATCATTCACCCCTTTTTCTTGAGTTTCCACACCATACTTCCTTCTCTTTTATCATCACTCATACTTAGCACTAGGAACAACCAAGGTAAGGTAGATATTTATCATTTTCATTGGCTTGGTTACATGTGTGGCATGGAAACGAATTTACAATAAGGCTCAATCACGGCACTAGGGATAAACTTTTCACAAGAAAAAGGCAAAGGCTCAAAGCATTCAAAAATGGCCTAAGATCATCTCTAGATAAGCATAGGGGAGCATTGTACATTTCAAGACAAAGTCAATCAACTACCCAAATGCACCTAACCAAAACAAGCATAATGAGATTATTGAACAAATTTGGAATTTGAAAATTTGTTCCTTGAGTAAATGTAAGTTCCCTCCAAACAGGGATTGGCATTAAAGCTCACATGGGTTCTTACTCATCTCCACTATTCATGTCAAGCACTCAAATGTGAACTTAATCCGTAAATTGCCAAAATTACAAGTTCATGGTGCACTTAAGGTTGAGTTCAAAAGCAAACAAGTATGTGATACTCTTAGCAATAGGATAAACTTCTATAATGTGCTCATGTATTCAAAGTTCAAAATGAAGATCAAGTAATCACAAATCCCATAACCATTAGGATAGGGGAATATAGTTCAATATTGGAACCAAAAATTTTCACATTTTCCATTATTCTATACAAAAAGTGGTGGAAAATGTAAATGGTGCACCTCACCCCCCAACTTGAACCATGCATTGTCCTCAATGCACAAGGAATCATGCAATGAGAAAAAATGAAAGTTAACATGGGAAATGAGATACACCTTTTTATTTTTTTTTTATTTTCATATATATATGTACATTAACGGAAAAAATAAAACACAAAAAACTTGTTTACACCCCCCAACTTAGACTAGAACATGATACCCAATAAGATTTGATACAATGATGCTCAAAGTGAAATGAGTCCAAATTAGGAAGAGGTAAACAACCTTCATACTAAAATCTACACTACAACATTTATGAAAATAAAACTATAACAATAAAAGAAATCTAACTACTATGTACATGAAAACAAAATAGGCTCATGTCAATCCGGCTTCAATTCGGATATGAGTGTGCGCCCATTGATTTTTTTGGTTTTAACATTTTTTTGTTGTATAAATGCCCTTACTAACCCATCTATCCAACAATACAAAGGATAAGAAGTCAAAAATCTCAACCAAATAGAAGTGTAGGCAATTTTATGCAATCCCAACAATGGAGTATACAATTTATCCTTAAAAGTTTCTACACTTAACTCCTTTTCAATGCCCTTCCCAAGTTGAGAAATGTGAATCTCAACACCACTCATATATGGAAAAATGACCTCGGGCTCATTAGCCTCTTGTGCGATAATAACTTCATTAAATTTTTCACAAACAAGAGTGGTGGGAGATTCAACATCAATAGGCATTTCATTGGGATGATCAACCTCAATACATTGACTATGCTCAAGGTGTTGTTCTTCATGCATAGCAATAATAGCATTAGTCAATGTATCAAGTTGTTGGATTATTTGGGCATTGAATTCCATTTGGTATTGCATAAAATTGCACCAAATATTTTCCAATTCTTCTTCGGTTGAGTTCCCGTATGTTGGATATTGGGAAAATTCATTTGGTGGTGTGAGATTGGATGAAAAATTACAAGTTTCATTCTCCCAACCATAACTCGAATAACTCGGTGTATCATAATGGTTGGGGTAAAAATTTTCGGAGGCCAAAAATGAATTTGAACCTTCACAAGCAAAGTCTTGAACCGGATAATTTATTGTGCATTCACTAGTGAGCTGTCCATACTCGCCACAAATTTCGCAAACTTTTTCAAAATAAGGGGCATTTATTGGGCACTCGTTAGTAACATGCCCATACTCATCACAAATCTCACACACATTTTGAAAACTTTGGGCATTATATACATTTTCATAAAAATTATAAGACATAATACAAAACACAAACTAAAAAAAAATATTTACAAAAGAAACGACATACCTTGGCCCGTGATGAAAATCACGAGACTTACCATGCCGCCCAAAATCACCCTTTGAACTCAACGCTTTACCTTCCCCGGCAACGGCGCCAAAATGATTGATGAAAAACGTTGTTATTCCTAACCCCTAAATATCATCCCTTAGAATGTGTATATGGATTATGTGTGAAAGGGAGTGTCACTCTCCCTCGGGGTGATGCAAGAGATTAGGCAACAACGGATTGGTGGAAAATAGAATGAACAAAATGTGAAATGAAATGCGGGTGTGTACAAAAGTGCTCCCCAATCGCAAGGAGTCTTTCGCGTGTCGTGTTTTACTTGGTGGTATTCCAAGGTCGTCTCCTCAGGGAAGGAAAGTTCAAGTGTGTGAAGGTGATTTTGTCAAAAAGAGAAAGTGTAAAATCTTTTAGTTTGTTTTATAGAGTTGTGTTTGTACTGAAAATGCAAGAAAACAAGTGTTGGCTAATCCAAAGGGTCATTCCAATGGGAATACTAACTCAACTCAAAACCTTCCTCTAAGGGTTTATAGATGAACGATTGATTCGTGGGAAGCTCGGGACAAATGGAAATGAGGATCTAAGCATAAACCGTGACAAGTCTACGGAATATCAAAGCCTCACAACCAAATGGAGGTGAGGATCCAAGCATACCCCGTGACAAATGCCTACGGGATATCAAGGACTCACCACCACGTCCACACTCAACCCAGTCAAACCGAACCATCGTACACCGGGGAGGAAAGAAAATAAGTTGAAATGGCGGGCCCAAGAGGAATTCTCTCTTGAATTAGCCAACTAAAAATCTAGCTAGTCATGCATAAAGGAAAGACAAGCATAATGTAAATGGACATAATGAAATGGAGCATGAAACTTGAACTAATACAAGAAAACTTAAACTAAGAAGACAAATATGAAAAACCCAATTTAAAAGCTTGAAATGAAGAGAACTTAAATAACAATGGTGAAATCTAGAATATTCAATTAAACTTGCAAAGCACTTGAAGTAAATGACATTAAAAGTAATTAATGAAGCTTACAAGTGAAAAGATGGAAGAAAATGCAAAAACATAAATTTCTTACACTATGGCACTATTCATTGTCTTCTTCATGGGATTTTCTAAGCTTAGGTAGCCACCCCCAATACAATGTGTAAAATGCTGAATATCATGGAGAGTTAGCCTTCAATTTTCGTGCATGGTGGTCCCCCCTAGCTGTGTGCAGGCCTCCCATCAATGGGAGGCTGAATGATGGCTCTTGACAGGCTAAGGAAGAGCTAGCCTGCAACTCACTGAGCAGCCCTCTTCTCTCCCATCCTCCTTTAATGCCAAGCCTTAAAAGTCTTCAAAATGTTTAAGAGAGGCATGAAGATGTGCAAGGAAATGTTGGGGGCAAGTGGGAGAATCATTGGTGGGACACCCAAGCAAGTGGAGAAGAGTTTGCAGGTGTTCTGGGCTGTTCTGGGAGCGTACCGGTACTATGTACTGGTACTCTAAACCTTCTGGAGTTCGAAGTACCAGTACGCAGTACCGGTACTGTGTACCGGTACTGTTTTCTGCTCCGGACCATGTTTCGTAGAATCGGTATAACTTTTGATCTAACCGTTGGATTGAGCTAACATTTTGACACAATACAGAAAACATCCAGATCTACAACTTTCATGTTTTGAACTTTTTCCGATTCGAAGTGGATCATGGTCAAAATGGAGGAAAACCGAGGCTCTTCAACCCAGTGGTGTGGCTGCTGACACCTTTGTTACCAAACACCAATACCTCCTTGATTTCTTCACTTTTAAGCCTCCAAATCTTCATGTAATGTGTCCATGCCCTCACCACACATCCAACATAGTTGCAAGGTCCTAAAATACATGATTTAAGCTATAAAAACATGCAACATCGAGAATTCAACATTATTCATAAAATCGGCTAACTCTAAGTACTTAGATGCAAAAGTTGAGTTAAAATGCATGTAATGAGGCCTTGAAATATACAATATTTTGTTCTCATCATTAGCCAACACTTGTTTTCTTGCATTTTCTTTAAGAACAAAACTCACCAAAACCAACTACAAGATTTTACACTTTCTCTTTTTGACAAAATCACCTTCACACACTTGAACTTTCCTTCCCTGAGGAGACGACCTTGGAATACCACCAAGTAAAACACGACACGCAAAAGACTCCTTGCGATTGGGGAGCACTTTTGTTCACATTTCATTTACATTTTCATTCATTCCATCCTCCATTCCGTTGCCCTATCTCTTGCATCATTCCGAGTGAGAGTGACACTCCCTTAGTCCTATAAGACATACACACATTGAGGGATGATGTTAAGAGGTTAGGGAATACAACGTTTTCAATCAATCATTTTGGCGCCATTGCCGGGGAAGGTTAAGCGTCGAGTTCGGAGGTGATTTTGGACGGCATGGTAAGTCTCGTGATTTTCATCACGGGCCAAGGTATGTCGTCTCTTTTGTATATATTTTGTTTTAGTTTGTGTTTTATATAATTTCTTATAATTATTATGAAAATGTATCAAATGCTCCATATTATGAAAATGTGTGTGAGATTTGTGATGACTATGGGCTCATCTCTTGTGTGTGCCCAATAAATTATCCGGTTCAAGACTTTGCATGCGAAGGTTCAAATTCATTTTTGGCCTCCGAAAATTTTTATCCCAATCATTATGTTACACCGAGTTATCCGAGTTATGGTTGGGAGAATGAACCTCATGATTTTTCATCAAATCTCACACCACCAAATGAATTTTGCCATTATCCAACGTATGAGGACTCAACTGAACAAGAATTGGAAAATACGTTTTACGAGTTTATGCAAAGCCAAATGGAATGGAATACCCAAATAACCCAACAACTTGATACATTGACTAATGCTATAATTGCTATGCATGAAGAACAACATCTTGAGCATAGTCAATGTATTGAGGTTGATCATCCCAATGGAATGCATATTGATGTTGAATCTCCCACCACTCTTGATTGTGAAAAATTTGATAAAGTTATTATCTCACAAGAGGCTAATGAGCCCAAGGTCATTTTTCCATCTAAGAGTGGTGTTGAGATTCACATTTCTCAACTTGGGGAGGGCATTGCAATGGAGTTAAGTGTAGAAAGTTTTCAAGACAAATTGTATACTCCATTGTTGGGATTGCATAAATTTGCCTACACTTCTATTTGGTTGAGATTTTTGACTTCTTATCCTTTGTATTGTTGGACAGATGGATTAGTAAGGGCATTTATACAACAAAAAAATGTTAAAACCAAAAAAATCAATGGGCGCAAGCTCATATCCGAATTGAAGCCGGATTGACATGAGCATATTTTGTTTTCATGTACATAGTAGTTAGATTTCTTTTATTGTTATAGTTTTATTTTCATATGTGTTGTAGTGTAGATTTTAGCATGAAGGTTGTTTACCTCTTCCTAATTTGGACTCATTTCACTTTGAGCATCATTGTATCAAATCTTATTGGGTATCATGTTCTAGTCTAAGTTGGGGGGTGTAAACAAGCTTTTTGTGTTTTATTTTTTCCGTTAATGTACATATATATATGAAAAAAAAAAAAAAAGGTGTATCTCATTTCCCATGTTACTTTCATTTTTCTCATTGCATGATTCCTTGTGCATTGAGGACAATGCATGGTTCAAGTTGGGGGGTGAGGTGCACCATTTACATTTTTCACCACTTTTTGTATAGAATAATGGAAAATGTGAAAATTTTGAAAAATTTTGGTTCCAATATTGAACTATATTCCCCTATCCTAATGGTTATGGGATTTGTGATTACTTGATCTTCATTTTGAACTTTGAATACATGAGCACATTATAGAAGTTTATCCTATTGTTAAGAGTATCACATACTTGTTTGCTTTTGAACTCAACCATAAGTGCACCATGAACTTGTAATTTTTGCAATTTACGGATTGAGTTCACATTTGAGTGCTTGACATGAATAGTGGAGATGAGTAAGAATCCATGTGAGCTTTAATGTCAATCCTTGTTTGGAGGGAACTTACATTTACTCAAGGAACAATTTTTCAGATTTCAAATTTGTTCAATAATCTCATTATGCTTGTTTTGGTTAGGTGCTTTTGGGTAGTTGATTGACTTTGTCTTGAAACGCAAAATGCTCCTCCTATGCTTTTCTAGAGATGATCTAAGGCCATCTTTGAAATGCTTTGAGCCTTTGCCTTTTTCTTGTGAAACATTATCTCTAGTGCCATGATTGAGCCTTAATTGAATTTGTTTTTATGCCACACATGTAACCAAGCCATTGAAAATGATAAATATCTACCTTACCTTGGTTGTTCCTAGTGCTAAGTATGAGTGATGATAAAAGAGAAGGAAGTATGGCGGAAACTCAACAAAAGGGATGAATGATGTTGAAACTCAAAAGAGTTGAATGGAAAAAAAAAAAAGATTGAAAATCCAAGAAAAGGAGAAAAAAAAAGGGTGAGAAGAAGAAAAGAACGACAAAAGAAAAGGAAAATGTTAAGGAAAAGAAAGAAAAGAAACAAAGAGTGTGGTGATGGTGTTAGCCTAGAAATCCCCACAAAGAACACTTGAAACACAACCACCTTTATTATCATTCAAGACACAAAAGTGGCGGTAGTTCAACTGTCCGAATAGAAAGATTACGACAGAAATGTAGAAATACGGAAAGGGTGTCACACACCGACTATTCCTCTCTCTTTTCTCTCTATCTTTCTCTAAGGTGTTCTTCCTTTGGATGTTTAACTGGCGGTTATGTAACCAGCTTTCCTAAGAAGTTGCTGGGTTATGCTATACTACCACCAGTTCGCTTAAGACGCGGTTGTGTTATGGTTTATTATATAAACAAGTAACAAACATAACATCAAGGGAATAACTCAAGTATTCCTCATGAATGACTTGTCCTTCTGGTTTGCTTGAGTTAATCAATTGAAGGGGATATAACCAGCTTTCCTAAGAAGTTGCTGAGTTATTATTTATACCACCAGCTAGCCTAAGAAGCTGCTGTGTTATGATTTATATACATCAGACCTGCCGATTGACTTACTAGTAACATGAGAGTTAATTGTGGTGAGGTAGCATTTCCAGTGACTTAAGCAATACAAAGCATATGGATCCCTAAACTGAAGGGTATATTTTATATTCCTGTCATCACTCTGCTTTATTTACGCACTTTATTTAATTCATCTTTATCAAGCTAAGCTCACATCACAAGCTACCAAACGATATTCTGCTTCAAACAACACCTTTAATATTTTTATTTTATTTTAAGTTTTAAATTACTAAACAACTCTCTGTGGGATCGATACTTGGACTTAAAACCGAGAAAACTACAATTTGACCACTTATACTTGGGTGTAAAATAATAATATAATTCAGACACACTAAAAAGTGCGAATCAAGTTTTTGGCGCCAAGCACGACCCCTATGTGGAAAAAGCACATATGCTAAACATCGAAGAGCAAATCGTCTTTGTGCTTGTGTAAAATGTGGTCGTACAGAACATCTGAGACAGTATAATAAGTGTGCGGAACCAATTTCAGGTCGATCGTTAGATCGTTTACGGTGGATTAGGGATGGGCAGAGCAAGGATTACCCTGAGACGCCATCCTATTCCGACCCGATGCTAAACAGATACGTGAGATCTGAAATTAACCATGTCACTAATGTTACTGAACCAGATAGTTCTGATACAGACTAGATATGATCAATGAAATGTATAGCTTTTTGGGAATATATGTATAGCTGTAAATAAATATAAATAGCTATTAGATTAAACTTGATTCGCACTTTTTAGTGTGTCTGAATTATATTATTATTTTACACCCAAGTATAAGTGGTCAAATTGTAGTTTTCTCGGTTTTAAGTCCAAGTATCGATCCCACAGAGAGTTGTTTAGTAATTTAAAACTTAAAATAAAATAAAAATATTAAAGGTGTTGTTTGAAGCAGAATATCGTTTGGTAGCTTGTGATGTGAGCTTAGCTTGATAAAGATGAATTAAATAAAGTGCGTAAATAAAGCAGAGTGATGACAGGAATATAAAATACACCCTTCAGTTTAAGGATCCATATGCTTTGTATTGCTTAAGTTAATGGAAATGTTACCTCACAACAATTAACTCCCATGTTACTGGTAAGTCAATCGGCAGGTCTGATGTATATAAATCATAACACAACAGCTTCTTAGGCTAGCTGGTGGTATAAATAATAACTCAGCAACTTCTTAGGAAAGCTGGTTATATCCACTTCAATTGATTAACCCAAGCAAACCAGAAGGACAAGCCATTCATGAGGAATACTTGAGTTATTCCCTTGATGTTATGATTGTTACTTGTTTATATAATAAACCATAACACAGCCGCGTCTTAAGCGAACTGGTGGTAGTATAGCATAACCCAGCAACTTCTTAGGAAAGCTGGTTACATAACCGCCAGTTAAACATCCTCAGTATTCCAGTGGAAGCAGAGCCATACCAATAGGAACACCGTGGTTGTTAGACTGTCAGTCTTATTATATAATTTAGATATATATATAAACATATAGCATAACCCAGAAACTTCTTAGGAAAGCTGGTTACATAACCGCCAGTTAAACATCCTCAGTATTCCAGTGGAAGCAGAGCCATACCAATAGGAACACCGTGGTTGTTAGACTGTTAGTCTTATTATATAATTTATATATATATCTATATAAACATATAAATAAAACATCAACATTTACAGAACTTAAGCAATATTATACATATGTTTACCCTAGTTTGAAGGGTATAAACGACTACTCACACTCCATTATTATAGAAAAGCAAGAAGTGCGGGTAGTATTCATTACAACAGAAATTAAAATATAACTTCTTTCACAAAGAACACTTGAAACACAACCACCTTTATTATCATTCAAGACACAAAAGTGGCGGTAGTTCAACTGTCCGAATAGAAAGATTACAACAGAAATGTAGAAATACGGAAAGGGTGTCACACACCGGCTATTCCTTTCTCTTTTCTCTCTATCTTTCTCTAAGGTGTTCTTTCTTTGGAGCTTGGAGGCCGGCTGGTTTTTAGTGAGTAAGGGGCTGATTTGTATGTTGGAGGTAAATATATGTAGAAAAAGAACAAAAGAAGACTTGGTATGGAAAGGCTAGAGAATGGAGGCAAGGTGTGAAGGCTTTTTTCTTTTGTGTCTGTCCGTAGGAAATGTAAGAATTCAGCCCCTATTTATAGAGGGGGAGGTGCATGGCAAGGGGGGAGGGTTTAGGAAGGTCATCACACCCTTTAGGAAGGTTATGACTTGCAGTAGGGCGGGGTGTCGCCGTCCGAAGCTTCCACCTCGCAACCTTCCAGAAGGTTGTGCCTTGCAGTGATGCTAGGTGTCGCCGTCTTGGGCTGCCACTTGTCTTGCTTCCATTGGTACACATGTCTTTTCCTTATTGGTCCAAGTGTCATGCTCCCATTGGTCCAAGTTTCTTTATTGCACTTTAGTCCTTCGTCATTTCCAGCTTTGCAAAATTGTCTTGTACTTTCCAGTATTTCTGCATTTGACCCTGCAATCTTTAACATAATTTATTAAAAACTTTAATTCACACCCAAAACATAATTCATAATATTTAGTTGTTTCATTTTTACAAAAGTGAGTACTTATTATTTTAATTTACACACAATTTAGGGTTAATCAGAATCCCATAAAAAGAGAGATCTTTTTGAAATAAAGGTCATTCACTCGGAATAACCCTCTTTGTTATCCTATATCCTTCGTTTCCCTTGCCTCAATATCACCCCAAGGCCCCATTAGAACCCTTGAAAGTCCTAAATGATCTAGAGAAGCATGGGGATAGCATACTTTTAAAAGAACAAGAGAAGTTGATTTTGCTATCTAATGCCCTAGCATTCCTTTCATGAGATTATGCCAAGATTGTTTCATTTTTTATGCATGAACTTCATTTTTGGATTATATGTGAGCTTATTTCGTTTTGAGCACAAGATTCCATCTCACATATACACATGGAGAGCATGCCAAGATAACTAGAGTGTGATTCATTGTGAGAGACACCCTTTGTGAGTTTGCATCGAAGCTTAATTTGGATAGCCAAAGTGAATGTGAATTCCATTGTGTAAATGTTTAAATTACATGTTCATTTCACACACACACGAGTTTGAAAATGAATGTATATGTGGATACTCTAGAATAGCATTTAAGGCTAAGATGTGTCTCATGTGTGATTAGTTCGGGTGTGTTGAGCAAGCTATTTTGACATCCCAGTGCTAATTAAGATAAGGGAATATGCTTTAATATTGGATACTAAGAAAAGAAGTTTGTAGGTACCTTCACTGAAAACCTTCACGAGACAAAACTCGTCCACTAGGGATCACCTAGGGGTTTAAAGGCTTGTTGCATGTGCTAAATGCAATTGCGGAATTAGTATATGTTTGATTTTGTTTGCATGCTTTTTTACATTTTGTTTGCTAGGGACTAGCAAAACTTAAGTTGGGGGGTTTGATGAGCACAAAATATTGTATATTTGAAGGCCTCATTGCATTCATTTTAACTCAACTTTTGCATATAAGTACTTAGTGTTAGCCAATTTTATGAATAATGTTGAATTTTCAATGTTGCAAGTTTTTATAGCTTAAATGATTGATTTTAAGACCTTGCAACTATGATGGATGTGTGGTGAGGGCATGGACACATTACATGAAGATTTGGAGGCTTAAAAGTGAAGAAATCAAGGAGGTATTGGTGTTTGGGAACAAAAGCACCAGCAACCACACCATCTGGAAACAGAGCCTCGGTATTCCTCCATTTTTACCATGATCAGAATCTAATCTGAAAAATTTCAAAACATGAAAGTTGTATATCTGAATGTCTTCTATATTGTGTCAAAATTTCAGCTCAATCCAACGGCTGGATCAAAAGTTATGCCGATTCTACGAAAAGTGGTCGAGAGTAGAAAATAGTACCGGTACACAGTACCGGTATGGTACCGTTCCGGAACTGCGTACCGGTACTTCGAACTCCAGAAGGTTTAGAGTACCAGTACGCTCCCAGAACACCTGCAAACTTTTCTCCACTTGCTTGGGGGTCCCACCATTGATTCTCCCACTTGTTCCCCATCATTCTCTTACACATCTACATACCTCCCTTACACAAGATGAGGACTTTGAAGGCTTGGGCATTAATGGAAGAGAGAGAGAAGGGGGCTGCTCAGTGAGTTGCAGGCTAGCTCTTCCTTAGCCTGTCAAGAGCCATCATTCAGCCTCCCATTGATGGGAGGCCTGCACATAGCTAGGGGGGACCACCATGCACGAAAATTGAAGGCTAACTCTCCATTATATTCAGCATTTACACATTTTATAGGGGGTGGCTACCTAAGCTTAGGAGTAGTTCCAGGAAGAAGAAGATGAATAGTGCTAGAAGTTGATATTTTTGCATTTTCTTCATTACATTGTCTTGTAATCTTTTGTAAGGATATTCTAAACTTTGTTTAAATTCTTTAATGTCATTTACTTTAAGTTCATTGCAAGTTTAGTCTTACATTTTACATTTCACCATTGTTATGTTAAGTTTTCTTCATTTCTTGCTTTAAAATGGGTATTGAATATTGTTCTTCTTAGTTTACTATTTCTTGCATTAGTTTAAGTTCTAATCTTCATTTATCCATTATGTCTCTTTACATTATGTATTTTCTTCTTACTTTCATGAGTAGCTAGATTTTAAGTTGGGTAATACAAGGGAGACCTCCTCTTGGGTGTGCAACCTCAACTCATTTTCTTTCCTCCTCTCGGTGTACGATGGTTCGGTTTGACTGGGTTGGGGTGAGGACATGGTTGTGAGTCTTTGATATTCCGTAGACTTGTCACAGTTTATGCTTAGATCCTCATTTCCATTGTCCCGAGCTTCCCACGAATCAATCGTTCATCTATGCATTATTGGGGGAAGGCTTTGAGTTGACTTGGCATTCCCATTGGAGTGAACCTTTTGGATTAGCCAACACTTGTTTTCTTGCATTTTTCTTAAGAACAAAACTCACCAAAACCAACTACAAGATTTTACACTTTCTCTTTTTGACAAAATCACCTTCACACACTTGAACTTTCCTTCCCTGAGGAGACGACCTTGGAATACCACCAAGTAAAACACGACACGCAAAAGATTCCTTGCGATTGGGGAGCACTTTTGTTCACATTTCATTTACATTTTCATTCATTCCATCCTCCATTCCATTGCCCTATCTCTTGCATCATTCCGAGGGAGAGTGACACTCCCTTAGTCCTATAAGCCATACACACATTGAGGGATGATGTTAAGAGGTTAGGGAATACAACGTTTTCAATCAATCACTACGACATACTCAGCCTGGGCCTGACTCTACTTCATCAAAATTTTGTTCAAGGCCCTCATGGGGTTTTGCAATAGATCACTCCTCAAGATAACTGCTCCTTACCCTTGGCAAATATGAGTAATCAGAGATCCAAACGACAAATTGTCTTATACTCTCCCCTCTAAAATGGCTAACCGAATAAACTAAAATATCATCATTAAAAAATCAAAATCAAATCCTTTCCTAAAGTATAAAGCAAGTCTGCCTTTTGGGTAGAAAGTCAGAGATATGAGTTTTTAGTTCTATGTTGTAGTTAGCCACTAGACTTAGCATCCTATAATCTGGGGTCTAGCATTTTTGTTGAAAATTCAAAGTAACCCAATTATCAGGATGGTCAATACCATACAAATCAATGGCCAAAACATGTAGAGGAGGCAAGTCTTCTATGGGTCTCACACCTAGATAGTCATTCTCTACTCTAGGAAGGCCAAGTGTGGTAGATATGAGAGTGGCATAAAACTTAAACTCAAATACCTTGAATATATGTAGTAAAGTGATCAGCCTGAAGATCTGGGTCATATATATGTGCATAGAACTCTCTCACCATGCTATCGTCACACGTCACTAGGTCTGTAAACATGCAAGTCCATCTATGACTGGTTAGATTTTTCACAATTGAACGATTGACCTCTGTGGTGTTTACTCCCCTTTTGATCAACACTGGTCTGAGAGAGAATTTGTGACGCCCCAATTTCCGGGGGTCCTATATTAACCGTTGATCATCCTTCAACCCGCGGAATTACCCGTGGATGTCAATCAACCCAACACCACGGCGATAGCATCCCCTTAGCTGGGATCCTAACTCACAAATGTAAACTGGATTCAATTATTCATTGGGTTCAACCAAGATCCAACATACCAGGATTTATACTCCATTATAGTCCATTTACATCATTGGAGGGAAGGAAAGCATAGACCGAAAATAGGGTAAAGCAGTTTAAAAATCTGAAAATTCTTGAGAGTGTACCGGTACTGTGTACCGGTACAATATCGTATCGGTACTGCGTACCGGTACGGTTTGCCTACTAGAAAGTGCGTACCGGTACACAGTACCGGTACTTTCTGCCCAGTTTTGCCTTTTTCAACCATTTTTCATTTTCAATTCATTCCAAACCTCCCAAAATCATCCAATACATGTTTGATAAGAATTCCCATATAAAACATAATTTGTACAAGTTCCATTACAATTAATTCCATACATTTATACATCAAAATGGAATTTTCACAAAAGCTTTACAAAATAAACCATAAAAGCCACAAGTTGGCTTTCTTCAACTTTGGGGCTCGAATTGGGAGCCGTCCGCCGGTGTACATCCCGCACCTGAAATGTTTTTCCCATGAAGGGTGAGCCAACGCCCAGTAGAGTAGATCCTACAAAGGCTACTCCCCCCCTAGATGCTCATGCTCATGCAACATTTATTCCTTATAAGGATATGCATTCTAAGTTTGAATGCAACAATACCATGCCATGAAATGAGATGACACTCACTCATGCACTTCAACCCGAGTCCTCACCGACTCCCACTACACGATGCAATGCCAAAGTGTTTCATTCCATCATTCATGTTCACATCAAATGACATTTTCAAAACTAGGGTCTTTCTTGGGATTGGATATTCATGGACTTACACCAAGGGTCATCCATACCCACACACTTTATGGACTCTTACACCAATGGAGTGCATCTCCCAAATCACCGGGCCTTGCACCCGAGAGGTCGTCATGCCTCTTCTTGCTAACCCCAACCCAATTTATCATGCAACCAAGCGACTTAGCTCGGTCTTCGACCCAACTTTTCCCAAGCCATACCGTCAATCACCAAGTGTGGTGTTGACATCAACCATGCACACACCCATGTGATGAGATGTTTCCGTGCATATGCAATGCCATGTCCCATTGCATACAACATAATGCTCAATATGCCAAGAACAACACATGAACAATTTCAACATGCACATTCAACTACAAATCATATCATAAGCATATGATTTCACAAGTTAAACTTAAGCATGTTATTTCAATTCAATCAAAACAACAATTTCCAAATACTCATGGCATTTCACCAAACACCTTCAAGGCATAATTTATATAACACATAACATTCCTTTAATTTCACTAAGTTATATAGTAAATCACATGTAACTTCCATATACCAAAATCAAGCTAGCAATTAGCTTAAACCATTTATATGCTCACTTTTCTATTTCTATAAACATAAACATACATATAAAAGTCTATCCATATGCATAAACATATCAAAACCTTAAACTATCAACATCTAAGAAAAGATTAATCCAAGGTAGGAAGAACCCTACCTCTTGAAGCTTGAAATGAAGACTAGGCTTCAAGAACACACCAAGAACAACCCCAAAAGCTCAAGACTATTGATTTCTCCAAAACATTGCCTTTTGATCTTCGGTGAAACTCCTCGTTCTTGGTACCCACGCGTAGCCCTAGTCACGTAGAGCAACTTTAAGTCTTGGTCCAACGAATTCCGAGCGACGGAACTCCGGGAAATCGAAGGAGAAGCTTGAAGAATCAAGGTTTTCTCTCTTTTCTCTCTTCTCTCTTCTCTCTCTATGGCCGGCCAAAGGGGCTGAACAATGGGATATTTCTGCTGAAATATCTCATTTAAGTCCCTATTTATAATTTTAAATGCTCGGCCTACGTCGCGCCACATGTCACCCACTGGTCCGGGTCCGTTTCCGCCCCAACATGATTTATTTGATCCCGGTTTAAGTTCAAATTAATTTCATTTGAACTTTAATTCAATTTTAAGGAAATTTTATAAAATTTATTTATGGGGACGTTCGTGAGGTCATTCGCCACGCAGTCGCCTCGAACGACGTGCAAAATTCGACTCTCTTGGAATTCGACGAAATTTGACAGGGGTACTAGATTTCGCGATACGAATCCAACGGCGAACTTCGTTTCCTCATCCGAGGTCTAGAGCATGAGTATTTCAAATAAGCATTAGGATGGCAAATGACCATTTTGCCCTTATTCACAAAAAGTTCAAATTTGCCCGGGTTTTACAGAATTCTCGTATGAATCTATTTATGAACTTCATGTGTCTTGAATCAAGTAGCTTCATCGAAGTTCTGCTCGATTTCATCATAGACATCCTCAACCCTTGGTCTTTTCTCTCTCCTTGGGGCCATCTCAATCTCACTCAAAGAATCTAGGTCTCACTTGTGTGGATTTGAGGTAAAACAATGAATAAACCTTAGATCTCAAAGGAGAAGTTTTAGAGAGTTTAGAAACCTTGGGTGATGTTTATGGGAGGCTTAGGACTTGATCGAGTGGGTTATGGATACCAAGATTCGTTTAAAATGCAGTTTTTAAACCTTGGCTGACGAAAAATCCGAGGTCACTGGAGCAGGTATGAAGTTGCTCGAGTGGCTCTTGAAGCGGAGTAACTCTATTTTCTACTGTTCATCCAACTTCAGCCCATTCCCAATCAATCCTAACATGCATGCATAAGAATAAATAATCATGAAAATCACACAAATTCACATTTTAAAGGATCTATCCAAAATTCATCATTTCAATACACTACTCTAAGGCATATTCAAAATTAAATGCAATTTTCAATTTTAATCATTAAATACTTAAAATAAATAATCACGAAAATCACACAAATTCACATTTTAAAGGATCTATGCAAAATTCATCATTTCAATACACTACTCTAAGGCACATTCAAAGATTTTGAACTCAAATGCATGCATCCTAGAGCAATGTTTATTCACTTAGGTTTAATTTCATTCACACGTATTCGAATTTTGTTCAACTTTGACTAATTCAAGTGCAACGTGTGTGAAACCAACCTTCAACACAAAAAGGATTTCAATTAGTTTAATGCATTAATAAGATCATCATGAAATCCTAAATGCATTGTCCAAGTTAATACATGACCGGTTAGTGAGTGTTTTAAGTTTTCTCTTGTTGACAACTCCCCCTCTCTTTTATCCCTTCTTCTTTATAGCTTCAATTAGCAAAATTGTGAATTTCGTACGCTAATGTATGCTTCTAAACATGATGAACCTGAGCTCTATGAGCTTTACAATTAAGCAATTAAAATTTAAGCATAAGTACTCTCATAATTGAAGTGCAATTGTTTTTAGCCATTTATTATTGCTCATCTTTTTAGATTTGGCCATATTGGGCTCTTTTCACACAATTTGGCATTTGACATCTTTTAAGGGATTTGGTTTTAATTAACATTTAGTCATGTATTCACCTATCACCAACACTTAGAGTCATTCAAGATTATCAATAATTTGAACTCCTAAGCGTGAAGGTGAAAGTCATGCGTGTAATTGATTTTGAATTTTTCAATGGCAAACACTATCCAAGCACACTAGGATGAAAAAGACTTTGACTAATAAATCATGCAATCGGATTTATACCACTAGGTTCTCTATCTCCTACTATGACTCATAGCAATTCACATTTCAACTTTGACTTAAGGATGAAATAATTTTAATGCAAATCAACGTTTGAATTACTATGATCATGAACAAATAAAAAAAAAAAAATTTATCTTTATCTTTTTCATTTTTTTTTTGGATTTTTCAAGATAAACATATACAAAAAAAAAGTATGCATAAAGATGCAACCAAAACAAAGAAGTGAAAAAATAAAATAATTAACATAAATCCTAAAAATGAATGTCAAAGTTGACATTAAAACTCTTTTTGAAATTTTCAAATTTCAAATGTTTTTGTATTTTCATATGTAAAAATAAATGACAAAATAAACAAAAAAATATATATATACATAAATATATGACCCTAGGATGTTTGATGAAATGCATGTAAGTTCACCCAGGTCCAAACACTCACCCATCCTACTTCTTAGGAACCATGACCTTGCTAGAAGCACTCGGGACCTCTAACTTGGTTGAGACGGTGACCATGACCTTGTTTTCCCTTCCTAAAAATCGGGTAAGGTCAAGGAATGGGTGGAGTGCTGTCTCTCTTCTCCCTAGAAGTGTGTAGATCAATCTTGACCTTGGGGGTAGAAGGAGTCTTGTGCACTCTAGCTTGTGGTCCTTGTGAAGATAATGAATACCTATGCTTGGACTCACATGACATTTCTAAAAGCTTGAAAATATTGAAAACTTGGTTGTTCAAGGCTTTAGATTGGTGTGCTAGATGCATGAGCCTTTTGTCTAAGACTTCCCTATTGCGAATGCAATGTGCACTATAGTGACTATGCTCACCACAAGTAAAACACACAAATAACTTGGTTTGGATTTTTATTTTTAACCGGTTTCTTTTCTTACTTACCCTTACCATGACTAGCTTTTTTAGGATTTGTGCTTACTCGTGGAGGTGTAGGGTTGGGATCACCCTTTACAAACATGGTCTTGGAAGAAGTGGAGGATTTGTTGAATCGATGTTAAAAGTGTCATTGGTTTATCTATTATTGATATTGATTTGCATTGATTCTGAGTTATTAATTGGATAATCCTTTGGTTTTATGATTTGATTGATTTTTAGTGTTTGGATGTTTTATCAGGTAAACAGGTGAATTGAGCCGAATTGGAGGACTTGGTAAATCAACCTAACGACTGGAGCATAAAAGGAAATCAAGGGGGATCATAGTGTAATTACATGAAAACTCAACCGAGTCAAAATTGAATTTTGTGAGCCGTTCCTGGATAGCTAGTTGCTTCTGGACGTAGGTCTTGTGTCCGAACGCATACGTGGATGCTGACAAACTTGGAATTTTGGTTAAGTTTTGGTGACGATACGTGACGCCTCCGCCTGAATGTGAGAGCTGTGTTTGGACGCACCTGCTAAGGATGGGATTCTAGAGAATTTAAGTTGTTAGGACGTGGGGTTACGTCAGAGTCCGGATGCAGAGTGGGCTGCCAGAACCTCCGAAATTTTGCTCTCCCTTTTAACCTTTCTAAAAAACGTGAGTAAATAATAGATGTTGAATTAGAGAGCCTAGATGTCTATATATAGGCTACGACAGAAACCCTAAGGAGAAATAAGGACCGGGCTTCGGGTGGGCTTAGGATTCTTATGTTCAACCCAAAACAAACATCCTACAATCCATTAATAATAAGTCAGTCCACTAAAAACTTGTTATTGATCTCTTGAGCCTTATCTCAAAATTATATTCGAGCTCTTTATTATTATATGCTTAATAATCTCCCCACGTTTAAGATTACAGATGTCCACCAATTAAATAAATTATTGACAATTATATTTAATTGACTTCTTTTATTCCTTGAGACCTTACCACTAAACTTAGTTGTCATGTCGGATAATTAAATCTACCTGCAAGGTTTGACATGGACAAAACTTAGGAGCTTCCTCAAGAGGACATCATCAACTCATTTAACTACTAGGACGTGGTTTTCTTTAATAATTAATTTTCACCATATAAATAACATCGTCTTCCAATTCACCGAGCTTATTGACTCAATATGAATCTCATCATTTGATGAATTAAAGTGACAAACATTATATGCATGTGGTAATTAAATATTTTTGGATTAATAGCATAAGCAATCATAATAATCATGAGTTATTTATTATCTTATTGAATCAGTAAAAAATAATAACCTCAAAATGGGTATGTTCAATACACAAAGTGTACTAGTGCAATAATCCGAGACGTCAAACAGTCTCCTATAGTTAAGACATACTATGTCAGAATATTACACTACAATCATACTGATGGTGTGTCCAATTCCATCTAGAATTATGAACTTATACTCATATTATACAAGGATCCGATAATCTGGTCTTCTATGCATAAGCTAAACTCTATACACCAGATTATCTACAATGTAAAATATATGACACATATGCATAACATATATTAAATATAATGCAAACATTTTGCCCATATAGAATCTCAATAAAATGGAAAGAACAAACTTCTATTAATTAATAAAATGAGTTTCATTACAAAAAGCAAGCTTTTAGTATACAAAAACCTCACGTGTAACACATACCTAGGATTGTTGAAGTATGGATATGGGTATAGGAAAATGCTAAAACCAATTCTTGTATGAATGGGTTTGATGAAATTACTTGATTGAGAATTTCATATAGAATTGTGTTGATTTGGGCATACTATGTGTTTACATAATATTTGTGCCTTATAGGTGTTTGATAAAATGCCTATGAATGAATAAGTGTGTTATTTGAATGAAAATGATATAACATGTTTTGGAGAGATTGTGGAATGTAATTATATGTTTCATGATATAATGTACATTGAGGAATTGGAAATGGCTACGAAAATGGAATGTGTTCATATTATGCTCATGATAGGATGAACATGCTATTGTAATTGAAATTGAAAACTTGATTGCATGGTAATATGGAATGCAATTGTTCATTACATTTTCATATGCACGGGTAGTATCACATTCGTGGGCATTTAACATGAGTGTGGGAGTGTGTGCATGGTTTTGATCAAACACCATCCTTGGAGGGTTGATACGTGGGCTCGAGAAAGTTAGGCCTAGGTTCAACTGAGTCACACGGGTTGCATTGAAAACAAGGGTCGAGGTTAGCAAGAAGGGCTAGGTTCTCCCTTGGGTGCAAGACTCGGTAATTTTGGATACACACTTCCGTTGGTATTGAGTCCATAAAGTGTGTCGGTGTACGCGGAGCCATTGGTGGAAGTCTATAGATGACTTATCAGTTGGGTACCCATTGGTGGAAGTCCATAACTACCCACCTCAAGAAAGACCCGACATTTATAATTGGTCATTAGATGTGTAACATTAATGGCGGGGGCTTGGAATGCCCAGATGCATACGCATGACATTGCATGTGTTGTAGGAGCCGGTGGAGGGCTCGGGTTGTATTGCATATGCGAGTTCCATCTCATGGCATGACATGACATTGTGGTATTCATTTATGAATTGTATATTCTTGAATGAATGTTTGATTGATAAATTGTACGTGAACATTTCATATGCAACTAGGTTGAAGAGTAGTCTCCTTAGCAGATACCCTATTGAGGGTGATTCACCCTTTATGGGAACATATTTCAGGTGCGGTACAAGCGACGGTGGATGGCCCTCACTTGGTCCCTTGTTGACGAAGAAGCCGGGATGTGGCTTTTGAATTATATTTTGTAAATCAATTGTTTAATTTTTCTTGAACTTGTAAATTGTATTAAGGGGTTATGTAATGAACTCTTATGGACTATAATTTGTGTAAATGAATGAATGGATGAGCATGAAAAGTGATTGGATGGATAAAGGTTGAAGATTGGAAAGATTACCAACGGGCCTTTGGTCCAATGGTACTCCTTACCTTGTGAAGGCTTTGCCTTCTTGAGGTCAAGGGTTCAAGCCCCCTTCCCCTCTCCCCCTACCCCCTAAAAAAATTAAAAGATTTGAGAAAATCTGGGCTCAGGTATCAGTACCTAAGCGATTAAGTACTGGTACCACGTTGTGGGATGATTCAGGTAGCGGTACCTAAACGTATAGGCACCAGTACCTGGATTCTAGTGGGCTCAGGTACCGGTGCCTAGGTGATCACAATCGGCCTGATTAGTGTTGTACACCTAAGTATAAGTGGTCAAATTGCAATATAATACTCGACTTAAGTCCGAGGTCGAACCCACAGGGAAATAAACATTGGAATTCAAAATATAAATGGAGAAGTTGTTATAGATATAGAATGTAAAGCAATAGCTGGTGGTGTGAGCTTAGAACAACTAATGTAAAACCCGGGTAAATTTGAATTTTTTTTGAAAAAGGGCAAAACGGTAATTTGACACTATAATGCGGACTTAAAATACGTATTTCTCTAGAGCTCGGATGATGCAATGGACTTCACCATTGGATTCATATCGCGAAACCGAGTTGCCCAGAAAATTTTCGTCGGATTCCGAGATAGTCGGATTTTTCACGTTTTACGAGACAACAGGGTGTGGGGTGACCTCACAAACGTCCCCAAAAATAAAAATTTATAAAATTTCCTTATAATTGAAGGAAAGTTCAAATAAAAATAATTTGAACTTGAACTGGAATGAAATTAATCGTTTCGGGGCAAAAACGGACCCGGACAAGGGGGGCGTGTGGCGCGACGTGCACCAAGCATCAAGGGCTATAAATATCGGTAAAAATCTGATTTTTTGGAAGAAATATCTTCTGAAATAAGTGTGTAAACGTGTGAGGGAGAGAGGAGAGGAAAATGAGAAGAAAAACATAAATTTCAAGGCTTTTCTCGACGATTCACGGAGTTCCGTCGGTCGGAATTCTTTGGGCCAAGAGCTAAAGTCGATTATATCGACGAGGGCTAGGCAACCATACTAAGAACGAAGGATTTCACTGAAGATCCAAAGAAGAGATTTTGGGAAATCAAGAGTTTAGAGTTGTTGTTGGTGTTCTTGAAGGTTCTACCCTTCATTTTATGCTTCAAGAGGTAGGGTTCCCTCCTACTTTGGTTTATTTCCATCCTATGGTGTCCATAGGAAAGGGTTGGGTGTATAGAATGACCTGTGACTTGCCTATGGTTATGGAAAAGAGGAAATGGGTATAGAAATGGCTTGAACCAATTTCTAGTTTGGGTTTGATGTATGAAAGTTACTTGTGTAATTTCTTGGAATTTGGTATTGGTGGGCATGCTATGTGTTTATATTGTGCATTTGTGAATAAGGTGTGTTATTGACCTAGATTATGTAATAACATGCTTATGTTTGGTTTTAAGTATAAAATGTTGATATATGTTCATTGATATATTGCCATTGTGATGAATAAATGTAATTATATGCACATGATATAATTGGCCTTGGTATATTGATATACGGTTAAATTGCTCATTTGACATTCATTGCATCTTGGGCATGATATTTGCATCACATTCATGGGCATAAGGCATGAGTGTAGTTGTGGGTGCATGGTTGATCAAACACCATCCTTGGTGTTTGATAAGTGGACTCGGGAAGGTTGGATCGAAGATCTGACTGAATTGCATGGTTGCATGAAAAACTTGTGTCGGGTATAGCAAGAAGGGCTAGATTCTCCTTCGGGTGCAAGACCCGGCTACTTGGTTCATACACTCCCCTGAGGTGAAATTCCGGAAAAATGTAATGGTGTATGGAACCGGCGGTGTGATACCAAAATCCGTTGCCCAACAAAGACACAAGATATTGTTTACAAAAATACTCATTTGATTTGTAACATCCAACAATGATTTGGTTTTATAAACACATGACTTTTATTTCAAACAATCATTGGATGTATTTCATCAAAGACAAATGTATTACACACGTGCATTGCATTGTGTTGTGGGAGTTGGTGAGGACTCGGGGTAAAGTGCATGAGTGAGTATCATCTCATATCATGACATGACATGGTAGAATTCCAATCTTGAATTACATGTTCTTGTTTGGAATGGATAATGGTTGTTGATTGTTGCATGTGTATATTTTATATGCATCTAGGTTGGGGAGTAGCCTCTGTAGGAGATACTCTATTGAGCGTAGCTCACCCTATACGGGAAAACATTTCAGGTGCAGGGTACGCACCGGTGGAAGGCTCTCACTTGGGGCCTCAAGGATGAAGAAAAGCTGACTTGTGGCTTTTAATTCACATTTTGTAAAACTATTGTGAAAAAAAAACTATGCTTATGTAAAACACTCGCTAAATTAGTTTTTGAGCATGTAATGTATGTAAAAGAATTGTAATCGAACTGATATGGACTATTTTTAATGTAACCTTGCATGTATTAGATGAGTATGGATAAATGGACCCGGTGTGGTCAATGTTTACTCATAAATGGACCCGGTGTGGTTAATATTGTATATTAGACCTCGGATGGGTCATGTGAGTGTATGTGGCACATGTTGTGTTTTGGGTAGAGCTCCCCGTACAAAGGAGACTCTGCCCAAATTTTGTTAAATTAAGGACCCCCGGTTTTTGGGGTGTCACAACTAAAAATAAACTTAATTAAATTGAGGAAATGCGATAATTAAAAGGTACCCTTCAGTTCGGGGATTCCACATACATTATATTGGCTAAGTACTGGAAATGCCACCTTACAACAATTAACCCCTATTTTATTAGAAAGTCAACCGGTAGGTATGATGTATATTGAACCATATCCAGCAACTGATTAGGTTAGCCGGCAGGTATATGCTCAATGCAACAATCAAATAATCCGAGTAAACCAGAAGCAAGCCATTAAGGAGGAATACTTGAATTACTCAATTGACATATCTGTACCATGCATCAGTTAAACAACCTAGTGAACCAGAAGACAAGCCATTCAGGAGGAACACTACGGTTATTTAACCAGCAGGTTGATGATTCATTGATGAAGAGATCCTGGTTTATGCACTGAATCAAAAGCATTGGCTATGCTAAGACTTTACCCGTATATAACCGATCAATCAACTGTTGCATAATTCCTAATCACGTACATCACTGTATCATGCATGAAGTACATAATTAGTAGATAGTATGGTATATAGCATTAGGTACTGCTCGGTGTTCATAACCATGAGCATATTATAAATGTAACCATCCATTAATAAGGGAGGTATATGTAACATTAAAACATAGTTAAAACATCTATTTCATTAACGCACTAATTAGGGTTAATCACACTCCCCAACCAAAAAATTACTAGTCCCTAGTAATAAAAACAAATAACAAAAAAAAAAAATCATTTTCATAGATTCCACGATTGCATTTAGCATATGCCACAAGCCGTTAAACCCCTAGGTGATCCCTAGTGGACGAGTTTTGTCTCGTGAAGGTTTCCAGTGAAGCTACCTACAAACTTCAATGATTAGAATACAATAATTCATATTTTTCACACGTAAAATTAAATCACCATTCCCTTGATTTGCCAGGATACCTCCCTTCCCTGATCACTATAAGAGTAACACACATTAGCTGTAACACTATCCATATATTTTCAGAAAAACTTGCGTGTGTGTGCAATTGTTTCTTTATTTCAAAAATCACTTCAGAAATATCACCACCCTTCACATTGCTCTATAAGACTTAGCCTCGATGTCAATCCTTTCCTGGAAATCACTCAGCAAAGAACACACTCTTGTTATAGTGACTATCACTCAGAAATTACATGTGATAAGAATATTGTTAACAAAACAAATAATTTCACATGTAATATAAAAAGAACTGTTATTTGAATAAAACTGGAATTTGGCATAATCTCATGAAAGAATATTAACACTACTTCAAACACATTATCAACACTTCCCTTTTCTCATGAATAGATGGAAATAATACACATGCATGACTTCTGAAATCAAAAGGACTTTAATAAGGTTATAACGTGGCTATGGGTTTAGGGTTTAAGAAATGACGTCAAAGGTATTCAAAAGCTATCATTTATTTAATATTGTGGCACACCTCTTTTGTGACACCCCAATTTCCGAGGGTCCTTTATTGACCGTTGACCATCCGTCAACCCGCGGAAATACTCGTGATAGTCGTACAACCCAACACCACGTCATTCACATGCTTTTAATCGGATTTACCATCCACAAGGTCAATTATACCTCCATTTATGTCCATTTATGTCATAGGAACCAAAGAAAACAAAGCCCAAAAGCATGGCTAAGCATTTTGAAAATTTCAAAATTTTGGAAAAACCTTCCGGAAGGTCGACATACACCTACCGGAAGGTCGCTGAAGGAACTGTTACATGAAAAAGATCAATTTCAAGAACTTCCGGAAGGTCGACATCAGTAGCAAAAACCTTCCGGAAGGTCCATTCCAGTAGCCAAAACCTTCCGGAAGGTTCATTCCAGAAAACAAAACCTTCCGGAAGAATTCGGCAGTCAAAAAGAAACCCAAGGCAAAACCTTCCGGAAGGTCCACTCCAGTAGACAAGTCCTTCCGGTAGGTTTTACTCCAGTAGCTAAAATCTTCCGGAAGGTTCATTCCAGTGGGCAAAACCTTCCGGAAGGTATTAGCTGTGAACAAGGCAAGCTGGGGTTTTTAGCAAGACCTTCCGGAAGACCGACACACACCTTCCGGTAGGTTTTCAGACTGTGAGCATAAAAATGGATTTCTTTCCCCTCCAAACCATCCTTAAAGCTACCCCATACACTCCAAACTCATTCAATACATGTTTAATGAGATTTTCCATATAATACCCAACTCATACAATCTCTATTACAATTCATTCCATAATATATATACATCAAAATGGAATTTTGTTAAAGGTTTTACAAAACTTAAACTAAGGCCACAAGCCGGCCCCCTTCATGCTTGATGCTCTCCAAATGAGCCATCCGCCGGAGCAAAACCCACACCTGAAATGTTTTTCCCATAAAGGGTGAGCCACGCTCAATAGGGTATCTCCTAGAGAGGCTACTCCCCAACCTAAATGCATATGAAATGTCACATGCTATCAATCAACAATCCACAACAAGAATATATTCCATGTTGAAACATGTAATGCCATGCTATGAAATGAGGTGAGACTCACTCATGCACATCAACCGAGCCCTTCCCGGCTCCTCTACACATGCAAGTGCCAATGTGTACCAATCCGTCATTTATGTTTCACATCAAATGACATCTCATTCTAGGGTCTTTGTAGAGGTGGATGTTCATGGGCTCACACCAAAGGTCACCCAACCTACACGGAATTCATGGACTTCCACCAACGGTTCCGCGTACACCGACACACTTTATGGGCTCTTATACCAACGGAGTGCGTATCCAATCACCGGGTCTCTCACCCGAGGGATTTTCAAGCCCTTCTTGCTACCCCAACCCTATCAACATATAAACCATTCGACTCGTCTAGGTCATCGACCCATATTACCCGAGCTCACTCGTCATCCACCATGTGTGGTGAAGACAAATAACCATGCACACACACCTCCTAAAATGCGATGTTCCCGTGCATATGAAATGTGGTGCTCCATTGCAACACCAATACAATATTCGATATGATATGAGTGACATATGAACATTCTCAACACATTTCTCATATTCCATGGCAAAATCATATCAAAAGCATATAATTCCCATAATACAAATTCCAAGCATGTTATCAACATACTAAAATTTCATGGCATATATATAAACACATAACACGCCCACAATTTCATATAACACATGAATTTACATTGGGTTCATTTCACATATCCAATTCATAGAAATCACAATTAGTAACTTCTAAATATCCATCCAAGTTAGGATTTCCTTTACCCATTTCAATACCCAATTCACCCAATTTCACAACAATAGGCAAGAGACACATAGGCTATCATCCTACCCATTCCATAAAAAACATTATAGGCTTGGAATAAACCTTAGTAGGAAGAAACCCTACCTCTTGAAGCGTGAGGAACGACCAAGGGAAGTTCCAAGACCCGATTCAAGCAAAAACCTTCACTTCTCGAAAATCCCGTACCTTAATCTTCGGTAAAACTTGCGCTTTTTGGTATAGCCGCGTAGCCCTCGATGAGTAGAGCGACTTTAATTCTTGGCTTGCGTGGATTCGAGGTCCGTAGCACCGTAGATCGTAGAGAGAAGGTGAGTTTTTCTCTCTTTTCTCCCTCTTTCTCTCTATCGGCTGAAACCGGCTGAACAATGGGGAAAAATCTAATTTTTCCCCATATTTATATTTTAGAATACTTGGCCCACAATTCGCCACACGTCCTATTTAATTCCGGGTCCGTTTTAATCCCGAAACGATTAAATTTCGCTCCGGTTCAAGTTTGAATTATTTTTGTTTTAACTTGTGTTTAATATTTCCCCAAACCTGGAAACTTTATAAAAATTTCGTGTACAGGGTCACCCGGGGCCCGTTCGTCTCGTAAAACGCGAAAAATCCGACTATCTCGGAATTCCACGAAATTTGACGTGGTAACTAGATTTCGCGAGACGAATCCAACGGTGAGGTCCGTTTCGTCATCCGAGTTCTAGAAAAATTCAGGTTTACAACCTGTACTGTAGTGGCAATTTACCGTTTTGCCCTTTTTCACAAAGGTTGAAATTTTCTCGGGTTTTACATCTTTCCTTTTTCAAGACTTTCACATATATGGTATTCCCAATTCTTTCATTTTCTTGGCTCTTTTCCTTCTTTTCTTCTTTTTCTTCCACAAAATTTTTTTCTTTCTCTTTGAACAGTAATCACCATCTTCTTTTCTTTGCTCTTTTCTTTCTTTTCTTCTACTCTTGCTTTTACGGATCACACTAAGTTTAAAAGAGGGTGCAATAAAATTAGATAGTAAGGGTATGTCAAATATATTTTTCTGTGGCTCGGTTAACTTATGGGTTACATGAAAAAGAATTTATAATTTTAAGGCTCAATCACGACTAACTAGGGATATAATTTTGTAAAAGAAATGACTAAGACTCAAAATTAAATCAAAGATGACCTAAGATTATTTTTCAGAAATCATACGACTGCATAGTTCCGAATTATAAATTTAAGAAAAATGCTAACCATGTAATTCAATGAGTGATAATCAAAACAAAAATAATGAGATTATTCAAATTCTTACTTGAGTAAATGTAAAATATCTCTCCAAGGAGGATTGGTATAAAATCTGCAATAGGTTTTACATCTCCACTACATATGTAAGCTTAATAAAGGAGTGTAATATTTCAAAAATTTTCTCAAAATAAGGAATTTTACGTGCTCAAAATATTGAGTTTCTATGAAAATATTAAAATAGTGCACAACTAACACATGAAAATCTCACGCAATCGGGTTAAGGGTATCCCTACAAAGCATAAGAATAATAACCTAATTGTAACGTGAATCACATGAAATATGCATCCTAACTTAACAAAATTTAACCAAAATGATCAACTAGATTAACTTAAAAACCAAATTCAAAACAACATTCAAAACATAAAATTGAAAGGAAATGCATAATTTAAAAAAAAAAATCAGGAAAGATAGTAGTAGTTTGGAATCTTGAAATTCTCTGATCATGAAGTAGGTGGGCCTCCACCGAAGTTTCCTCTGAGTAGCCTCATGATCTCAATCTAATTTTGCTCGTAGTCAGCCATTCGTTGATCGAGTTGGGTGATGTTGGTCCCTAGTTGGGTGACACTGGTCTCCAACCCTAGCAAAATATGTCGGTCAGACCTATCATCAACCCGTATGTATGGCTGCTCCTCCTATGGTTGAGGCTCCTCTGGTGGGTGAAAATTGTCTCCTCTAGGAAATGGTTCTAGTAGCGGTGCGGGTGGTACCTCGATCTGCTCCTCAGGTTGGCCTCCATGGCTTTTTCTCAAAGATGTCATGTCTAACGGTGCAAAGTGCTCCACCGTCGGGCATGAGGGATTCGTGATCACTCCCTTATTCCTGCACAACTCAAAAACTAACATAGCATATGGAAGTGATTTTTTCTTTACTTTCACTGTCATCATCATCTGGTCCATGATCAAGTTAGGGAGATCAATCGTATGTCCCATTCCAAAAGCATGTAGGAAGTAGGCTCTCTCTGTATATATCTGGTTTTTCTAGGACTGGGTTAACAGACTGTTCACAGTTATCAAGTTCAAAATCCTATATTTGTCTGTCAAATCCCCTTGCTTGATGTATTTATTCGGCCTCCCCATACATAGTGTGGATTCCCCGTCAATTCTATCCTTATCTCAGTCATATTAGGCAATTGAGTGTAAGGGTATTGCGGGTTTGGATGTCTCAGGATGGGATGTAAAAAATTTGCAATAGTGGCTGGTGTAACTTGGAAGGCCACTCCCCTAACATACACACTGAACTCCCTATACCCGGTTTCTTGCGCATTACTGTAAAACTCACGGACTAGGCATTTATAAGCTGGAGCAACAAACTTAACGTAATTTAACCAACCACGCACAGCAAGATTCTGTCTAACTCCAATATGCTCGAAATCGTCGTAAATGACAAGTCGTTCAGCAATAATAGTTTTAGGGAAAAAATAAGTATCATACTAGACTTGTTGTTCAATGGTTTCGAACATCGCAATGTTGAAGATATTTCTTGCCTAGGGTTGCTGTGGGCGTGCTTCGGGTTGCGAAGATTGGCCTCTCGTTGCACGACTCGTTTCGAACCTCTTGTTCTAAGTCTTGGATTCATCTTCTCTTGATTTCTGCTTTTAACGGATTCTGATCGGTAAGAACCTAGAAAATAGTATGGGTAAGTGTTTAATCGGAAGAAATTTGAAAGAAAACTTCTAGGTGAAGCAGATTTGAGGAGAAAAGGCAAAATGAAGCTGTTGTTTTCGTATTCTGGTTATGAGGGAATTCTGAAACTGCTGTTCTTCACGCCTGTGGGTATTTATATAGGCAGTATCGTCCAGACGCCACCACCACCGTCTAGACAATGGGAATACACTGTTTTTGATTTGCTGCCTGCACGTTGCTGACTGCTGACCTTCTGCTGTATTCTGCTTCAGTTATTTTCCTATAGTTTCAATTATCAATTTAATTCCACAATTACACTACAATCTACTAACATTCCTCATTAAACTACTAACAAAATACATTAAACTACTAACATAACATCTTATTTACATTTATACAAATTAAAATTCATCCATCCCTTGATCATAATCATTTTTATCAGAATCTTCTAAATCATCAACATCAATGGCCCAATTAATCTCACGTCTCACGTATCTTGATAACATGGGACAGGAATAAGATGGCGTCTCAGGGTATTGCTTACTCTACCCATACTTTATCCAGTCAAGATGATCTAACACTTGACCTAAAATTGGATCCGCACACTGATTGTATTCTCTCAAATGCATTAAATGACCGGTGAAACTCCTTTCCTTGCCTTTGCTTCTCCTGCTACGGATGAGGAATTTGGAACGGGTGGAACTTACTATCCAATCAAAGAAGGTCATGCCTCGCACTTCACACAACCACTGAGGCGATTTGCTTGTCGGCGTTTGGCAAATGAACTTTTTTCCGCACAAGGGTTTTGCTTGACTGTCGACAATTTCTGACTTTCTAACGACCCTTGCTTTTGCTATAATCAAAGAATGTATATATTTTGGAAAAATGCGTAGCATGCTCAGACTAAACTAAAACAATTGCGCATCCATCTTTTTGAAAATTTTGGATTTTTGAAAATTGACTTGAAAAATGACTCGCTATCCTGTTCTTTAACGTCTGCCAGTCACAAAGACAAATATAGATTGTTCTCTCCCCCAACCTAAATTAAATATTGTCCTCAATGTATAGTATAATGAAATAGAATTAATAGACAATTGCTACTAAGATCTGGAAGCGAGACAAATCCATAGTGCAAAACCTAATTTGTAAGACAAAGCACAAACGATTAGTACTACTATTTACAATCAAACACTTATAAAAACTTTTCAAAGCACATAAACTGGTTCCATTAACTGAATGGAACTCACATCTTGAACAAATTCATCATGATAGCCTTTGGCCATTTACTTTGAAAATATTTCCAGATAATGGATTCTCAATTTCAATTGCCCCATGATAAAAAACTTGCTTGACAATATAGGGGCCTGTCCATCTTGACCTCAACTTAGCAGGAAATAAACGGAGTCTTGAATTATATAACATGACTTTCTGAAAGGACTCAAAAGACTTCCGCACTATATTTTTATCATGAAAAATTTTCATTTTGGACTTAGCAATCTTAGCATTCTCATATGCTTCATTTCTCAACTCTTCTAATTCATTAATCTGAAGTTTGCGGGATGCACTTGCTTTGATTTCCCAGTATGCTCGATGTTCCAATTCCACATGCAAGTGACCTGGTTTACCGTAAACTAACCGATGAAGAGACATTTCCAAAAATAGTTTTGTATACAGTACGATAAGCCCAAAGCGCATCAGTCAGTCTCAAAGACCAATCCTTGCTGTTCGGATTTGCTGTTTTTCTAAAATGTATTTTATCTCCCTATTAGCCAATTTAGGTTTTTCACTTGTCTGGGGATGATAAGGGGCTGATATCTTGTGTGAAATCGAATATTTTTTCATGAGGTTTTCAAAAAAAATTATTGCAAAAATGTGTTCTCCCATTACTGATAATGGCTATGGGAATTCCAAATCTTGACAAAATATTTTCTTTTAAAAATTTGACCACTGTGCGGTGATCATTATTTCAACAAGGGATTGCTTCTACAAATTTGAAAACATAATCAACGACAACCAAAGTGTACAGATAATCAAAGGATGGGGGAAATGGTCCAATAAAATCGATGCCTCAACAATCAAAAATTTCAATGATCAAAATAGGGATTAAAGGCATCATGTTTCTTATTGGAATATTCCCCATTCTTTGACATCTGTCACAATTTAGACAAAAGACATGTACATCTTTAAAAAGGGTGGATGATTATGGTTAAATAATGTGAATATTTGTTGGAAAAGATTAACTTTTTGGTTGGAAAAAGTGGATAAATGTGATAAGTTATTAAAGAATTGATGCTATGTTAATAAAAGATGAATTGTGTTTATTTTGCAGTAAAATGGCTGAAAATTGGATTAAGCGAAGCAGAAAGAGGAGCAAAGTTGAAGGGAAGCTTAGTGGAAGACGCGTCCGGACGCGAGTGTTAGAAGGCAAAAGAGTGAAACGTACTAGAAAGTGCGTCCGGACAGAAGGGAACACACGTCTGGACGCGTGTCACCAGTCTGCCAACATCAGTAGCAGAATTTTAGTCCAGTTAGACCTTTTCCCAAGTAATCATATAAATAGAAGATGATGGCTGTGTAAATAGGACTTTTGGCTGTAATCTCTTATTTTCTTTATTTTTATTCTTTGGTTCATTGTTATTATGGCTGGCTAAGAGGTTTAGCTAGGGCTAGGGGAGAACCTCTCAATGAAGTACGGTAATGAGAATATGGGATGATGCTACTGAGTTAATTATTGTTTGCTTTAATTTCTTGCATGTTTATTCCTGTTATTGATTTACTGTATTTCGTACACTTGAGATCATTACAACTGTCATGATTTTAATCTCGAAAATTTATACATGCTATGTTTCAAAAGAGACTTGCCTTCTTTTTATTGTTTTAAAAACCTTGTTGGGATTTGAGAAGGATTTCCTACGGGCTTTTGCTCACCCCTACAACACATTACAGATTTTGGTAGCGAGGAGAAGGTCAAGTTAGATGAGCAGGTTGATCTCGAGAACGGAGAGAGTTAGTATGAGGATCCTAAAGTGGAGCCTTAGAGATGCTTCGTCTTAGTCTAGATTATTTTATTTGAGAGATTTCTATAAATCAATGTTTCAGCTAGTTTTGATTATTCCGCTGCTAGATACTATTTGGTTTGAATTGTAAGTTGGAGAGGTTTTAATGTTTTATTGGCTTTAACATTTATTCTTTATTAGATGGATGAATGAATGGTTGTTCTAATGGTTATTTTTAGTTGCTCTCATGGTTGGATGGTTTGTAGATAGTAATGCCTTCCATGGTGGATTTTGGGGCGTTACAGAACCAATAACCAAAAAGGAACTAGAACCCCTAAAGGAAAAAGAACCTTCATGTCCTATTCCGTTACCTTTTACTCAAGCAGTCAAGAAACCTAAATCTCCAGCCAATCATTCTGAAATCTTTGAATTGTTCAAGCAAGTAAAGATTAACATCCCCCTGTTGGATGCAATCAAACAAGTCTCATCTTATGCCAAGTTTTTGAAGGACCTTTGCACAGTCAAAAGAAAGATCAATGTACAAAAAAGAGCATTTTTAATTGAGCAGGTTAGTGCTATCATCCAGCACAAGGCCCCTCTTAAGTACAAAGATTCTGGAAGTCCTACAGTGTCATGCATAATTAAAAATTTCCGGATTGAGCAAGTTCTGCTTGATCTGGGAGCCAGTGTTAATTTGTTTCCATACTCAGTCCATAAACAGTTAGGGTTGGTGAGTTGAAACTCACCAATGTCACATTGCAATTGGCAGACTGATTTGTGAAAACCCCACGAGGAGTTATGGAGGATGTGTTAGTTCAAGTGGATAAATTCTATTTTCCAGTGGATAAATTCTATTTTCTAGTGGATTTCATTGTTTTAGATACTCAGCCAATTTTGAATGCATCTGCATACATTCATGTCATTCTAGGTCGACCATTCCTTGCCACATCAAATGCATTGATTAATTGTAGGAATGAAATCATGAAAATTTCATTTGGAAACATGACCTTAGAATTGAATGTGTTTAACATGGCAAACAGCCCAGAGAAGAGGAGGTGATGAGTGAAGTAAATTGTGTTGAGTTGCTTACTTAGAGTCTGTTTGAAAAAGAGTGTACAAAGAAGGAGTCACATGCATTGGAGTCTGTACATAATGATGAGTCTGTAGATGTGTCAGTCATTGAAACATGGAGTCCAAAATTTGAAAAATTACTACTTGCTGAACCCAAGTCTGTAAAGCCCAGTGTTGAAGTTATTAAGCCAGAATTGAAACATCTCCCGATTGACTTGAAATATGTCTTATTGGGGGAGGATGAAACTCATCCAGTGATAATATCTTTGAAATTGTCAGAAATTCAGGAAAAAAATTGACTGAAGTCATAAAGAATCAAAAAGTGCTATCGGTGGTCAATAGCAAATATAAAGGGAATAAGTCCTCTTCTATATACTAATTGCATATACTTAGAAGGAGATTCTAAACCATCCCGACAGCCACAATGAAGATTGAACCCGCATTTAAAAGAAATAGTCCGGGCTGAAGTACTTAAACTGTTAGATGCTGATATTATCTATCCTATATCTGATAGTAAATGGGTCAGCCCCACACAGGTAGTGCCAAAAAAATATGGTGTTACTGTTATACAGAATCAAGAAAATGAATTAGTCTCTATGCGTACAGTCACTAATTGACGTATGTGTATTGACTATTGGAAGTTGAATTCATTCACTAGAAAATATCATTTTCCTTTACCATTCTTAGATCAAGTCTTAGAAAGAATAGCCAGTCATGCATATTATTGTTTCTTAAATGGATATTCCAGCTATAATCAGATTGAAATTACAATTGATGATCAAGAAAAAAATTAAAAACTTGTGTTGAATTGGGAAAAATGTCATTTCATGGTCACACATGGTATTGTTTTAGTTCATGTAGTTTCTGTAGAGGGAATTGAATTTGATAAGTCTAAAATTGATCTAATAGCCAATCTCCCTCCACCAAAGACTGTAAAAGATGTCCGATCCTTTGAAGGTCATGCAGGATTCTACAGAAGATTCATTAAGGATTTTAGTTCAATATCTTGGACTATGTGTAATCTCTTATGTCATGATGTACCATTTGATTGGAATGATGCATGTCAATTAGCATTTGATAAACATAAAAACATTCTTATTTCTACACCAATTGCAATTTCAATTGAATTAATGTGTGATGCCAGTGACTATGCAGTAGGAGCTGTCTTAGGCCAGAGAAAATAGAATGAACCATATGTGATTTATTATGCAAGCAAGACTTTAAATGATGCACAAATGAATTATTCATGTAACACCCCAAATACCACCCTGGACGGCATTACTATCCAAGACCATTCACAACATGAGAGCGACTAAATAAATTCCATAAATAAAGAAATTTCATTCATCATACATCATGTCCATAACATTATCCCAAAAGAATAAGCCAACTCATGGCAACTACATCCCAAAAGAATTAAACGTAACTTAGCAGCGGAATAACAAAAGATTATATTTTACATGATCCTAAAATAACCCTTCAATCTAATACAACGAAGGACCGTCGAGATATCCCCCTCCGGATCCCCCTACTCGTCTTCTAACTGATCCTCTTTTACAGCATCACCTGAAAAATGTGTTGGTTTGTAGGGGGTGAGCACTGAGCTCTGTAGGAAAATCCTCCCAAACTCAAACAAGGTTTAGAAAACATGTAAAACAAGTCGGTCTCATTTCACAAATATCATATATAACTTTTGAAGTAAAACCAGGACATTTAATAGATCTCAAGTTTAAGGAACAACAGTAATTGAATGAATAAGTGAAACCACTATACAGTTAGCAAACCATTTCCAAATATAATCCAGTCCACCATACACAATTTCCAACAATTCTTTCGGTAGGTGGCATACTTTATGGTAACCTCCACCCCCCTTTAGATCATCTTTGTTTCTTTCGGTAGGTGGCATACTTTATGGTAACCTCCACCCCCCTTTAGATCATCTTTGTTTCTTTCGGTAGGTGGCATACTTTATGGTAACCTCCACCTCCCCCTTTAGATCATCTTCGTTTCCCAAGCATCCTTACAAGGAACCTCTTGGAAAGGGGTGAGCATCCTTACAAGGAACCTCCCACCAATCTCTACATTGTTTCCCAAGCATCCTTACAAGGAACCTCTTGGGAAGGGGTGAGCATCCTTACAAGGAACCTCTCACTAATCACTACATTGTTTCCCAAGCATCCTTACAAGGAACCTCTTGGGAAGGGGTGAGCATCCTTACAAGGAACATCTCACTCATGTGCATCACAAACAACCCAACCAAGCATACAATTTCAACATTTATCTCAATGTACAATCATCTATCCAAAATCCCCCAAAATATAACATGTAACAATTCCACAACCAACTAAGAAAAATACATGAGATCACCATAAATACCATTTTTTTGTTCAATATAAAACACTAAAGTTTTGAAATCAAGAACATATGAGTAATCAAACTTTGGAATCATTACAAATGAATATTAAGATTGGAGTATAAAGAATAAAGGCGCACCAAGCTTGAAAATCATGGACAAAGGAGAAATTAAGATTTAACGGAACAATCATGTATGAAAATAAATAACAAACGACTATCAAGGTGTGAAATCAAGAACAAATGATTATGAAGCTTAGAAATCAAGACCAAAAGAACATTCAAGTCTTGGAACCAAAAATAAAGAATATAAAGTATTGAATATCAAGCTTAGAATTCAAAACAAAGGGGCAATCATGTGTTGAAATCAATAGCAAATGAGAAGTCAAGAGACAAACACATTTCCCTTGAAGACTAGGGTTTGGTAGCAAGCAAGGAGATTCAAGGGTTACCCAACAATCACAATATTTTCCACATGGCATCAATTGCAAGAATAGCAAGAATTAAGGATTTGATAGCATACATATAACATTTAGAGTGAAGAGATACATGTAAATAAACCTAGCCTCAATGTAAAAGAATGGAAGAAAACCCATACCTTGATCCTTAATTTTTGTGTGAAGAACTAGAAGATTTGATCATTCCCACTTGAATCAACCCTTGAATTTCTTGTTTTCCCCTTCTTTCCTTCCTCTCTAAGCCTCTCTATGGTTTGCATAGATGGAAATAGGTTGCAAATGGGAGAGAAAACGCCCAAATCAAGTCTGAGTCGTGAAACCCTCGGTTTGGCGCGTCCGGACGCGTGTTTTGTGCTGTCCGAACGCGTGTTTTTGCGTCCAAGTTTCTGCCATACGCGTGTTTTGTGCTGTCCGGACGCGTGTCTATTCCCGTCCGGACGCGTGTGACAGTATACCCTTAACTTCCAGATCAATTTTGACCTATTTAGAAGCCGATTCAGAAAACTTTCGTCAAATACACTTTTGTAGCCCTAGATGTCTACTATATACTGTCCAAATTTACGATCAATTGGATATAAGGATAAAAAGTTATGACCAAAATACTAGAAGGTGTCCCAACTCCTTTTTACCCAAATTTTCTCTAAGTGTGTTTTCACTCCGGAATACTTCCTAGCTTCCAATACACTCCACATTACCTCTCCCAATGTTTTTCGACCTTCTGGATTCAATGGAGAACTTATTTTGACCTAACAATATTTAGAAACTTCCATAATCCCTCTTCTCAAGTTTACGCACCTTCGAAACTTAACTTCCCAATCAATTTGTATCTCTAGTTTTTGCTTTTATTCCTACCGTCACTACACATATCCACATTTTTACAACAATTATTTACTCTAAATCTATATACATATATAAAAGAAAATGCGGGGTGTTACAATTCAACTACAGAAAAATAATTGCTTGCTGTTGTGTTTGCTTTGGATAAATTTCGTTCGTATCTGGTTGGATCCTCAATTGTTGTTTTTACTGATTATGCAACCTTGAAATACTTGCTCACTAAGAATGATGCTAAATCACGTCTCCTACATTGGATACTGTTACTTCAAGAATTTGATCTGATTATCAAAGACAAGAAGGGAGTTGAAAATGTGGTAGCTATTATTTATCGAGGCTGACTTATGATAAAAAGGAGGAATCCATTCCAATAAGAGAAACTTTTCTAGATGAGCAGTTATTTGCAGTTACAGAAGTATCATGGTATGCAGATATAGCCAATTATTTAGCCTCAGGTACTATCCCTTTTCATTATACCTGGACTGACATAACGTAATTTTTTAGAGAGGTACGCAATTTCTTTTGGGAAGAACCCTATGTGTTTAAGTATTGTAAAGATCAAATAATAAGGCGTTGTGTATCCAATCATGAAATCGTTCAGGTTATCTCATTTTGTCATTCCGAAGCTTGTGGAGGGCATTTTTCTTCAAAGAAAATCGCTGCTAAAATTTTGCAGTGTGGATTCTATTTCCCTACTGCTACAACTTCAAATATGTAAACCCAAGCGCAGGTTGTGCAAAGTAATATAAACTCGGAAGACCAAGGTAGAACCCTCAGGGAATTGTGAAAACACCAGAAACGACACTAAATTATGTAAAAAGCTTGTGAAAATGTTTTGTTTGAAAAGAGTATTTGAATTGGTAAAACTAATTAAAGTGATTAAAACAATATGAAAAATATTAGAGCATCAGGTACTCCCTCTCAAATCCATACAATAATGATTAAAGACTTAGCTTTCAATCCTAGACAAGAATCAAATGTCGATTAACTCAAGTCACTAAATTTGGCAATAAGAACAAGAGAACACCTTTGTTTATAATCAAAATTTTATCCAAGAAAATCAATGAACTAATTGCAGATGATAAGCATTTACTATGCCCGGAGTCTACAATAAATCAAACTCCCCTAACAATCAAATTCATGTCTTATCCAAGTAATCCTTCAATTATATTATTATGTTAAATAATTGTAATTAACTTAAGCATGGAATAACTAGTTATTTGTCTCATAAGGAAATTCAAGCAATCAAAGTATAAGACACAATGATTCAAGAATTTTTACAGAGCAAAAACTTTACTATAAATCAAAATGTATATTGGTTCATCCCCATTCTCATGTATGTTGGTTTCTTCTCAGGAATCTACACAACGATTCTACCTAGTTCACCCATCACAACTACACAATCTCAATCATTCCCCGCAGGACCAAATCACAAACCACTTTAGGAAGGGTGTATACCGTCTCCCATGGCATTTCGAATCCTTCCAAGGAAATGTATACCATCCCTCAGCCTCGAACTTACGTGAACAATAGTGGTTGCTCTCACAAACAACAATACACTACAAGTGTTAGGCAACCATCTCACCCCCACTGGGATAGACTAATCTCTAACACTCTACGACAGCTCTCGAAGGCAATTCAAGTCCGTCACAACAAATCATACAATAGATGAAACTGCAACTTTCTCAACAACCACAATATTAACCAATCACAATTTTAATTAACTATTCAAGTATCACAATTGCATAATTCTCGATATACTACAATAATAAACGAATTAAAATATGCAAGAGATCATATCAAGAAAACCTTCACAATTTGATATTCAAAATTCTAGGGTTTTGCCAAAAATCATAATTTCTTGGAACACGAACAAGTATTAGATGAAAACGTGATTTAATCAATAATAGGAATTTAGAAATTAAGAATCCATGTATTTTTCATAACCAAACATGTATTGAGCAAAACTAGGGTTTTGGAAATTCAAGAACAATGTTTCTTGAACCCAAACATGTATTTTGTTCAAAAGTATGTTTCAATAATAAAGAAACC
Organism: Ilex aquifolium; assembly: GCA_951799425.1. NCBI lineage: Eukaryota > Viridiplantae > Streptophyta > Magnoliopsida > Aquifoliales > Aquifoliaceae > Ilex > Ilex aquifolium. Next base: position 5,734,094 of record OX637408.1, on the reverse strand, counting down.
AAGAATTCATAAGTATTTTGTAAACCCCCACATTCGTATCTTGATATAGTAATATAATTATGTTTTGAAATACTAATATATGTGATGATGTATACCTGAACTATGTAGATTGTAAGAGTAGAAATAAAAATGTTAGGCGAGGTAATAGGGTATGTATTGGAAGCTAGGAAGTATTCCGGAGTGAAAGCACACTTTAGAGAAAATTTGGGTAGAAGAATTTTAGACACTACCTTAGTGTTTGGATCATAACTTTTTATCCTGATGTCCATTTGATCTGAAATTTTTACAGTAGATATTATACTTCTAGGGCTACAAAAGTTTATTTCACGAAACATTTCCAAATCAATCTCTAAATAGGCCAAAACTTCACTGGAAGTTGCAGCAGAAACAAGAATTCCGTTCAAACGTGAATCGACGTTCGAACGTGAATAAACGTTCGAACGAAAGTGCATTCCAGTACTCTTGTCTGATGGAAAAACAAAAGTACTGGGAGCAACGACCGTTCGAACGCCAATGACGTTCGAACGTGAGTTACGAATCTGGGTTTCAGAATCGCGCACAAGAGACCATTTCTTACTCTATAAATACATAAGGATGCCTCTCTTTGCATCATTTCAACATTTCTAACCCTAGGAAGACTTAGAGAGGAGGAAAGAAGGGGAAAACACAAGAATCAAGGGAGGATTTACACATTGAAGAAGATCAAAACTTCAAGTTTTTCAAGAACACTAAGGAAGAAGAAGGTAGGGGTTTTCTTCCATTCTCTTGCATTGAGGCTAGGGCATACATATATATACATTCTTTTGACTCTAAATCTTATATACTTGCTATGAAATTGTTGATTCTTAATATTTATGCAAATGTGGTCATGTTTTAAACAATGCTATGGTGGAATCACCATTAAAACTCTTTTCTTGGTCTCAAACCCTAGCTCTCAAGGAAAATGGGTTTTTCTCTTGATTTTTCCTTGATTCTTGAATTCAAAAACTTTAGTGCTTGAAATTGAACCACAAAATGATATTTATGAGGATCTCTTGTATATTTTCTCACATTGTCTCTATTGTGTTACTTTATGAGAAATTTGGAGATTTTTTGGAATGGCTTGTTGTTTTTGAGAAATTGTGGATATTGTATTTTTGTATGGTTGTTTTGATGAACATGGGTGAGAGGTTCCTTATAAGGATGCTCATGCCAAAGAAACAAGACCTTGAGGGTGAGAGGTTCCTTGTAAGGATGCTCATGCCAAGGAGAACAATATTATATCATGTGTGGGATATTGGTTTACTTTTGGGAAATTGTATGGCTCCATTTTGGTAATTGGTTTCACCTCTCCGTTAACTTTATTGTTGTTCGTAAACTAGATATCTATTAAAATGTCACGATTTTCCTTCAAAAGTTATATATATAATATTTGTGAAACGAGACCGACTTGTTTTATATGTTTCTAAACCTTGTTTGAGTTTGGGAGGATGTTGCTACAGAGCTTAGTGCTCACCCCCCTACAAATAATATATTTTCAGATTATGGTTTAGAAGAAGAGCTCGGAGTTGACGAGGAGGTGCTTTGGGAAGCTCAAGTTGATGGGCATGTAGATCCAGAGGGAACTGTCTAGGATGGTTCTTTTTACATTCTAGACTAGCAGATTCCTTTTGAGAATGTTGTTTATATTAATATTTTTTTTATTCCGCTGCAAATTAATAGTTGATTTTTGGGATGTAATTGCCATAGTTGGGCATATTCTTTTGGATGTAAGGGCCATGGTTTGGCTTATTCTTTTGGGATTATGTTGTAGATATTATGGATGATGAATGAAATTTTCTTAAATTATGGATCTTATTAGTTGCTCTCATGATGTGAATGACTTTAAATAGTAATGCCGCCCAAGATGGATTTTGGGGCGTTACATATTTATCATATAACTATCAAGAATATTGAAAACATACATATGTAATACCCTAAGCCTCAATGAAAGAACTTGAGAAGAATCCCCTACCTTGATTCCATAGTTTGTGTGTAAACCTAGCGTGTTTGATCCGTTCCAACGTGAGAATCCCTTTTGAATTTTTTGCTTTCTCCTTCTCTCTCACTCTCTAGGGTTGTCTAGGGTTGAAAACTGATGAAACATGGCTAAAAGGACGCCCTTATGGTATTTATAGGGTGAAAAACGAAGAAAAACCCTAAAACTGATCAGGGCCATTTTTAGCATAGCATCCGAACTTTACTTAGGCATCCCAATGGTGAAAACTCATTGTTTTGGTTGAAAAATAAGATTTTTAGGGAATGGAGGGGCGTCCGGACGGTGCCAACTTTTTTGCCCGACTTCCGGAGCTGTTTTCGCCTATTTAGAAGTCGATTGAGGAAAGTTTTGTGAAATACAATTTTGTAACCCTTGAAGTTTAGTTTCTACTATCCAAAAATAAGCTCAATATGACTTCAGATTTTAAATTTATGACTAAAATACTAAGATAGTGTCAAATTCCTTCCTACCCGAATTCTTTCTAAAATGCACTTTAACTCCGGAATACTTTCTAACTTCTAATACACCTCATATTACCTCTCCCAAGGTTTTTAGACCTTCTGGATTCAATGGAGGCATTATTTTGACCTAAAATCATTTAGAAATTTACCTAATCACCATTATCAAGTTTACACACCTTCGAAACTGAGTTTGACCCGAAAGTAAATTCGTCCAAAACTCAAACTTCATGATCAATCTTTTAACAATGATTCGAGGTTTCTACAATCCTTTTATTCATCCTAAGAGAAATATTAATATGATATTATTCTTATTTAATTCTAGTATGGGGTCTTACAGGTTCAGGCTCAATTGATTCATTGACTGGGATTGACTCAGGTTTTGGCTTAGGAATTAACATGTCTCTAATGGTTTTGTCTATCACCTTATCACTTCTCAGTGTGGTAATTGCTTGGACCTGACTCAGAGATGGTTCGAATGACACAACATTGGCCTGGTTTTGACTTTGTGGGGGTTTGGGTTGAGATGAGAATTTTCCCTTCTCTGACGTGCTTAAGGACTGGGTCAACCTGGCTAGATGACTCTTGATGTCTTTAATACTCTGTGAAGTTTGTGCTTTGAAATCATTAAATTCATGAGTGTGTTGAGTATTGAAACTCATCTGAGTCTGAATGAACTGGTTCATGGTGTCCTCTAGACTTCTTTTATGTGGGGGTTGATATGGATGATATGACTGCTAAGTTTGGGGTTGATATGACTACTGAGTTTGGGGATGATCTGAGGGTGGACCTAGTTGTTGACTCATAGACTGTGTGTTTTTCCAACTAAAATTTGGGTGATTCTGCCACCCTGGGTTATAGGTTTCAGAATAAGGATTGGAATAAGGCTTGTTAAAGTTGGAAATGGCATTGGACTATTCCATTAAGACCTCTTTGAATGCAGGAATGGTTGGACATTCCCTCGTGGGATGTCCTGACAATGCACAAATTTCACATGATTGCTCTGTGGTAGACACTACATACATTTCCTTCAATTTTTTCATTTCTAAAGCTTTTAGCTTTTGGGACAAAGTAGCCATTATGGCCCTCAGGTCATCATCTTCTTTTAACATATACTTCCCTCCTTGGGATGTAGATGGCTTAGTGTCAACAATGTTTGGAGAGGCTGAGTCCCATATTTGGAAACTCTCAAAAATGGTATCAAAGAACTCGAATGCCTCCTCAGGACTCTTACTCATAAACTCTCTCTGGGCCATCATTTTAACAAACTAACGTAATGCAAACGGAAGGGCGTCATAGGAAAAACCTACGAGAGTCCAACTCTCAAATGCATGATGTGGGCAAGCTTGGAGAATATCCTTAAATCTCTCCCAACATTGATAACAAATTTCTCCTTTTTTACAGAAAAATTCATGATTTGACGTCTCAATGCATTAATGCGATGTACAGGAAATTTTTTTTGAAAAACTCAATTTTCAAAACTTGCCAACTCGGAATAGACTGGGCTTTTAAAGAATTTAGTCGCTTTTTAGCTTTATCCTTCAAAGAGAAAGGAAAAAGTTTCAACCGGACCATTTCAGAATTATCTTGCAAAGCACCACAGACTTCTTCAAATTCTTTAACGTGCAGATATTGGTTTTCAGATTCCAGACCATGAAACTGTGGTAACAATTGTATTATCCCTGCCTTAATGTTAAAATTTGGAGCATTTGTGGGAAAAGAAAAACATGATGGGACACTAGTATGTGCAGGATGCATATATTCTCTTAATGGTCGGACATTCTGGACTACCTCTTGTTCTCGTTGATTATTGTGATCCATGCTTAATTCAAATGATGCTTGTGACAAAGATGAACATGATGGAGATGAAGGACTAGACTGATTAATAGACCCTACTGATGACTTAATAGACATAAATAATGAAAATACAACAGACAGTAAATATACATATAATACAAACTAAACAAATTCCCTGTTTGATTTGAAATCACCATAACTCCTCGGCAACGGCACCAGAAATCTTGATCACAATCGGCCTAATTAGTGTTGTACACCCAAGTATAAGTGGTCAAATTGTAATATAATACTCGGTTTAAGTCCGAGGTCGAACCCATAGGGAGTTAAACATTGGATTCAAAATAGAAACGGTGAAGTTGTTACAAATACAGAATGTAAAGAAATAGCTGGTGGTGTGAGCTTAGAAAAATTAAAAATAAACTGAATTAAACTGAGGAAATGCGATAGTTAAAAGGTACCCTTTAGTTCGGGGATTCCACATTCATTATATTGGCTAAGTACTGGAAATGCCACCTTACAACAATTAACCACCATTTTACTGAAAAGTCAACCGGTAAGTATGATTTATATTGAACCGTATCCAGCAACTGATTAGGTTAGCCAGCAGGTATATGCTCGATGCAACAATCAAGTAATCTGAGTAAACCAGAAGGCAAGCCATTCAGGAGGAACACTTGAATTACTCAATTTGCATCTTTGTACCATGCATCAGTTAAACAACCCTAGTGAACCAGAAGGCAAGCCATTCAGGAGGAACACTACGGTTATTCAACCGGCAAGTTGATGATTCACTGATGACGAGATTCCGGTTTAGGCATTGAATCAAAAGCATTGACAATGTCGAGACTTAACCCATCTATAATCAATCAATCAACTGTTGCATAATGCCCAATCACGTACATCACTGTATCATGCATGAAGTACATAATTAGTAGATAGTATGGTATATAACATTAGGTACCTCTCAGTGTTCATAATCATGAGCATATTATAAATGTAATCATCCATCAATAAGGGAGGTATATATAACATTAAAACATAGTTAAAACATCGGCATTTCCATAACATAAACAATATCGTACATATGTTCACCCTTCACCGAAGGGTATAAGGGGACTACTCACGCCCCATTGCTATAGATGAGTAAGAGGTGCGATATAGTTCCATTATAATACAAAACAAAATGCAGACAATCCTTCCCCGAGGAATAGTTGAAACATAACCACTCTTAATACCGGTTAGGGAACAAACATGAGAGAGGTTCAACCTTCAAAGTAAAAAGGAATAAAAAAAATGTAGAAGAAAGAAAAGTTGTCTGGAAAATAGGCTGGAAAACTAGCTGGAAGTAGTTTGGCAGGGCTTCGCTGTAGTGTTTCTCTTTCTATCTTACTCTCTGACTGTTTTTTACTCTCTCTAGATTCTCCCTAACTCTCTGGACTCCCTCCACTCTCTTTGGATTCTCCCTAACTCTCTGGACTTCCCTCCACTCTCTCTGGATTCTCCCTTTGCCGAATGTCTGGAAATGGAAGCTGGAAAGGCCTATTTATAGAGGCTGGGGGCTGGTTTGAGGCGGTTGGGCTTGGGCTCACCAATCAGGCTTCTTGTTGCCACTTTGGACCAATGGGAGAGAGTCAGAGGAGTTAAGGCGGTTTAGCCACCGTCCGGACGCCACCACCACCGTCCGGATGGTGCTAAACCTCTGGATTGTAGATGGCATGGTTCCTTGTTGGTTTGATGATATTACACTTGCCTCCCCCTTGCTAAATTAGCTTGGAAAGTTTGCTCCCCTTAACTTTGCGGCATTTACGCACAAAACTCGAGAAAAAAAACAAGTTTAACGCATTAATCCTAATTTACGCACTAACCCTAATTTCATATACTTTGACTGTTTTAAATTACTTCACTAACACAATTAACCTAATAATCTATTTCATTAATGCACTAATTAGGGTTAATCACTAGGCATCATGTACCGGTACCTCGATGGACAGTGGGCTCAGGTATAGGTACCAAGACATATAGGGTATCGGTACCTAGAAAACAGTGGGCTCAAGTACCGGTGCTAGTGTATATAGGTACCAGTACCTGGCAAACAGAAGGCCCAAGTACTAGTACCACGTATCAGAGGTATTGATACCTCTTCCCAAAATTTGAAATTTTAAAATAAAACCCCAAGGGGCCTTCACTTCTTGAGCCTTCTTCTGTGGATGATGTAAATGGAGAATAATAAGTCTTAATTGATGGGGTTTGGACCTTGGAATGGTCTTGTGATTATTGTGTGCATAGGTTATGGATTGGGTAGGACTCCCGTATGATGAGCACATAATATTGCATATTTAAAAGCCACATTACATGCATTTTAACTTAGCTTTGCATTTAAGTACTTAGAGTTAGCCGAAATTATGAATAATGTTGAAATTTCGATGTTGCAGGTAATTATAGCGTAAATCACAGATTTTGTAACCTTGCAACTAAGTATGGAGGAGTGGTGAAGATGTGGACACATTACATGAGGATTTGGAGGCTTAAAAGTGAAAGAAATCAAGGAGGTATCGATGCTTGGTAACATAGGCACCAGCACCCGCACCATTTGGTAGTAATACCTCGGTTTTCCTCCTTTTTTACCATGATCAACTTCGAATCTGAAAAAGTAAAAAAAATGAAAGTTGTAGATCTGGATGTCCTCTATATTGTGTCAAAAGTTCAGCTCAATCAGACAGTTGGATCAAAAGTTATGACAATTCTACGAAAACTGGTCCAGAGCTGGCACCTTCCGGAAAGACCTACTGGTAGGTTTTGGCTACTGGAGTAAAACCTACCAGTAGGTTTCATAGTTCTACCAGTAGGTTGTGCCCAGAATGCCCAGAACGCTTGTAACTCATGTTCCACTTGCTTGGGGGTCCCACCTATGATTCTCCCACTTGCCCCCTGACATATTCTACATATATACATGTCTCCTACACCCCAAAGTCAGCAAAGGAAGGTGAAGGATGGGAGAGGAGGAGAGAGAAAGATGGAGGCATGGTGGGTTGCAGGTTAGGCTTGTCCTAGCCTGTGCAATGCATCAACTCAGCCTCCTATGGATGAGAGGTCTATCACACACCTAGGGGGACCCTCCATGGAAGAAATTGTAGAGGTCTTCACCATATATTCAGCATTCCACAAGCTTTGAAGAGGGTGGCTACCTAAGCTTAGGAGTAGTTCAAGGAGGAAGATGATGAATAGTAGAAGATAAAATTTATGTTTTTGCATTTTCTTCTCCCATTTCATTGCAGTAAGTTGTAGTTCTCTTGTAATCTTTATTTCTTGCATTGTAATCTCTTTTAATTCTAGTATAACCAAGTTTATTTCAATGTTCTTGCATTTTCACAATCTTATCTGGGTTTCAATTCTCTTCTCTGCAACTTTTCCATTTTAGTGTTAAATGAACTTCTCTTTGTAGTTTACCATTTCCTAGCATTAATACAAGTTTCAAGCTTCATTTCTCCTCTATTTCATTGCTATTTCATCTACATGTCTCTTTACATTATGCATGTCTTTCATTTCACCATGAGTAGTTAGATTTTTAGTTGGCTAATCCAAGGAGACCTCCTCTTGGGCATACCATTTCAACTCATTTTCTTTCCTCCTTTCGGGGTACGATGGTTCGGTTTGACTGGGTTGAGAGTGGATGCGGTTGTGAGTCTTTGATATCCCGTAGGCCTGGTCACGGGTTATGCTTGGATCCTCACCTCCATCTCGTCCCTAGCTTCCCATGAATCAATCGTTCATCTAAGCACCATTGGAGGAAGGTTTCAAGTTGAGTTGGGATTCCCAATGGAATGACCGCTTTGGATTAGCCAACACTTGTTTTTATTGTATTTTCATTCACAAACTTCAAACACCAAAACTCAAACTAAAAGATTTTACACTTTTCCTTTTTGACAAAATCACCTTCACAAAATTCTCTTCCTTCCCTAAGGAGACGACCTTGGAATACTCATTTCAAGTAAAACACGACACACGAAAGTCTCTATGCGCTTGGGGAGCACTTTTGTACACACACACACACACACATTTCCATTCATTCCACCACATCATTCCGTTTCCTATTCCTTGCACTTGAACCCGAGTGAGAGTGACACTCACCCACACATATAAGCTATACACATTGAGGATTCATTGACGGAGAATTGGGAACACAACAGAAACCATCAAACACCGTACAAAGGAGACTTTGCTCAAAGTTTGTTTTGATTATGATCCCGATAAATGGGGTGAAATGACGTGGTATCAAGTTATACGGTACTCACGGTATACTTCCACGGGTTGATGGGTGATCAACGGGTTGAGAAAGGACCCCCGGATTAAGGGGCATTGCTTGATGGTTTCCGTTGTATTCCCTAATCTCCAGACATCATCCCTCAATATGTGTGTATGGCTTGTTGGGATAGGGGAGTGTCACTCTCCCTCGGAATGATGCAAGAGATGGGGAAACGGAATAATGGTGGGTGAATGAAACTGGAAATGTGTGTGTGTGTGAACAAAAGTGCTCCCCAAACGTAGGGAAACTTTCGAGGGTCGTGTTTTACTTGAAAAAGTATTACAAGGTCGTCTCCTCAGGGAAGGAGGTGAATCGTGTTGAAGGTGATTTTTGTGAAAAAGGGTAAAGTGTAAAAATCTTTTGATGTTTGAAGTTGGTTTGTGATTGTGTTTTCTAGTAAAAAATGAAATTGACAAGTGTTGGCTAATCCGAAGGGTTCATTCCAATGGGAATGCCAACTCAACTCAAGAACTTCTTCCAATGGTGTCTAGATGTTCGATTGATTCATGGGAAGCGCGGGACTAGGATGGAGGTGAGGATCCAAGCATACCCCGTGACAAGTCTATGGGATATCAAAGACTCACAACCACGTCCACACTCAACCCAGTCAAACCGAATCAACGTACACTACAAGGAAGAAAGAAAATGAGTTGAAATGGCATACCCAAGAGGAGGTCTCCCTTGGATTAGCCAACTATAAGCTTAGCTATTCATGTTTAAAGTAATGACATAAATGAAATGAAGAGACATTGAATGGAAATGAAGCTTGGAACTTAAATTAGTGCAAGAGAACACAAACTTACAGGAGAATGCATTTAATACCCATTTAAAGCTTGAAATGTAGAAAATTCAAATACATTAATGGTAGAAGTTAAGATACTCTACTAAACTTGAAATGGACAGGAAATATATGACATTCAAGACAATAAAGTAAGCTTACAAGAGATTACAAGAGAAATGGATTGAAGAAATGTAAAAATCTAAGCTTTCTCTCTCTAACTATGTCTTCTTCCTAGAGCTTCTATCTCTACAATGTAATATGAACTGAATCCCTTGTAATGAAATGCTGCCTTTCTGTCCATGGAGAGCTTCCCAGGAGTATGTGGCAGGGCTTACACCAAAAGGGGGCTGATTGGATGGAACGCTGCAGGTTATGACAAGCATAGTCTTCCTCTCTCATGCCTTGCTCTTCTCTCTCCTCCTCATTAATGCTCAAGCCTTCCAAGTCCAAGCCAAGGTGAGGGGAGACCTGTAGATGTGTAAGGGATGTCAAGGGACATGTTGGAGAAGTGTAAGTGTGACCCCCAAATGGCAGAGCTTGAGTTGCAGGCTGTCAAGGAAATCTGGGCAAAACCTTACAGAAGGTTTGTGCAGGAACAGTTAAATGAGAAAACCAATAGGCAAAACCTTCCGGAAGGTTTTGGCAGTGAAAAGACAGCCCAAGGCAACCTTCCGGAAGGTTTTCAACCAAACTGCATTTTTCTTGGTTTCTTCACCCTCCAAACCTTTCATTGAGCCATGCCTTCATCTTCATTGATTTCAAACACTTCATTGGGGGTATATCTCCAACCATTTACGCCTTTTCACCTACATTTGCACAAAACTCCATTACAGCTAAGATTAAACATATTTCTCCCTAGTTTCTCAGCAAAAGCAAATATAAGAGGGCATAATAACATGGAATATATGCAATTTTTTGTGCTAATCAGGCGTCACAGTTAAGAGGAATCAAATGTTCAAAAAAGGACATTTTTGACTGAATAGGCTAGTGCCACAATTCAACATAAGACTCCGCCTAAATTCAAGGACCTAGGGTGTCCAACGATCTCTTGTGTCATAGGGAGCTTCAAAATTGATCAAGCTTTGCTCGATCTTGGAGCTAGTGTCAACTTACTTCCCTACTCTGTCTACCAATAGTTAGGATTAGGCAAACTCAAGCCTACATCTATCACACTTCAGTTGGCAGACTGTTCTTTAAAAGTTCCTAGTGGTATAGTTGAGGATGTACTTGTTCAGATAGATAAGTTTTATTTCCCTGTTGACTTCATTGTTATGGACACCCAACCAGTTGGGCATTTAGGGAATCAAATTTTTGTCATATTTGGTAGACCCTTCCTAGCAACTACTAATGCTATAATTAATTGTAGTAATGGGGTTATGAAGTTTTCTTTTCCTAATATGACGATGAAATTGAATATCTTTAACATTTATAAACAACATAATAGGGGGGATTCTAATTTTCATGAAGTATATATGGTTGAGTCTGTTGTGGAAAATAAATTTTGTCTATCTAGTTTGTTTATGATGGAGGTACTGGTGAATGTTGTAAGCTCTCACACTTTTAAAAATTGGTCCAATCTTCCACAGGACTAGAGAGTGCAGCAAGAGCTAATGGCAGCTAAGAAAGTGTTACCACCAAATAAGGTGACATGGGTATTGGGAGGTGGTAAGGTTAATCACTTAGATCTGAATCCAACTTGAATCATTGTGAACTTTGTTTGTAATATAGTGTATAATAGAATTTTATTTTGTTTTATTAAATTCCTTCTGTAAAGTTTCTTTTTAGCGATGGATTTGATGCTTATTTTGCGGATACATGTATGCCTTTTCCCCTACCTTACACATTTTTTATGTTACTCTTTGCTTTATTTATTCATTAAGGACAATGTGTAATTTAGGTTGGGGGTAGGATAGTGTTTGATGATGCAGAATTTATGTCGTTGTCATATTTTTTTGGGGTTTTATGTGCTCTATTACATTTAATTAGGATTCATTAGGATAATGCATATAGGATGAGAAATCAGCAGATAATCGTGATGTCCAGAAAATTTCAGAGAATAAATTTTTGATTAACCAACTAAGGATGGGAGATTTATTTTCAAAAATTTTCGAAATTCAGAGTCGATTTCCATGTTTGGAGTCAGTTTTGAAAAGGAAGTTGAAAAATTTTGTGCACAAAGGCATGCGTCTGGATGAAGATAGTGCATTAGGACGCATCTTCCCAGTCTGGACACGCCTTTTTGAAATAAGCTAACCTCGCGAAGGTTAACTGACTTAACTCTTGCGTCCGAACACAAGAATTCCATCTGGACACGCGTCTGATCTATAAGAGGAGTCGTCATCTCCTTTAGCCTTCATTTTGATGAGAGTCCACCTCCAAACCGTCGTTGAAGACGATCCAAGGTCTGAAATTTGTGATTTCCACTCCAAAATCTGTTCAAATCCTCTTTAAATCATCTCCATATCTCTCCTACACTTTAGATTTCACCCTCCCTCTACCTAAAAATCATCTTTTGCCAAGAATCCTAAATTGCTATTTTCTTGAAAAACCCTAGCTTCAATCTTTGCTTCCACAATGCCACCCAAGAGGAAGCGATCCGATGAACCTCAATCTAGTTCCCAAGTACCAGGACTTTCACCGTCGGTTCACAAGCCCGGTGATGAGTGCGTAATATTGCATATTTAACGGTCTCATTACATTCATTTTAGCTTGGTTTTACAATGATTTATTTGAATTTAGTTTAATTTGGAGCTTAATGGAGAAATGTGTGATTGCAGGTGATTGGGGTGTAAATACAGGGTTATATCACTTTGCAATATTTTTTGTGGACAAAGGGTGAAGAAAGGAATACAAGAGATGAAGGCTCGGGTGTGTAGAATTTCAAAAATCAAAGAAAGGAAAGAGGTACCGGTACCTGGGAGAAGAAGTACCAGTACTTGAACCTACTGGAAATTGAAGAATGAAGGAGGTACCAGTACTTGGGAGAAGAAAAATGAAGGAGGTACCGATACCTGGAAGCATAAGTATCGGTATCTGAGCCCACTGGAATCTTGAAGATGCAATAGGTATTGGTACCTATCATCATTGGTACCGGTACCACGTTTAACAGAATGTGAGGTGCCGATACCTTCATCCCTTGGTACCAGTACCTAAGCCCAAACTTTCCCAAATTTTTCTCTCTACGTTCTTATCAGCCACGAGGGTACTCCTAGGGACGTCTAAGCCATATTATGACATTATTAACACTCCACCATGACCTCCTAACCACTACGTTCAGCTTTCAAGCAAGAATGAGTGGAGGGAGAGAGAGACAACAAGAGGAGAGAGGGAGTGGTTAGAAAGGATTGGGAAGAAAACTTGGACAACCTCTCTCCAATCAAGGAATTATTAGCACTTTTTTGGAGAAAAAATGAGCATTATTCAGGGATTATCACACATTACATTTGAGCTTTTAGAGAGAGAAGCTCCAAGGAAGAAGAAGACGTAGTTTTAGAGACATAAAGTTGGGTTTTTGTAATTTCTTGCTCATTTTTGGTCTAGTAAGTTTCTATAGCTTGTAATCTTCATTTCTAAACTTTGTACAACTTCTGTTTTCAATTATGAATGCATTTTGTTAGAGTTTCACTGCGACATCGATTTCGGGGAAACTCCATTTTCAAGTATTGAACATTTGTGCTTTAACTTCTATATTTTTGATATTTGATCAAAGCTTTAAGTTTGTTTACCTTTTTCTTTGGCTAGTTTAAGTTAGTGTTTGTTTCGTTTGCGATATTTTCCATTTTCCTTAGCATTTTCGTTTCATCTATGGTCGGCTAAAATATTTATTGGCGAAATCCAAGGAAGGATTTCCATCCGGGTATGGGAAAATTAATCCTCACACACATTGCCTTGCAGTGTAATGTGTGAATTTGACTAGGTATATCACAGCATATACGTTTGTACACATTTGATGCACCATAGACTTGTCACGGGGCATGCTTATCATCCCTTCAAACATATACAAATCAATCTTCCTACGAATCAATTTAGCACCAATACACACATTTGGTAATTCTTGATTTTTAACTCCTATCTTCCGATTGAACAAAAACACTTATGAGTTCAATTGATTTATAAGTAGGATTGATTAACCATACCCGGTGGAATGAATTCCAAGGATTAGCCAACCTTTTTTTTTATTTATAGAGTTTCAAACCTCGAATCTCACGATTCACCAACACTATCGAAGAACCAATTTTTAATTTTATTTTCAAAATCACTTTTAAAACACTTAGTCTTGACCTTCCCTGAGGAGACGAGCTCGGAACTTTTTTTGAGTTAATACGCCAAAAATGCTTGATTGTTTCCGTTGTATTCCTTAATCTCCGAACATCATCCCTAAATGTGTGTATGGCTTATCGGGATAGGGGAGTGTCACTCTCCCTCGGAATGATGCAAGAGATGGGGTAACAGAATAATGCTGGGTGGATGAAAATGTGTGTGTGAACAAAAGTGCTCCCCAAGCGCAGAGAGACTTTCGAGTATCGTGTTTTACTTGGAATGGGTATTCCAAGGTCGTCTCTTCAGGGAAGGAGGTCAATTTGTGGTGAAGGTGATTTTGGTAAAAAGGGTAAAGTGTAAAATCTTTTGAGTTTGAGTTTTGGTGTTTGTGTTTTTGCTAAAAATGAAATGGAACAAGTGTTGGCTAATCCGAAGGGGTCATTCCAATGGGAGTGCCAAATCAACTCGAGACCTTCCCCCAATGGTGTCTAGATGTTCGATTGATTCATGGGAAGCGAGGGACTATGATGGAGGTGAGGATCCAAGCATAACCCGTGACAAGTCTACGGGATATCAAAGACTCACAACCACGTCCACACTCAACCCAGTCAAACCAAATCAACGTACACTACGAGGAGGAAAGAAAATGAGTTGAAGTAGCGCACCCAAGAAGAATTCTCCCTTGGATTAGCCAACTTAAAATCTAGCTACTCATAATAAAAGGAAAGACATGCATAATATAAAGAGACATAATCAAGAAATGAAGATTGAAACTTAACTTAATGCAAGAAATCTTAAACTATGAAGAAAAATATTCAATACCCATTTTAAAAGCTTGAAATGTCAAACTTGAAAGCAACAATGGTGGATTGAAGAACATGTAACTAAACTTGAAATATACTTGAAATAGCTAAGATTAAAGTGCAATAATTAAGGATTACAAGAGATTTAAAGTTTACTACAACTGAAAATGGATAAGAAAATGCAAAAAACATAAGCTTTCTATTATTCATCTTCTTCCTTGGAGATTTCTAAGCTTAGGTAGCCTCCCCCTCCAAAGCTTGTGGAATGTTGAATATATGGTGTGTAGAGATGCATTTTCGTCCATGAGGCTCCCCTAGCCTGTGAGAGCAGGCCTCTCATCCATAGGAGGTGATTTGATGCATTGGACAGGCTAGGAAGAGCTTAGCCTGCAACTCCCCTGGCAGCCCCCTTATCTCTCATCCTCATAAATGCAATGGCCTCCAAAGTCCAAGCAAGGGTGTTGGGAGGCATGTAGATGTGTAAGGGATGTCAAGGGACAAGTGGGAGAATCAATGGTGGAACCCCCAAGCAAGTGGAGCATGAGTTCCAGGCGTTCTAGGCATTCTGGGCAAAACCTTCTGGAAGGTCGAAGTAAACCTTCCGGAAGGTCTTCCAGAAGGTGACAGCTCAAGACCAGTTTTCATAGAATTGTCATAACTTTTGATCAAACTGTTCGATTGAGCTGCAATTTTTACACAATATAGAGAACATCCATATCTACAACTTTCATGTTTTTCACTTTTTCAGATTCGAAGTGGATCATGGTAAATAATGAGAAAAATAGAGGTACTATGTCAAAAAATGGGGAAACCAGTGGGCTAAACCTTCCGGAAGGTTTATGGCCAAACCTTCCGGAAGGTTTTCATCCAAAATCCATTTTTCTTGGTTTCTTCACCTTCCAAGCCTCCCAATCCTCATTTAATGTGTCAATCTCTTCACCACTCATCCACACTTAGTTACAGGGTTCCAAAATCCATCATTTACGCTATAATTACCTGCAACATCAAAATTTTCACATTATTCATAGCTTCGACTAAATCTAAGTAATTAAATGAAAAATTAAGTTAAAAAGCATGTAATGAGGCCATTAAATATGCAATATTATGTGCTCATCAACAACACATATGCCTCCCTGCACTTAGGGATCAACTTTTGCACTGTCATAATTTTGAGGTTACACCACTTTTGACACACACATACATTCCAACACATTCCGCAAACAACAAGAAAACCAAGCACCCGGGTTATGGGTCGACGAGTATGGGGTAAGGCATCACTTTGATCAGACACGTTTTCCTACATGGAAGACTAAGCAAAGGTATATTTACTATTTTTCATCTTGACCTATTGGGTTGGAGCGTAGTCGGCTTTTGGAGGATTTTATGGGGTATAGGGTCGGCGAGATGGAAAAGGAGAATGGTTGGGATAAATTTTTGAAAAGATTGGGAAAGAGGGCTACTCTTTTGATCTGCGAGTTCTACTCGAATGCGGAGCGGATAGATTCTTAGAGGTTTAGGACCACGGTGAGGGGAGTTAGTTTTGTGGTCGATTCTTTGCTAATATCTCGGAAGACCAAGCTGGACGTTGCCCCGAGGCCACAGTACATTGTTACTATAGTGTACAATATGCAGGAGGTGGCTAAAGAGCTGACGAAAGATCCCCACTTTGTCTGGCTTCAGAGACACAAGAAGCTGAACCAAGGGAAATTGACAAGAAAGTACAAGATCCTGAACTGGATCTCGGTCACTAGTATGTTTCCACTAGCTCAAAATAATCACATCTATCTGGATTGGGCTAAGCTATTGTACGCCATCGGGACTGGATGTATTGTCTGTCTGTCCACTATCATTCTCACTAAGATGTTGTGAGCTCTAAAGGACAGCATTATTTGGTGACCTCCATCTGTATGAATAGGGGCATTTGGGGGGGGGGGGGAGGGGGTGGAGGACATGTTGAAGGAGAACCACCCTCGAGTTCTGGATAATACAAATCTGGCTAAAAGCTGTGGAGCCATGTGTAGAGGTGTAGCTCCAGCCCTTGGTGCCGATGAACTTGTTGACGAGGAGGCAAAGGAGCCAGTGGATGATGATGGAGAGGACAAAGTGGGTCCATTGATGAGAGACCCTATAGACGGACGATCCGACAGAGATCTTTTGCTTCAGATTCTAGAGAAGCAGATACAAATGAGGGGTACTCTGGCAGAGCATAGCGAGATCTTGCGCCTTCTACAGCTTGGACCACGAGATGGAGCTAGCCCTTCTGCTTAGATGATTTCTATTCTAGATGTTTACTACTTTTGTTTTTTTTTTAGTATCTAGTTAGAATTTAGTTAAGTCAAAGCCCCAGCCGTATGTAGTTGAGTCAGGGCTGGACTTAGCTTTTATTTCTTTGAGTTACAATTGTAATGAAAACCCATTTTGACAATTATATACTATGGTTTCATTGCAAGATTTTGGGTATTAATTTGATTAATTATTTTTGAATAGTGTACACATAATAAGACAAAGGATTAGATGAATATTAGTAATAAAAATAATTAAGCAGACTAATACTCAAAACCTTTAGTATTATAGATTTTATTCCCAATTGAAACTTAAAAATTTGTGCATGTACCACCTTGTTTGTGTTAGAAGATGCTACTTTGAAATTTGACACACATAGTGGACAATGGTATGATATCCCTTATGATTTTAGAGCCATTTATTTTTGGAGTGACATTTGCATTTACTTGATAAAAGCAATTTCATTCAGCTTGATTTCTTGAATAGTTTCATTATTTTTGTCTTGATCAATGCTGATATGATAAATGGTTGATTGACTCTGAATTATTTGCACGAGAAAGTGTGTTACAAAAAAATCTTGAGGCATGATTTTAGGCCATCTTTGTTATTATTTAAGCCTTAGCCTTATTTCTTGCAGTTCTATTATCCTCAGAAGCCATGATTGAGCCTTTTTGATGAAATTCGTTTGCTAACCCATATATGATAACCAAGCCTAGTATGATACAATATCCGTACCTTTGATTATCCTGAGATTGAGTGGTATCATGACTGTGTAAAAGACTATGTGGGTGAGACATGTTGAAAAAAAAGGTTAATCTTTGATACACTTCTGTGACAAAAAGTGTTTGACTTGCTGAAAGAAGTGTGTATATTGTTAAAAAGAAGGATAAAAGAAAAAAAAAAAGAAAAAAACTGAAAAAGAAAAGAGAATCAAGTGAATAAGGAAGTGTTGAAAGTTTATGTCAAGGAATAAGGGGATATTTGAACTCTTAATGTCCTTTGATTCTGTTAAACCATTACCTAATGCCCCATTACAATCTTAGAAAAGACCTAACTGATCTTAAGAGTTGTAATTAGTATGTGTTGATTCCCCATCATGAGACTATACTTAATTCCTTTCTTGATATCATTCTTTGATTATAAACATATGTGAGAGATACTTTGGTTTAATTTTACAAAAATTCTACTCACATATGGAAGAATGAGGGGGACTAGTTAGTATAATCTGACTGAATTGATTGTTGAGATCATAGCTTGAGTGAGGATTGATTCAAAGGTAACAATGGGTAGTGGAGAAGTAATGTATTTTTGATTGATTTTTTTGGGCATGTAAGGTTGTTTACACACTACACATGAGTTTCAATGAGGATATAATTGTAAATACGTTGTATATGTTAGTAGTATGCCTTAAGATCAATCGAATTGATGTAATTGGGAATGTACTAACAACATTCATTATCTATTTTATTAATGCAAGGCAAGTTTATTCATATCATGATGTGGTTTTTATATTACAAACATGATATAGTCCATAGAGTTTAAGTTAAGAAGATATTTTATCTAGTGTTCAAAAGTGGAGACTTATACTTCTTAGTACTTAACTCTTAAATGTTCATATTCATAGGATTATTATTTGGGCGATAAGTAATCCAAATAGAAATACACTATACTCATTGATATATGATATGAAGTGGCTCATATCAAGTCATTAGTGTAGAGACACTAAAGTAAGTGTATAGGTGCTTGTTAGAGAACAAGTACACTGAGCGTGGCCATTGATATGAGATATTACATATGGAGTTTTACAAACTTGTCAAAGTAAATCCTAAGTTAGAGCTATGCTTGTGATCCTTAGACTTGAGATACTATGGTTGTCTTGTGTATGTGTGTTCTATACTTTAACTCTACAAGACATTCATATACTAACCATGTGTTTGAACTTGTATTGTTAGGTATAGTTAGACATATATGGAGACTTATGAGTGTACAACATGAAAATCTATCACTCTTAGTAAAAAGAGAGTATGTCCTATGTGATCTTCTTGGATATCACTCGTGCAGTCCTTGGCCAAGGCAGAATGATAATTAGAAAGAGTTTCTAATTGATCATTAAGAGTGTTAGTCCTAAGATCGAACACATAATATTGAATTAGAGGTTTGACAATAAATCCATACGTTAGTAATTCAATTGGAGTATTGTATGATAGAATGATTGAATTGTATGTCAACTGTTTACTGAATGAGTTCTTTACCTACTTCGTGCTATCCAGTGATTGATCATGGTGTCACTCATGATTTGTAGAAACCTAAAGAATAAAATTTATTTATTTTTATAAGGGAAAATTAAAAGAGTTTTAATTCAAATTAAATTAACTATGATAAATAAAAAGGATCCTAATGTGACTCTTCATTCACATACATCTTCTATATATACTGCTCTAAAATGTCAACAAAAGTGAATTTTTTTTGATCGACTACTATATCCCTATTAAAAAGATAAAAGACACTCATATCCTTATATTCTTAATTATCTAATATTAATTATTAATTAAATATATAAATGACCATTCATAGACTTCCATTTTCATATTTATTTATTTACCTATATTACTTATTTATTTCAGTAAAATTAATAACTTTTGATTTTTCATTCTAACTCTAATGAATAGTGATGGTGTAAATTTACGTGAATGAGCTATGGAACAGGATTGATTCGTATGAGTGATATGCGTGGAGTTAAGTGTGGTATCTGAGCTGCAAGGCTCGTGTCTAGCAAAGCTAGTTGACGTTTAGGGGAATCAAGAAAAAGGGTGGTAACACAATAGAATTATAGTGGTTCACCGGCCAGAGCTCGGCTAGTCCACTCTGCAATGGAGTCTCCAGCTCCTCTTTTCTTATTGATGATTTTGAATGTGTTACAATGTAGTAAGGGAGGCCTTAGGGTTCTTCGTGGCTCTATTGCCTGCCTCCCTCATGGAAATGTACAGTACTTATAATATTGTCTCCTATCCTCTAGGATCTCTGCCGAGATCTTTGCCCCCCTAATCATGGGATCTTCCTTAATCTTAGGAGGGGGTCTTAATCGACTAAGGGTTCCCTTCTTGGGACGTTGCATAATTTCCGCTTGGGTGATGCTGGCTATTATCCAGCTGTTTCCCCTGCTGATTTGGCTATTGTTTCGCTTGGATGGAGCCTGAGCTCCGGTCCTCTGAGCTCAGGAGTTTTAACCCGTCCTCCAGACCTAACCTCCTAGGCTGAGCTCGCACTTGTGATTAATTTTGGGTACCATCAGTTGCCCCCCAGCCCTTAGCCCAAGTGATCTTGGGTAGGGGCTGAGCTGAGGTCCAATTAGAGCTGAGCTCTGGATACCGACCTCGGTTTTCGTGTGGACAGGCTCTTGACGGTTACGAGTAATCATTTCTTTCCCTCGTTTCCCGCGCACGTTCTCCACTCGGTGCAGTTGTCTTTAAATGCCTTCGACTTGACGCTAACGGCCATCTTTCCCTCTTGAAACTCCAAACCCTCCATCTTCCTTGTGGATTCAGATTTCCCAATCCTTTGGCGAATTTAGGGCTTTGTTGCGACTCTCTTTCCTTCGAATTGGCGTGGGTGGTTTGCTTCCTTCGACCTTTGGCTTGCTGTTCATTCCCGATTAGGTACGTTCTTGGTTCTTTACCTGTTATTTCCGTTCTGGATCCCTCGAATCTGAGGTGGTTTCTACATTTTTGGACTTTTCGGTTCTGCTATTTTAGGAATAAAGGCTTTTCCTTGATTCATCTTCCCCATTTTCTGAACCCTTACTCCACCGCTAGAATTTTTATCATTGCTCATAGTTGTGTCAACCCCAAAGTTCTTAAGGAGTGTTTTTCTGAAATTCCTCCTCTCTATAGGTCTTTCAAACTTCCCTTTTCCTGCCCAGCTATGTCTGCTTCTTCCGGGGCCACCCCTTCCTCTGTTTCCCTCTTAGGAGATCAGTCAGTCGAAGAAGACTCTGACCTAGGAGCCGTAGGTGAGGAGATCGACAATTTCCCTGGTGTTGACTCTGTCGAAGCTTATGCACCCACTGCCCAGCCTTCCTCTACACTACCCCCTGTGGCCCCGAACAAGGGGAAGGGCAAAGTGAGTGGTGTAGGTGTTTCGGCTCCAGGGGTGTCGTCCGCCTTTAGTCATGTTGAGAACGTAGGCTGTAGTGAGGTCAGCTCTTCCCTCATTAAGATTTTGAGTGCTCGTTATGGTTTCCCACCAGGGGTTAAATACTGGTGCCCGGATGAGTATACCCCCTATGTCTCTCATGTCCACAAGAAGGTCTGCTTCTTTGTAGCTGCCTTCGAAAATGGGCTGCGCTTTCCACTTCACCCTTTCATAAAGGGCGTTCTTCAACATTTCAATGTCTGTCCTGCTCAGCTTCCTCCTAATTTCTGGGGAATCTTGGTGGGTCTACTTGTCTTTTTCAAAATTCATAAGCTTGGGGTTCCTACTATTTCCCTGCTTACCCACTTTTACAATGTCAAGTATAATTCCTCGGAGGGCTTTCTATATATCTCCAGACGTACCAAGACCAAAGTGATCATCGCTGACCCTCCGAGCTCCCACAAGCATTGGAAAAAACAATTCTTTTTCATGGAGGGCTCCCAATGGGAGTACGATCCTGCGGATAAGACAGACACCCTTCCAATTCCTAGGGCTTGGTCTGTCCCCGAAAACCTGGGTAAGCCTTTGTCTAACCTTGCTTGCGATCAGGCTTTGTAACCTTTTCTAACCTCGCCTTGTTTATATGGGTTCCTAGGTGGGAGGCTTGAGCTTAGTTCGAAGGACGAGGAGGTGCTGCTGAGGTTAGGGAGGTGCCCTACATCAAGATATTCTGAGCTCATCAGACCCCTTGTTCTTGTAGCGCAAGGGCTCAGTTCCCCTGGGATAGTTATAGAATCCCCTATTCCTCTCTCCGTTGAGGCGCCTATACCCCTCCCAGTACCTGTACCTGAGGTGCCAGGTAGTAGTTTTTCCCTTGCTCATTTTAGACCTTCTTCTTTTTCTTTTATATTTCCTGACTCAACTCAGACCTTCCAGGTCCCTCCACCATGAAGTTTACTTCCGAAGAGCTCAAGGCCAAGGTTGAGGAGTTGATGAGAGGTGGTAAATCCACCAAGCGCAAGGCCCAGGTCAGCTTTGGGAGTGGCCCAATCACCCGGGCTAAAATTCCAAGGTTGGACGTGCCTTCGCCCTCCTCGTCTGTTAAAGAAACGGCCCCCACGAAGGCGTTGCCTTCCTCATCCCGCTCTCCTCAAATTGCAGTCACCTCTTCCGCTCCAGAGGCTCAGCCTGCGTTGGTACCAGCTCAAGTGGGAGGTCAGTCTTCCCCTTCTTCTTCCGAGGTTGAGAGGGCTTTGGGGCTGATCCCCAATCTCCACCCCAGCACTTTCCAATACAGTGCCTCCGGGAAGATTGTTGAGGGAGGTGGAAAATCCGAAGAGGAGGATGAGGATTCTTACTTCGACAACATGGATCTAGCTGCGGGAGCTATTTCCTCTATTTTTTCTGAGTCAGATGTCCTGAAGGCCGCTTCTATGCCTCTCGAGGAATCCATCACCTCAGCTCTTCAAGGGGCAGCTGTTGTGAGTACTAGTACCTTTCCAGCTCTATTTACCCTTGTATAACAGCTTTACGCAACTTTGATGATCTTCCTTTATCTCTCAAGCTGCCCTCCATGCGAAAGGTTTATTGCACCGGATCCGGTCTCATGAGCGCTCTGCGAAGGCCCTGAAGGCATATGAGGTCAAAGTTACTGAGTTGTCCCTTGAAAACAAGGATCTCAGGGCTCAGGTGCAAAGCCTTAAGGAGCAAATAGCGAAGAAAGCCTCCGACCTCAAGCATACCTTAACCGTCAAGGTCAGAGTTGAGGAAGGGAAAAAGAAAGCTCGGGATGAGCTACGGATAACCAAGGAGGATTTGATGCTCAAGACTGAGGCATGGTCCAAGGCTAGTCAAGAGGCCTTTGATACCAAGAAAGAACTCAGCCAGGCAAAGCAGGATTACCTCGCCCTTAACGAAGCAAACGGCAAGCTCTGCGAGGAGCTCGAGGTGCAGAAAGACCTGGTCAAACAGAGGGATAGAGAGGTAGCCGAGCTGAAAGATGAGGCTACCACCTTGTGAGCTACTGGGTGGCTCGCCTTTAGGCGCAAGGCTATCGAAGCTTTTCCTGACCTCGACTTCAACTTCTCTATCCCCACCGAGGAAGAAATGGAAGAGTCTGGCTCTGATAATGAGGAGGATGCCTCGGTCCCATCAGCTGAAGCCTTGAGTCATGGCATACTTGCCACTGGGACTTCCGGAGCTCTTGCCGTAATTCCTGAGCTCCCAACTGCGATTCCTGAGCTCCCCACTGCAGCTCTTGATGTTCCTGTTATTACACCGTTTTCAGCTGACCTGGTGACTGAGGCCCTTGCTCAAAATTCGGAATCAAGGGGAGCAGGGACCCTCGTGGCTGGCATTTCTGGAAGCTCTTCCCTACCTTCTGCTGCTGAGGACTCATCTGCCGAGCTGCGAGATCCTTCAATTACTCCTTCTTTAGATACTTAGAGCTCTTTCTGTGCTCATGTAATTCTATCTTCTTCTTTTTCCTCTGTACTTCGAACTTGTGTTTTGGAATACAAACTTCATAAAGTAATTTCTGAATCTCGTTTTGAATTGTGATGTGTGATGTGTTGTGATTTGAGACATAACTTACAAACTTCATAAAATAATTTCTGAATCTCCTTGTACTTCCCTTGCCCCTCTTGCTTTGAGAAATGCTTCAGTCCTTCTTGAAGCAAGATTATGGGCTTCATGAGCTGCCAAGTTCTTCTGATGAACTAAGGAACCCATCAGGAACTTCATCATGCTGATGTGAGCAAGGTTCTTGGAACTGAAGGTCTCAAAGACTAGCTATAGAGGTGCTATGTTGCCAACCGAGCTGAGCTCAAATATGAGGAGTATTCTGTTTGGGTGGGGTCAGAACTCTCTTTGGTTGTTTTGAGTGCATTAAGAGGTGTAATCTTGTGCTGATTCCGTTTCCCGCCTTTTTCCCAACCGTTTTCCATAACCATAACCACCTTTATTAATTAAGAAACCAAAAAGACAGCCGACTCCCTTTCGCGTGGCTCTTGGTTTCCTAAAAACTTACAACCTTCTTTAAGTCTCCTATCATCTGTTGAGTCTCTTTCTCTTTTGCGAGAAATACTTCTGAGTTTCTTCTTGGCCTTTCGTGACCATTCTCTGTCTTTACCATAACCTTTAATGGCTGCCTCTGCTTCTTCTTTGTTCAAGGAACGCACTTCCTTTGGAATCGAATGGAAGTGGCACTGTCGCTACCTATCTCCTTCACTCTTAGAGCCCTCTGATTTGGGAGCCATCAAGAAACGGTTCTTTCCTGATCTTGATTTGCCTTTGCGAGTCCCTGCCCCCGACGAGCCCTGCAACTACCTTCCTCGAGGGGGTGTCTGCTTTTTTGAAAGCGCCATGGACATGGGACTTCGCCTTCCCATTCATCCGGCTATAGGGCGAGTTCTTGCCTACTATGGCCTATGCCCCTCTCGCCTTTCCCCACGAGGATGGGCCGCTATGGTGAGCTTCTTCCTGTTCTGGCGCCTACATGGCAACAGTAGGTTTCCTTATGTTTCTAAGTTCCTTTACTTCTTCGAGATCGAGGAAGACGATGCCCCCTGCTTCAGCTTCTTTCGTTGGAGGCACTTTAATTTACCTCGTTTGGTTCTAGGCCTTCCTTCCAATCCTAAAGGGTGATCTAAACGTTTCTTTTTTGCTTCTGGGGAGTCTTGGCGGTCTCCTGAGGTTCGCTATCGTGATGCCAGGATTCCGCGTTCCTGGAAGAGCTTCTCTCGTATTGGTAAGATCGAGCTGAGCTCTCTTGAACATATTGTATATCGTTGTTGTATTATTATTTTTTTTTTGAAGACATAATCTTATTATATTCCTGTTGCGCAGGTCCACCTGATCTGGACGTGCCCGAGATGAAGAGCGTTGATGAGTTGTTGCTTGTGGAGCCGAGGACTTATTCTGAGTTGATGACGAGTGCCAACCTTTATTTGCTTAGGGCTGAGGCTACCGAGTATGAATTTTCCTCTGTTCCCTATTCTTCCTGGACCTCTTTTTCTGATTCTGACGAGGAAGGGGATTCCGACGAGGAGGGGGACACTGGTGTGAGCTCAAAGAGGCGTAAGAGGGATGGCTCTTTCTCACCCGACTCTCTTTCCACTATTTTTCTTACTCCAGCGGGTCAGAAGCTTCTTGATTCACTCTACAAGGCTGAGCAAGAAAGAGATGAGCTGAAGGGGGAGAATGCTCGCCTGAAGGAGGAAGTGGCCGAGCTGAAGTCACAGCTTAAGAAGGATTAGGAGTTCTACCTCCTTGTACTCCCTCTCTTTCTTTGAATGATGTCAAACTATGTCTCTCTTTATATTTTCTTGAACGCCTGTACTCTTGGATTTTTTGAATATCAGCTCTTTCTTTTTTGAATGTGCATGTCCATGTATGATCTGAGGGGGTCATCTCTTATGAGCTATGGAGCTCATTCTGAATTCTGTAAATTTAGACACTGAGCTCTTCCAGCACATCCTTCGCGTTCAGAACACGAACGTGGATGGAAAACAGAAGGTCATGTCTCTTATGAGCTAAGGAACTCATTCTGAATTCTATAGATTTAGACACTGAGCTCTTCCAGCACATTCTTCGCGTTCAGAACACGAACGTGGATAGAAAACAGAAGGTCATGTTTGTACTGACATCTTCTGTATTAGACATGAAGCTGAGAGATGATCTTTATCGTTCGGAGAAGGTCAGGAACTACCGTAGTCTTCGTCAGTATTGGGGTCTTTGAGTGCGTGGGCAGCACACGAAGACTACTGGTCGTGGGGAAGCTTATTGCTTATATACGAGCTGAAGAGCTCACCTCAAATTTTATAAGCTGAGAAACTTATCGATTGTTTATGAGCTGAAGATCTCATCTTGAATTTTATAAGCTGAGAAGCTTATCGTTTGTTTATGAGCTGAAGAGCTCATCTTGAATTTTATAAGCTGAGAAGCTTATCGATTGTATATGAGCTGAAGAGCTCATCTTGAATTTTATAAGCTGAGAAGCTTATCGATTGTTTATGAGCTGAAGAGCTCATCTTGAATTTTATAAGCTGAGAAGCTTATCGATTGTATATGAGCTGAAGAGCTCATCTTGAATTTTATAAGCTGAGAAGCTTATCGATTGTTTATGAGCTGAAGAACTCATCTTGAATTTTATAAGCTGAGAAGCTTATCGTTTGTTTATGAGCTGAAGAGCTCATCTTGAATTTTATAAGCTGAGAAGCTTATCGTTTGTTTCTGAGCTGAAGAGCTCATCTTGAATTTTATAAGCTGAGAAGCTTGTCGTTAACTGCAGAGCTTGTTCCATATGTACTTGTTGCACATTCCTTTCTTCGGAAATCATAAAAGACTCGTTTATTTTTTATTGAAAATAGCTCTGTTACATGAAAAACTTACTGAAAGAACTTCTTAAGGTGCTCGGCATTCCAAGAGTGGGGTAGGATTTTTCCTTCCTCCGTTTGTAGCTCGTAGTTTCCTGGTCTGATTACCCTTGATATGATATAGGGTCCTTCCCAGTTGGGTCCCAGCTTCCCATGTGCGGGATCCTTCTTCGCAAGTAGAAGCCTCCTAAGTACCAAGTCTCCAACCTTGAAACTTCTGTGTCTTACCTTCCTATCGTAGTATCTTGCAGTTTTCCTTTGATAAATTTGTACGCGATGCAGAGCTCTCTCTCTCTTTTCATCCAAGAGATCGAGGTTCAATAGGAGAGACTCATCATTGTGCTCGGCATCCGCAAACTCCACCCTCGGTGATTGGAGTCCTACCTCAACAGGTGCCATCGCCTCGGTTCCAAAGGCTAAAGCAAACGGGGTTTCCTGAGTTACAGATCTGACGGTGGTCCTGTAGGCCCACAAAACTTCAAGGATGTACTCCACCCATTTGCCCTTTAGGTTTTCTAGTTTGGTCTTCAGAGCTGTCTTTATGGTTCTGATTGTGACCTCTACTTGTCCATTGGATTGAGGATGTGCAGGAGCTGAGAAATAGTTCTTTATCCCGAGCTCAACACAAAATCTTTTAAATTTTGAGTTGTCAAACTGTTTCCCATTGTCAGACACGACTGCTCTGGGAACTCCAAACCTGCAAACTATTGATTTCCAAACGAAGTTTTGGACCTTTTGTTCGGTGATTGTTGCCAAAGGTTCAACCTCTGCCCACTTGGTGAAGTAATCCACTCCTATGATAGCAAACTTGCATTGTCCTACACCGGTGGGAAGGGGTCCAAGAATGTCCAAACCCCACTGTTGAAAGGGCCATGGGCTTACCACCGAGGTTAGCAGCTCGGGTGGACAATGGGAAATATTGGCATGCTCTTGGCAAGTCTTACATCTCTTGACCAATTCGGTAGTATCTTTAAGCATAGTGGCCCAATAATACCCTTGCCTCAGTACTTTTCCTGCCAAGGCCCGAGCTCCTATGTGATTGACGCATATTCCTTCATGTACTTCTCTGAGTATATAATTGGCGTCTTCATCTCCTACGCATTTAAGGAGAGGAGCTGAAAATCCTCGTTTGTATAGATTTCCTTGCAGCACAGAGAATCTGGATGACCTAGCTTTGAGCTTAGAGGCTTCCTTAGCATCGCCTGACAAGGTTCCTTTCTGCAGGTATTCTACGATGGGGTCCATCCAGCTCGGCTGAGCTACGATTGGCAGCACGTCCTCCCTTTCAATGCTTACTGAAGGCTCCGGAAGATGCTCCACTGGTATTAGCCTATCAAGGTCTTCTTGTGAGGTAGTTGCTAACCTTGCCAACGCATCTGCTCGTGAATTCTCTGCTCTGGGCACATGTCTGACCTTAATCTGCACAAAATTTTTCATTAGTTCTCGTACCTTTCTGAGGTAAAGGATCATTTTTTCGCCTCTCGCTTCGTAGGATTCCTTTATCTGTTTTACCACCAGTTGAGAGTCACTGCAAATCTCTAGCTGTTCTGCTTCCATAGAATGAGCGAGATTGAGCCCAGCGATGACAGCTTCATATTCTGCCTCGTTGTTTGAAGCTTTAAACCCAAATCTAAGGGCATACTCGACATATATTCCTTCTGGAGAGGTCAAGATCATACTTGCACCGCTTCCCTGAGCGTTGGCAGCTCCATCCACTGAAAGCCTCCATATGGGGAGGTCTGGTACTAAATCTGTGGTCTCCATAGGTGCTGCCGCTGTGAATTCTGCGATGAAATCTGCCAAATTTTGCCATTTGATGGCAGTTCTTGGCTTATATCTGATATCAAACTCACTGAGCTCTATAGCCCATTTAACCAACCTCCCCGAAGACTCTGGCTTATGTAGCACTTGTTTCAACGGCTGGTCTGTTGGAACTTCGATAGTATGAGCCTGAAAATATGGTCTAAGTCTCCTAGCTGTTGTAACCAAAGCTAAAACGAGTTTCTCCATCTTTGGATATCTCTCATCTGCCCCCCTCAGAGCTCTGCTGCAGTAGTAGACTGGCTGCTGAGCTCTGTCTCGCTCCCTAACCAGCGTTGCGCTTGTTGAAAAATCTGAAACTGCCAGGTAGAGAGTAAGGACCTCCCCTTCTATGAGGCTCACCAAAACAGGAGAAGAGCTCATATAATTTTTCAGGGCTTTGAATGCTTCTTCGCATTTGGTATCCCACTGGAACGCTTTCTTCAAGACTTGGAAGAATGATTGGCATTTTTCGCTTGACCTAGACACAAAACGGCTTAGGGCAGCTACTCTACCTGTCAGGCGTTGTACCTCCCTTGTGTTGGATGGTGACTGCATATCCAACACCGCCCTAACCTTCTCTGGGTTAGCTTCAATTCCTCGGTTGCTGACTATAAAACCTAGAAAATTTCCTGCTGAGACACCGAATGCACACTTCGCAGGGTTGAGTTTCATCTTGTATTCCTTTAGGATCTGGAATGATTCGGCTAGGTGGTCGATGTGGAGCTCTGCCTTCAGTGACTTCACTAACATGTCGTCGATGTAGACCTCCATGGATGTACCTATCTGTTTTTGGAACATCCCATTCACCAACCGCTGGTAAGTGGCTCCAGCGTTTTTCAATCCAAAAGGCATGACCTGATAACAGTATGTTCCCTGTTCAGTCACAAAGGAGGTCTTTTCTTGGTCGTTGGGATCCATCCTGATCTGGTTATAACCTGAGAAAGCGTCCATGAAGCTAAGGAGCTCGTGCCCGGCTGTGGCGTCCACTATTAAGTCGATCTGAGGTAAGGGAAAGCTGTCCTTGGGGCATGCTCGGTTGAGGTCAGTAAAGTCGATGCACAGTCGCCATTTACCATTGGTCTTTTTGAGAAGAACCACATTTGCCAACCAGGTAGGGTAGTCAACTTCCCTGATGACCTTGGCATGGAGGATTTTGCTGACCTCCTCATTTATTGCCCTTTGTCTTTCCGAGGCAAAACTCATTCTCTTCTGTTTGACAGGTTTACAAGTTGGGTTCACGCTTAGCTTATGGGTAATAACCGAAGAGTCAATACCTTCCATGTCTTCTTGCTTCCAAGCAAACACCCTCATATTCTCCTTTAAGAACTGGATGAGGGGACCTTTGAGCTCATCGTTCAGTCTGGAACCTACATAAACGAGGTGCTCTGGCTCCCCATCAAGCTGAATTGGTTCCAGCTCTTCTGATGGCATTGGTCTTGTTTCCATCTCATCTCTCATGTCGAGTTCATCCAATTGGATGTTCTCAACCTCCTTCATCTTCACAGAAGCCATGTAGCATTCTCTTGCTACACGCTGGTCTCCTCAGACAGCTCCGATTCCATTTTCTGTAGGGAATTTAACGACCAAGTGATAGGCAGACGGGATTGCCTTCATAGAATTGAGGGATGGCCTTCCAAGCAAGATGTTGTATGCCGAAGGTGCGTCGACCACTAGGAATTTTACGGTTGTGGTGGCTTGGCAAGGTGGGTCCCCTAGGGTGAGCACGAGTTGGATTGAGCCCAGGGGGAGCACCCTTTCTCCCGAGAATCCCAGCAAGTGAGTACTTACTGGTTCGAGTCTTTCCCGTCCTATGTCCATTTTGTCGAATGCAGGTGCAAAAATGATGTCCGCCGAGCTCCCGTTATCGATCAGAACTCGATGAACGGTTCTATTAGCCACCACAGCTCGTACCACCAATGGATCATCATGAGGGTACTGGTATCCCTCCAAATCAGAATCCGAAAAAGTGATAGCTGTATCTAAGCGTGGTGCTTTGGATACAGTGTGCACTTCGAGAGCTTCTTCGGCTCTGATTCGTCGGAGGTGTGCTTTCCTGGCTGTACTGGACTCTCCACCTCCCACGAATCCTCCAGATATTACTCTAATCTCGCCTAGAGGCTGCTGATGCGGTGCAGGTGCCTGCTGTTGGGGTAGCGGAGGTAGAAGAGCTCGATTCTGGTTGTCATGGGCCACAAAGCGTCGCAGCTGCTCTCGCTGAATTAAGAACTCGATCTCCTTCTTTAGTTGAATACAGTCATCGGTGTGGTGACCATGATCTCTGTGGTAGTTGCAATACTTCGTGGGGTCTCTCTTAGCTGGATCTGCCTTCATCCGGGGTGGCCACTTTAGGAACTTCTCGTTTTGGACCTCATACAGAACCTGAGATACAGTAGCGGTGAGCGGGGTGTATCGCTGAGGTCCGTATCTAGGTTGTAGTTCATGCTGCAGGGGGCCTAAACGGTCTCTAACATTTCCTCTTCTCTTCGGGGAGCGATCTCTATCCCTCCTTGGGGACCTTTCTCACCCCTTTTCTTTCCTGGGACTTCGGTCCCTTTTCTTCTCTTCTTTTTCCTTCTCCTTTCATGAGGATGTACTCCCCACTTTGGAAAGGAGTGCTTCTTCACCGTTTATATACTTTTCTGCCTTGGCTAACACCTCGGCCATGCTTGCTTGAGGGTTTTTAGATACAGAGAACATCAAATCTTTTGACTGCACTCCTAATCCTGCAATGAAAGCAGTAATGGCAAACTTTTCGTCAGGGATATCCACCTTCAGCGATTCTGAATTGAACCTTTGTACATAAGATCGCAGGTTCTCATCAGGCCTTTGTCTTATATTTAATAAGTGATAGCTCGGCTTCCTATAGATCCGAGCTCCGATGAAGTGTGACACGAAGGAAATGGAGAGTTCTTTGAAAGAAGAAATCGAGGCTGGGGGGAGCCTATTGAACCATGCCAAGGCTGACCCCTTCAAGGTGATGGCGAAGGCCCTGCACCGCACAGGGTCCTGGTATCCGTGCAACTCCATTTGGTTTTTGTAGGTGTTGAGGTGATCCACAGGGTCTTTTGTCCCATCAAAGACCTCTATTTGAGGTACTCTGAACTTCGGAGGAAGGGGGAAATGCAACACCCCGGGGGTGAATGGGGATTCTGTTTGCTGCACCAAGGCATCCATCGTTACTGGGGTTTTGACTTTCACTGCCTCTCTCATGTGGCTGAGCTCTTGTTGGATATCCTGGAAGCGGTGTTCCCAATATTGCTCCATTCTTTCCTGTTGGAAAGGAAGGAAATCATTCCTTTCTGGTCCTTCGTTACGGCTTTGAGCTTCTTCGTTGATTCCACTTCTAGGCGGCTGACGAGGTGCTTGGCTGCTTTCTCCTCCTTCGTTTGCTTCCCTGAGGGGATCAAGGCACTGCCGTTCCCTAGGAGGAAGATTGTTCGGGTATTGCCGGGGTGGTTGTGCCTGTTGAGGTCCTTGTAAGAGCTTCAAGAGCTCTTCATTTTGTTGGAGTAAGCGTTGATTGACCAGGCGAAGAGCGTCTAGTTCATTGTTGGGGGGAGGATCCACCGTAGGAGGGTTGTTTTCAGCAGTAGGGATGAAATCATGAAGGTTTTCCGGTTGTCTCCCACTGGTGACCTCCTGGGGATTCTGCGGTCTTGGGGGATTCATCTGACTTTTACTCATGTTTCGTGTAGAGACCATCAATTACTGAAGAATCAGTATACTTGTAACAAGAACTATCGTTCCCACAAACGGCGCCAAACTGATGGTGTAAATCTACATGAATGAGCTATGGAACAGGATTGATTCGTATGAGTGATATGCGTGGAGTTAAGTGTGGTATCTGAGCTGCAAGGCTCGTGTCTAGCAAGGCTAGTTGACATTTAGGGGAATCAAGAAAAAGGGTGGTAACACAACAGAATTATAGTGATTCACCGGCCAGAGCTCGGCTAGTCCACTCTGCAATGGAGTCTCCAGCTCCTCTTTTCTTATTGATGATGCTGAATGTGTTACAATATAGTAAGGGAGGCCTTAGGGTTCTTCGTGGCTCTATTGCCTGCCTCCCTCATGGAAATGTACAGTACTTATAATATTGTTTCCTATCCTCCAGGATCTCTGCCGAGATCTTTGCCCCCCTAATCATGGGATCTTCCTTAATCTTAGGAGGGGGTCCTAATCGACTAAGGGTTCCCTTCTTGGGACGTTGCATGATTTCCGCTTGGGTGATGCTGGCTATTATCAAGTTGTTTCCCCTGCTGATTTGGTTATTGTTTCGCTTGGATGGAGCCTGAGCTCCGGTCCTTTGAGTTCAGGAGTTTTGACCCGTCCTCCAGACCTGACCTCCTGGGCTGAGCTCGCACTTGTGATTAATTTTGGGTACCATCAAATAGTATAATATCAAGGGTTAATTGCGGCTGTGGTCCCTAAAGTATTCATATTGTCTCATTTTGGTCCCCAACCTTCTAATTTCATCAAGTTGGTCCCCAAAGTATTACAAATGCACTTACCTAGTCCCCGCCGTTGACGCCGTCCATAATTCCGTCTGTTCATAGTCATGTGCCATCCGCATGACTCAAGTGAGGGGCTTATATGACATTTAGCCTTCTCCCATTACTGGAGGGAAACCTTCCCGCCATCAGTCATGACCCATTTAGCCTCCTCCCTATGACCCATTGTTTGTTACAGAGCATAGGAACTGAGAGGGAGAAAATGAGGGGAAGGGAAGGAAAGGGATCAGCGGCTGGAATGGTAGCAACACCATGCTTCTGTAGACAAATAGGAAAAATGAGGACCTCATGGACCGATACCAACCCAGGAAGAAGGTTCATTGGATGTGAAAGATATGGGGTAAAAAAGATGTTATGGATTTTGTTACTGAGTTTTCGATTTTGAATGCATTTAACAAAATCTTGCATTTGTAGGAGGCTGGAGGGTGTGGATTTTTTGCTTGGTATGACCCACCAATGTGCGATAGAGTGAGGCAAGTGATACCCGGATTGCTGCGATCAAAGCAAAGACAGGAGAACCAACAATGAAAGGCAAAAGCTAGGGAAAAATTATTATGGGTTGCCCTGTTCTGTTCTTGGACATTTTTTATTTTCACTTGGGTGTGGCATTTCCTGTAAGTAGGAGTGCCCTGTTTGTCTGTGGAGGATGCTCTGTAAATGTAATTATTATATTTGATGTAATTGGAAGTGTAACAAACTGTTTGCATCAAAACAACCTGTTTGCATCAAAACTTTTAAGTGTTAGGTATTTTCCAATAGCCGTGAACTTATGAGTTTGAATGTGTCCATTGTATTACCAATACAGAAAAGCCATAGCATTTCCATAAATCCCTGTATTTTCCAACCTGTTAGCATCAAACAAAGATGTACATAAATGCTGATTTTCATTAAAGTAACAACCTGTTAGTTGTGACAAAAATATGTCCATAATTACAAGTTGGTCTCTCAGTACAAACCCAAAATGAGAGCAAGAAAGAGTACATTTACATCATAACCCCAAAAGAGAGCAACACATTTACATTGCTACCATTCCAGCCGGATTTATACTCTCATCACAGACCCAAAAGAGAGCAACACATTTACATTGCATATAAGCCAGATTTATACTCTCATCACAGACCCAAAAGAGAGCAACACATTTACATTGCATATAATCTTGGCTCCTAAAAAAAAAAAAAAAACAGACAGATAGAAGTTGCAGATCAGTTATGGGTGCTTGTTGATTTGCTCCTCTTGAATGGTATTTTTTTCCTTCGAGTACGAACCAATGGTTGAACCTTGAAGTTATGGGTGCTTGTTGATGGTGAACCAATGGTTGAACCTTGAAGCTATATAGAGAGAGAGAAAAGGTAAGATATATGAGCCAAAAAGTTCAATGGATTGCCTGAAATTACTTAGCAGTAATTACCTGTTCAAAGCAAGAGATGGAAGCAAACCCTGCACAGCATATGCAATAATTATACTTGTAGCAAACATGTTAATATAAACTGATAAAGAAATAAACATGCAAACATACCTTCTGCCTGTCACTGATGAAGGTCCACTGCTCATGGTTTTGATCAGTTATGCCTAAGTCAGTGCATAGTACTGTTAAGAACCATGCCCATGATTCCTTCATCTCAATCTCAACAATACAGTAGGCAATGGGAAACATAGAATCATTGGCATCAATCCCAACAGCAGTCAACAATTGTCCACTATATATGCCCCTTTCAGGTGGCAACCATCTAATCCAATCACTTTCCTGCACCCTTGAAGAAATCCCCTCTTACATGCTGCAAGACATACATAAAACCTCTGAAATATAAGTTCACCATTTTCCTCATCACCAGGTGCATCCAAAATAATTGTGGAACCAAGGTTAGTCCTCCTTAGTTCCTCACAGTAATCCCACAATCTACCATATTGTTCAATTTCATCACCATGTATCAACAACATTGGCCTTTTCTTTGCCCTATACAATTGATTCCTTGATACATCAACATGAAAATCTCTCCTAACCCTCTTTTTAAAAGCCTTTATAGGCCAACAAGGGTTGGCCCTTAGTTCATCCATATACTTCAATGCTATCATCTTTGAGGTGACATTTCTGTTATTATAAGTTTTTCCACATGTATGCTTACCAATGTATGTCTTTATTTGGTATGTTTTGTCACCATGCACTCTACAAGCATAAACCAGCCAACTGCAGCCCCCCTTCACATTGTGCCCTCACCCTTCTCTTATCATTTTTTACTAATTTCACATTTCTTTGATGTTTGATAGCATGTTGTCTAATGGCAGCCTTGATCTCCTCAGATGTACTAAATAACATACCCAGTTTAAAATGTGGGTCTTCCTCATCATTTTCTACCCTAAAAACTTCAAATTTTTTATGTTTTCTTGCATGATTCTCTCCATCAGATGAACTGAAACAGCTTAAAATCTCCTCAGAATCATCATCTGTATCACTGAGTTCTAATTGTTGTATTTTGTCTGTTGCTGTTTCTTTCTGACTATTACTATTCAAACCAGTCCATTCAGCTTCATTATCAACATAACTATCATACAACATGTCATCATAGTCACTTTCATAATCACTGTCCACCAACGTATCATACTCACTAGACTCACTAGATTCAATAGATTCACAATCAGGTTGGTATTCACCATCTGATGCATCAGACTCTGATGCTACCATTTTCCCTTTATCAACTGAGACATCACCATCAACCTGATGATTCTCCAATGTCATTCTTGTATAATAAGATCCTTTTCAGGGACCACATCAACTATAAAGTATTGCAACTAACACATTAACTATTACTAAACAGTTTCCAATGCATAAACAAATGGTTTTCAAGGACCACATCAACTATAAAATATTGCAACTTACACAAACTATTAACAAATAGTTTCTAATGCATAAACAAATGGTTTCGAACAAACATTTATACCCGAAAGATGATCACATAAACAAATGGTTTTCAAGGACCACATAAACAAATGGTTTACAAATCAGTCTTTCCTATGAACCTTAGACTCAAATCTATAAGAATGAGTACATACCGATATGCACAATGTCTTCATCTGCATATTGATTCCCAGTCTTCCGTCGTTCGGAACGTACCATCTTTGTGCTTTGCCCTAATAGTGTTCTGCTTTGCCCTAATGATGATCGTGTTTTGCCCTAATGGTGATCGTGATTTGCCCTAACTGAAGAATCTTGCCTGGTTTGCAGAACAAGTGAAGACCGAAGACATTGAAGAGTCTCCTGATCAGTTTCCCTCCAGTAATGGGAGAAGACTAAATGTCATATAAGCCCCTCACTTGAGTCATGTGGATGGCACATGACTATGAACAGACGGAATTATGGACGGCGTCAACGGCGGGGACTAGGTAAGTGCATTTGTAATACTTTGGGAACCAACTTGATGAAATTAGAAGGTTGGGGACCAAAATGAGACAAAATGAATACTTTGGAGACCACAGAAGCAATTAACCCTAATATCAAATATCCAGTTTTTCTTTTTAATCTTCCTTCAATATTGCATTAAAAATTCGTTAACTAGCCTCAACGTCTTTGCAATATCCCAATGGACGCCTCTTTCTCTTCCACCATGATATCGTCTTCTTTGTCCCCCAATCCCTCTTGTCTTCTTCTGTAATTCTTTTCCTCCGTTCGCTGTGAAGGCCCTTTTTTCTCTCACAATAGCAGAACTGTTCAAACGGAACATTCTTATCGCCACAAGCAACACCAACCCCAGAAAATCCTCGGCCATCCTCTTATAAGAGCTCCAGAAACCCTTGCTCAGAAGATCGAAAAATCTACCATCTATTCTAATTTTGCTTTTTCCTCTTCTAAGAACTAGATACCCAAAATCTGAACGGTTTGCCGAAGATGATTTTGATCCAGATCTATCCAAGTGAGTTTTTGTTGAGCTATTTTTGTGAAACACTAATAAGCTTGGCATTGTATAGCATTTGGAAAAAAAATATTAGCACTGGTGGATGTATAGTATATAGGGGTTACATTAAAAAAAATATAGGTAATGACATCATTGAAAAGAGCTATAAAATTTTTGAAAGGAAAGTAGAGTTGTTCAAAGTTGTACTTAAATCGATCGTTAAAGTACTACAACCATTATTGGGGTCAAATTTTCTTTAACAAAAAATGTTAGAATTTTATACGAGGTCAGGATGTGAGCTTTAAACTAGAAAATGGGTAAATCCAAATAGGAGTAAAGTTTTCATGGGGTGCCGGGTGATTTCCATGTCTTTGTGGTGTTTTAAATATAGTAGCTATCATAAAGAATATATATATAGATGGACATGTGACCACTGTAAAACCCGAGAAAATTTCAACCTTTGTGAAAAAGGGCAAAACGGTAAATTGCCACTACAGTACAGGTTGTAAACCTGAATTTTTCTAGAACTCGGATGATGAAATGGACCTCACCGTTGGATTCGTCTCGCGAAATCTAGTTACCACGTCAAATTTCGTGGAATTCCGAGATAGTCGGATTTTTTGCGTTTTACGAGACGAACGGGCCCCGGGTGACCCTGTACACGAAATTTTTATAAAGTTTCCAGGTTTGGGGAAATATTAAACACAAGTTAAAACAAAAATAATTCGAACTTGAACCGGAGCGAAATTTAATCGTTTCGGGATTAAAACGGACCCGGAATTAAATAGGACGTGTGGCGAATTGTGGGCCAAGTATTCTAAAATATAAATAGGGGGAAAAATTAGATTTTTCCCCATTGTTCAGCCGGTTTCAGCCGATAGAGAGAA
The DNA here is from genome assembly GCA_951799425.1 of Ilex aquifolium. Taxonomy (NCBI): domain Eukaryota; kingdom Viridiplantae; phylum Streptophyta; class Magnoliopsida; order Aquifoliales; family Aquifoliaceae; genus Ilex; species Ilex aquifolium. The sequence continues at coordinate 5,696,801 of OX637408.1, read as the reverse complement.
AGAGGGAGAAAAGAGAGAAAAACTCACCTTCTCTCTCTACGATCTACGGCGCTACGGACCTCGAATCCACGCAAGCCAAGAATTAAAGTCGCTCTACTCATCGAGGGCTACGCGGCTATACCAAAAAGCGCAAGTTTTACCGAAGATTAAGGTACGGGATTTTTGAGAAGTGAGGGTTTTTGGCTTGAATCGGGTCTTGGAACTTCCCTTGGTCGTTCATCACGCTTCAAGAGGTAGGGTTTCTTCCTACTAAGGTTTATTCCAAGCCTATAATGTTTTTATGGAATGGGTAGGATGATAGCCTACGTGTCTCTTGCCTATTGTTGTGAAATTGGGTGAATTGGGTATTGAAATGGGTAAAGGAAATCCTAACTTGGATGGATATTTAGAAGTTACTAATTGTGATTTCTATGAATTGGATATGTGAAATGAACCCAATGTAAATTCATGTGTTATATGAAATTGTGGGCGTGTTATGTGTTTATATATATGCCATGAAATTTTAGTATGTTGATAACATGCTTGGAATTTGTATTATGGGAATTATATGCTTTTGATATGATTTTGCCATGGAACATGAGAAATGTATTGAGAATGTTCATATGTCACTCATATCATATCGAACATTGTATTGGTGTTGCAATGGAGCACCACATTTCATATGCACGGGAACATCGCATTTTAGGAGGTGTGTGTGCATGGTTATTTGTCTTCACCACACATGGTGGATGACGAGTGAGCTCGGGTAATATGGGTCGATGACCTAGACGAGTCGAATGGTTTATATGTTGATAGGGTTGGGGTAGCAAGAAGGGCTAGAAAATCCCTCGGGTGAGAGACCCGGTGATTGGATACGCACTCCGTTGGTATAAGAGCCCATAAAGTGTGTCGGTGTACGCGGAACCGTTGGTGGAAGTCCATGAATTCCGTGTAGGTTGGGTGACCTTTGGTGTGAGTCCATGAACATCCACCTCTACAAAGACCCTAGAATGAGATGTCATTTGATGTGAAACATAAATGACGGATTGGTACACATTGGCACTTGCATGTGTAGAGGAGCCGGGAAGGGCTCGGTTGATGTGCATGAGTGAGTCTCACCTCATTTCATAGCATGGCATTACATGTTTCAACATGGAATATATTCTTGTTGTGGATTGTTGATTGATAGCATGTGACATTTCATATGCATTTAGGTTGGGGAGTAGCCTCTCTAGGAGATACCCTATTGAGCGTGGCTCACCCTTTATGGGAAAAACATTTCAGGTGTGGGTTTTGCTCCGGCGGATGGCTCATTTGGAGAGCATCAAGCATGAAGGGGGCCGGCTTGTGGCCTTAGTTTAAGTTTTGTAAAACCTTTAACAAAATTCCATTTTGATGTATATATATTATGGAATGAATTTTAATAGAGATTGTATGAGTTGGGTATTATATGGAAAATCTCATTAAACATGTATTGAATGAGTTTGGAGTGTATGGGGTAGCTTTAAGGATGGTTTGGAGGGGAAAAAAATCCATTTTTATGCTCACAGTCTGAAAACCTACCGGAAGGTGTGTGTCGGTCTTCCGGAAGGTTTTGCTAAAAACCCCAGCTTGCCTTGTTCACAGCTAATACCTTCCGGAAGGTTTTGCCCACTGGAATGAACCTTCCGGAAGATTTTAGCTACTGGAGTAAAACCTACCGGAAGGACTTGTCTACTGGAGTGGACCTTCCGGAAGGTTTTGCCTTGGGTTTCTTTTTGACTGCCGAATTCTTCCGGAAGGTTTTGTTTTCTGGAATGAACCTTCCGGAAGGTTTTGGCTACTGGAATGGACCTTCCGGAAGGTTTTTGCTACTGATGTCGACCTTCTGGAAGTTCTTGAAATTGATCTTTTTCATGTAACAGTTCCTTCAGCGACCTTCCGGTAGGTGTATGTCGACCTTCCGGAAGGTTTTTCCAAAATTTTGAAATTTTCAAAATGCTTACCCATGCTTTTGGGCTTTGTTTTCTTTGGTTCCTATGACATAAATGGAGGTATAATTGACCTTGTGGATGGTAAATCCCATTAAAAGCATGTGAATGACGTGGTGTCGGGTTATACGACTATTACGAGTATTTCCGCGGGTTGACGGATGGTCAACGGTTAATAAAGGACCCCCGGAAATTGGGGTGTCACAACCACATTATAAGAGTGCATATCTGTGAAATGATAATAAAAGGAAGAATAAAGGAAAAAAAACAAAAAAAAAAAAAAAAAGAGAGGAAGTGGACAAGTGTTGGCCAAAAAGGGTGAGGTGTGTGCATGTACTAGGAAGAACAAAAACAAGAGAAAAGATAAAGAAAAGAAAAGAAAGGAAAGGATAGAAGAGATAAAATAAAGCGGTGGTTTGAGATTTAAGGGGAGGAGTTGTCGGCTTAAAAGGAAAAGAGAGAGTAACCGGAGGCAAGAAGACCGGAAATAAGAAAAAGAAAGACAACCGTGAATTGAGTTGGTCTTTACACAAAGCTTTCTGTAAGTTATCTTCAATGTTTAATTTAATTTTATTACTCAATTGAAGTAGAATTAAGGATATTGGCCAGCTTATAGTTTAAGGAGATTGTTTTATTTCAAGAGTTATAGAGAAAATCTGAATTCCATGATTCATGATGTACAATTAATGACTTAGGAGATGATTCATAAGTAAGGACCGCTCTATCTAATATAGCTACTAAAACATAGTTCTTTGTGATTAGTCAACCATGTAGCTAGATTAATATGTAAGCTTTGATTTTCAGCTTATGTTACCAGAATCTTTGCAATATTTTAAGCTTTATTTTTATATGAAAGTTTGGTAAGCTAGATAAGGAAAGCTATGATAGTAAGAATAAAAGTTTCGTGTTATGGTTTCATGAAGGCATAAGTTTATGTATGAATTCACATATTTGAGTAGGGTGTGTAGATTTTATTAGAGAAGTGCATTTAAATTACACTAAACAAATAAACTAAAGTGTGGTTACATTCAGATGCTCGTGGGTAACCACTTTAGTGTTGGAAATTGGAAGCAAAATGGATCACCAAAGAACACAAAAACAGAGAATAAAATCTGCTATACTTCCACACAAATTTCACTCAATATACACATCTATATTTCATCCAAAATGATCACAATATCAAGGAATACAAAGGGGTAGAACAATCTGATTTTTCAGTAAGAAAAACTCACAAAAATAAGCTATCAACTAGAGCTTCTGCTCTTGAACAAGCTGCTGTTTTTTCTGGCAGCAAACTCACTGTTTAGACTCTCTTTTTTTCTGTTTTTTCTGCACAGAAACACTCTGTTTTGGGCAGTAACTTCAGCCCCTTTTTAACTCATTTTTCCTAGTCAAAAACACATTTAACTTGGCCACTTTATGGCCGGCTATTCCCCAAGCAAACTATTCAACTTTTCCATGCAACCATTGATGAAACAACTCCATAAATAGACCTCCAAAAATAGCTTGGACACTTCTAGTGTTTACCTCTTCAAATACCATGACTTATCAATACCCAAAAATACACAACCAACCCTTTAAGAATTGAGTTTATAAAAACTAACATCCCCCCTTAAACTCAATTCCTTGAGTTCTCATGCCTAGCATCATTTTCAATCTTCCAAACACATCATGCTTCAATGGCTTTGTAAAAATGTCGGCAACTTGATCTTGAGTCTTGCAATGCACCAACTTCACTTCTCCATTCTTCACATGCTCTCTAATAAAATGGTAACGCGTATCAATATGTTTACTCCTCTCATGGAATACCGGGTTCTTTGCCAACGCCATCGCCGATCTATTATCAACAAGGATCTCCGTAGGAATTTCTTGAGAAAAACCCAAATAATTCAACAAGTTCCTCAACCAAATAGCATGACACACCGTTGAATTTGCAGCCACATACTCCGCTTCACACGTAGACAAAGTAACAATTGTTTGCTTCTTGGATGACCAAGTAAATGCCGTATCTCCCATGAAAAAACAATAACCCGAAGTACTTTTCCTTTCATCCAAGTCTCGTCCCCAATCACTATCCGAATATCCAACAAGTCTAAAATCATTAGTGCAAGAATATAAGCCATCATTGAGTGTACCTTTGATGTAACGTAAAATCCTCTTGCCGCATTAAGATGAGTTTGATCCGGTGTTTCCATGTATCTACTAACCAAACCAACTCCATAAAGAATGTCCGGCCTTGTGCAAGTAAGGTACCGAAGACTTCCAACTAAACTTTTAAAGTAAGTTGGATCAACATTTCCACCACTAATGGTCTTCCTCAATTCCAATCCAATTTCCACGGGTGTGTTCACCGGGTTGCAAGAATCCATCTTGAACTTCTTGAGCACTTCCTTTGCATAGCCACTTTGAGAAATAAAAATTCCATCTTCACTTTGCTTAACCTCAATGCCAAGGAAATGAGACATTAAGCCAATATCGGTCATTTCAAACTCTTTAACCATGCTTCTCTTGAATCCATCAAACATCATTGGATCATTGCCGGTGAAGATCAAGTCATCAACATAAAGACAAACAAGTAGCACACTTCCATTGCCATCCATCTTCATATACAATGCATGCTCATAAGGACACTTTTGAAAACCATTCTCATGAAAATACTTGTCAATTCTAGCATTCCATGCACGCGGTGCTTGCTTTAATCCATAGAGAGCTTTTCTTAACTTGTACACTTTATCTTCATGTCTCTTTTTCACATATCCCAAAGGTTGTTCAACATAAATCTCCTCTTCAAGAAATCCATTCAAGAATGCCGATTTCACATCAAGTTGGTAAATCTTCCACTTGTTTTGTGCCGCCAAAGAAATCATCAACCTAATTGTTTCCAAACGAGAAACGGGAGCAAATACCTCATCATAATCAATTCCGGCTCTTTGCTTGTAGCCTTTAGCAACCAACCTTGCCTTGTATCTTTGGACTTCACCATTTGCATGCTTCTTGGTTTTATATACCCATTTCACACCAATTGCTTTATGACCTTGGGGAAGATTAACTAGTGCCCATGTATCATTCTTTTCAATTGCCTTCATTTCTTCATCCATTGCTATTCTTCATTTTTCTTCTTGAACCGCTTCTTCAAAACATAAAGGATCACAATCCATGAATAAACAAAATAAATTCAAGTTACCTTCAAAATTTTCCGAGGCTTCATAAATCTCTTGCAAACTTCTCATTTTCCTTGGTCTTTCACTTGAACTTGAATCCGATGATGAAGATGATGATGATTCACCGGTAGAAGATGAGGGGGATCCATGTGGAGGTGTCTGTGGCTCTCTTTGGACTTCCCTTGGTACTTCGGACTCTTCTTCTTCAAGTATAAGTTCCACTTCGGTGGCTGAAATTTTTTCTTTCCAATCCCACATGTCTTCCTCTTCAAAAATAACATCTCTAGTCATGATCACTTTCTTGGTAATGGGGTTGTATAACTTGTACCCCATTGTTCTATCACCATACCCGAGAAAAATGCACTTTTCACCTTTATCATCAAGCTTTGTCCTCCTTGCTTCGGGAATCTTCGCATAAGCAATACATCCAAAAAATCTAAGATGAGAAACACTTGGCTTAAATGAACACCAAGCTTCCTCCGGGGTCTTGAAACGAACACTTTTGGTTGGACATCGATTCAACAAGTATATTGCACATGCTACGGCTTCGGCCCAAAATTCTCTAGGCAATCTTTTTCCTTTCAACATGCTTCTAGCCATATCAAGAATAGTTCTATTTTTTCTTTCCGCAACTCCATTCAATTGAGGTGTGTAGCTTGGCGTGAACTGATGCACAATTCCATGCTCCTTGCAATAATCTTCAAATAAATCGAAACTATATTCACCACCTTGATCGGATCTCAACCTCTTGATAAAATAGCCACTTTGCTTCTCAATAAGATTCTTGAACTCCTTAAAAACTTCAAACACTTCGGACTTCCTTTTCAAAAAATACACCCAAGTCTTCCGGCTATAGTCATCAATAAAAGTAAGAAAGTAGCGATTCTTACCATTTGACATTGGCTTCAAAGGACCACAAACATCGGTGTGCACAAGCTCCAAGGGTCGTGAGGCTCTCCACTTGACTTCTCTTGAGAAGCTTAATCTATGATGCTTGCCAAGAATACACCCTTCACATAATTCATCCGGATGATCTATGTAGGGTAGACCCTTCACCATTTTCTTGCTAGACAAAAGCTTCAAGCCACCAAAATTAAGATGTCCAAGTCTCAAGTGCCACAACCAAGAATCATCTTTAATAATAGCATTCAAACATCTCATAGCATCATGTTGAATATTCAAAGGAAACATTCTATTCTTGGACATTTTCACATTAACAATCAAATTACCACGAGCATCTTTAATTGAAAGGTGAAGATTCTTCATGCTAATATCATAACCCTTTTCCAAAAGTTGCCCCAAACTCAAAATATTATTCTTCATATCCGGCACATAATAGACATCGGAAATAAAATCATGATTGCCATTCTTGAGCTTAATAAGAATTTTACCTTTGCCTTTCACCGGAATGTTGGAAGAGTCACCAAAAGTAACTTTGCCTTGCGCCACTTCATCAAGTTCTACAAACATATGCTTCTTGCCACATATATGGTTGCTTGCCCCGGAATCAAGAAACCACACGTTGCCATTATCTTCCTCGGATCCATCATAGGCCAATAACAAAGTAGATCCCGTTTCATTACTAGCTTTCTCGGCATAATTCACATGTTCTTCAACGCCTTTATTTGAACTTGCCCAACACTCATTACTATAATGCCCAAACTTGTGACAATTGAAGCATTCAACATTTCTCTTGTCAAAACCTTGATTGTTGTAATTGCCTCTTGCTCTTCCTCGTCCTCTTCCTCTTGAACCATAAAAATTCTGATTTCTTGCATCATTAGTGAATTGGCCTCTTCCTCCTCTTCCTCTATTAGCATAGCCTCTTCCACGACCTTCATAGCCTCTTCCTCGATTGCCATAACCTCTTCCTCGTGTTCCATTACCTCTTCCTCTATGAGATGTACCACCTTGAAATTCTCTATTTTCATCTTTCAAAGAAAGCTTGGATTGGAGAGCTTGTTCAAGAGAACTTGGAGTCTTTTTATTAATACATTGCTCATGTATCTCCAATGTCGCCAACAATTCATCAACACTTGTAGTCTTGAAATCCATGGACTGCTCAACGGCTACAACAACGTGCTCAAATTTTGGGGTTAAGGTTCGTAGTATTTTTTCCATAACACGAACATCATCAATATCTTCTCCATACCTTCGCATTTGATTCACAATCACCAAAGTTCTTGAAAAATACTCTGAAATTGACTCGGCTCCATTCATATTCAAACTTTCAAATTCACTTCGCAATATTTGAAGACGAACCCGAATTGTTTTATCAATGCCTCTATGCATACTCTTCAAAATTTCCCAAGCTTGCTTCGAGGTGGTGGCGGAAGAAATCTTCTCAAAAGTGTTATCATCAATACATTGGTAAAGAAGAAATAAAGCATTCTTATCCGTCTTCCTTGATTGCTTAAGCACCGTCTTTTGAGCATCATTAAGCGCTTGCTCTTCCTCCGTAGTCGGCTCGATGTAACCTTTTTCAACAATTTCCCAAAGATCTTGTGATTGTAACAACACCTTGATTTGAATACTCAAATTCCCATAATTATCTTTCCCCAATTTGGGAAATTGGGGTTGAAGAACATTACTCATAGTAGCCATAACAACCTTGCTCTGATACCACTTTTGTTGGAAATTGGAAGCAAAATGGATCACCAAAGAACACAAAAACAGAGAATAAAATCTGCTATACTTCCACACAAATTTCACTCAATATACACATCTATATTTCATCCAAAATGATCACAATATCAAGGAATACAAAGGGGTAGAACAATCTGATTTTTCAGTAAGAAAAACTCACAAAAATAAGCTATCAACTAGAGCTTCTGCTCTTGAACAAGCTGCTGTTTTTTCTGGCAGCAAACTCACTGTTTAGACTCTCTTTTTTTCTGTTTTTTCTGCACAGAAACACTCTGTTTTGGGCAGTAACTTCAGCCCCTTTTTAACTCATTTTTCCTAGTCAAAAACACATTTAACTTGGCCACTTTATGGCCGGCTATTCCCCAAGCAAACTATTCAACTTTTCCATGCAACCATTGATGAAACAACTCCATAAATAGACCTCCAAAAATAGCTTGGACACTTCTAGTGTTTACCTCTTCAAATACCATGACTTATCAATACCCAAAAATACACAACCAACCCTTTAAGAATTGAGTTTATAAAAACTAACATTTAGAATGCATTTGAGGGAATTTGGGTGAAGTTTTGGAAGAATAGGAAGGCTGGAAGTTATGTTCGTCTTTAAAAGGCAGATTGCATACCTTGTAGTAGAATAGCAATAACTTTCTCTAGGAAACTCGAAACGATGTGCCGTTTGTTGGGTTGGAAACTAGAAACATAGATCTTTCCATTGGCATAAAGTAGAGCACCTTGTTACCTCCCAGAAAATACTTGTGTTAGTTTAAAGTTAAGTGAAAGTAGATGAGTGATTGTAACGTTTCAAATTCGATGTTTTATTGAAAAATAATTGGAACGGGGACTTCAGGTTATCATTTTGAACCCATGACCTATCATTAGAAAGCCTAACAAGTGTAGTTTGAAATAAATTTTTCCTTATAGTTATACGCACGCTGAGAGTATCCATAGAAATTACCAAAAGAATATAGCTAGGTCAAGCTGGTTTATTTGTAAAACCCTAGAAATAGAGGTTAAAGGAGGGTTTCACTTTATGGGCTCAAGCAAGTTACGTTACAGGAATTTTCCTTCATGGGTTAGCGGTTTAAAATGTTAGTAAAGATTATAAAAGCTAGTTGGAATGAACTCTAGATCTCGTAGCATGAAAATGCCTAGTTTTGGATTTAAAATGGAGTGTGAATTAGAGTCGCACTGGAAAATTATGATCACTTGATTTTCTTGCTATCCAAGTAATCTAAAAATATTAATTGAACATTAAAAATAAGTGCATAAGTTTGAGATGCATAGATAATCAATCGTTATGAGTTCAAAAACTAACTCGAACTGTGGAGCTTTAACTGAATTATTTCCAAATCATCCTTCATGCATTCTCGAGCATTGCTGGCATGCATAGTGAAAGAATTATCATGAGGACATAGTCATGCATTTTCAATGAATTCACGAGACGTATTTGAATGATGAATCCATTGACATGATATATGCTAGGTTCGGAGGTGACACCGTCTGTTTCGGCTTCACCTAGAGGTTGAGAGAGACATTGAGTTGTTGAGCTCTTTGAGGTGAGTGATTTTCATGCGATTGATAATGGCGGAAATATGACTATGTGATATTAATATTTAAATTTGTTGATTATGGATTTAATCATAGCGATGTCTATACGCTATGTGACTTTGAATAAAGAGCTAGTCTTCATGACTAATGTTAAATTATTTTTATTAAATGAGTGTGTGGAATGTTGATTGATGATGACAAAGTGATTGTTGAATTGCCTCAATGGCACGTGAATAACTTATTGGCTATTATAAACCTAAAGGGGTGATTGTTTGGCATTAGTGGTGAATATATAGCCTTAGTGGCGATTTTTGCCCTGATGGCAGATATAGCTTTAATGGCTAAGTTGTGGCCTTAATGGCGAATATATTTGTGTACATCATACTTGATGGTTTGTGAACGATTTAACACTCAATGGTATTAAGTTGGTATTTGAAAGATGAGGTATACATGGAGTGGTTCTGTGGTGTGTTATGTTTAATATGTTTGATTTGGCCGAGTTGTGCAAAGTATATCTTTATTATTATCTGTTTTATGAAAATGTAAATTCATTGAGTGTGTTGTGCTCACTGCTCAGCCCCCCATATTTTGTATTTTCAGGTAACCGAGTGAAGAGGAATGTCCACTGCGGAGTCTAGATGGTTGGGGAAATATGGAGTGTGGATCTTGTGTACTATTTTGTATATATTGAAGTCAATATAATACGTAAAAATTTTATAAGTCAAAGTTGTGTATTTTGATAAATGATATGTATAGAAGATATGTTTGTGAGCATGAATTATGTTTATATGTGGTTGCACCTAGTCGGTGCTTGCATCAGGAGTTATTAAATATTGAGCACAGGTGTATCGGTTTTTTATATAATGAGTGGGGTCCACCCTACAAAAGTAGGCAATATACACTATTTTCGGGTTAGGGTATGACAGTTTTTCCCTTAGCTATATGAAATTTATTGTTTTTTGTTGTCTTAAATTTGTGGTTTGAATTTGATGGAAATTATTTGCAATTGCAGCAATGTTGAAGAGATTATGAGCGCCCTGCAGATAATTAGAGACAAATGCTTCAAAGAACAGTCAGAAGAAAAACGAAGAGATGATTTTAGGTCATTTTTGTTAGATTTTGACTTTTTTAACTCCCTCTCTGTATGTGAATCTTACATCGTTCCCTCTCTCGCATTGCGCCCTGTGTGCATGAATAGATATGTTTATCCAAGGAGAGTTGAAACAAGGAGTATTATGACGAAAGTGTTGTTTTATATATGTATTCTAATGGATTCTATTGGAAAGTAGCAAGAGATTGATTGAGTCTCTTAGTTGTAGTTATACATTAATGAAGTTTATTCTGATTTGTAGTGAATATGGAGCTTGAATATGGTTGTATCTTCTTTATTTACACATTCTATTTCAATATATTTAATTGTACAGTGTAACAAATGTATTTACATGGTATAAAAGAGGTTACCTAATAAAGCCACATAGTTAGTTGAATAGGTTTGAAACCTATTAGATTATGATTTCATGCAGTTTTTCATTTTTTCAGCTTTCGGGGGCTAATGAAAAAACAATTATGAAGGTCATATCATCAATGCTGCAAACTGATTACTTTGTTACCTATTCTTGTTAGTTAAGCACTTTTTTTATTGCTGAAAAAACTAAAGGAAAAGAATGGAGTAAAATGGTTAAAGCGATGTCGTTTATTTCTCTTATTGCTTCATTTATGGCTTCCCTGTAGCAGTTCTTAAGAAATTCTATTACTTTTGAACCCCTTGTCTCTATTAAGGTTGTTGAATCCATATGTTCTTTGCCTTGCTATAAATTTTCATAGGATTTTGGGGGATGTTGCTAAATCAATTGTTTGCATGATAACGTTTGGGTTGTCTCACTCGCTATACACAAGCATATCTCATGAATAATGTCTGCTTCAAATTATGTAGAATTTGAATGCTTTCACTTCTGTAAGCAATGAGCAATTGGTACAATAGAGAATTGAGGTTATCAATGAATTATATCGTCTAGTTATTTCGATAGGTTAACTGTTACAATATATGAATGAGCACCAAATTTCTCTTTTTTTAGTTGATTTTTCCTTCTTTAAATGATTTTTCTCTCAGGTAATTACCCTATCTAGTTTTTTGTTTTTAGTAGGCCTCGGGTTGGCTGGTTTATTATATGTGTGTAGGTCTTTAAATAGTTTGCCCTCTTTGTCTTGCAAATTGTTCCAATGATTTTTTATCTTGCTCTAGGTGGATCTTTGTTGGCCTATTTCCGCTTGGCTCCATCTTTAGATGCATTAGTTAAGGTTCAGATTGTTCAATGCATGGTGGTTGTGTTTTTTTTTTGTTTCATAACTTTAGACCTTCTTCTTATTCGGGTTAAGAGATTAAAGTTTAGAGCCATACTTTGTCTATTGTGGTTAATGGGGACCAATTGGCAATGACTTAAAGTTCTAATGTGGATGTTTTTTTCTCTCTTTTTATAAAAAACAAAATCTAAGTGAAAAGATGCTACTAGGAAGCCAATGCATGGTTTGGATATGATTGTTAGTTGTCATATAGAGCATGTAACTAGATAGTCTTTGATTCTCTCTTTTTGTGATCTAATTTTACAGCTCTAGATTGTGGCACATTTATGTAGGTGGTCAAATTAGTTTCTAGGTAGGGGTCTGCAACTTGTACAAGTGTTGCCATAAGAGCTGATTGGAAAAACTACAATTACAATCAAGATCTCATCTGATTGGAAGAAATCTTGTACATTATGCAATACTGACTTGAGTGAGTTGGAAATCATTTTCTTGTGTCCTTGTATAGATGGGCTGCAATTTATGTCCCTTTTACAACTTTAGGTGCATATTCAAGCTTGTGCGTCATCCAATGTAGTCTAGGTAGTGATAATAGAGATATACTTATATTGTCCCTGTTTTCTCAATGGTAAAAAATTATTTTGCCGATGTTAAGTGTGACTAACTTCTCATATGAATTTTTAAAGTGGAAATATTTGTTTGTGGTCTAATATTTATGTTCCATGTTCAACTCTTTCCATTTGAAAAGACTTTTTAAGGGATTAGAAAAGTATTTTTGGTACGTCCCAAAGACTTTTTATTATGCTGTAAGTGGAAAAAGAAATGGAGACTTTCTTATTTGAATTTCCTTTTAATGTGCTTACCTAAAGGTTAGGTCGTCCGGTATGAAGCCTTCGGCAACTGTATCTTCATGTTGAAGTCATGGTTTAAGAGAGGCATGTTATGCCTTGATTCTTGCTGGAAGAGTTTAATGCTTCTTTGGTAGATTGAACTGATAAAGTAGAGTAAAGAGCAGCTGAAACCTTCAGATCTTTGTTTCATAGCAAACCAATTCGGTACTGTACCTAATCAATTTGAAGGACAGTGCACCATCGCTGCAGCTGCTGTTATGTTTGAGACAAATTATTAGTAGAGGAATTTTACTTTGAGCATGTCAGATTGTTGCCTAAAATAATTTGAGTTGGATTTCTTGTTTTAATTTAAACTAGCTTCTGGGTGCAATCTTTACACAATCCTCTTCTTATTATAATATCTCATTCTTTTGAAGTTAGTACAACAGAGAACTGCAAACTACAAAGAATGTCCTCTAAAATTGTACGCAACTATGACTCTGTCTGATAGTTCAATTTTAATCAATTATGTGCTCATAAAGGGTCTTTTGTACGGTGCTCTCCATCTAAACAGTCGATGGAAAAAAAATTGTAAGTTAATACCTCCTTAACAAATTGTTTGGCATTATAATGCTTCTTGTGGAAAGTAACAATGTAACCTCACTGGTGAAATTTATGGTTAGCTTCTGTGTGATGTAACTCAATATTTTGTTTTAAATTTGTTGTTATGGACTTATTCCAAATCGACCTTTTAGTGAGGATTACGTAGAAGGGATAGGGAGCAATAATTCCTTCCCCTACCATTAGTTCTAAATAAGAAGGGGGAATGAAATCAGTGGCAAAGTATTGTGTAATTACAGTGTGTGTATCATATAGCGTGCAAGAGAGAGAGAGAGTACAAAACAATGTTCCCTTACTCTTTTGGAGAGCATACTCTCACATTATGCATCCACATTGGCAATTATTGTCTTATGGATTTGTACAATTAGGAAACACAACCAAAAAACAATGAAATACTATGTTAATTAGTTTAATGTAGTTGAATGGTCAAGTCTGCCCACTTGCAAGCAAGATGTCTCAGATTCGATATTTCTCATACCCTCTAAGGGTCAGCCACCGTTGTTTTGCAAGGGATTGTCATTAAACTAGTTCGAGTTATAGCGCCTTGCTCAGAGTTAGAGGGAGTAGTCAGCTTAAGCTTGGACACCCTGTAATTAAAAAAAAAGTTTAATTTAGTCGATCATACTTTAGTATAGATGCTAAAACTTATGAAATTATTCATATTATGTTATTGTATACACCATTTCACATATTGTTTAATCGTGGCATAAATTATTATTGATGACTTCTTAGCTTCTACAAATAGGAGACAATTTTATGGTAGCTAATCAATATACCATCCAAAAAATCCATCGAAATTATAATCTCCATCTTTGCCCATGTGATTGGGAGTCTCTATAGATGAGTGAGAAAGGTGCAGTGAATGTTGACACTTTTTTTTGCATGCCAATGTAACAATGTTTGCAGTTAGGGCTTATGAAATGTAATTTTATAAGCAGAAGGAAGCAATTGTAAGACATGAAACAATATAACTTGTGTACACACCATTTTATCCTCTAGATAGTCTACAAGCAATGCACATGTACATCAACTAATATATAGACAGGTGGAAGCTTATTTCAAGTGACTTATCATATTATTATATCTTGTTAGCACAAGACTTCTCTCAATATATATACCTCTCTACGTTTCTCTCTAATTTTCAAAGTGTTGAAAACTAGATCTAGATTCAAGAGTTAAATCTCGTTTTCTTCAAGAGTTGAAGACTAAATCCATAGTTTGTCAATTCGTGTGGTTACCGGTAGAGGCCAAACACTTGTGAGGCTTGGGGTAAAGATCTTGTTCGGGTCTGTAGATTCGATTTCGTGAAGGCTTGGATTTTGTTAAAGCATGCTTCAAGGATAATACACCAAATCCCATCTATAGATCTTAGATCTAGTATTTTACGGTTTGTATTATTTTGACCATGGATAGATCTTGTGCTAAAGGAATTGAAAATTTTAAACTTCTGCTGCTATATTAAATTAATTCCTTTCAGTGGTATTAGAGATATTATTCATGATATAATACAAACTTAATTGTTATAGCATGTTTATTAGATTAACCGGGGTGAAATGCATGGGATGTTTAGATCCACATAAAGTGAGATCTATTTAAAGTAGTTTTAATTTTTCACATGATTATTAGTATTAGATATTAATAGATCTATGTGTTAAATTGAGAATCTTGTCTTTGGTGTGTTATAGAACACTCACCCAAAATGGTTTTTGTAAAATATCATGTTTTGGTTGAGCAGTTTTTTTTTTTCCCATAGATATGTTGGTAATAATCTGGTCATAACTTTCTGTCTCAAACTCTGATTGAGGTGATTGAAGTGGCATTTTAAAGTAAATTTCAAGGCCTACAAAAATGTATTTCACGAAATATTTGTGAATCCACCTATAACTATGAATAAATCGAGTTGCAAATTTGGACAGAATTTTACATCCAGGTGAAATCCGAAAATTAGGTGTTAAGGAATATACAATCCCAATGTATTTGTGCTATAACTATAATAACTACATGTTTATTATTCATGCAATGTGATTGGATGAATGATAGAATGATCATGGAATAATACAAAAATAATTGAGTTATGTGATTGGTTAGATGTGGTTTATGTAAATTCATTTGGGTATGTAATATAAAATGGGGCTTGATCTCGATCAAGCTTTCTTATAATTTATGTAATGTATACAGAATAAATAGTTTAATAGGATCAAAGGAGCAAAGGAGCAAGATGGAAGAATGATGGAGCTGAGTTGCAAGTCCATGGAGGTCCATTACAATTACAAGACCCAATATAATTAAGTATCAAGTGATGATACAAATTAGAATATTATCACCACCAAGACCCAGATTCAATTCAATGGCTCGAATTGAATCAAACTTAAAAGTCCATCATAATTCAAGGGCCTAAGCCAAACTTGCCATAGATTGTTATATGTCATTATATTATTTGAAAGTGTTTTCAAAATAATGCAATGAATCATATTTTGATGATTCAAATTAAAATATTATATCTTCACAACCCTAATTTTAAGAGTTAAAATTATTGTTTTGTGAAAATATGATATATTAATAGCATTAATCTATCTATTTTGGAAGGTTTTACCTACTGGAATAAACCTTCTGGAAGGTTTACATCGACCTTCCGGAAGGTTTGTCACACTGGTCAGCATTTTCCCCAGTCCATGCCTAAACCTTCCGAAAGGTTTTGCCTACAAATGCCAGACAACCTACAACTCAAGCTCTGCCACTTAGGGGTCTCACCTATGATTCTCTCACTTATCCCTTGACATCTCTTACACACATACATGCCTCCCCTAACCTAAGGTTGGACATTGGAGGCCCAAGCATTTATGAGGAAGAGAGAGAAGGTGTAAGCCTGGGGAGTTGCAGGCTAGGCTTGTCCTAGCCTGTCCAAGGCATCAACTCAACCCCCCATTGATGGGAAGCCTCTCACACAGACTATAGCACCTCCATGGACGAAAATGAAGACATCACTTGACATTTTAGAGCATTGTTCAGCATTATAGAGAGAGAAGCTCAAGGAGGAAGACATAGTTTTAGAGAGAGAAGTTAGATTTTTGCATTTCCTTTACCCATTTCACTTGTAATCTGCTTTAAGACTCTTGTAAGCTTCATTTATTGCACCGAATGTCATTTATTTCAAGTGTATTGCAAGTTTAGTTAAGTATCTTGGAATCTACCATTGTTATATTCAAGTTTTCACTTCAAGCTTTTAAGTTGGGTATTAAATGCACTCATTTTGGTAGTTTCACTTTTCTTTACATTAAAACAAGTTTTAATCTCCATTTCAATACCATGTCTCCTTACACATTGTATGTCTTTGCATTTAACATGAGTAGCTAAGCTTTTGTTGGCTAATCCAAGGGAGAATTCCTCTTGGGTATGCCAAATCAACTCTTTTTCATTCATCCTCGTAGTATAAGGTGGTTTGGTTTGACTAGGTTGAGTGTGGACATGGTGGTGAGCTTTTGATACACCGTATACTTGTCACGGGGTATGCTCGAGTCCTCACCTCCATTTTAGCCCCTCGCTTCTTACGAATCAATCAAACACCTTTGCACCATTGAAAGAATGTCTTGAGTTGATTTGGAATTCCCATTGGAATGACCTCTTCGGATTAGCCAATCTTGTTTCCATCACATTTCATCAAGAACACAACTCACCAAAACACAAATCCACAAGATTTTACACTTTTTTTTTTTCTTCAGAAAATCACCTTCACACAATTCACCTATCTTCCCTGAAGAGACGACCTTGGAATACCAATTCTAAGTAAAACACAACACTCGAAAGTCTCTCTACACTTGGGGAGCACTTTGGTACACACACACACACACATTTCATTCACACACACGTTTTTCGATTTATTGCATATATCTGAGGGAGAGTGACACTCATCTAACAGTATAAGCCACATACACAATACCATAATCATGGTCGGAAATTAGGAACGACGGAATAAGTCAAGCCATTCGCATATTCAAGCTTGGTGAGGGTACAAATGTTGAGTTAAGTGACATAATTGACAAAGATCCATTTTTTACCTCAATCTTGGATTTGTATAAAAATGTATATATCTTCATTTTCTTGAATGTTCCAAAGGTATGCCGGGTGCATGAATGGATGGGTCAATTAAAGGATTTTCTTAGATATCATGTTTTTAAGTCATTAAAAATAAAATGGTGCACATTCAAATCCAACTTTAAGCTGGATTGAGTGTGAGCTTTTATCATTACTTGTACATAGACACATTCCTATTACTTTAGACATAACAACAGGTAGGTAACATTACATCTCTATCCCTGCTCTTAGAATTATTTTATCAATTTTTATTTTATTTTAGATTTGCACACACCTTTTTACTTTTTACTCATTATTATTTGAAGCTCCATATTAATATCTTTCATTAAGCATAGTGTTGGGTCTAAGTTGGGGAGTGTGCGCATAACTTTGAGTGTTTTATTTTCTAGGTGAATTTAGTAGTTTGTTATGCTTATTTATTTTTGTGTAGTTTTTTTTTTATTTTTGTTTTGTAGCCGGTGGTTTTATTATTAGAGCTCATTGGCCAAGTGTTTTCTTTCCCTTTATTGTTTTCTTTTTTCTCATTGCATGACTTTGTTACACTGAGGACAATTCATGATTTAAGTTGGGAGGGGGGGGGGGGTTAGTGTTACACCACCATGTGCATACTTTTAATAAAAAAAAATTTGAACATTTAAAATTTTTTAAAAAAAACATCCAATTTGGACTTTATTATTCTCTCTTAATTAGGATGAGATTTTTGAATATTCAACTTGAATCTTGAGTTGTTTGCATATTAGTACTTTATAGGAGTTTATTCTATGTTTGAGTATCATATTCATATTCTCATTTTGAACTCAATTTATGTACGTCATGATCTTGTTCTTTTTGTGATTTATTGAATGAGATGCATATCTTGAAAAGCTTGATATCTATAGTGGAGATGAATGTATGACCTTGTGAGCTTTGTGTCATCCTTTGTTGGAGGGTTATAATACATTTACTCAAAAGACTATTCTTTCAAATTCAATCTCTTTCTTCGATTCTATAACCCATTCACCAAAGGCCATATTCCAACCGTAGAAAAAGTCCTAACTGATCTCGATAATTGTGGCAAATGTATATACCCAATAATGAATATTAGATATATTATTTTCTTTTGCTTCTAACATTCTTTCATGAGATTATGCCAAGGTCGTTTCATTTGAGTACTGTTATTCTTTTCGAAAAAATATATGAGTTATGTTTTGTTTTGGACTATAATCGCATATAAATTATGAGTGAAATAATCACTATAATCAGAGGTTTTCTATTCTGAGAGTGAATCCTTGGTGAGATTTGTGTTGAAACTAGAATTGGATAGCTAATAAAGATGTGGATGTTGTTTGATAAATTTCTTAAATTGCACAATTATTTCATACACACATGAGTTTCCAATGTTGATGTGAATGTGAATACTTTTACATAGCATTTAAATCTACAGTTTATCCTTTATGTGAATAATTTGAGTGGATGGTGAATTTTTCTTAAATTACATTGTTAATTAAGAATTAATAATACATTCTGAATTTGTGGATGAATAAAAGGAAGTTTGTAGGTATCTTCTTTAGAAACATTCAGGAGACAAAACTCGTCTACTAGGGGGTAATCTAGGGGTTTAAAGGCTTGTTGCATACGCTAAATGCAATTGTGATCCCTATGAAAGTAGTTTTTTATTTTTATTTGTGCTTTTAGTTTGCTAGGGATTAACAAAGCTTAAGTTGGGGATATGATGAGTACATAATATTACATGATTTTATATCTCAAACAATTCATCTTAGTTTTGTTTATTAGTTATTTGTTTTGTTTTAGTTTAGTTTTGTGCTTTATGGGAATCTTTGGGTTTGTAGGTAAATTAATACAAGAACAAGGTTTTATACACATTTTGATGCTTTGGAAGACTTTGGCAAGAAGTTAGAGGAACTAGGAGTCGAGCCAAGAGCATTGCAATAAGAATTGGGAAAAAGAAAATTCTACCTATAGGAAACCTACTAGTTTATCAATGGGCAAATTGTGATTCTACCAGTAGCAGTGAATTTCTACCGGTAGAAGTAAAATAGAAACCTTGCTACTGGTAGGTTATTAATTTGCTCCCAATAGGTTCAAAACAGAGAGTAGTTAAGATGAAAGCAAAAAAATAATAGACATAAAAAAGAGATGGCAGAAATGCACATTCAAATTAGAAACATCGAACTAAATCAATATTATAGTCAATCAATCAATTTTTTCTAACCTATTGATCAAAGTTATTAATTTAATCTTCCTAACTAGTCAAATTATACCTAGTTTGTGAGCTTCTATACATGAATCTAAATGTAAGGGATTGAAATATTTTATACATGTCATGCCCCAATTTCCACAATAAAGATATGAATTAACTATTAACCATCCAAATCATGAGAGCATTACTAAAATACCATCCAATAAAAATAAAATATCCATGTTCAACATAATCTAACTAAAAATTCCCAAAGAGTAAAACCATAATCCAAGTTTACATCTAAACCTTTCAAATAACGAAACAATACCATAACTAGCTAAATAAACAAAAATAACCAATTTCTCTCTTGACATGTGAAACTCGGGAAAATTAAAACTTAACTAAGAAGGGCAAAACGATAATTAGTCGTTACGGTGCGGGTTGAAAATTCAAATTTTTCTAGAACTCGGATGACGAAACTAACCTCACTGTTGGATTCGTATCGCTAAATCTAGTTATTTAGTCAATTTTTGTTGAATTATGAGATAGTCAGATTTTTTACGTTTTACAATGCGATCGGGCTTCACACGAATAAAATAAACACGATCAGATTTTATTCACGAAACCACCCGAGAAATAATTTAAAGTTAGTTCAATAAAAATATACTGAAATTAAAGCGGGGTGATATTTAATTGATTCAAAATAGAATTGGATCAGATATATTGGGACATGTGGCACATTGTGAGGCAAGCATTAAGAGTATTTGAAAGGGGGGAAAATCATTCTTGGACAACAAGTCCAATAGAGAGAGAGCGAGAGAGAGAGAGAGAGAGAGAGAGAAGAAGATAGGGATTCTCCAAGCTTCCTCCATCTCCCTTCTTAGATCCACGAAGATCCGACCGTTTGATCGTTTCGGGCCAAGAATTAAAGTTGCTCTACGCTACGAGAGCTACGCAACCAAACCAAAGATCGTTATTTTCCCCAAAGATATCAAAGATGATAATTTAGCACTAAGGCTTGAAAGGCTTAATTTGGGTTGTTTGGGATTCTACTACGCGAGCTTACGCTACAAGAGATAGGGTTCCCTCCTATCTAGATTTATTTCCAACCTAGGGTTGTAATATAAAATGGGTAGGGTGATAAAGCTGAATTCTCATGTATTAGCTCACACCTATTGTAGCTAGGATATGGAAATTAGGTATAAGAACATGTTAAAACCATTTCTTGCTTGATTTGGGTTTGATAAAATTGCTTGATTGGGTTTGATAAAATGTATTGTTCGGGCAAGCTATGTGTTTACAAAATTTTGCCGACTAAGTGTTTGATAAAATGCTTAGACATTCAAATATATTATTTAGATTGATATCACATGTGACATGCTTGGGAATGTTGTGAAAAATGGATATGTTCATTATATGCTTTATGATGTGATGAGCATGATGATGTGAATCGTAATTATACATTTTAATTGCATATACATGGGTAGCATCGCATTTGTGGGCATCAGACATGATTGTGGGTGTGTATGCATATTTTTTAATCAAACACCATTCTTGGTGGGTTGATACGTGGGCTCGGGAAAGTTAAACCTATGTCTAACTGAGTCGCATAGGTTTGCATTGCAAAAACGTGTCAGGGTTAGCAAGAAGAGCTACATTCTCCCTCGGGTGTAAGATTCGGTAATATCGGATCCACACTCCCATTGGTATTGAGTTCATAAAGTGTGTTTGTGTACACGGAACCGTTGGTGTAAGTTCATATATGTCGTGTCGATTAGGTGACCGTTTGAGGAAATCCATGAATACCTACCCCAAGAAAGAAACATATTTTTATAAAATAGTCATTAGATGTTTAACATCAATGACGGGGGCTTGGAATGTCCAGATGCGTACGCATGGCATAACATGTGTTATGGGAGCCGGTGGAGTAAAACCCGAGAAAAATTTAAAATTTTATTGTGAGGGCAAAATGGTAATTAGTCATTGTGGTATGAGTTAAAAACTTGAATTTTTCTAGAACTTGGATGGCGAAATAGACCTCACCGTTGGATTCGTCTCACGAAATCCAGTTACCTAGTTAATTTTCGTCGAATTCCGAGACAGTCAAATGTTTTGTATTTTACGATGCGATCGGGTGTCGCGTGACCAAAATAAATGTGATCGGAATTTAATTGCGAAATGTGAAAAATAATTTAAAGTTAGTTCAAATAAAATATATTGAACATAACATGGGACGGTATTTAATTGATTCGGGACGAAATTGGATCAGAAAAGGACATGACATGTGCCTTAATGAGAGCCAAGTATTTGGGAGTATAAATAGATTTTTCGCCATTACCATCAAATTTTCGGAAAAGAGAGAAAGGGAAAGAAGAGAGAGAAACAAGGGTTTTCTTTCACCTTTTCTTTGCGATCTAGGGCCAACCGTTCGTCAAAACGCCTTGGGCCAAAAATAAAAGTTGTTCTACACGACGAAAGCTATGACTACGTACCAAAAATCGTGGATTTCGCCGAAGTCTGAAGAATGGAATTTTTTAAAACCAAGGTTTAAAGCTTGAGTTGGATTTCTTGGAACTTCCTCCATGTGTATTACGCTTCAAGAGGTGGGGTTCTTCTCCTAGCTAGGTTTATTTTCAACCCAAGGTTTAGGTATGAAATGGGTAGTATGTGTAGAGATGCAATCTCTTGTATATATATACTCTTAGTGTAACTAGAGCATGGGAAATTGTATAAGAATGTGTAAAATCAATTCTTGCATGAATTGGGTTTCATGAAATTGCTTGCCTTGAATGATATGAGTATTTTATTTGAATGAAGTTAATATAACATACTTTGTGAAGATGTTGGAATGTAATTATAAGCTTTATGATATAAATTACATTGAGGATTTGAAATTGTTGATATTGTGCTCATGACATATTGAACATGACATGAAAATTGCAATTGTACATTACATTGCATATGCAAGGGAAACATTGCACTCGTGAGCAAGTAACATGAGTGTGGGTGTGTGCATGGTTTTGATCAAACACCATTCTTTGTGGGTGATACGTGGGCTCAGGAAAGTTGGACCAAGGTTCGACTGAGTGCATGGGTTGTATTGAAAATAGGGTCAGGGTTAGCAAGAAAAGCTAGATTATCTCTCGGGTGCAAGACTCGGTAATTTAGATACGAACTCCGTTGGTATTGAGTCCATAAAGTGTGTCGGCGTACGCAGAGTGCTTGATCGCGTTCACCCTAATCTCCGAACATCACCCCCGGTTTATGTGTATGGCTTATATGGATAGGGAAGTGTCACTCTCCCTCAGGTTCGATGCTTGAAATAGGGAAAACGTGTATGTGAATAGAAATGTGTGTGTGTGTGTGTGTGCAAAAGTGCTCCCCAAGCGAAGAGAAACTTTCGAGTGTCGTGTTTTACTTGGAATGGGTATTCCAAGTCGTCTTCTCAGGGAAGGAAAGGTCAAGAGTTTTCAAATGGTGATTTGCAAAGAAATGAAAATTGTAAAATCTTGTAGCTTTGTGTTTTGGTAAGTAGAGTTTTTGATAAAAGTGCAATGAAAACAAGGTTGGCTAATTTGAAGGGGTCATGTCAAATCAACTCAAAACATTCTTCCAATGGTGTCTTGGTGTTTGATTGATTCGTAGGAAGTGATGGACGAATGTGGAGGTGTAAGCTAAAGCATATCCCATGAAAAGTCTTCGGTGTATCAAGAGCTCACAACCACGTCCGCACTCAACCTCGTCAAACCAAACACCTTACACTACGAGGAAGAATGACGGAGAGTTGATTTAGCATACCCAAGAGGAAATCCTTGGATTAGCCAACCAAAAACTTAGCTATCCATAGTCAAAGCAAAAACATGCATAATGTAAAGAGACATGATAGAGAAATGGAGCACGGAACTTGTATTAATGAAAGAAAAGAGCTAAACTATAAGTGAAATAGCATTCATGACCAAAATAAAAATATTGAAAGCAATTACCCAAATGTAGAAATTGAAATACTAAAAACAACTAGCTAAACTTGCATACAACTTGAATAAAAGAGTTTTAAGTGAAATGGGGAAAGATTACAAGTAATTTTAAAGCTTACAACACTGAAAATGGTAAAGAAATATGAAAATCCAGATTTCTCTCTCTAACTTCATCTTATTCCTTGAGCTTTCTATCTCTAAAATTACTCCTACGCTTAGGTAACCTTCTCTTTTCTCCAAAGCTTGTGTGAAGCTGAATAAATGGTGCAAAAATTAATGCATTTTCGTCCATGAGGCTCCTCTAGCTTGTGTGTGTAGGCCTCCCATCAATGGGAGGCGAGGTGATGCATTGGACAGGCTAGGACAAGCATAGCCTGCACCCACCATGCCTCCTTCCTTCTCTCCCCTCCTTTCCCATACTCCATCTTCCAAAGCCAACTTTAGGGTGTAGGTAGGCATGTATATATGTAGAATATGTTAGGGGATGTGTGGAAGAATCATAGGTGGAACCCCTAAGCAAGTGAAGCTTAAGTTGTAGGTGTTTGGCGTTTCTTGGCCAAACCTTCCGGAAGGTCGAAGTAAACCTTCCGGAAGGTTTTTTCCAGTGTGCAAAACCTTCCGGAAGGTTTTCAGGGGATGCAAGTTCAAGACCAATTTTCTTAAATATGTCATAACTTTTGATCCAACTGTCCGATTGAGCTAACATTTTGACACAATACATAGGACATCCAGATCTACAACTTTGATGTTTTGCACTTTTTCAGATTCGAAGTGAATCATGGTCAAAATTGGGGAATACAAAGGTACTGCAACCAAATAGTGCGGGTGCCGGTACCAAAATTCAAGTAGGCTTAGCTACCGGTACCTATGATACCAAGTACCACTACCTCCTTGATTTCTTTCACTTTAAAGCCTCCTAATCCCCATGTAATTTGTTCATCTCTTCACCACTCATCCACACTTAGTTGTAGGGTTCCGAAAGCCATCATTTATCCTATGATTACCTGCAACATCAAAATTCCCACATTATTCATAAATTCGACTAACTCTAAGTAATTAAATGCAAAGTTAAGTTAAAATACATGTAATGAGACCGTAAAATATGAAATATTACGCACTCATCACGGAGCTGTTGGTGGAAGTCCATAGATGCCGTGTCAATTGGGTACCTATTGGTGGAAGTTCATAAATACCCATCCCAAGAAAGACCCAAAATTTATAAATGGTCGTTGGATGTGTAATATCAATAGCGGGGGCTTGAAATGCCCCAGTGCATCGCATGGCATTGCATGTGCTATGGGAGCCGATAGAGGGCTCATGTTGCATTGTATGTGTGAGTCTCACCTCATAACATGGTAGAGCATAGTGACATTCATTTTTTGAAGTTGTATGTTCTTGGATGAATGCTTGTTTGATTGTTGAATTGCAAGTGAACATTTCATATGCATTTAGGTTGGGGAATAGCCTATTTAGGAGATACCCTATTGAGCGTGGCTCACCCTTTATGGGAACAACATTTCAGGTGCGGGACAAGCGCCGGTGGACGACCCTCACATGGGTCCTTGTTCAGAAGAAGCCGTTATGTGGCTTTAAATTACATTTTTGTAAAGCACTTGTGTAATTTATTTTGAATTGTAAATGGTGCTAAGAGAACATGTAATGAACTCTTATGGATGGTATTTTGTGCATACTTAAATGTTATGTGAGTTTGGATGAACTCGATATGAGATTGGGAGAGTTGAAATTGAAAAAGGAAAGATCTGGGGGAAAACTGGGCCCTGGTACTGGTACCACTATTCCAGTGGGCTCCAGTACCGGTACCAAGGCTTGAGGTACTGGTACCTCGCTGGCAATAGGCTCAGGTACCGGTACCTATGTTCATAGGTATCGGTACCTCGTTGTCAAGGGCCCAAGTACCAGTACCACATTTACTAGTACCGGTACTTGGCAAGCAGAATGCTCAGGTACCGGTACCTCTTCCAAAATTTTCAAAAATTTAAAATAACGTTGCCAAGCCTCTGAGCCTTGAGCCTTCTTGTTTAAAGGATGTAATTGGAGTAATATTGATGGCAAATTGATGGATATTGGACCTTGGAATGGTCGTGTGATGACGTGGTGTTGGATTATGTGGCATGCACTGGTACTTCCGTGGGTTGATAGGTGATCAACGAGTTGAGAAAAGACCCCCGGATTTGGGGCGTCACAGCTTGGTATCAAAGCCAAGGTTCTCGATTTACTTAGGGCTTGTGGGGCATGGGTCTAGGCCATTGCATCATTATGCATTACATGTTATGCGCTCTAAATGGTACATGTTATGTGTTGTGTGAATTATATGCATGATTAAATGTATATTAAAATGAGACACTAGGATTAGAAAACATAATCTTGGGGGTTGGAAAAGTAGGAACGGGATGGTTTAGGGTACAGGTGTCTACTAGTGGGTGGCACACGCCCTACTAGTGACACAAGGAGAAAAATCTCAATGTTTTGAATTTGATTCCTACCTTGGGATACTAAGTTAGTGCTCTATTGCTATTTGACATGTGTGTAGATGGCAAATAGAGGAAGAGGACACCAGAACGGTCGAGGAGGTGGGTGGAACAACAACCAACCACCATCGGCCTTTGACCAAGAAGCCTTCATGGAGGTTATAGACACAATGGTGGCTACTTTTGCACAAGCTAGCACCAACGTGGGCTCGAGTAACCTCCAAAATTTTAAGTCACACAAGCCACCTACTTTAATGGGAGGGGTGGATCCGATAGTGGCCGACCATTGGTTCCAACAAGTTGAGAAATTCTTGGAGGCTATGGAGATCACGTCTGATGCCACCAAGATAAGGTTAGCTGCGTTCTAGATTAAGGGAGAGGCCCATCTTTGGTGGGATTTGAAAAAGGCCTCGAAGAACCTAGAGGCACTGACATGGGGAGAGTTCCAGGAGCTCTTCATGGGCAAGTATTTCCCGTCGGCTGTTCGACAAGCGAAAGCCTAGGAATTCTTAGATTTAAAGCAATGGAACATGACAGTAATGGAATACATGGTTAAGTTCACTGAGTTAGCCCGTTTCGCCGATGATTATGTGGCTACAGACTTGGCCAAAGTGAGGAGGTTCGAGGATGGGTTGAAGTTGTCTATCCGGGGAAAGATTGCGGGTCACCGTCTACAAGACTTAGACTCAATGGTTAAGACGGTCATGGCCATTGAGAGAGAAGTAGAAGACGCCAAGAACATCCGGGAGGCGGTTGCTAAAGGCAGGAAGAAGGAGGGTCAATCATTTTCTTCTAGTTCGGGGAAGAAGTAAAAGACTTCCACCCCTCAAGGATATCAAGGACAGGGTCGCGGCTACCAATGCCAAGGCCAAGTTCATTCCTCCCAAGGTGGGAGAAACTTCAGGACCACTTACCAGGTGGGACAAAGGACTTGTTTCATATGCCACCAATCGGGCCACATGAAGTAGGATTGTCCTCAGAGGCAGGGATCCCAAAGTTACGGGACATCTCAGTCCCAATCATCTGTGGGGCATCTACATACATTCTTCATTTCTCTCTATCCCTCTATGGGTCAGGGAAGTCAGTTCCAGGGTGCAGCACAGGCCCCTACCACTTCATGAACGGGGACTCCGTAATTTGGCCAGATGGGCCAGGTCATGGACCGAGCCTGAGGACAGAGCTTACAAGTCGGGACTTCGGGGACCCAGGGGCGATTCTATGCCATCACATCTCAGACTGAGCCATTGGACTAGTCGGTGTTTCAGGGTACATTCTTACTCTCTCGCTTATGGGTAAGGATATTGTTTGATTCTAGTGCATCGCATTCATTTAGAGCTACATCATGTGTAAATGATTTAGGCTTAGAGGTTGAAACCTTAGAAGAGTCATTGCATGTGAGTTCTCCCCTAGGAACTAGGGTTTGCATTGATCAGATATGTCGGGGGTGTGAGCTAGAGATCTCAGGGATTCTACTCACCTTGGACCTTAGGGTCATGGACATGTTGGAGTTTGACGTCATCCTCAGGATGAACTGGTTGGCAGTATACCTAGTCATTATCGATTGTGATCGTAAGAGGGTCATTGTCTATATACCGGAGGGTGTTTGTTTCAAGTTTCAGGGGGCAAAACACGATGTTTTACCCCAAGTAGTATATGATTCCCGTTTTTATGGGTAGCTGATGGGTTGGCTTGCGAGCCTTACACTTGAGGACGAGGCAAGACAGGAGTTGGGTCTACCTCGGGAAGTTTGTGAGTATGCGAATATTTTTTCAGATGAGTTATCGGGATTACCTCCACATCGTAATGTAGACTTCACTATTGAGTTACAACCCAGTGCATCCCCTATTTCTATGACTCTACATAGAATGACACCTGCAAAGTTGAAAGAACTCAAGGTTCGGTTGTAAGAACTATTGGATAAGGGTTTCATTAGACCGAGTACCTCACCTTGGGGCGCTCCGATATTGTTTTCCAAGAAGAAAGACAAGACCCTAAGACTTTGTATAGACTATCGGCAGTTGAATCGGGTCACCATTAAGAATAGGTATCCTTTGCCGCAGATTGATGACTTGTTTGATCAACTGAGAGGGTCATGGTTCTACTCCAAGATAAATTTGTGCACGAGATACCATCAGTGAGGATTAAGGAGGCAGATATACCTAGGACGGTATTTAGGACGCGATATGGGCATTTTGAATACACAGTTATGCCATTCGGATTGACGAATACCCCGACGGAATTCATGGATCTTATGCATAGGGTGTTCCAACCCTATATTGATCACTATGTCATGGTCTTCGTTGATGACATTCTGATCTAATCCAAGTCAGAGGAAGAGCACGAAGGTCACTTGAGGGTTATTTTTCGAACCTTGAGAGACCACCAGTTGTACGCCAAGTTCAGGAAGTTTGAATTTTGGCTGACAGAGGTGAAATTTCTAGGACATGCGGTGTTGACTTCGGGTTTGTCAGTTGATCCGGAGAAGGTTGAGGCGGTCATGAGTTGGAAGAGGCCCAAGTCAGTCTTCTAGATATGTAGTTTCTTGGGATTAGCGGGATATTATCAAAGGTTCATTGAGGACTTCTCCCAATTAGTTGCGTCTATGACGAGTTTGACCAAGAAGGAGGTCAAGTCTCAATGGGATGACTCGTGTGAGAAGGCATTCCTGGAGTTGAAAAGGAGGCTTACCTCAGCTCCTATTGTCATAGTTCTGGAGAGGGGGTACACAGTGTATTGTGATGCCTCCAAGGACGAACTTGTGTGTGTGGTGATACAGTCCGAGAGGATAGTAGCTTATGATTCACGTCAGTTGAAGAGCCACGAGCAGAACTACCCTATGAATGACATGGAGTTGGCGGCCATTGTCTTTGCCTTGAAGGCATGGCATAAATATTTGTATAGAGAGTAGTTCGAGGTGTTTTCAGACCATAAGAGTCTGAAGTACCTCTTCACAGAGTGGAACCTCAATATGAGGCAGCACAAGTGGATGGAGTACCTGGAGGATTATGACTTCACTTTGCATTACCATCTCGGTAAGGCAAATGTGGTGGCTGATGCACTCAGTTGAAAGTCATGGAGATTCTTTGCTAGTGTGGCTTCTTGGGAGTGGCAGATGCTCGACTATGGGACAGTTCAGGCTACATTATAGGGGTCAAGCTGAAGGCATTTTGGGGAGTCTAGCGGCTACACCTTCCCTACTGAGCCGAGTGATTGTGTCCCAGGGGCAGGATACGAAGATATTATCCATCAAGGATCAAGTATAGTCAAGCACAAGTGAAGAGGGTTGTGTCATTCATGCGAATGATAGTCTTCGGTTTAGGGGAAGGGTTGTGGTTCCCCAGTCTGCGGATCTTTGAGAGGAGATCCTTAGGGAGTTTCATTGCTCCTATTTTCCCATGCATCTAGGCGGGTACGAAGATGTTCCATGATCTTCGTCGTTGTATTATTGGAGCGCGATGAAGAAACACATCAGAGACTTTGTTAGTATATGTCTCACGTGTTATCAGGTCAATGCGGAGCACCAGAGACCAGCAGAGTTGCTCTAGCCTTTGGGGGTGGCTAAGTGGAAGTGGGAGCACTTCACTATGGATTTTGTGACCCTCTTGCCACGGAAATAGCATGGGCATGACACGGTGTGGGTGATAGTGGACTGGCTTACGAAGTCAGCACACTTTTTGGTAGTGCGGATAACCTTCACAATAGAGGAATTCTGCAGGTTGTATATACGGTAGATAGTTCGATTACATGGGGTACCCATATCTATAGTATCGGATTGGGTTCCAAGGTTCACGACCCATTTTTGGGAGAGTTTCTAGTGGGCTATGGGGACACAGTTGATGATGAGCACTTCTTCTCATCCACAGATAGATGGTCAATCAAAGAGGACTATCCAAACCTTAGAGGGCATGCTACAGGTATGCGTCCTTGATCTCAAGGGTAACTAGGAGAAGCATTTATCCTTGGTGGAGTTTGACTACAACAACATTTATCAGACGAGTATATAAATGGCACTCTACGAGGCACTTTATGGGAGATCGTGTCGTTCTCTGATTTGTTGGACGTAGGTTGGAGAGAGACCCTATATGGGTCCGAATTTGATTAGAGAGACCTCGGAGAAGATGGACTTAATACGGAAGCATCTACTCACAACTCAGAGCCGGCAGAAGAACTACGCCGACAAGCGGCGGTGAACTCTAGAGTTTGGAGTTGGAGACCACGTCTTCTTCAAGGTGATGCCTAAGAGGGGAGTGGTCAGGTTTGGGAAGTGAGGGAAGCTGTCTCTGTGGTACATTGGGCCCTTCAAGGTACTTGAGAGGGTTGGCACAATCACTTACCGGTTGGCATTACCACCAAATCTATCGAGTCTTCACGCGGTGCTCCATGTCTCCATGCTCCGGAATTAAACTCCAGATCCTACACATGTGGTGGATTTGGGTGAGCTAGTTGTTGATGTGAATGGGACATTCGAGGAGGGACCGGTGCGTATAATAGATAGCCGAGAGCAGGTTTTACGAGGCAAGACCTTGAGGCTGGTGAAGGTGCTGTGGTAGCACCATGTTGTGGAGGAGGCGACATGGGAGCGTGAGGACACTATACGTACCAGTTATCCAATCTTGTTCGAAGATGGAGGTACATTCTTATAGTCATATAGTATCATATGACTATTGCATATGCATGTGTTTACATGTGCAAGTGTGTGTAAATTTCGGGGAAGAAATTTCTTTAAGAGTGGAAGAATGTATAACCCAAGAAAAAATTAATATTTTATTACAAAGGGTAAAATAGTAATTAGCCATTGTGGTACGGGTGAAAAAACCGGATTTTTTAGAACTTGGAAGGTGAAACGGACCTCACCGTTGGATTCGTCTTGCGAAATCTAATTACCCAGTCAATTTTCTTCAAATTCTGAAACAGTCAAATTTTTGTGTTTTACGATGCAATCGGGTGTCGTATGACCAAAATAAACGTGATCAGGATTTAATTGTATAATGTAATTTAAAGTTAGTTCAAATAAAATATATTGAACATAACATGAGACGAGATTTAATTGATTCAGAACGAAATCAGATTAGAAACAGAAGGGGCGTGTAGTTAAGAGCCAAGTATTTGAGAGTATAAATATAGGAGAAAAATCAGATTTTTCTGATTTTTCTCCCCATTACCATCAGATTTTCGAAAAAGAGAGGGAGGGAAAGAAGAAAGAGAAACAAGGGTTTTCTTCCACCTTCTCTTTGCGATATAGGGGCCAACCATTAGTCGAATTGCTTCGGGCCAAGAACAAAAATTGTTCTACACGATGAGAGCTACGACTACGTACCAAAAATCAAGGATTTCGCTAAAGTCTCAAGAATGGGATTTTTGGAAACCAAGGTTTAAAGCTTGATTTGGGTTTTCTTGAAGCTTCCTCTATGTTTATTATACTTCAAGAGGTAGGGTTCTTCTCCAAGCTAAATTTATTTTCAATCGAGGGTTTACGTATGAAATAGATAGAATGTTTAGAGATGCAATCTCTTATACATATATATATACTCACAGTGTAACTAGAGCATGAGAAATGGTATAAGAATGTGTAAAATCAATTCTAGCATGAATTGAGTTTGTTGAAATTGTTTGTTTGTTAATTTCATGAGAAATGTGATAAATTGGACATGTTATGTGTTTACATGATTTTGTGCATTTTGGGTGTTTGATAAAATGCATTGAATGATATGAGAATGTTATTTGAATGAAGTAAATATAACATACTTTGTGAAAATGTTGGAATGTAATTATATGCTTTATGATATAAATTACATTGAGGATTTGGAATTGTTCATATTGTGATCATGACATATTGAACATGACATGGAAATTTCAATTGTACATTACATTGTATATGCACGGGAAGTATCGCATTCGTGGGCATGTAACATGAGCGTGGGTGTGTGCATGGTTTTGATCAAACACCATTCTTGGTGGATGATGCATGGGCTCGGGAAAGTTGGACCAATGTTCGATTGGGTCACATGGGTTGCATTAAAAATAGGGTTGGGGTTAGCAAGAAAAGCTAGATTATCCCACGGGTGCAAGACCCGGTGATTTGGATACGCACTCCGTTGGTATTGAGTCCATAAAGTGTGTAGGCGTACGCGGAGCTGTTGGTAGAACTCCATAGATGCCGTGTCGATTGGGTGCCCGTTGGTGGAAGTCCATAAATATCCAACCCAAGAAAGACACAAAATTTATAAATGGTCATTGGATGTGTAGGGGCTTGGAATGCTCGGGTGCATACGCATGACATTGCATGTGGTATGGGAGTCGGTGAAGGCTCAGGTTTCATTGCATGTATGAGTCTCACCTCATAATATGGCAAAGCATAATGACATTCATTTCTTGATGTTGTATGTTCTTGGATGAATGTTTGTTTGATTGTTGAATTGCATATGAATATTTCATATGCATCTGGGTTGGGGAGTAGCCTATTTAGGAGATACCCTATTGAGCGTGACTCACCTTTTATGGGAACAACATTTCAGGTGTGGGACAAGCGCCGGTGGATGACCCTCACAAGGGTCCTTTTTTAGAAGAGGCCTGAATGTGGCTTTAAATTACATTTTTGTAAAGCACTTGTGTAATTTATTTTGAATTGTAAATGGTGCTAAGAGAACATGTAATGAACTCTTATTGATGGTATTTTTTGTATACTTAAATGTTATGTGAGTTTGAATGAACTCGGTATGAGATTGGGTGAGTTGAAATTGAAAAAAGAAAAATTTGGGGGAAAACTGGGCCTTGGTACCGGTACCAAGTTGATTAGGTACCGGTACCGTGATTTCAGTGGGCTCAAGTATCGGTACCAAGGCTTGAGGTACCAGTACCTCGCTGGCAGTTGGCTCAGGTACCTGAACCTAGGTTCACAGTTACAGTACCTTACTGTCGAGGGCCCAGGTACCGGTACTTGGAAAGTAGAATGCTCAGATACCGGTATCAAGTACACGAGGTACCGGTACCTCTTCCAAATTTTTTGAAAATTTCAAATAACCTTGCCAAGCCTCCGGACCTTGAGCCTTCTTGTTTAAAGGATGTAATTAGAGTAATATTATGACAAATTGATGGATATTGGACCTTGGAATGGTCATGTGGTGATGTGGTGTCGGGATATGCGGCATGCACAAGTATTTGAATGAATATCCATCAATTTCATAAATTTCATTCAAATGCATATGAAATGGGATTCTCTTGGACAATATTCTTTTGTAAACGAATGAATGTCATGAATGTGGGTATTCAATGTTATATTGATTGAATGATGATGTTGGGATCCGGTGTGGTCAATGATTAGAATTGCACAGGTTGTGTGTATTGGGTAGAGCTCCCCATACAAATGAGACTCTGCCCAGATTTTGTTTAAGTTATGGACCCAAAGAATAGAGTATTAATAGGTTTTATCGGGTTAAGGGGTATCACGAGTTATTCCGTGGGTTGATGGGTGATCAACTCGTTAATCGGGACCCCCAAAAATTGGGGTGTCACATGACAACCCTAAAAACAAACTAGCATAAATATAAACTCTCCCACATTAAATCAATAGCTCTGGATCCACATCATGGTCCACTTCCACGTCCCAAATTACCTACTCCCATAAGCCCTAATTGTCCTCAACACCAAAATTTAAAAAATGTTATACGGAAGAGGTGAGCAAACAAGCCCACTAGGAAAAATTCGTCAAACCTAAACAAGGTTTATAAAACATAAAATGGGTCGGTCTCACTTTATAAAATAGACATATATAACTTGTGAATGAAAAACATGTGACAGTTAGTAACAATCTCAAGTTTTGATGTGCAAATAGAAACATTCATATAGGAGTGGAACCAATTCTCAAAACCACAAATAATCATAACAAGTATATCTCACGTACGTAGGTAGACTAGTATGAATCCACACATCGAGTATATCCTGCCCTCCCTCCCCACACACACACACAGTCATCCAACTAATTCTCGCAAGGATACATCATTTTAAGAAGGGCGTATACCGACTCATCGGCATTGACGAATCCTTCCCAGGAATAGTTTACCAAACCCTAATCGTAATCCCCGTGAAGATGCATGTTGTTACAGAATTAAAGAATTAGAAGATGCATGTTGTTACAAAATTTCAAAAGCAAAAGAAGATAAACAAGAAAGCTTTACTGCCTAGAAAAATTGTGACAGCTTGGGGTTGCACTTGATAAGGAAAGAGAAATCCTTTAACAGGCCAATAAAAATAGACTATTGCAAGATAGCAACAATGCAATCGAAAGATAGAGATTTTCTCCCTCATGGTCTGTTTGTTTAGCAAGATAATGCTAGAAAATGCAAGAAAGAGAAAATTTTAAAATTTTACATGTGTTTGTTTAGCATGAAATAGAAAATTATAGAAAAATAAATTTCTTCCATGCTTAAATTTTTTCACATTTAACTAACTTTTTTTTCTTGCAAAAAATACAAAAAAAAAGTTGTGTTCAATGACCTAACTTCCCATTTTACCCTTATTTTTTAAAAAAATATTCAATTTGTTATTAATTTTCAAAAACTTTGTACAAATTAGACTAACCATATAATTTGGTCTAGATATCAGGGTTCAAGTCGATTCTTGTCTCTGAATTAGGTTAGGAGCCAATTTTTTTTAAATTTAAATAATAAAAAATATTTTTTCTTCTTTAGACTGAGTTAAAATAATTAAGGATAATTTAGACAATTAGAAAACATTTCTTGTAACTTTCTTTTCTTTCAAACAATGGAATAAATTTATTTTAAATTTTTCTTAGAAGTTTTTCATGCTAATCAAATGCATGTATGAAAATATATTTTCTTTCACTTTCTTTTCATTTACTTTACTTTCTATCTCTTTCATTTTCCAGCATCTTTTTCTTGCTAACGAAATGGACCCTAAGAGTTTGTTAGGTTAGCAAGAGAATGGTGGAAAAGGGGGAAAGAGGAAGAAAAAAAAAAAAGGAAACAATCTGGCGTTTGTTTAGCAGAAAACGAAGGTTTCTCAGGAAAAAAAAAATTCCCGCATGATCAAATTTTCTCGTAGTTGATGCCTTATGTTTTCCCACAAAATTTGTACTTTGCCCTCTCTCAGTACTCATCTTATCAGCCAACTTGTAAAATCCAAGTAAATTTGATTTTTTATGAAAAATGGCAAAACGGTAATTAGCCACTACGGTACGGGTTGAAAACCCAAATTTTTCTGGAATTCAAATGATGAAACGGACCTCATCGTTGGATTTGTTTCACGAAATCTAGTTACCCAGTCAATTTTTGTTGAATTCTGAGACATTCAAATTTTTTGCATTTTACGAGGCGATCGGATGTCGCATGACCTAAAAACGAGACGTGGAATTAAATTTCAAAAATTAGAAAATAATTTAAATCTAGTTCAAATAAAAATATTTTGAACTTGAACTGAGACAAAATTTAATTGTTTCGGGATATAACTGGACCCGGTAATGGAGGACGTGTGGCGCAACGAGGGCCAAGCATCTAAGGGGTATAAATAGGGGAGAAAATCAGATTTTCTTCCCATACCCATCAGATTTTCGAAATTAGAGAGGAAGAGAGGGAAAAGAGAGGATTCTCCAACTTCTCTCTATGATTTACGGCTCTACGTTGGTCGAAATTCTTCAGCCCAAGAACCAAAGTTCATCTACGTGACGAGGGCTACGTCTACGTAGAAAAAATCGAAGGTTTTGATGAAGAACAAAAAATGGGATTTTGGAGGAAGCAAGGATTAGAGCTTCTTTCGGATCTTGAGAGTTTTCTATCGTTGTTTTATGCTTCAAGAGATAGGGTTATTTTCCTAATTAAGTTTATCTTCGACCTAGGGTTTCATATGATATGAGTAGCATGACTTGAGATGAATTCTCTTGTTTGATATACTCCTAGTGTAACTAGATTATGGAAAATGGGTATAGAAATATGTTAAACCAATCTTGCATAAATTGGGTTTGTAGAATTTACTTGTTTGGTAAATTCATCAAAAATGTGATAATTGGGCATGATTGTGTGTTACATGATTTGGTGCCTTGAAGGTGTTTGATAAAATGCATATGTTGATGTAGCATGTTGGTTTCATTGAAAATGTTATAACATGCTAGGGTATTGAGAATAGCTAAAATCAATTCTAGCATGAATTGGGTATTTAGAAATTACTTGTCTGTGATTTCTTGAGAAATGTATTGATTGGGCATGTTATGTGGTTACATTTATGCCTTGAAGGTGTTTGATGAAATGTCTATGTGGATTAAGTGTGTTATTAGCATTGATTTTGTTATAACATGCTTGGGAGTTGATGTTGGTATATACACATAATATATTGATATTGAGGTTAATGATGGTGGTTATATGCTTGTGATGTAATTTATCATGGAAAGAAAGGTTATCGGATATTGAATTGTTCATAATTTACTCATTACATATTGAACATGGTTGAGAATTGCAATTGTACATTTACATTGCATACACATAGGTAACATCACATTCGTGGGCATTTGACATGAGTGTGGGTGTGTGTGCATGTTTTTAAATCAAACACCATTCTTGGTGGTTGAGGCGTGGACTCTGGAAGGTTGAACCTAGGTCCGGCTGAGTTTCACGGTTGCATGAAAAAAAAAACTTGAGTCGGGTATAGCAAAAAGGGTTAGATACTCCCTCGGGTGCAAGACCCAGTTACTAGTTTATACACTTCCGACGGTACAAATCCAAAAAAGTGTAACGGTGTACGGAACCGATAGAGAGATTCCAAAATTCGAATACCCAACAAAGACACATGGTTTATTTTAAAAAGGTCATTCGATGTGTAACATTAATAGCGGGGGGCTTGGAATGCCCGGATTCATACGCATGGTATTGCATGTGTTGAGAGAACCGGTAATGGCTCGAGTTGAGTTGCATGTGTGAGTCTCATCTCATATCATGGTATGACATTGAGGATTTTTTGAATTGCATATTCTTGAATGTAGTGATTGTTGCTTGTGAATTGCATGTGAACATTGCATATGTATCTAGGTTAGGAAGTAGCCTCTTTAGAAGATACGCTATTGAGCGTGGCTCACCCTTTATGGGGACAATATTTCAAGTGCGAAACATGCGCCGATGGACGGCTCTCATTTGGGCCCTCATTGATGAAAAAAAGCCAAAATGTGGCTTTTAAACTATGTTTTTGTAAAACTAAGATGTAAATTAGTTTTTGGGTATGTAATGTATGTAAAGGATTGTAATCGAACTCATATGGACTATGTTTAATATAAAATTGCATGTTGTTATATGAATATGGATAAATGGATCTGGTGTGATCAATATTGTATGATTGCACAGGTTGCGTTTTGGGTAGAGCTCCTTGTACAAAAGAGACTCTTTTCGAATTTTGTTAAGTTATGGATCCCGGTAAATGGGGTATAACGGCATGGTATTGAGTTACACGGTATCCACGGGTATTCCGCGTATTGATGGGTAATCAACGAGTTGACAAAGTACCTCCAGTTTTAAGGGTGTCACACAACTAGTCAAGGAAGTCTGCCTCTCAGTACTCATCTTCTCAGCCGACTGCCTCTTCAATCTCTGCACATCTTCTCAGCCAACTTTTTTTTTTTGTATCACACTCAACCAACTGATAAGTAAGTTTTTCTTCCATCTTCAATTGCTCTATGTACTAGAATTGCTACATATTGTAAGTAATAAAACCCATAAATTTGTACCAGCAAAAGAAAAAAAAAACCCTGTAATTTGTATTAGTCTATACACTTCTGAGTGTTAATTTTTTGGATCTTCAATTTGTATTAGTTCTCTGTACTTACTACATTTCTTCTGCGGCAACACCATTTTTTCCCCTTTTCTCTCTGTTTTTCTTTGTTGACTGTTGGGTTAAATGTTTTTTTTTTATTATGATTCAACGGTCATGTAGATGAGGTGGAGTAAGTGTTTGATAAAATGTCTCAACTAGCATGTTTGTGTACATGTGCATATTATTGCCCTTCAACTTTGATATTGTGTTCTTATTTGCGATATTCTTAATATTCGATCTTGAAGATGGATAACAATGATGATGATGATGATGAAGAGATTATTCTTCTTTATGCACAATTTGTTGGTGTCATGACTGTTATGTATGGTGTTTATTACTTGGAACAATATGATGAGAAGTCACAACACAATTGTTATATGACACAACACCAATTTGTCTGGGATGTGACACAAAGTGGTGAACATTGTCATAATCTATTACGAATGAATGTGGAGGTTTTCCAAAGATTTGTATACATACTTAAAGGTACTGGAAGGCTAAAGGATACCGTGCACTGTAGTGTTGAAGAACAATTAGCAATATTTCTATATATAATATTGCACAATCTCAAGAATCGAAGTGCATAATGCAACTTTAAGAGGTCTGGTGAAACCATATCCCGATACTTCCACATACTCTTAAATGCTATAATAGGCATGGAATATGACTTTTTAAAGAAACCTATTTCTCAAATGGAGACACCTACAGAGATACGCGAAAATCATAGGATGTGGCCATATTTTAAGGTAAAATATTCTAAAAACAACACCTTTCAATATATTTACAGTATTGTTTCCACGAATTTCTCATTTGTTATTGATGCAAGTAGGATGGTGTGAGAGCAATTGATGTTACACATCTTCCTGTGAAAGTTTCAGTCGAATATGTTGCACGATTTCGTGGTAAAAAACAATGGCCTTCCCAAAATGTATTAGCTGATTGTACGCTAGATTTAAGATTTACCTATGTCTTAGCTAGTTGGGAAGGCTCAACATCTGATTCTTGAATATTAGGTTGTGCTATTAGCCGGGACCATGGGATTACATGTCCTCCAGGTAATTATGTACTTTAGCAATACGGATAAATTCTTTTGAAATGGATTAAAACAACTTTAATAAGTTCTATGTTATTTTTTGTGTAGGCAAATTCTATCGTGTAGATGCGGGATTTCCATTGTTAAAGCATTGCATTACCCCATTCCAAAGTACTAGATACCATTTAAATGAAGTAAGAGGGCGCGTATCAACCACAACAAAAGAGTTGTTTAACCATAGGCATTCATCTTTACGAAATGCAATTGAGAGAGCCTTTGGATTATTTAAAAAATGATTTCGAATCTTAGTGGATGAACCAATGTTTAGGTATACGACTTAGACGAAGATAGTAATTGCCTGTTGCATTGTTCAAAATCATATTCGAGGAGTGATGCCAAAT
Source organism: Ilex aquifolium (assembly GCA_951799425.1). Taxonomy (NCBI): domain Eukaryota; kingdom Viridiplantae; phylum Streptophyta; class Magnoliopsida; order Aquifoliales; family Aquifoliaceae; genus Ilex; species Ilex aquifolium. The sequence continues at coordinate 5,657,772 of OX637408.1, read as the reverse complement.
GATCCACTTTTAACTGATGTTGATCGAGAGATGCAAAATCAACCAACCACAACCCATGATGATGTTGACACACAATTAACAAGGGCTCAAGATGGAAGGGAAGGAAAAAGGATTCGAACGCAAATTATGAACGAGATGTGGAATGATTTTTGTTATAAATGGTAGTTGGATGCTTGCTCATAACATACTTTGATGTTTTTAGATACATGAAAATGGTATTGTATGTCTCTTTATTAGGGTAGTGGTAAAATAAACACTATTGTTTTTTTATATGGTTTGCCTTTCATTTATGCATGTTTTTTTATTTTATAATGATTACGTTTCTTATTTCAATTGTTATTATATTCACTTTGGAGCTTTTTAGGAATGAAGCAAGATGAGTCTCAATCCCTCGCAGGAGATGGGAAGAAAAAAGGAAAAAAAATGTAGTGTGGTCTAAGGAGATGGATTGATGTCACATTTTGGAACTGGTACATCAAGCTAATGAAGGTTATAAAGTTGATAAGGACTTTAAAGATCAAGCTTATACTGCAGCTTTGTCAGCTATAAATGCTAGTTTTAACCTTTCACTGAGTCGAGAGAATTGTGTTAATCGATTAAAAACCATCAAGAAAAAGTTTAGATTTATACATGATATGTTGAGAAAAAGTGGATTTGCTTGGAATCCAATGACAAAACTGGTCGAGTGTAGTGATCAAGTCTAGGCTACATATGTTGCTGTATGTATCATTTTAAATAATAATGACTTCTAAATGTTAAATTTTTTAATGAAAAAAAAAATGAAAGCAATTTATCGAAATATGCCTAACTATTATGTTTCATACATTTTTGTAGGCAAATCTAGATGCAAAAGGATTGCATGGTAAGTAGATTGATATGGTTGATGAATTAGCTATTGTGTGTTGCAATGATCAAGCAACCAGAGAATGAGCATGTTCAGGTAAAGATATAAATGCAAAATCGTCAAGACAAATAAATGATAGTGACGATAAGTACACACCAATATTCGATCTTAATGAGAATATGATAGTCGATGACTTGGGTGGTATAGAAGGTAATGGATTTGCACATCAACAAGACAATGGTAGTAGTCAAATACATGCTCAAGGCAATCGCGACCATGGATCTTCAAAGCCTATGAGACGTCATTCAAAGAAGCCGAAAAATGCAGAGATAGTTGTCGAAACAATAAATGATATTGCAAATAACATGACAAAACTAGCTGATGCATACGAGAAGAGTAAGTCTTGCATAAATTATTCAGACCTTTACAAAGTTGTCATGGATGTTGAAGCGCTAGATATTAATAGTCGAATGACTGTTTTGAGTACTTGAATGCAGATGCTGTCAGAGCGAGAGCATTTTTGATCTATCCTGAAGAAATGCGTTATTTATTTTTAATTCGACAACTATCACAAGGAGGCCCGATGCTATAAATTAAAGGTTGAGTGGTGACGATGATGCATGCATTTTTTGTTAGAGGATTATAAGTTCCTTGGACTTAGTTTTATAGTGTGGTCGAATAACATTGCATGTTATTTTAATAATTTAGACATAATTTATGTTTGGTGGGATTTTGGTTACTACTTTGAAAAGTCTGTTAAGTATTATTAGGTCATTTAAGGGAGTATTTGTTATTAAAATCTACTGCATTGTTTTCCATTTTTTGTTTAATAATTTGGTCTCCTTCTCTTATCCATTAGAATAAACAGATATACTCCCTCTTGGCAAACTATCAAGAGTATATAGTTCTATTAATTTATGGACCTAATAATTCGCGTTGGGCTATATGGGGAACTCAAATTGTGCCTTGCAATGTCAACAAAAAATTAGACCAATTCAACGAACTCTTATATTTTTTTTTTCAAGGGTGATATAAATCTATTTTTTTTTTACAAATGTGGTGTTATAAGCTTGGTGAGCTGAATTTTAACTTGAAAAAAAATAAAGGAAGATAAATTAATTTGCAATGCAAAATAATTTATGTGAAAGCAACGGAGAGAAAATTTATTTTCAATTTCATGTTCTGTAGCCATATGAGTAGAGCCACTTTTGAATAATTATACATAAGGGTAATTCAGACAATTAAATAAAATTTCTTGTAACTTTCTTGTTTTCAAAACTAGAGAATGAATTTTTCTTAAAACTTTCTTACAAAATTTTTATCCTAATCAAACACATACAAGAAAATATATTTTTTCCACTTTTTTTTTTCTTTCACTTCACTTTCTATCATTTTCACTTTTACTTTCTATCATCTTTTTCTTTCTAATCAAACTGACCCTAAGGACTCTGAGCTATCGAATATCATATAGTAATAGGAGTCTGACAAAAAAAGGAAGTTGCTCTATAGAAGAATAAGTCAAAGATACTTTATCCTCCACCCCTTTATTTGCCAAAGAGTCAATCACTGAGTTACCTTCCCTGTAGGCATGAACTATGTTGAATTTAAATTTTTGGAGAAGAGAAAAGATGAGATTAGATAAAGTCTAGAATATCCAAGCTTTCATTACTCCTAAGGTGATCAGATCCACAAGGATTTGAGAATCAGATTCGAAGTAATCACAAACATATTCACTCTAGCAACAAAGCATCAAAATTGAATCTACACTATAAAATTGTTCTATATTGTGATCCATGATTACTTCATAATCTCAAAAAATTTATTTTATATTTTGACACTCTTTTAAACCAATCCCTTGAAATCAAAACGAATAGCTCACAAAATCCTATTCTAAATCAAAATCCTAAAATTCGCTCGTTTTCGCTTTTATGGCTGGCTTTGAAGCTTGTCCAAATCTTGCTTGTGGATTCGAAGAGGAGGCGACGAGAGAGGCGAGAACCTCTGAGACTCGAAAAGGAGGAGGCGCTAGGAGATCGATCGACTGAGAAGCAGAAACAGGCGCAGAGACTTGATGGAGAGAGAAGCAGAGAGAGGCACAGAGGCTCTGGCGATTGATGCTTGTAGCTTGACTAGTTTCTAGCTTCGAGTTCGATCGATTGAGAGGCAAAAGGGGCGAGCGTCTTTGAGACTCAAGTCTCAGAGGAGGCGATCGATTAGGAAAATAGGGGTGAGAGTTGAGAGATGCAGAGAGGCGAGAGACGAGAGTTTGAGAAAGCGGAGGAGGCGCTAGGGATTTTAGGGTTTTTGTGTACACATTAACATATATATATATATTAAAAAAATAAAAAAATATGCGGGTAAGATAGGGATACATAAATTTTATGGGTTTTCTGCATTCTTATTTAATTTTTTGTAGAATATCAAAAATTCTTCTGTTGAGCTATCTAATTTTATGCAATAGTCGGTCAATAAAATCGGATAGAATTGAGTAAGTTCAAAATATGCGGGTAAGCAAAAATTTAAAGACGCCTAACTCTTCTAACTGGATTTCTAACCAATTTTCACAATTTTAATCGGGGAATAGCATCGTCGTTAACGCAAAATGTCCCCCAAAATACTTTCAATAGTAGGAGCGCCTGCACCTTAACCTAATTTCAGCCTAGTTATTAACTTCCGCTGGTGTTAGTTAAACAAATGAAACAAACTCAACAACGTTGTCTGCGAAGTAGACAAAGCAAAAACCATCAAGAACACAACTGTCTGTAGGGTTTTTGTGTCTACCTAGGTTATGTTAATCAGCTCTCAGTAAGTTTTCCACCTGTTTCCTTCTATTTCTTGCCCCATGCTGAAGGTTTACTTTTGTGTTTCTTTTTATTGAGGATTTCATTCAGAATCGAAGTGAAAGAATGGTAGATTTCATAGTTTCTGGAATGTTTTTGGTTCCTTGAAGCTTGCACTCTCGCTCTCTCTATGATATATTTTCTTTTTCTTTTTATTTAAATTTGATTGAACTTTTTTTGAATTAAAAGTGGTTACTTTGATTGTTTCTCAATTGTGTTTGGTCTTACATTTTGTTTACCCGGAACTCTCTGCATAAACACACACACACACACACATGTATACATTCCCGTTTATGATTTACTTTCTTCAATTATGTCCCAGAAATTTGTATTTCTCGAGAAAATGTTCTAATTACAATTTTGTGGACTGCGTTGTTAATTTCGTGAAATTTAAATTAGATATGGTTCTGAGTTAATTTGGTGAGCTGGGTGGTCCATGGCTTTGTGGGGTTTTGGGAGATGAAACTCTCGTTTCTCTTTCTCTGCCTTAAGTACTACAATTTGTTCTGAATTGAATTCTGTTAACTGGTTAGCTTTAGGTTTCCAAAATGTTCCTTGCGTTTAAATTATATTTTCTCTTTATTCTAGCTTAAAATTTTGAACTTTGGTTTCGGTGTTGAGTTATATTTCAATTTTTTTTTCTGATTTGGGTGTTTGAATTTGGTAATTTCGAGGTTGATTTGTTTTAGAATTATTTATTGTCTGATTGACAGAATACTAAATGAACCTGTTTTTGAACTTATGCAATTTTCTGGTAAAGGGTAGGGAAAACTGAAGAATTTTCATGGGGAATATTGAGGTTTGGTTGGACAACCATATTAGAAGAAATTGTGCAATTGACATTTTTTGCGAGATATCAATTTCTGGTTGTGCTTGTTTGAATCAGGGAAAACTGAAGAATTTTCTGGTTGTGCATTTGATTGTTGAAACAGATGTTATTAACCTCTTTCTAAACTTTTGCTGTCCATTAGGGGGAAAGAAATGGTTGGGATAAAGGCTTTGTTATGTTGTTGACTAGAGTGAAGAAAAAATGGGTTCTACAGTTATCCCACAGAAATCGATGATCGAGGTTCCTTCTTTGCATGGACTACATTTGAATTGCTGCCAAATGGAACTCATTTCCGGTTATAGCGCTAATGCGATGGCAAAAGCATCATCAATTCACTTCAGCTGCATAACCAAGGGTAATTGCAAAACTCAATTTTGTCTAAAGTGGAGGGAAGTTGATAATAAAGGAAGAAATAGATCTTTGTTACGATTTAGAGGCCAGCAGAGAGGTCTTTCTCTAGATAAAGTTAATGAGGGTGCCCAAGGTGAATGGAGCTCAGATGGATATAGAAAGGATGTAGATAAGAAACTTAAAGAGCAAATGTTTTTAAAGAAACATTCTAGTCCCTCAACATTGTCTATAGACGGCCCTTTTGTTGAGAATGGTGAGGAAACTAATAATGATTTTCTTAAAAGCTTCTGCAGTTATGGGAAGCTAGTCGATGCGTCAAAATTGATAGAAGTGATGGCTCGTAGAAACCAAATTCCCCATTTCCCTTCTTGCATAAACTTGATTAGGGGCCTTGTCAAGATTGACCGGATAGACGGAGCTGCAAAAGTCCTAAAAGTTATGGTTATGTCTGGTGGAATTCCAGGTACTATAACTTACAACATGTTGATTGGTGGTCTGTGTAAAAAGGGACTGTTAAAATCTGCCATTGATGTCTTGGAGGACATGAGCTTGAGTGGTTGCCCTCCGGATGTGATTACTTATAACACGATAATACGCGTCATGTTTGATCATGGGAGGTTTGATCAGGCCATTGGATTCTGGAAAGATCAGCTGAGAAAGGGATGCCCACCTTATGTAATAACCTACACAATTCTCATTGAGCTAGTCTGCAAGCACTGTGGGATTGTTCAGGCTATAGAAGTAATGCAAGATTTGGCAGTTGAGGGCTGTTATCCTGATCTCGTGACCTACAACTCGATGATTAGTTTTACATGTAAACAAGGAAACGTGGAAGACACAGCGTTGGTTATATATAATCTTCTATCACAAGGAATGGAGCCCAACGCTGTAACATACAACACTCTTCTCCATTCTCTTTCTAGTCATGGTTGTTGGGATGGGGTGGATCAGATCCTTGTTTTTATGAACAGAACTTCCCATCCTCCTACAGTTGTCACTTACAACATTTTGATAAATGGTTTGTGTAAATATGGGCTTCTAGACCGTGCCATCGATTTCTTTGGTCAGATGGTTTCCCAAAACTGTTCTCCGGACATTATTACTTATAACACACTCTTACGTGCTCTTTGTAAAGAGGGAATGACAGGTGAGGCCCTCCAAATTCTTCTGTATCTAGGTGGCACCAGCTGCTCGCCTAGTTTGATTACTTTCAATATTGTAATTGATGGATTGGCAAAGGAGGGTTACATGGAGAAAGCAGTGGAATTGTATTGTCATATGAAAGAACATGGGATTATTCCCGATGATATTACGCACCGATGCTTAATTTGGGGGTTCTTCCGAGCAGATCTAGTCGAGGATGCTGTGGAAATATTGAAGGTGATGACTAAGAGAAAACACAGGATTAAAAATAGTGCTTACAGGTTCATGATCCATTCATTATGTAAGAAAAACAAGATAGATATTGCAATCCAAGTCCTAGAATTGATGATCTCAAGTCGATACAGGCCTGAAGAGACTGTTTATTCCACCATAATTAAAGGGGTAGCTTCTGCTGGCATGACTGAAGAAGCTATAGAATTACGCCAGAAATTGATTGAATGGAAGGCTTTAAAAGAGCCATTATAGATTCAGCAGGTGATATTATAGAAAACTCATTTTCAACTCTTTTGCTGGCCGGGCATGAGATTGGCCAGTATTTGCTTCAAGTTGTACAAAATATACCCACCATCAGTTGCACCTCCTTGTCCAGTTCCTTGGTTGGTCCTCATATGCACTAGGTAAACGTACATTTTTTTCTCAACTAATGTTTGCTCTTGTTTAATATAAATTTTTTAGGATTATCTGTGGTATCAGCATATAGTCACTATATATGTTTTCCTGATTTGTGATTGTGGAATTTGTCTATAGCAGGAATATTATAGCACTTATTTGCTTTTTATTTTTTTACTATGTTATGATAGAAATGATCTTTGTGGCTCTGTGATTTTTCCCATGGATTTTTTCTGTTCTTTTTTGGTAAATATCTCTTGAATTTTTTAGTGTCAACGTATAGTGACTATGTATGTTTTCGTGATTTGTGATCGTGGAATTTGTTTATAGCAGGGAATATTGTAGCACTGTACTATGTCATGATTGAAATAATCTTCGTGGCCGTCTGTGATTTTTCCCATGGATTTTTTTCTTTTATTTTTGGTAAATATCTCATGAATTTTTTCTATACATTACTTTTTGATTTTGGTGGCCTTGAGCCTTTTTTTTGGGGGTGATAAACATATGTTTTTTGTCCATCAAAACTCATCTTAGCTTAAATGTATCTTTTTTGGTATCGAAGCTTAAATCTCTCTCTCTTTTTTTATTTTTTGGTAATGTATTATTGATGGCAGGGAGCTTTTGGGGGCACATTGACACATTAGCACTTGGAGGCGACTGTTGCTTTTCAACGGCAACCTACTAGGATATTTAGGGAAGAGATTTGCGGTTCTCTTAGTCAAATAGAATGCAGCATGTAGTTGCAAGACTTAATTCCATTCAAGGTGGTGTTACTCTTCAATTTTGTAGATTTAGTGACCTTGAAAATTTTGCTATTTTTTCTCATGAAGTAATGATCTTGCTTGCTTGCTGGAACTGACTATTCAATATGTTCTAATGCCTATCACCTTTCAAAGCTTCTTGTATGACCAGAATTAGAGCAATGTTAATGCCGATCGAAATGATAGTTCTACCAATAGATAATTGCACGCATGTGGCGCCCTTGTGTATATAAGACAATTCGCATATTCTGTCGCTACTAAGTTTATTTTTTGGGACTTCAAGAGTATCGGTGGAATTTAAAAATGCTCTACATTTCACGGTAACTGGTGTACTGGCCATACAATATTTTAGCAGGGGTGGCCAGATACAAAATGGGACCTAAAGTGAAAATTTAAATGAGGTTCTATTAATTTTTAAAAAGAATTAATATATTGTTTTATTTTGAGATGCGAAAGTTTTTATTAAATTTTTGTATTTAAGTTTTGTTGACATGTTTTTTTTTTATAAATAGATAGTATAGTTAATTCGAATAAAGTGTCATACTTAATATAATGGTAAGATATAATTTGCTAGATTTAATGTCAATATAATCAACAAAAATAAACAAAATTATAAATAAGGGGTGTCTTTCACAATTTAAGATATATCTTTTATGAGTTGAATTCTTACCTCTTACACCTTAGAGATCACACCACAACCCAGGATCCTTAAATCCAAAGGTTATCATCTAGAGATTTTATCTAACCTCACAACTTGGTGTTGAAGATTAAATCCATTGGTGTGTGCATTCTGAGGATTGTTGGTGTGTCCAAGATTGCTCGAGGCCTAGATGATCCTTGCAGAGGTGAATTCAAGTGAAGCTATCCAAGACGTCAAAGAGGCATTTGGCGAAGAGGCTTTATTGAAGGAATGAGCATCTAACCATTATATTGGTTGAGGTATAAGATTCAAGTACTTGTAAGCTAACTTTGGTGCAGTGGATTAGGTTTTTGATGAACTGATAGAGGTTCCCCGCGGTTTTTCTTGATGAGGGTTTTCACGTCAATAAATTGCATGTGTTAATTTTTGTTATTTTCATATACACTTGCAATTTGAGCACACAAGTGCACTATGTGTTTTTATGATTATTGATTGATTGAATATCCATATCATCAATGTTGCGTAGTAGGATTTGGGTCTTTGGGATTTGGGTTTTCCCTGTGAGATTGAATGTTTTATAATTGATAAAATTAACAACATAAATCTACATGGGTTCTTGGGGTCGTGGTGGTTGAAAAGGGGTTCTCGCGTTTAATTGTTAAATATTTGTGAGAAGAGATAATTATGGTAGTAATAGGTTTTAAATTGTGATTGTTTAAGCTTAAAATTGAAAAACCTATTCATCCCCTTTTAGGTAGTGTTGTGCGCTCCACGTGTATAATCGTGAAAGAAGATTAACATCGTTTCTCTCCTTGCCGAAACAACAATTAGTATCAGAACATGGTTACCCTGAGCTGCATAGACATTTGTAGGCATATCTTATTTTTTTTGCTTGCATACCTATTTGAGAATGTCTGTATCATCGAGTCATGAGTTGTGTTTTGTAATGCACATTGCCTTGAAAGCCCAAGTGGGCAATAAATAGTATTTTTATAATAGTTGCTCTAGGCACATGAATGTTGAGAAGTGCCACTTTTGCATATTTGAAAAGTATAGTGGTAGGACTGTCACATTTGGAGATGGGAGTGTCTACAAGTTTGTTGGAAAAAAGTTTCATTCAACCATTGAGCATGCCAAAGTTAGATAATGTCTTCTATGTGCAAGGGTTGAAAGCTAACCTTATCAGTATTAGTCAATTGTATGATGACAATGTTGTGCACTTCAATAAAGACAAATGCATTGTGTTAAATGATAAAATGAAATTTCTTTTGGAAGGGGTTAGGTCGGGAGATAATTGTTATTGTATTGAGTCCTTCACTAGTGTGTCGTAGGGCAAGTGTTAATGATTTCATTGACATCAAAAGTTAGGTCACATGCACTACAAGGACCTTAATCGAATCACAAACAAGGAGCTTATGAAGTGAGTACTTAAGTTGGGTAAGACTTATATCAAAGTGTGTGGTCCTTGTAAATTAGGGAAACAAACTAAAGTCCATTACAAGAAATTAAAGACCATCATGACTAAGGGATCCCTAGAGCTCATTCATATGGATCTCATGGGTCCTACATAGATCGAAAGCATAGGTGGTAAGATGTACATCGTAGTAATGGTAGATGATTACTCTAGGTACACTTGGGTGGCGTTTTTGAGAGAAAAATATGAGGCGTTTGCTAGCTTTAGAAACATTTGCAAGAAAACTCAAAATGAACAAGGTTAAACCATAGAAAAAGTTGTCAGAATTAGAAGTGATAATGGTAGAGAATATGCTAAGGTCGTGAAGAAACACTTTGTCATGCAATTAAAAGTTCATTTTCATAGTGAGATAAACTTGAATTGAATTGAGAAGTCTGTAACCAAACTAATAATTGAAAGCAATTACAAGAATAATAAATTAAAGTACTATAATTGTTTACCAGAATTGAAAGCTACTCATAAAACTATGAAGAAACTATGTTTTGCTATCACTCTAACCAAACGTTGAAGAAGAAAGTGGAAGAACTCTGAGGAAGATGAACATGGAACAAAACGATGAAGAGAAGCTCTGAGGAAAATCGATGCTTGCTCTCCCCTCAATCCTAATTTTCGAAGGAACGGTAGGAAAGATTTTGGCCAATCCCTGGAGACCCTTTTCCCTCTTGTATTATGTCTCTTTTATTCCAGCTAAAGACTTGGGAGAATTCCCTAAAAAGATTGGCTTGATCGCCTGAAGAATAAGATTTCTCGTCAAACTTTAACTCTGATGAATCGGTAAAAGAGCTATGGATAAACCGATAGAAATCTTTCTGGTCACGATCTACCAGTATAACATTAGTGATGAATCGGTAGAATGATTCGACATTAAAAATGTCATTTATTTATCTATTATTGATGTCGAATTGCATTGATTCTGAGTTATTAATTGGATAATCCTTCAGTTTTATGATTTGATTGATTTTTCAGTGTTTAGATATTTTATCAGGTAAAACAAGTAAATTGAGCCGAATTGGAGGACTAGGTAAATCAACCAGACAATTGGAGCATATAAGGAAATCAAGGGGGATCAAAGTGTAATTATAGAGAAAAGTCAACGGAGTCAAAATTGGATATTGTGGGCTAGTTCTAGATAGCTAGTTGCGTACGGACGTGGGTCTTGCGTCCGAACGCATCTGCGGATGATGAACAAGCTTGGAATTTTGGTTAAGTGTTGGTGACGATACGTGATGCCTCCATTCGAATGCAGAGGAGCTCCATCCGGACGCACCTATTGAGGATGGAATTCCAAAGAATTTAAGATGTTAGGATGTGGGGATGCCTGTGAACTAGAATATGACTATACGGTGTACCTTCATTAGGACGTGGCAAGCGGTTCAAACTCAATTGGTTGACTGAAGTGAAGACCCCAGGCTTCAAGGCTTGAGTCTGAATGCGAGTCTTGTGTCCGGATGTGTGTTTTGGAATGTGCGCCATTCAGTTTACCCCAGTAGGCCTTAGTTAGTGATTTTATTTTATTTTTGATTATTTTTTATTGTAAAATATAAATTGGAAAAGAGTAAGTTGAATTGGAGGATTCGACTTTTAGTTCTCCTTTGACTGATCTTCTTTTCCTAGAATTTTGGAAGTCTACTTCCATGACCTGTGAGTAGTTTTCTTTGTACTCTCTAGTTAGGGTAGGGTTCTTGGATTATGTATTGAATGTTATTATTAATGTTATTATCCGTTTATTATTCTTGAATGATTTATCGTTTTCAGTATCTGATTAACTGAATATTTCTAATCAAAGTAATATACTATGTATACTTGTTTGATTATTCATCAACTGTGTTGATTTCTGGGTAGGATAATTCTTATAATTCCCTGCGAGTTTATATTGCTAGTTCTTAAATTCATATCTTTTTTTTTGTATTTTTTTTTGGGGAGAGGGGGGAAAGAGGGGGAAAGAGGGAGAGGGAGAGGGAGAGGGAGAGGGGGAGGGGGGACTTGAACCCTTGACCTCAAGAAGGCAAAACCTTCACAAGGTACAAGGCAAATTCATATCTTCATTAATCAAATTTTGGTTTAATAGTTATATCCTCCGATTGATTACATTGACATTGGAAGTCAATTGAGATAAGAGATAATTGCATTAGTATTATATTCAATACATACGACTAGTTCTTGATCCTGATACTAGAGAGTTTCTTTTCATACATAAGCATTTATTTTCAATTGGTTACAATTGCTCATTCTACAATCAAGATAAAATGTTCCTTCTTTTCACATTTTCTTACATCTAATTCATTTCCTTGAGGATCGACCTCGGTCTTACCGAGTTATTACTACTTCTTGACTACCTGCACTTGGGTGTACCTATTTGGAGTCAAGCATAGAACTTCTTTTGTCCTGGATAAACTGGTACAACTTTAGGAACCAACTGGTAGAAAAGTTTTATGTTTTATGTAGAACTACACTTTTTTAATTTCTGCCACGACGCTCCCGATTCAATCTCTGACTCATCTAACTCATTCCCGAAGCTCTCCAAAGCATTTATATGACTTTAACACTTACTTCTTACATTAATTACCTGCAAAACACAATATTTCCTCATAAAACGAAAAATAACTAAAACAAAACATATAACTACTAAACAAAACTAAAGTGAAAGGTTTAAGATAATAAATCATGCAAGATTATGCACTCAACACTGTGCTTCGAACATTCGGTTCACCCGTCGTTGATTGGTCACTCCTACATTTTTCAGTTCAAAAGGCATTACACGGTAACAAAATGTACCTCTATTGGTGATGAACGACATTTTTTCCTCGTCGGAGGGCTCCATGAGGATTTGGTTATATCCCGAGTAGGCATCCAAGAAACTGAGAATTTCATAACTGGTAGTGGCATCTATCAGGATATCAATACTAATTAGGGGATAGCTATCCTTTGGGCATGCTTTATTAAGGTCGGTTAAATCGACACAAAACCTCCATTTCCCGCTGGTTTTTTTCACCAGAACAACATTAGCTAGCCACTTAGGGTATTTGGATTCCCAGACCAAGTTGGCCTTTAAGAGTTTCGACACTTCCGCGTTGATCGCTTGACTCCTTTTTTGGGGCAAAGGTCAGCTTCTTTTGCCGGACCGACTTGTGTTCGGGATTGACACCAAGCTGGTGTGTAATAATTTCTGGATCTATTCTAATCAAGTCAGAGTAGTTCTAGGCAAATACATCTTGGCCCTCGGCCAAGCACTTTAGCAAACAAACTCTGAGGTAGGAGTGGGCAAAGAGCCCACCTTAACTGTCCTTTATGGAATTCCTCGACCTATTGCTACCTCCTCGAGGTCTTCTACAGGGGATCCTTTTCCTACGTCTTCCCGCACATCAAGGATTTCTATCTGGAGAGTTTCCTTCATGACCTTCTCTTTCATTGAGGCAACATAACACTCTCTTGCCGCCAACTAGTATCCTTTAACCTGACCTACACCCCTCGGGGTTGGGAATTGCAGCATTAGGTGAAAAGTTGATGGGACAGCTCAGAGTGCATCGATGGATGGTCGTCCCATGATCACTTATAGGACAAGGGGGAGTCCATAATAAGGAAATTGACCATGATAGTGGACTGACATGGTGGTTCTCTAGTGATGATTGGGAGGAGGATGGATCCCAACGGAAAGGCTTTCTCGCCTAAGAAGTCGATATGTGGGGAATTAGTTTCCAATAATTTCTCACTTTCGATGCTGAGTCGTTCGAACGCGTCCAAGTACAGGATGTCGGCCGAACTACCGCAAGAAATCTTCGGACTTTGAATTGGCTATGGTTAGAGTCATCACCAAAAGGTTGTCATGGGGAATCTGGATGCCTTCGAGGTCCTGGTCGGAGAAGGAGAGCAATTCTTCTAACTTAAAATGTTTTGGAGATCAGTCCACCGTCTGGATTCCATAGACTTCAGAAGACATCCAGACTCTATGAACATGGATTTTCGAGCAGAGGATGACTCACATCCCCTGACGAATCCTTCTACAATGACTCAAACTTTGCCTATGAGCTCTTGATATGCTCAATTCCCAGTATTGGTAGGCTTCTTCTCATCCATCTTCATTTGAGGTAAATCGGGATAATCTCCCTCTTCGGATTAGGGACTCAATCTGCTCCTTGAGTTCCCTGCATTCTTCGGTAGTATGGTCATGATCGAAATGATTATTCTACTATGAACGCTTCTCCGGGGGTGACCTTATTTTCCCGGGCCATTTGAGGATCTAGTCATTCTCCACCTGTAGGAGTACCTGTTCCAACGGGGTGTTGAGGGGAGTGTACCTTTCGAATTGAGTGTTCAGTGATCAATCCTCATGTTCGTGCTTTCTAGCCTTTTTCTTTTTCGACTCTGGCTATGTGGCTGTCTTGGCCAGTTCAGCTCTCCTTTTCTCAGGTTGATTGACGGAGAAAGACTTTTGTCGGGCGCTAATTGTGTCTTCAACGTTCATATGTTTCTGGGGTATTCTTAAAATGTCCGCCATCGTTGTCGGGGGTGACTTTGACAGGTAATAGAGGAAGGTGGGGGTGCTAACACCTCCCATGAAAACAGTGAGAGAGACTTAATCATCGAGGTCCTTAACCTGCAAGGCCTCATTGACAAACTGATTGATAGTTTCTAAGGGATTCATCGTTCTATTGTTTGACATTCATCAAGTAGGTGAACGTTTTATGATGCTTCTGGCCTCCCGCAAAGTGTGACACAAAGAAGTGGCTTAACTAGGAGAAAGTGGAAATTGTGGCTGGCTGCAGCTTACTAAACCATGTGCGAGCATTCCTTGTCAAAGTAGTCGGGAAAGCTCGACACATGATCTCGTCCGAAAATGCATGAAGTGCTATAAGGTCATTGAACTTCTGGAGATGGTCAACTGGATATTTGCCACCTTCAAAGCTATCGATCTAGGGTATTCAGATGTCTGCTAGTAATGGGCAGGCCACCACAACAGGAGAAAATGAAAGTTCCTTCTTTCTTAGCAGCTGGTTCAGCTTTATTGTTCAGAGCATACTTGAGGTGTCCCAGCTAGGCGCGAAAATGTCTCATCTTGGTTCCCCAACCGAGGGAGTTGTCTGTAACTTCTTCGTGGTACCGAGTTCACTGGATTCACCTGTCATTGTTTAGCTCTTGTTGGGTCCCCTCATTCCGAGGAGGAGAATGAGGAGGATCATCGTTGATGCTTTTGGGTGCTGAACTGGTTGGTCTCAGAACGTTTGAGGGGTTGGCTGGAGCAGCCACATTCTGTTTTTGCTGGAGGACTGCTTGGAGGGCCTCCACCATTTGTCGGACTTGTTGGCCCAACGCGGTGGCCTTGCCCTATATGCAGTCTACAGAGGCTCGATTTTTCGGCCGATTTCGGAAGGGTTAGCAGGTTTTGCGTCCTTGACAGTTTGGACATTCTTGCTTTGACCTTTTTGAAGGGCAATGACTAAGTGTACGAAAAAGTAGGAAACTATCGTTTCCAACAGACGACGCCAACTGATTGATCAATCAACAACTTTGCTCTGGACTTTAGTGGGCTTTAGTGAAGAGCTTATTGTTCAGAGATCGTTGTCCAGCTATGAAATCCCGAGACCTGTCAAGGAAAACTTTAAGTAGGAAACTGGTGTGATCCCAACCGAACCACCTCCAATGCCTAAGTCAGTACGTATGTTTTATCGGGTGGAATGCAGTAAAGGGATCACTGATTTTGCTTACATGTGTGTGTTGCTTTTTCTTGAAAAATCACTTACCTTTACCCTTCATTAATGAGGGTTTTTATAGTTGAGGTTGAGTGAGATTTTGGTTTAAGGGATCATCATTACTACTAATTATGCACTAGTGAGTGTGCATTAATCTAACCTATGCATGTGTCCCAACACCAAACGTGTGTCAGTGATTAATTCAAAAACCCATGGGTGGTGTCAAGTGTAAGTGTCCAGTGGCATGTTTCTTCTGATACATGTGGATGCTAACGTGTCAGAGGTGTTTAGCCGACCTTCGACCAATGTGATTAGATCCCCAAGGTCCGAGAACTGGATTATATCCATAATGGCATATGTTGGTAGGCTACTAGTCGGGGAGGGTTACTGTCATTGGGTTAGGGGGTGGGGTCGTGGTCAATGATGGGTAGAGGGGTTAAAGGTGTTGTTGGTCAAGGAAGGGGGTAGCTCATGGGTTTGGGTAAAATGGTGAAGAAGCTGGATAGGTGGGGATGTTCTGGCTGAGCCTGAGGGTGGGGTTGGGATATTTGTGAGTTTTTTATTTTTGGTTTTGAAAAACAGAGATTAGAGGGTAAGTTAGTCATTTAGCTAAATTTTTTCATAAATTCCAGGTCACGTGGTTTACACGTGACCAACTTCCATTAGTTTTGACTGTAAACAGTTAACGACATGGGTAATGAAGGTAATGTTCAAAGTATAAGGGGGCATGTTGTTCACATTGAAACCTAAATGATTCAATTGTAACATGACTATAAGTTAAAGGGGATATTTTGTAATTAATCCTAAAAAATATGAGGACTAAATAAAGGGAGAATTGCACACAGATCCTTTGAGGTTTGTCACTTAATTACTCAAATCCTATGACATTTGAAATATTACACATAAACCCCTAAAATTTATACGCGCGTAACACTTAGACCCCTACCGTCAATGTCCTTAATATATCTGTAAATTATAGCCAAAAGCCATGAAGTTTGTAAGCGTATAATATTTAGACCCTTCAAATTTAAAATATTATATTTAGATAAAAAATACTCAAATTAAAGATAGAATATCTAATATTTTAAATTTTACGACCAACGTTCATGTTTTATTGTATCATTTATTGAAATAAAATTAAAAATAAAAATCTATTTTTCTCAAAAAATCGTAATTAGTATAAAATTATATTATTTATTGGAATAAAACTAAAAAATTAAACAAGAGGTTTAAGTCATTCATAATAGAACATGAATTTTACAATTAAAATTCATATTAAAATTATTTCTCTCTAAAACTCCTAAATTTTAGGGTTTTCTTATATTAAAACTATTTCTCTCAAAATTCCTTAATTTTAGATTCTTTCTAAGATAAGAACTATCTCTCTCTCTCTCTCTCTCTCTCTCTCTCTCTGTGTATATATATATATATATATATTTCTTATATTAGAACTATCTTGTCACAATTTTTTTTAATATATTGTCACATTATTTTTGAGTAACTTGTCACATTATTTTTTATGTTATTACATTATTTTTGAGTAACTTGTCTAATTGTTTAAGATGATGTAATATTATTTTTGAGTACCTTATCATATTTTTTAATATGTTGTCATATTATTTTTGAGTAACTTATCACATTGTTTAATATGTTACATTTTTTTTGAGTACCTTGTCACATTGATTTTTATGTTGTTATATTGTTTTAAAAAAGAATTTGATTCATTAAAAAAAATATTAAAAAAATAAGACGAAACCAACGCGTCTAGTTGAGTAATTTCCGTTGGGCTAGAAAAGAATGCGAAACTCTGAAATGGCAAAAAAGAAGCCAAAATCTCGCTACACCAAAAAAAAAAAATTTTTACTTCATTCTATGTAAAACAATTTTTTTCGAAGAAAATTGAAATGTTGAAGAAGAAAAACTTTTGGTTGAAAATGATAATACCAAATGAATTGATATCATTATTTTAATATTCAAACGATTGTATATATCACAATAACACTATAAAAAAAATTCAAATATTTTTATATCAGTTATGCATGAACCAAGGCAGGGATAATTAGGTAATATTAAAAAATAAATAAACTAAAAAGTGTACTTTCTTATAATTTTTTATACTTATTTTTTATTTAAATACTTACATATTAAAACAGGGAAATTATCACCCAAATAAGACCCAATTTACCTATTTTTTAATTGATATGGTTGAGGTGGTAAAGTATAGGTCATAATCTAGTTGTGACCCGTAATGAGAGAGATTATTAAATTCATTATAAATAGCATGCTAAGTCTGTCTCCACTTCATAACTTACATTAACTTGTCTAATTGAGAGCTGCCTAGTACTTTGAAAAAAGAGAGAAAGACATTGCACTTTTTGCGAAAGAAACTCGAAGATCGAATATCACGACGAACACATATATGATCTAAACCTTGTAATTTAGGTGTTCTAAATTTCATATACTAATTATTAAAAATTCTGATGATACCTAAAATAAACCCCAAGCACGAGCTCAGAAAATGACCCCAGCTCGGGAGGTCAGGTAAGATATGCAGAGCTCATCCAAGTCATAGTCAGATATGCAGAGCTCATCCACGCCATAGTCAGAGCTTGTCCAGCCAGTGTTAGAGCTCCCCCAAGCAAGATAATAGGGGAAGAGGTGATGAGACAACAAGATGATAGCGAACACCTCCGAAGTAATAGCCAAGCTAGAATCAAGGCACAAAACCTTTAACCAACCAAGATCCTCTCCAAAGATTAAGGAGGATCCCGTGGTAGAAGGCGGAGATCTCGGGATACAGTCCATTAAGCCAGCCAGATGGAGTTTAGGTAACTCCGAGATTGGGGAGTGAAAGGGGAAAAGATCCCTTCATTATAAGAAGTAAAATCGGGTTAGAGGTAAGCAAGAGGCTATAAGAGCAGAGTAAGCTTCCATCAAGGGAGAGAGATCCGAGAACCCTAGCAACAACCTGGAGGGTCGAGGGAACAGGAATATAGCCACAAAGAGGCAATAGAGCCAGGAAGAACCCTGTTTTCCTCCACACAATACTGTAACACACCCAACACAATCAACAAGAAAATAGGAGCAAGAGTCTCCATTGAAGAGTGGACTAGCCGAGCTTCCAGGCCGATGAACCACTATAATGTTTTTGTGTCCATTTTCCTTTCCCCAATTTTCCCAAGCATCTACCAGCATTTATTACACGAGCCTTGTAGCTCAGACACCACATTTGATTCCACGCGCACCCATACCCTTTGCTCATCTTCGGTAGATCTACGCCATCAGTTTGGCGCCGTCTGTGGGAACGACAGTTCTTGTTACAAGTATACTGATTTTTCAGTGATTGATGGTCTCTACACGAAACATGAGTAAAAGTCAGATGAATCCTCCAACGATGCAGAATCCCCATGAGGTCACCAGTGGAAGGCAACCGGAAAACCTTCATGATTTCGTCCCCACCGCTGAAGACGACCCACCTACGGTGGATCCCCCCGCTAACAATGAACTAGACGCCCTTCGCCGGGTCAATCAACGCTTACTTCAACAAAATGAGGAGCTCTTGAAGCTCTGACAAGGTCCTCAGCAGACGCAACCAGTCCGGCAAGGCCCAAATGATCTTCCTCTTAGGGAACGGCAATGCCTTGATCCCCTCAGGGAAGCAAATGAAGAAGGGGAAAGCAGTCAAGCACCCCATCAGCCGCCTAGGGGGGATTAATGAAGAAGCACAAAGCCAGAACGAAGGGTTGGAGATGAATGATTTCCTTCCTTTTCAACAGGAGAGAATGGAGCAATACTGGGAGCACCGCTTCAAGGACATCCAGCAAGAGCTCAGCCACATGAGAGAGGCTGTGAAGGTCAAAACCCCAGTAACAATGGATGCCTTGGTGCAACAAACTGAATCCCCATTCACTCCCGGGGTACTGCATTTCCCCCTTCCTCCGAAGTTCAGAGTACCTCATATAGAGATTTTCGATGGAACAAAAGACCCCGTGGATCACCTCAACACCTACAAGAACCAAATGGAGCTGCACGGGTACCAGGATCCTGTGCGGTGTAGGACCTTCGCCATCACCCTGAAGGGGTCAGCCTTAGCATGGTTCAATAGGCTCCCCCCAGCTTCAATCTCTTCTTTCAAAGGACTCTCCATTTCCTTTGTGTCTCACTTTATCGGAGCTCGGATCTACAGGAAGCCGAGCTATTATTTATTGAACATAAAGCAAAGGCCTGATGAGAACTTGCGATCTTATGTACAGAGGTTCAATTCAGAATCTCTAAAGGTAGATATCCCGGACGAAAAGTTTGCTATTACCGCTTTCATTGCAGGATTAGGAGTCCAATCAAAGGATCTAATGTTCTCTATATCGAAGAACCCTCAAGCAAGCATGGCTGAGGTGTTAGCCAAGGCAGATAAGTATATAAATGGTGAAGAAGCGCTCCTTTCGAAGGTGGGGAGTACGTCCTCACGAAAGGAGAAGGAAAAAGAAGAGAAGAAAAGGGACCGAAGTCCCAGGAAAGAAAAAGGGCGAGAAAGGTCTCCGAGGAGGGATAGAGATCGCTCCACGAAGAGAAGAGGAAATGTTAGAGACCGCTTGGGCCCTATGCAGCCTGAGCTACAGCCTAGATACGGACCTCAGCGATTCACCCCGCTCACGGCCGATGTATCCCAAGTTCTATATGAGGTCCAAAACGAGAAGTTCTTAAGGTGGCCACCTCGGATGAAGGCAGATCCCAAAATGGACATAGGAAGGGAAAAGCTAGAACCGGTAAGTACTCACTTGCTGGGTTTCTCAAGAGAAAGGGTGCTTCCCCTGGGCTCAATCCAACTTGTGCTCACCCTAGGTGACCCGCCTTGCCAAGCCACCACGACCGTAAAATTCCTAGTGGTTGATGCACCTTCTGCGTACAACATCTTGCTGGGAAGGCCTTCCCTTAATTCTATGAGGGCAATCCCATCTGCCTATCACTTGGTCGTCAAATTTCCAACAGAAAATGGAATCGGAGTGGTCCGGGGAGACCAGCGCGTAGCAAGAGAATGCTACATGGCTTCTGTGAAAATGAAAGAGGTTGAGAGCATCTAATTGGATGAACTCAACATGAGAGATGAGCTGGAAACCAGACCAATCCCATCGGAAGAGCTAGAACCTGTACCGCTAGATGGTGAGCCTGAGCACCTCGTTTATGTGGGATCCAAGCTGAGCAGAGAGATTAAGGATCTTCTCATCCAGTTCTTGAGGCAAAACATGGAGGTGTTTGCCTGGAAACAAGAAGACATGGAGGGTATCGAATCTTCGGTTATCATGCACAAGCTCAGCGTGACCCCGAGCTGCAAACCCATCAAACAGAAAAGAATGAGTTTCGCCCCGGAGCGTCAAAAAGCCATTAACGAAGAGGTCAACAAACTTCTGCATGCCAGAGCCATTAGGGAGGTGGATTACCCAATATGGCTAGCTAATGTTGTCCTCGTTAAGAAGACCAATGGCTTCACTGACCTAAATAGGGCCTGCCCCAAGGACAGTTTCCCCTTACCTTGAATAGACTTGATTGTGGATGCCACCGCTGGTCACGAGCTCCTCAGCTTTATGGACGCTTTTTCCGGATATAATCAGATTAGAATGGACCCTAATGACCAGGAGAAGACCTCCTTCATAACCGAGCAAGGGATGTACTGCTACCAGGTTATGCCCTTCGGTTTGAAGAATGCTGGAACCACTTATCAACGATTGGTGAATAAAATGTTCCAAAAGCAGATCGGAACGACCATGGAAGTATACATTGATGACATGTTGGTCAAATCGTTGAAAGTAGAGCTCCACTTCAAGCATTTGGCAGAATCTTTCCAGGTCTTAAAAGAATACAAAATGAAGCTCAACCCCGCCAAGTGTGCCTTTGGAGTCTCTGCTAGAAAGTTTCTAGGCTTCATAGTCAATAGCAGAGGAATAGAGGCGAACCCAGAGAAAGTAAAGGCGGTACTGGATATGCGACCTCCATCCAACGCAAGGGAGGTGCAGCGCCTAACAGGAAGAATAGCGGCCTTAAGCCGCTTCGTATCCAGATCAAGCGACAAGTGTCAACCTTTCTTTCAAGTCTTAAAGAAGGCCTTCCAGTGGGATGCCCAGTGTGATGAAGCGTTCAAAGCACTGAAAAATTATCTGAGCTCCCCACCTACTCTGGTGAGCCCAGTGGATGGTGAGGTCCTTACTCTCTATCTAGCTGTGTCAGATTTCTCAACAAGCGCAGCGCTAGTGAGAGACCGCGACAGGGCTTAGCAACCAGTATATTATTGTAGCAGAGCTCTGAGGGGGGCAGAGGAGAGATACCTAAAGATGGAGAAACTCGTCTTAGCCTTAGTCACGACCGCCAGGAGGCTCAGGCCATATTTCCAAGCCCACACTATCGAGATCCCAACAGATCAACCAATGAAGCAAGTATTAAGTAAGCCAGAGACTTCGGGTAGGTTGGTTAAGTGGGCCATTGAGCTCAGCGAGTTCGATATCAGGTGTAAACCAAGAACAACCATCAAAGGACAAGTGATGGCTGACTTAATTGCAGAATTCACAGCGGGAACACCCACGGAGGCCACACAGCTGGTACCTGACCTCCCCACGTGGAAACTCTTTGTAGATGGAGCTGCCAACGCCCAGGGAAGCGGAGCTGGCTTAATTTTGACCTCCCCTGATGAAATAGATGTTGAATATGCATTAAGGTTTGGGTTTAAGGCCTCAAACAACGAGGCAGAATATGAGGCTGTCATAGCAGGGTTGAACCTTGCTTGCTTGATGGAAGCAGAACAACTGGAGATCTGCATTGACTCTCTGCTCGTGGTAAAGCAGATAGAAGGATCCTACGAAGCCAAGGGCGAGAAAATGACCCTTTACCTCAGAAAGGTACAAGAATTGATCAGGAAGTTTGTGCAAGTTAAGATTATACATGTCCCCAGATCAGAGAACGCTCGAGCAGATGCGCTAGCAAGGTTAGCAACTACTTCACAGGAGAATTTAGATAGGTTGATACCAGTAGAGCAATTGGCGGAGCCATCAGTAGGAGTTAACAAGGAGGAAGTTTTCCCAGTCCTTTCCCCACCTGTTTGGATGGACTCGATTAAGGGATATCTTCAGAACGGAACTTTGCCAACGGACCCCAAGGAGGCTGCTAAGATAAGGGTGAGGTCAGCCAGATTTTCTATTATACAAGGAAACTTATACAAACGAGGATTCTCGATGCCTCTCCTCAGGTGTGTGGGAGATGAGGATGTCGATTACATCCTTAGGGAAATTCATGAAGGAATTTGCGGAAACCATATCGGAGCTCGAACACTGGCGGGAAAAGCTTTGAGGCAGGGATACTACTGGCCCACCATGCTGAAGGATGCCACCGACCTGGTTAAGAAGTGTAAAGCGTGTCAGATACATGCTAACATTTCTCATTGCCCACCAGAGTTCCTAACCTCAGTGGTAAGCCCTTGGCCCTTCCAGCAATGGGGATTGGATATACTTGGCCCTCTCCCCACCAGCATAGGGCAGTGTAAATTCGCCATAATTGGAGTGGACTATTTCACTAAATGGGCTGAGGTGGAGCCTCTGGCCACGATCACGGAGTAAAAGATTTAGAATTTCACTTGGAAGTCTATAGTGTGCAGATTTGGGGTACCTAGAGCAATCGTCTCTGATAATGGAAAACAATTCGACAACCCGAAGTTCAAGAAGTTTTGTGCAGAGCAGGGGATAAAGAATTATTTCTCGGCCCCAGCCCATCCACAATCAAACGGACAAGCAGAGGTGAAAATCAGAACAATCAAAGCAGCCTTAAAGACCAAGCTCGAGTCTTTGAAGGGAAAATGGGTTGAGTATATCCCAGAAGTGTTGTGGGCATACAGAACAACCCCTAGGACAGCAACTCAGGAAACACCGTTTGCTTTGGCTTTCGGAATGGAAGCAGTGGCGCTTGTAGAGATAGGGATACCATCCCCTAGAATCGAGCTCGCAGATCCAGAGCAAAATGATGAATCCCTCCTGCTGAATCTCGACCTCTTAGACGAAAGAAGAGAGAAAGCCTTGCAACGCATTTAGAGTTATCAGAGGAAAACCACGAGATATTACGACAGGAAGGTAAGACACAAAAGTTTCAAGGTTGGAGATTTGGTGCTTAGGAGGCTTTTGCTTGCGAGAAAGGATCCCACACATGGGAAGCTGGGGCCAAACTTGGAAGGCCCCTACATCGTTTCAAAAGTAATTAGACCTGGGAACTATGAGTTACAAACAGAAGAAGGAAAGATCTTACCTCACTCCTGGAATGCTGAGCATCTTAAGAGGTTCTTTCAGTAAGTTTTCCTTGTAATAGAATTATTTTCAATAAAAATAAGCAAGTATCTTGATTCATTCCCATATGGTTTCAAAAAAAAAATATAAATAAATAAATACATACATAAACAAACGAGCTCTACATAAACAAACGATAAGTTTCTAAGCTTATAAAATTCAAGATGAACTCCTCAGCTCATAAACAAACGATAAGCTTCTAAGTTTATAAAATTCAAGATGAGCTCCTCAGCTCATAGAGAAACGATAAGACAGGAATGAGCTCCTTAGCTCATCTAATAAGAGATGAGCTCGTCAGCTCATAGAGAGGGAAAACGAGTTCATCAGCTCATATATGCACATACACGTTCAAAAAAGAAAGATCTGATATTCAAGGATTCACGGATACAAATGTTCAAAAAGATGTAAAGGTGAAACGAGGGGGAAGGGAATACAAGGAGGTAGAACTCCTAGTCCTTCTTAAGCAGTGACTTCAGCTCGGCAACTTCCTCCTTCAGGCGCGCATTCTCCTCCTTCAGCTCATCCCTTTCTTGCTCGGCCTTGTAGAGCAAGTCAAGAAGCTTCTGACCTGTTGGGGTAAGAAAAATAGTGGCAAGAGAGTCAGGTGAGAAGGAGTCATCCCTCTTATGCCTCTTTGAGATCGCACCAGTAGCTTCCTCATCAGAATCTTCTTCCTCACCTATGTCCTTCTCGTCAGACTCAGAAGGAGAGGTCCAAGGAGAATCTGGAAAGGAGGAAAACTCATATTCAGTAGCCTCAGCCCCAAGCAGATAAAGGTTCTCATTCGTCATCAACTCCGAAAAGGTCTTAGGCTCTACGAGCAACAGCTCGTCAATGTTCATCATCTCTGGCAAATCCAGATCAGGAGGACCTGCACAACAAGAATATAATAAAAATAACTCTTCATGGAAAAAGTTCAAGAGATCTCAGCTTGAGATTACCAATGCGAGAAAAGCTCTTCCAGGACCGTGGAATCCTAGTATCAGGACAACGCAGCTTAGGAGACCGCCAAGATTTCCCAGAAGCAAAAAAGAAACGCTGAGACCACCCTTCAGGATTGGAAGGAAGGTCTAAAACCAAAAGAGGTAAATCAAAATGCCTCCAACGAAAAAAACTAAAGCAGAGAACATCGTCTTCCTCGATCTAGAAGAAGTAAAGGAACTCGGCAACAGAAGGAAATCGACCATTGCCATACAGACGCCAAAAGAGGAAAAAGCTGACCATAACAACCCATCCTCGAGGGGAAAGACGAGAGGGGCATAGACCGTAATGGGTAAGCACTTGCCCAATAGAAGGATGGATGGGAAGGCGAAGTCACATATCCATTGCACCCTCAAATAAGCAAACTTCCCCTCGAGAAAGGTAGTTGCAAGGCTCGTCAGGGGTAGGAACTCGCAGAGGCAAGTCAAGGTCAGGGAAGAATTGCTTCTTGATGGCTACCAAATCAGAAGGCTCTAGGGTTGAAGGAGACAAGTAGCGACAATGCCACTTCCAGTCGATTCCGAAGGCAGTGCGTTCCTTGAACAGAGAAGAAACGGAGGCAGCCATTAAGGATTACGGTGAAGACAGAGAGTAATCACGAAGAATCAAGAAGAGACTCAGAAATATTTTGGCAAAAGAGAAAGAAACACAGAAGATGTTAGGAGACTTAAAGAAGATCGTAAGCTTTTAGGAAACCAAGAACCACATGGAAGGCAGAGTCGGCGGTCTTTTTAGTTTCCTAATTAATAAAGGTAGTTACGATTTTTGGAAAACAGTTGGGTAAATGTGGGAAAGTGAGTAGCACAAGGTAACCCCTCCCAAAACATTCGATACAATTGGAAATAAGTCCGACCCTACTTAAACAGAATATTCCTCATACTTCTTTAAGTCGAGCTCAGCTCGGTTGACAGCCTGGCATCTCCATAACAAGTTTTTGAGACCTCCAGTTCTAAGAACCATGCTCACATCAGGATGATGAGTCCTTGATAAGGTCCTTAGAACACGACAGCTCATAAGGTCCTTTAATTTTGCTTTAAGAAGGACTGAAGTACTTCTCAAATCAAGGAGGGCAAGAGGAACATAAAGCCAAGGAAAACAACTATGTTTCAGAGCAAAGCAAAGGAAAACAACTATGTTTCAGAGCAAAGCCAGAAATCACATCGCAACACATCACAATTCGAAACAAAAATTCAGAAATTTTCTTTCAAAGTTTGTATCCCAGAACACGAGTTCGAAGTACATGAAACATGAAAATTAGAATCACAAGAACACAAGGGGAGCTCTAAGTGTCTAAGGAAGGTGTAATTGAAGGACTTTGCAGCTCTGCGGATGGGCCTTCAGCAGCAGTCATAAGAGGAAAGCTTCCAGGGGTACCAGCTACACGGGTCTCTGCTCCTATCGATTCCAAATTTTGAGCAAGGGCCTCAGTCACAAGGTCAGCTGAGAGCGGTGTAGTGGTAGAAGCAGTAGGAGTTGTAGCTGGGAGCTCGGGAGTTGCAACAACAGAGCTTGTCCCAGTAGAAAGAGCTCCCGAGGTCTCAGCAGGAGGGATGGACATCTCAACACCCTCTAGGGTAACATCTGGAGGAGCCAAGCTGTTCCCCTCGCCATCTGAATCAGTCTCCTCCAGCTCTTCCTCGGTAGGAATAGTGAGGTTGAAGTCGAGGTCTGGATAAGTTTTGGCAGCTTGGCGTTTGAAGGTAAGCCATCCAGTGGCCCACTGAGTGGTAACGTCATCCCTCAACTCAGCAATCACGTCCTCCTTCTCCTGGACAAGGGTCTTCTGTGCCTCGAGCTCGGTGGAGAGAGCCGCATTTGCCTCAGTCACAGCAAGATAATCCTCCTTTATACTCTGCAAAGAGCTCTGGGCTTCAAAAGCTTCTTGATTGGCTTTAGCCCAAGCCTCAGATTTAAGCTTCAGCTCTTCCCTGGCCTTTCTAAGCTCATCCCTGGCTCTTTTTTCTCTTTCGTCAGCAGCATCTTTGGACTTTTGTAAGCCCTGAAGGGAAGAAGCCTGTCTCTCCAACTCCTCTTTGAAGCTTGTCACTTGAGCTCGGAGGTCATCATTGTCAAAAGTGAGCTCAGCAACCTTAAACTCGTATGCTTTTAAAGCTTTGACAGAGCTCTCAAAGGATTGGATCCTATTCACCAAACCTTTTACATGGAGAGCCAGCTAAAAAAAAAAAGATAAGCCTAAGGTTACGTCATAAAAGAAAGGTGGATGTATAAGGGTGTTAGAGCTTACAATAACTGTTCCCTGAAGAGCTGAGCTGATGGTCTTCTTGAGAGGCATGGAGAAAGCCTTTTGAACGTCAAAATCAGTGAGGACAGAAGAAATGGCCCCAGCAGCGAGATCACTGTTCTCGAAAAAGGAGTCCTCACTCTCCTCCGCCTTGGGGCGCTTTGCTTCATCACCCCCAATTTCCTTCGGAAAAGATTCAACAATCTTCCCTGAAGGGCTATAAGTGAAATTATCAGGTTGAAGGTTGGGAACCAACCTCAAAGCTTCCCTGACCTCAGTCGAGGAAGGAGAAGCCTCGCCTGGCTCGTTAGTTCGGCTTGAAGTGGGCTGGACCCCTGATGGCAGGCGGGCCTCAACAACTGGTGGGGCGTTCAACGTTTGAACTTGCTTTGATGAGGTCGAGGTTGGAAAAGAAGAGGGCACCCCCAATTTTTGAACCTTAGCCCGAGCAACAGGGCTACTTCCAGAACCAGCCACAGCTTTCCGTTTGCCACTTTTCCCACTTCTTGATAAGTGGTCGATCTTGGCCTGGAGTTCCTCAGAGGTTGGCTTCATTGCGGAAGAGCCTGGTAGGCCTAAGCCAAAGTTACGTATATATGAGAAAATAGGGGGAGAGGCAGCACATCTTATAATAAAAAAAAAAGGAATTACCTGCTGCTTCTTCAGGTCTGACAACAGAAATAGGAGGCGGGGCTTCTACCTCTATCCCAGGAGGACTAAATCCTCTCTCAATCAGAACGAAGAGCTGTATAAGCTCAGAATACCTTCGCGGGTCACACTTGACCAACTTCAACTTTACTTCCTCGTCCTCAGCACTGAGCTCAGGTCGGGTACCTAGACACAACGCAAGCAGAGCAGAGTCAGAAACTTATGATTCTCCAACCAAAACTCAGTCAACTCGGACAAGGACTCACGCCAATTCTCTGGAACAGTCCAGACCTTAGGTATACTAAGAGTATCCGTTCTATCAGCAGGGTTGTATTCCCAATTAGTACCCTCAACGAAGAAGAAACGTTCTTTCCAATGCTTATGGGAGGATGGAATATGAGAGATGATTTGCCTAGCGTTGGTTCGCTTGGAAATATACAAGAAGCCCTCAGAGGAGGTCAACTTGATGTTGAAAAAATCCAAAAGCAGGGAAATGCTGGGAACTCCGAGCTTATGGTCCTTAAAGAAGACCAGAAGATCCACTAGAACCCCCCAGAAATTAGGGGAAAGCTGAGAGGGACAAACGTTGAAATATTGCAGAACGTTCTTGATGAAGGGGTGCAGAGGAAAGCAAAGGACATTCTCGAATGCGACCTCAAAGAAGCAGACCCTCTTATGAACTTTGGCAACGTAAAGGGTGGAGCTGTCTGGACACCAGGGTTGGACACCAGCAGGAAACCCATAGCGGGCAGTGAAAATTTTCATAAAGGAAGGGTGAACCTTGCTAGGACCCACAAACTCAGCATGATCTAAAGCAGCTCCTAGGTATGATGTACTACCAGAAACCCCAACCCCACTGACTTTGCCCTTGCCTTTGTCAGGCTTTGGGGGCATTGGAGAAGACGATGAGGGAAGCTCCTCGGTATTGACTCTGGACTCAACAACATCAACGCCAGGAAAATTATCAATTTCATCACCCACTTCCCCTAATTCAGTCTCTTCCTCGGCAGACCTACCTTCTAGGGAAGAAACAGAGGAGCGAGTAGCTCTAGAAGAGGCACGCATGTATGGACAGGAAAAAGGAAGATCAAAGGAACGATAGAGAGGAGGAATACCAGTCAAACACTCTCTAATAACCCTAGGGTCAGCACAATAGCTT
Organism: Ilex aquifolium; assembly: GCA_951799425.1. Lineage (NCBI taxonomy): Eukaryota > Viridiplantae > Streptophyta > Magnoliopsida > Aquifoliales > Aquifoliaceae > Ilex > Ilex aquifolium. Next base: position 5,629,228 of record OX637408.1, on the reverse strand, counting down.
CCAACAACGAGTATGTGCACAATAGAACTCAAATCCACAAAATGGGGAAGAGGAGACAAACAACAATCGCGAGACCAGAAATAGAAGAACCTATGGGCCCAGAAACACAGCAACCACCTCGAACTCAAAGGATCCAGAACGAGAAAAGTTGAAAAGGGAACAGGGAAAACGTACCTAGCTAGGAAAGAGAAACGAGCAAAAATCCAGAGCAAAATTGAGGGAAGAAAGCGCTGCAGATCCTCAAAGTCGAAGGCAAAGACTCGATTTTGGGCGAGAATCAGAAAACTTCAAGCTGGAAAATCGAAAACCGAAAGGGAAGAAGTTGAACAGTGGAAAGAGGCGGTTCAGATAACCGTTTGGGTGTTTAAAGCTTGAGAGACGTGGGCTGAAACGTGCGCGGGAATCGAGGAAAACCATGATTACTACAAACCGTCAAAGGGCTTCAGTCACGTGCAAGACAGGGTCAGCCATACGCAAGTCTAGCTCGGTTTGAAAACAGCTCAGCCCTTGCCTAAGCTCGCTTGAGGCAGGGGCTGGGGGGCAACTGATGATACCTAAAATAAACCCTAAGCACGAGCTCAGGAATGAGCCCAGTTCGGGAGGTCAGGAAAGATAAACAGAGCTCATCCAAGCCATGGTCAGAGCTCGTCCAGCCAGTGTTGGAGCTCCCCCAAGCAAGATAATAGGAGAAGAGGTGAGGAGGCAGCAAGATGATAGCGAACACCTCCGAAGTAGTATCCAAGCTGGAATCAAGGCATAAAACCCTTAACCAACCAAGATCCTCTCCAAAGATTAAGGAGGATCCCATGGTAGAAGGCAAAGATCTCGGGATACATTCCGTCAAGCCAGCCATATGGAGTTTAGGTAACTCCGGGATTGGGGAGAGAAAGGGGAAAAGATCCCTTCATTATAAGAAGTAAAATCGAGTTAGAGGTAAGCAAGAGGCTATAAGAGGAGGTTAAGCTTCCATCAAGAGAGGGGGGGAGATAGAGCCACGAGGAACCCTAATTTCCTACACATTGCATTGTAACAAACCCATCGTGATCAATAAGAAACTAGGAGCAAGAGACTCCATTAAAGAGTGGACTAGCCGAGCTCTCAGGGCGGTGAACCACTGTAATGCCATTGTGTTTATTTCCTTTTCCTCAATTTTCCAAAGCATCTATCAGCATATTTGCATGTGCCTTGTAGCTCAGATACCACACTTGATTTCGTGCACGCTCGTACCTTTTGCTCATCTTCGGTAGATTCACACCATCAATATATATATATTTCTTTTGTTTATGAGGCTTGGATCAATTACTGTCGATTTAGAGTATGACATGAATTATATGAAGTATGAATAAGTTAATTACTTGACTAAATCACGTGCCTTAAGCCACGATATAATACAAAAAAAATCGAGCATGGATTGTATAATTTAAATATTTCAAAAACAAATTTATTTTTCCTTATTTTTTTTTAATTACATGATTTGAAATCTGAATCCACTATTTTTTCAAAAAAATCAGCAAAATTTCAACTGACAGCAGAATCTCAAAAAAATATGAACTTATTCACACTTCATATAATTCATGTTATACTCTAAATCGACAGTAATTGATCCAAGCCTCATAATTTTTAGAAAAAAAACTTTATTGAAAGAAAACATCCCAAAAGAATTAGAAAATTTATCATCACACACTAGTCCTATCCAACACAATTATACACCGATTATTACAACAACATAATAGTACATCCAGAAATTACATGACAATTGTACTCGTAACAACATGATTGTATACTCACCAATAGAGAGGTCCACTACTCAATAATGTGTCAGAATTCAAATCCAAAAATTAATGTTAAATCTGTTGTTTGTGGTATTTCAAATATAGTAAAATCACTTATTGAAATTTTTGACTTGAAACATGTAATGTATAACAAAACAGTAACAATCAAGTGCGAAACATTTACACAGAAAATTGAAACAGTTACAGAAGAATTAACAAAACAGTTACAACAATCTTACCGAAATAGTTACACGTAACTGTTTGTTTAAATAATATAAATACTAACTCGATTGCAGAACATGAACTATTATTGAACTTTAGGTAGATCAAGACTAGTGTTTGACACTATGTCCTTAAGACAGATTTCGCCCCCATACACAGTACTTATGGAATATGAAGCGTCTGCCTCCCAGGATACAATGATCTTCACACGAGTAGAAGCAACACTCCAATCTACTCAGCCAATGAACCAGAAATTGTGTTGTGTACTCTCCAAATGCAGACTGTCTTAATGATGTATGAGACTGCCTTAAATGGCTAAGAATGTGTTAGATGAATTGGATGCAAATGATTATGTGATTGAGTTATTTATAGGGAGAATGGTGATTGATCCAGACAGTCACCATCTGAACGGATGCAACCCAGCAGTCACATACAACCAGAAGCAACCACTTGTGTAATTGTTCTGTATGAACATACACAACTCAAAATTTTGGACTGATAGGAAAATACCCTCTGAACCAGTATGAGCAGGTACCGAAATTTAATTTTCGTTCAGAAATTCTTGCCCAATTAATTAAACGAATTTTCTCCAAAAAAATAGAGTTTGGTCTAAACTGTACCCGAGCCCGAGCCCGTCTAGGCCATCACGGGCAGCGCGTGTGCGCGTGGGTGGTAGAACCGAAGGCATGTAGGCGCTCACTCTGCTCATAAAAATATGGTACCCCTTGGGGCCCAATCTCATAGAGCAAACTTGGCCTATATATGCCCATGTAGAACTTCTTCCTCAACCAATGTGGGATTGGTGTCAAATCCCACATTGCACAACCTCTATTTTCACATTTCAAGAGGGTCACTTTGGAGCCTATTTTCTCATTTATTTCTTACTCAATTTGAGTAAGTGAATATACTACATTATTCTCCTCACGGAGTAGAATACGAACCCATGAAAGTTTACTCGAAAAAATGAACGGGTCCCACTTTAATTTAGGATCAAAGTCGATCAAAAATTCAGTTTTTACACTTAAGTAATTGTTTTGAGAAACTGTTTTTAGTCCAACAATCCCCCACATGAATGAAAAATTGGATGTTAGTATGTAAATGATAATGCTGACACACTATAGAGAGTACATTTTAAAAAGATCGTACATCAAAATATGTAGTTTTTGGCCTTGAACCTTCCCTAGTGAAAGCCCATCGGACTTACCGGCTAAATAGTGAACGTGATATCTTGAACTATTCAGCTGTTTGATAAATCAGATTGAATAGACTTTTATAAACCCCCACATTCTTATCGTTATATATAGTAAAGTAATTATGTTTTTGAAATGCTAATATATATGTAATGATGTATGCATGAACTATGTAGATTGTAAGAGTAGAAATAAAAATGTTAGTTGAGGTAATAGGGTATGTTGTAGAAGTTTGGAAGTATTCCGGAGTGAAATCACACGTTAGAGAGGATTTGGGTAAAAAGGATTTTGGACACTGCCTTAGTAATTTCACCATAACTTTTTATCCTGATGTCCATTTGACCTGAAATTTGGAAAGGAGATAATATACTTCCAGGGCTACAAAATAGTATTTCACGAAAATTTTCCAAATCAATCTCTAAATAGGCCAAAACTTCACTGGAAGTTTCAGCAAAAACAGGAATTCCGTTCGAACGTGAATCGACGTTCGAACGTGAATAAACGTTCGAACGAAAGTTCGTTCTAGTACTCTTTGTCTGATTGAAAAACAAAAGTACTGGGAGCAAGTGACGTTCGAACGCCAATAACGTTCGAACGTGATCAACGAAACATAGTATCAGAATTACGTCAGTTGAGATATTTTCTTCCCCTATAAATACATAAGGGCGCCTCCTTTAGCTCCAATACAACATTTCTAACCCTAGAAAGCCTTGAGAAACAAGAAAGAAAAGAGGAAACACAAGATCAAGAGGATTTGCACCTTGAAGTGGATCAAATATCTTAAGTTTTACAATAACACTAAGGAAGAAAAAGGTAGGGGTTTTCTTCCATTCTTGTTCATTGATGCTAGGGTGTTTATATACATATGTTTTGACTCTTAATCATATATATTTGTTATGGAATCCTTGTTTCTTGATTGTTCTTGCAAATCTTACCATATTTTGATGAAAGTAATAGCTTGATAGCCATAAAACCTTGTTCTTGACATCCAAACTCTAGTTTTTCAAGAAGTATGGATTTTTCTTCTTGATATTCATTTGTTCTTGATTTCAAGACTTGATATTCATTTATTCTTGATTTCAAAACTTTATATTCATTTATTCTTGATTTCAAGACTTGATATTCATTTGTTCTTGATTTCAAAACTTGATATTCATTTATTCTTGATTTCAAGACTTGATATTCATTTGTTCTTGATTTCAAAACTCTATATTCATTTATTCTTGATTTCAAAACTTTAGTGTTTTGGTTGGAACAATAAAATTATATCTTGTGATGATCTCTTGCTCATTTTTTCTTGAGATGCTATATTGCGAAATACCCATGGAATTGGGGGTTTTTGAATTACTTGTGATATGAGAAAATGTTTGGTATTGCATCTCTTGTATGGTTTGTTGTGATGGACTTGAATTACCTTCGAGAGCTGCCGTAGAGTGTTAGAGGTTAGTCTATCCCAGTGGGGGTGAGATGGTTGCCTAACACTTGTAGTGGATTGTTGTTTGTGAGAGCAACCACTATTGTTCATGTAAGTTCGAGGCTGAGGGATGGTATACATTTCCTAAGAAGGATTTGTCAATGCCGTGGGAGATGGTATACGCCCTTCCTAAAGTGATTTGTGTGGTTATGATGGGTGAACGAGGTAGAAACGTCGTGTAGATTCATGGGAAGCAACCAACATACATTAGTATATAGGATGATGCTATTGAATGCTTAATTGATTTCTTCGACTCTGACATGTTTATTCCTTTCATTTACTTATTGCTATTGCGTTAAATTGAGATCGAATAAATTGTCACTGTTTTATTTCAAGTTATATATGATATTTTGAAAAGTGAGACTGAACTGTTTTTATATGTTTTCCAAACCTAGTTCGAGTTTGGGAGGATGTTGCTACAGAGCTTAGTGCTCACCCCCTACAAACAATATTTATTCTCAGATTTCGGTTTAGATGAAGAACTCGGAGTTGATGAGCAGATAGCTTGGGAAGGGCAATTGGATGTAAGCATGGATCCTGAGGGGGATATCTAAAATTGTTATCTTTATGTCCTAGACTAGGAGAAGTATTGTAATACAATGGATTAATGTTATTTTGTTTATTCCGCTGCAAGATTAAGTCTGATTTTGAGATGTAAATGTCATGGTTTGGCATATTCTTTTGGATGATCTTATAGATATCATGTATGAAGAATGAAATTCTCTTATTCTATGGGTTGTATTAGTTACTCTCATGATGTAAATGGTTTTAAATAGTAATGCCGTCCAAAGTGGATTTTGGGGCGTTACAGGTTTGGTATCAGAGTCTAGGCTTTAGGTCTTACATGGGAGCTGTAAGTTATGAATTACCACTAGAGAGGTAGGAATAGGTCGAATGAATTGTCGACCTAAATCTTATACAAGCCTTATGCTTTAGATTAAGGTGATAGTTAGGGTGTCTTGTACATTAAGAAAACTAAATTGTGACTTGATGTACAGGATGGACGGAGGACGTGGACGTGGACGTGGGCGTGGTCGTGGAGGTCAAGCAAACCCACCACCACCACCACCTCCCGATGCCATGAATGGCATTTATCAATGCCTAAGGGAGCTAACCACTCTGGTACAACACCAGAATGGAAACAACAACCACAACGGGGGGTTTCAACCATTAGCTCATGTACCTAGCAACGGGGACGACAATATAAGGATGATAGTTCTTCGAGAATTCTTGAGGCAACGCCCACCTACTTTCCAAGGAAGCTCTCACCTTTTGGAGGCGGATAAGTGGATTCGCCGGGTGAGGAAAATGTTTGATAGCATGGGAGTTGTCGAGGAGCTACAGGTCAGCCTTGCTGCATATCTACTGGAAGGAGAGGCAGATCATTGGTGAGACTCAGTGAAGAGAAGAAGGAACACCAATGCTTTTACTTGGGAGGATTTTGATCATATCTTCCAAGACAAGTATTTTCCTGAATCGGTCAGGGATAAAATGAGTGCAGATTTCCTGGCTCTACGGCAGGGTAGCATGACGGTGGCAGAGTATGAGAGAAGGTTCGACGAGCTATCTTGCTGTGCCACGGAGTTCATCTCTACTAAGGCCAGGAGGGCGAAACGATTTGAGCAGGGCTTGAGGCCTGCCATCAGGGAGAAGCTTGTGGCTCATAAGATCCGGGACTATGGGGATCTTGTCGACAGAGCTGCACTGGTGGAGAGTGACACCGAGGACAACCAGAGACGACAGAACTTCGCGAAGGGAGGTCCAATCAGGACTGGTGCTAGCAGCAGTGGATTCACACAAAGGGCAGCTCCGTACCGCCGACCGGATCAAGCTGGGGGATAAAGGAGTCAAGTCGTTCGAGGAGCTGAGGTTACTCAGAATAGAGCAGGCACTGACCCACGTCAATGCTTCACATGTGGCGGGTCTGGGTACTTCAGAAATAACTGCCCATCGTTTCCACCAAAGACCAATCCAGTGGCAGGACAAGTGAATGCAAATAGGCCACCACTACAGAGGCCACTACAACAGAGACCGTTAGCAGCTGTAGCCCCAGGCGATACTAATCAAGGAAGAATTTTTGCTTTGACCCAACCGGAGGGAGACGTTTCCAATGCAGTCGTGGAAGGTATTGTTCTTCTCTATAATTCTTGGGCACATATTTTATTTGATCCTGGTGCGACTCATTCATTCATATGCACTTAATTTGGGGTTGGAATTGGAGAAGCTAGAACATGCTTTGCGTATTGACATGCCTACGGGAGAATGGTTGGATACTACAAGGGTGTGTAGAGGTTGTGTGCTTCGAATTGGGGAGCAAGAATTGATTGTAGACTTGGTTGCATTAGACATGAAGGGTTGTGACATAATATTTGGGATGAACTTGTTGTCCATTTTCCATGCGGTAATGGATTGTTTTCGTAAACGGGTTTCATTTCAATTACCGGGAGGGGTAGTTTTCAATTTCATTAATGATCGGAGTTCTTTCCACCCATTTCCTACTACGGGTAGTAGATTCTTGAAAGCTAAGGCGGGGAGCAATTTGAGTTTCTTGGCCAGCTTAATGGGTGATGATCGTGATAAATTCCAATCGGACGTGGTATTGATAGTGTCGGAGTTTCCGGATGTCTTCCCAGATGAACTACCTGGGTTACCCCCAAAGAGAGAGATTGAGTTTACAATTGATCTCTATTTGGGAACCGAACCCATATCCATTGCTCCCTATAAGATGGCACCTTTGGAGTTGAAGGAGCTAAGGAAGCAGTTGGATCATCTATTGGCTATTGGGTTTATCCGTTTAAGCACTTCACCTTGGAGAGCCCCAGTCCTCTTTGTGAAGAAGCATGACGAAACACTTCGGTTATGCACGGATTACCGAAGGTTGAATTGGGTGACAGTGAAGAATAAATATTCGTCGCCACGAATTGATGATTTATTCGATCAGCTGAGGGGTTCTAAGTATTACTCCAAGATTGATCTTCACACGGGGTACCATCAACTGCGGATCAAGGAGGAAGATATTCCTAAGACAACTTTTCGTACCCGGTATGGTCATTTCGAATATACGGTAATGTCGTTCGGACTGACTAATGCTCCTGCAGCCTTCATGGATTTGATGCACAGGGTATTCCGACCGTATCTAGATCAGTTTGTTATCGTGTTTATTGATGACATATTGATTTATTCACGAACACAAAGGGAACATGAAGGCCATCTCTCGATTGTGCTGCAGACATTGAGAGAGCATAAGTTGTATGCTAAGATGAGTAAATGCGAGTTCTGGATGAAGGAAGTGAAATTCCTTGGCCATGTTGTGTCCGAACAGGGTGTAACTGTTGACCCTGCAAAGATTGAAGCAGTGATGAAGTGGGAACCACCGAAAAATGTGACCGAAATACTTAGTTTCCTGGAATTAGCAGGCTACTACTGGAGGTTTGTGGAAGGGTTCTCAAAGCTCGCGATGCCGATGACTCGCCTTACGAAGAAGGGGAAAATATTCTCGTGGACTCAAGAGTGTGAACTAGCCTTTCGTACCTTGAAGGAAAGGTTGACAACAACTCATGTCCTCATTATTCCGAGCAGTGGGGAAGGATACGATGTTTACACAGATGCTTCGTTACGAGGCTTGGGATGTGTGTTAATGCAGGAAGGTAAAGTAGTTGCTTATGGCTCGAGACAACTAAAGATTCATGAGCAAAACTATCCCACTCATGACTTGGAGCTTGCCGCAGATTGAGTATTTAAAAGATTACGATTTCACACTCAATTACCATCTGGGGAAGGCTAATGTAGTAGCGGATGCACTTAGCAGAAAGTCTCGGGGTGAAATCAATGTCCTTGCAGTTAATAGGTGGAAGATGATTGATGCTTTGGAGGAATTTGATCTATTGCTGGATAGATAGGGGGATCGACCATGCTTATTTAATCTTGTAGCTCAACCAATTCTCCGACAAATGATTGTGGAGTTGCAACGATTAGATACCGAGTTAGGAGCTATCCGGGGTAGATTGGAGAGGAATGAGATTATTGAGAATTGGTCTATACATAATGATGAGTTACAGTTTCGTGGAAGACTATGTGTACCAAACAATAACCAAGTAAGGGAAGAAATGTTGGGTGAGTGCCATCGTTTAAAATTCTCCATACATCCGAGTAGTACCAAGATGTATAGAGATATGAAGCGTCAATATTGGTGGAAAGGGATGAAACAAGATGTGGCCAAGTTCGTGGCAAAGTGTGTCAGCAAGTGAAGGTAGAGCATCAAAAACCCGAAGGATTACTACAGTCCTTGCCTATTCCAGAGTGGAAATGGGATCACATCACCATGGATTTCGTGTCTGGCTTTCCACGGACGTCACGAGGGCATAATGTTGTATGGGTCGTTGTAGATAGACTCACCAAGTCCGCTCATTTCTTGAGTATGAAGACCACTGACACTTTAGAGACCTTGAGCAAGCTTTACATCCGAGAAATTGTTAGGTTACATGGAGTTCCACTCTCTATTGTGTCGGATCGTGATTCTCGTTTTGTGGCGCAATTTTGGCAAAGTCTACAACGAGCTATGGGGACAAAGTTGCACTTTAGCACCGCCTTTCATCCTCAAACGGATGGCCAATCCGAGAGGGTGATACAAATTTTGGAGGACATGTTACGAGCGTGTGTGTTGGACTTCAAGGGAAGTTGGAGTAATCATTTGTCGTTGGTGGAATTTGCCTATAACAATAGTTTTCAATCTAGCATTCGCATGACACCTTATGAGGCATTATATGGGAGACCATGTAGGTCCTCGACTTGTTGGTTAGAAGCTGGAGATAGTAGTCTGTTTGGGCCAGAGATTGTTCGGGAGACTACGGAGAAAATTCAACTAATTAGGGAAAGACTACGCACGGCTCAAAGTAGACAGAAAAGCTATGCGGATAGAAGAAGAAGACCATTGGAATTCCAAGAGGGGGACTATGTGTTCCTCAATGTGTCACCCAAGAAGGGAGTGTTTAGATTTGGCAAGAAGGGGAAATTAGCTCCAAGGTATACCGGACCATTTGAAGTGATCAAAGCGATGGGCAAAGTGGCGTATCAACTTCGGTTACCAGCCCAGTTGTTAGGGGTACACGACGTGTTCCATGTGTCAATGTTAAGAAAGTGTCAATCGGATACAATGCATGTCGTGGATTTGGAGGACATTGAAGTTCAAAATGGAGCCACATATGAAGAACAACCGGTTGAGATTCTCGATACCAAGGAGAAGGTGCTTCGCAATAAAGTCATCCAACTGGTGAAAGTATTGTGGCAACATCACGGGGTGGAGGAAGCTACTTGGGAACCAGAGCCAGAGATGCGAGAGAAGTACCCTCATTTGTTCTCTACTTAAGGTAAGTTTCGAGGACGAAACTTTCTTTAAGGGGGGTGGATTGTAAACCCCCACATTCTTATCGTTATATATAGTAACATAATTATGTTTTTGAAAGGCTAATATATATGTAATGATGTATTCATGAACTATGTAGATTGTAAGAGTAGAAATAAAAATGTTAGTTGAGGTAATAGGGTATGTTGTAGAAGTTTGGAAGTATTCCGGAGTGAAATCACGTTAGAGAGGATTTGGGTAAAAAGGATTTTGGACACTGCCTTAGTAATTTCACCATAACTTTTTATCCTGATATCCATTTGATCTGAAATTTAGACAATAGATAATAGAATTCAAGGGGTACAAAATATTATTTCACGAAAATTTTCCAAATCGATCTCTAAATAAGCCAAAACTTCACTGGAAGTTTCAAGAAAAATAGGAATTTCCGTTCGAACGTGAATTGACGTTCGAACGTGAATCGACGTTCGAACGTGAATAAACGTTCGAACGAAAGTTCGTTCCAGTACTCTTTGTCTGATTGAAAAACAAAAGTACTGGGAGCAAGTGACGTTCGAACGCCAATGACGTTCGAACGTGATCAACGAAACAGAGTATCAGAATTACGTCCGTTGAGATATTTTCTTCCCCTATAAATACATAAGGGCGCCTCCTTTAGCTCCAATACAACATTTCTAACCCTAGAAAGCCCTGAGAAACAAGAAAGAAAGGGGGAAACACAAGATCAAGAGGATTTTCACCTTGAAGTGGATCAAATATCTTAAGTTTTACAAGAACACTAAGGAAGAAGAAGGTAGGGGTTTTCTTTCATTCTTGTTCATTGATGCTAGGGTATTTGTATACATATGTTTTGACTCTTAATCATATATATTTGTTATGGAATCTTTGTTTCTTGATTGTTCTTGCAAATCTTACCATGTTTTGATGGAAGTTATAGCTTGATAGCCATAAAACCTTGTTCTTGACATCCAAACTCTAGTTTTTCAAGAAGTATGGATTTTTCTTCTTGATATTCATTTATTCTTGATTTCAAAACTTTATATTCATTTATTCTTGATTTCAAGACTTGATATTCATTTGTTCTTGATTTCAAAACTTGATATTCATTTATTCTTGATTTCAAGACTTGATATTCATTTGTTCTTGATTTCAAAACTCTATATTCATTTATTCTTGATTTCAAAACTTTAGTGTTTTGGTTGGAACAATAAAATTATATATTGTGATGATCTCTTGCTCATTTTTTCTTGAGATGCTATATTGAGAAATACCCATGGAATTGGGGGGTTTTTGAATTACTTGTGATATGAGAAAATGTTTGGTATTGCATCTCTTGTATGGTTTGTTTTGATGGACTTGAATTACCTTCGAGAGCTGCCGTAGAGTGTTAGAGGTTAGTCTATCCCAGTGGGGGTGAGATGGTTGCCTAACACTTGTAGTGAATTGTTGTTTGTGAGAGCAACCACTATTGTTCACGTAAGTTCGAGGCTGAGGGATGGTATACCTTTCCTGGGAAGGATTCGTCAATGCCGTGGGAGACGGTATACGCCCTTCCTAAAGTGATTTGTGTGGTTATGATGGGTGAACGAGGTAGAAACGTCGTGTAGATTCATGGGAAGTAACCAACATACATGAGTGATACGACATACATGAGTATATGGGATGATGCTATTGAGTGCTTAATTGATTTCTTCGACTCTGACAAGTTTATTCCTTTCATTTACTTATTGCTATTGCATTAAATTGAGATCGAATAAATTGTCACAGTTTTATTTCAAGTTATATATGATATTTTGAAAAGTGAGACCGAACTGTTTTTATATGTTTTCCAAACCTTGTTCGAGTTTGGGAGGATGTTGCTACAGAGCTTAGTGCTCACCCCCTACAAACAATATTTATTCTCAGATTTCGGTTTAGATAAAGAACTCGGAGTTGATGAGCAGATAGCTTGGGAAGCGCAATTGGATGTAAGCGTGGATCCCAAGGGGGATATCTAAAATTGTTATCTTTATGTCCTAGACTAGGAGAAGTATTGTAATATAATGGATGAATGTTATTTTGTTTATTCCACTGCAAGATTAAGTCTGATTTTGAGATGTAAATGCCATGGTTTGGTATATTCTTTTGGATGATCTTATAGATATCATGTATGAAGAATGAAATTCTCTTATTCTATGGGTTGTATTAGTTACTCTCATGATGTAAATGGTTTTAAATAGTAATGCCGTCCAAGGTGGATTTTGGGGCGTTACAACTTTACACAGTCTCTTTCGTAACACAATTGATTCCTCATAATTGTGTTCATTTTGGCCCAAAACAACTCATGATTCTCATGAGTGCTTTAGAGAATTCAGCATTTATAAATTCTCACAGAAGCGGCCCCTTCTCACTCATATAGGTGACTCCTATTAAAAATATCCTGCAATATCCAAGGTATAAAAGTCATTAAAAGCATTGCTTACCCTAATAAACTCTGCAGTCAGCACTAGTTTATCATAGGAATAGGTAGGAGAGATTATCTCCTTAGTGCTTCTTTGGAATCATGCATAATTCAGTTGTCCCTTTGAACCTAGATCTTGGGATCTCCAGTCAACTAGGTTGGGTTGCCATTAAGGTGACTCTTGTGTCATAGGCTTTAGTCTCATTCCCCTCGACGTGCAATTTACTTGATGTCTCGTCAAACCTTTAGTAAGCGGATCCGCTAGATTATCTTTTGGTTTTATATAATCAATAGAAATAATCTCATTTAGGAGCAATTGTCTAACGGTCTTATGTCTGCGACGTATATGTCTAAACTTACCATTATATATGTCACTTTATGCACTAGCAGTTGCAGATGGGCTATTGCAATGTATACAAATTGCTGGCACAGGTTTATACCATATTGAAATATCTTCTAGAAATTGGTGAAGCAACTTGGCTTCCTCTCCTACTTTATCTAAAACAATAAATTCAGATTCCATTGTGGATCTGGAAATACATGTTTGCTTTGAGGATTTTCAAGATACAGCTGCACCACCAAGTGTAAAAACATAACCCCTTGTGGATTTTGTATCCTTCATATCAGATATCCAGTTTGCATCACTATACCCTTCAAGTACAGCTGGATATCTTGTATAATGCAATCCAAAATTTAGGGTATATCTTAGGTATCTAAGAACCTTGATAATTTTCTTCCAATAGTCTACTCCTGGATTGCTTGTATATCTACTCAATTTACTAACTAAGTATATTATATCCGGTCTAGTGCAGTTCACGACATACATTAGACTGCCAATGATACGAAGGTATTCCAATTATGATATGTTTTGGCCCACATTTTTTGACAAATGAAGATTTATATCAACTGGTGTTCTAACAATACTGCTTTCATCTTTGTCGAACTTCTCAAGTATTTTCTCAATATAATGTGATTGAGATAATATAAGTCCACTAGATGTTCTAAAAATTTTAATTCCTAGCATAACATCTGCAACACCCAAATCCTTCATGTCAAACTTACTGGACAACATTTTCTAGGTAGCTGTAATAATATTATTATTATTAACAAAAATAAGCATATCATCCACATATAGGCAAACAATGACATATCCATTATTTGTGTCTTTGACATAGACACATTTATCACATTCATTAATTGTGAAACCATTTGACATCATTACCTTGTCAAATTTCTCATGCCATTGTTTTGGTGCTTGTTTTAAACCATAAAGTGATTTAACAAGTCCCATCTTATCTTGTCCCGAAGAAACGAACCCTTCGGGTTGGTTCATATAAATTTTCTCATTTAAGTCACCATTTGGGAAAGCTATTTTCACATCCATTTGGTGTATCTCAAGATTATGCAACGCTGCAATAGTTATGAGTATACGAATAAATGTTATTCTCGTGACAGGAGAATATGTATCAAAGTAATCAAGACCTTCCTTTTGTTTTTAACTTTTAGCTACAAGTCTAGCCTTGTACTTATCAAATGATCAATAAGTTTTTATTTTTCTCTTGAAAATCCATTTACATCCCAATGATTTACTCCCTGGAAGAAGATCTACTAACTCCCAAGTGTGATTTTGCATGGTGGATTCAATTTCACTGTTTACAGCTTCTTTCCACTGTTTACAACTTCTTTCCACATAGGTGCTTCAGGAGTGGACATCGCTTCATTGAAGCTTTGAGACTCATTTTCTAACAAATATGTTAGAAAATCTGGACCGTAGGACTTGGAAGTCCTTGCCCTTTTTCTGCGTCTAAGTACCTCTTCACTTTTTCCATCTATAGACTCATGGTCTATAGTACTAGTTGCAGTATCATGAGTTCTTTTAAGAGAACTCTAATCACATACATTTTTACTTGGAAAGACATTTTCAAAGAATGATGCATTTTTTGACTCAATGATTGTATTGACATGTATATCAGGAATATCAGATTTATGCATGAGAAAACGATATGCAGTGATATTTATTGTATAACCAATAAATATACAATCTATAGTCTTAGGTCTTATTTTAATCCTTTTGGGAATCGGAACCATCACCTTAGCCAAACACCCCCACACTTTTAAATATTTGTAGAAAGGACTTCGACCTTTCCATAATTCATAAGGGGTTTTGTCTAACTTCTTGTGGGGTAATTTATTTAAAATATAGTTTGTTGAAAGCAAAGCTTCCCCCCCACAAGTTCTGAGGTAATTCCGAACTAATCAACATGACATTCATCATCTATTTCAATGTTCTATTTTTACGTTCAGCAATCCCATTTTGCTGAAGTGTATAAGGAGCAGAAGTTTGGTGAATAATATCATGTTCTTGACAGAAACTATCGAAATGTGCGTCATATTCACCACCTCGATCACTTCTTATTGCCTTAATCTTTTAACCAACTTGATTCTCAACCTCATTAATGCATAAATTTTTCCAATGCTTCATCTTTAGTCCTTAGCAAATATACATATCAATATCTTGTGCAATCATCAATAAACGTAACAAAATACTTTTTTTCACCTCTAGTTTGAACATATTTCAAATCACATATATCACTATGAATTAACTCTAGAGGTTCAGTACTTCTTTCAATATTATGAAATGATGCTGTAGTTAATTTTCATTCAACACATGTCTCACATTTATGATTTGCATCAATATTGAATTTAGGCAACAATTATAAATTCATTAATTTACGCAAAGTATCAAAATTAACATATCCTAATCTACCATGCAATACATTGGAAGACTCAAGTATATAAGCAGAAGATGTGTTCTTATTATTAAAATCAAATACAATTGTCATTACATTCATCTTAAAGAGTCCATCGCTCATATATCTCTTGTCTATATAAATCCCACTCTTGGTGAGTACAAATTTGTCGGACTCAAAAACCAACCTAAAACCCTTCTTACTCAACAACGATCCTGACACAAGATTCTTTCAAATTTCTAAAACATGTAACACATCATTGAGAGTAAGTTCTTTTCCGGAAGTCATCTTCAATATAACATTTCCTTTGCCTTCAACTTTGGAAGTAGAGGAATTTCTCATGAATAGTTGTTCTCCATTATTAATTGTTTCATGTGAAGAGAACATCTTTTTATCCGAACATATGTGTCTAGTGGCTCCGGTGTTCACCCACCATTCTTTGGTATTTCCCACCAAATTCACTTCGGATACTACAATAGAAAAACTCATGTTAGAAACATTTTCAGAAAGTTTTTCTACCTCGGTTATTTTGGCTTGGGCAGCCTTCCTCTTGTGGTTCTCTTGTACTTTACGACTTCGACAATCCTTTACACAATGCACTGGTTTATTGCACACAAAGTAGTTGTCTTTGAATCTTTTGGAATCACCACCCTTGGCCCCTTGTTGACTAATATACTTCATTTTCTTGTTGGTTTTATGTCCTTCTTCAATCACATGTGCCTTTGACTCCATGAAATGATTAGCAACTTTCTTTTCGGAAACTCTATTGTCCTCCTCAATCCTCAATCTCACGATCAAATTTTCAAGTTTCATTTTTTTGCGTTTGTGCTTCAAATAATTTTTGAAGTCCTTCCAATTTGGCGGTAATTTCTCAATAATTGCAGCCACTTAGAAAGATTCACTAAGCAATATCCTTTTGGCATGAATCTCATGTAGGATCACTTGAAGATCTTGAACTTGACTTATGATAGCCTTGGAATCCATCATTTTGTAGTCAAGGAATCTGCCCATAACGAATTTCTTCATTTCGACATCCTCATTCTTGTACTTTTTAACCAAGGACTCCCACAGCTCTCTAGCCGTTTTGATTGGACTATACACATTATATAATGTGTTATCCAATCCATTGAGAATATAGTTTTTGCACAAAAAATTAGAGTGCTTCCATGCATCTACCGCAGCAATAACTTGGCGGTCGGTCTCATTCTCACTACAAACAAGAGCATCCTCACGAAGAAACTTTGTAAGATTCAACGTAGTGAGATAGAATAGCATTTTCTGTTGCCATCTCTTGAAGTCGTTCCCATTGAAATTTTCGGGCTTCTCCCCATAAGACACATGAGTAGGTACAGAGATAGACACCACAAGCACAACATGATTTATAGTAGCAGAAACATTATTATCATTTGCAGTCATTTCTGATAAATAAATATTACAAAATATTCAAATTTAGGAAAATACTAACAGAGACAATCGATGTTACTGTTTAGTGTCACTGTTTCAACGTTACTGTATGGTGTCACTGTTTAAATCATACGCATAAACAAAGTCACTATTTTGTGTAACTATATCAATTTGTTGTAACTGTTTAGTGTAACCGTTTGAATTAAACACATAAACAAAACATGCAATTTTCACAAAAATTTTCAAGTCTCTTCAAAATATCACAAATTGAAAAAAAAAAAAAGTTTTAACAATTTACAATATTTTAGAACAGTTTAAAATACTAAAATATCTATCAGAAATACAACAAGCAATTATACAAATTCGAAAATCTGTCTTAAGATTGTTATTTATGGTATTCCAAATATAGTAAAATCACTTATTGAAATTTCTGACTTGAAACATGTAATGTATAACAAAACAGTAACAATCAAGTGGGAAACAGTTACACAGAAAATTGAAACAGTTACAGAAGAATTAAAACAAAACAGTTACAACAATTTTACCGAAAACTGTTACACGTAACTATTTGTTTAAACAATATAAATACTAACCCGATTACAGAACAAGAACTATTATTGAACTTTAGGTAGATCAAAGCTAGTGTTTGAAACTATGTCCTTAAGACAGATTTCGCCCCTACATACAGTACTTATGGAATATCAAGCGTCTGCCTCCCAGGATACAATGATCTTCACACGAGTCGAAGTAGTACTCCAATCTACTCGTCCAATGAACCAGAAATTGTGTTGTGTACTATCCAAATGCAGACTGTCTTAATGATGTATGAGACTGCCTTAAATGACTAAGAATGTGTTGGATGAATTGGATGCAAAATAATTATATGACTGAGTTATTTATAGAGAGAATGGTGACTGATCCGGATAGTCACCATCTGAACGGATGTAACCCAGAAGTAACATGCAACAAGAAGACACCACTTGTGTAACTGTTCTGTATGAACAGACACGACTCAAAAATTTCGGATTGATAGGAAAATACCTTCTGAACCAATACGAACAAGTACCAAAATTTAATTTTGGTTCAGAAATTCTCGCCCAATTAATTAAACAAATTTTCTCCAAAAAAGATAGGGCTTGGTCTAAATTACACCCACACCCGTACCCGAGCCTGGTCGGGCTGGGTCGTGGCGTGGCGTGGTGTGGCGGGTGGTGCGTGCGCGTGTGTGGCAGAACCGAAGGCATGTAGGCGCTCGCTCTGCTCATAAAACTGTGGTACCCCTTGGGGCCCAATCCCATAGAGCAAACTTGGCATATATATGCCTATGTAGAACTTCTTCCTCAACCAATGTGGGATTGGTGTCAAATCCCACATTGAACAACCTCTATTTTCACATTTCAAGAGGGTCACTTTTGAGCCTATTTTCTCATTCATTTCTTACTCGATTTGAGCAAGTGAGTATACTACATTATTCTCCTCACGGAGTAGAATACGAACCGACGAAAGTTTACTTAAAATAACGAACGGGTCCCACTTTAATTTAGGATCAAAGTCGATCAAAAATTCAGTTTTTACACTTAAGTAATTGTTTTTGGTCCAACAATCCCCCACATGAATGATAATGTTGACACACTATATAGAGTACATCTTTGGAAAGATCGTGCATCGAGATAAGTAGTTTTTGGCCTTGAACCTTCCCTAGTAAAAGCCCATCGGACTTACCGGCTAACTAGTGAACGTGATGCCTTGAACTATTCAGCTATTTGATAAATCAGATCGAATAGAATTCACACAGTCTCTTTCCTAACACAATTGGTTCTCATGATTGCGTTCATTTTGGCCCTGAACAACTCATGATTTTCATGAGTGCTTTAGAGAATTCAGCCTTTATAAATTCTCACAGAAGCGGCCCCTTCACACTCATATAGGTGACTCCTATTAGGAATATCTTGTAATATACCACTTGGATTTTCTAAGGAACAAAATTCATTAAAAGCATTGCTTACCCTAATAAAATCTGCAGATAGCACTAGTTTATCATTGGAATAGGTAGAAAAGATTATCTCCTTAGTGCTTCTTTTGAATCACGCATAATTCGATTGTCCCTTTGAACCTAGATCTTGGGATCTCCAGTCAACTAGGTTGGGTTTCCATTAAGGTGACTCTTGTATCATAGGCTTTAGTCTCATTCCCCTCGATGTGAAATTTACTTGCTCTCTCGTCAAACCTTTAGTAAGCGGATCCGCTAGATTATCCTTTGGTTTTTATATAATCAATAGAAATAATCCCATTTGAGAGCAATTGCCTAACGATATTATGTCTACGACGTATATGTCTAAGCTTACCATTATACATGTCACTCTGTGCACTGCCAATTACAAATTGGTTATCGCAATGTATACAAATTGTTGGCACAATTTTAGGTCATATTGGAATATCCTCTAGAAATTGGCGAAGCCACTCAGCTTCCTCTCCAGCTTTATCTAAAACAATAAATTCAGATTCTATTGTGGATCTGGCAATGTATGTTTGCTTAGAGGATTTTCAAGATACAACTTCACCACCAAGTGTAAAAACATAATCACTTGTGAATTTTGTAACCTTCATATCAGATATCAAGTTTGCATCACTATACCCTTGAAGTACAGCTGGATATCTTGTATAGTGCAATCCAAAATTCAGGGTATATCTTAGGTATCTAAGAACCCTGATAATTGTCTTTCAATGGTCTACTTCCGGATTACTCGTATATCTCCTCAATTTATTAATTGAGTATGCTATGTCCGGTCTAGTGCATTTCATTACATACATTAGACTGCCAATTATATGAGAGTATTCCAAATGTGGTATGCTTTGGCTAGTATTTTTAGACAAATGAAGATTTATATCAATTGGTGTTCTAGCAATACTGCTTTCATCTTTGTCGAACTTCTCAAGTATTTTCTCAATATAATGTGATTGAGATAATATAAGTCCACCAGATGTTGTAGAAATTTTAATTCCTAGTATAACATCTGCAACACCCAAATCCCTCATATCAAACTTACTGGACAACATTTTTTTGGTAGCTGTAATAATATTATTATTACTACCTAAAATAAACATATCATCCACATATAGGCAAACAATGACATATCCATTATTTGTGTCTTTGACATAGACACATTTATCACATTCATTAATTGTGAAACCATTTGACATCATTACCTTTTCAAATTTCTCATTCCATTGTTTTGGTGCTTGCTTTAAACCATAAAGTGATTTAACAAGTTTACACACCTTCTTTTCTTGTCCCGGAGAAACGAACCCTTCGGGTTGGCCTATATAAATTTTCTCTTTTAAGTCACCATTTAGGAAAGCTGTTTTCATATCCATTTGGTGTATCTCAAGATTATGCAACGCTGCAATAGTTATGAGTATACGAATATATGTTATTCTCATGATAGGAAAAAATGTATCAAAGTAATCAAGACCTTCCTTTTGTTTGTAACCTTTAGCTACAAGTCTAGCCTTGTACTTATCAAGTGATCAATAAGTTTTCATTTTCCTCTTGAAAATTCATTTACACCCCAATGGTTGACTCCCTAGAGGAAGATCTACCAACTCCCATGTATAATTTTGCATGATGGATTCAATTTTACTACTTACAGCTTCTTTCCACATAGGTGCTTCAGGAGTGGACATCGCTTCATTGAAACTTTGAGGCTTATTTTCTAACAAATATGTTAGAAAATCTGGACCACAGGACTTGGAAGTTCTTGCCCTCTTACTCCGTCTAAGTGTCTCTTCATTTTTTTTTATCTATAGACTCATGATCTATATTACTAGTCGCAATATCATGAGTTCTTTTAAGAGAACTCACATAACATATATTTTTACTAGGAAATACATTTTCAAAGAATGATGCATTTCTTGACTCAATAATTGTATTGACATGTATATCATGAATATCAGATTTATGCATGAGAAAACGATATGCAGTGATATTTATTGCATAACCAATAAATATACAATCTATAGTCTTAGGTCCTATTTTAATTCTTTTGGGAATAGAAACCATCACCTTAGCCAAACACCCCCACACTTTTAAATATTTCTAGGAAGGACTCTGACCTTTCCATAATTCATAAGGGGTTTTGTCTAACTTCTTGTGGGGTAATTTATTTAAAATATACTTTACTGAAAGCAAAGCTTCCCCCCCACAAGTTTTGAGCTAATCCAGAACTAATCAACATGACATTCATCATCTCTTCCAATGTTCTATTTTTACGTTCAGCAATCCCATTTTGCTGAGGTGTATTAGGCGTAGAAGTTTGGTGAATAATACTTTGTTCTTGACAGAACCTATCGAAAGGTGCGTCATATTCACCATCTCGATCACTTCTTATTGCCTTAATTTTTTTGCTAAGTTGATTCTCAACCTCATTCTTATAATGCATAAATTTTTTGAATGCTTCATCTTTAGTCCTTAACAAATATACATAGTAATATCTTGTGCAATCATCAATAAACGTAACAAAGTACTTCTTTCCACCTCTAGTTTGAACATATTTCAAATCACATGTATCACTATGAATTAACTCTAGAGGTTCAGTACTTCTTTCAATATTATGAAATGATGCTGTAGTTAATTTTCATTCAACACATGTCTCACATTTATGATTTGTATCAATATTGAATTTAGGCAACAATTATAAATTCATTAATTTACGCAAAGTATCAAAATTAACATGTCTTAATCTACCATGTCATACATTGGAAGACTCAAGCATATAAGAAGAAGATGTGTTCTTATTATTAAAATCAGATACAATTGTCATTACATTCATCTTAAAGAGCCAATTGCTCATATATCCCTTGCCTAAAATCCCACTCTTGGTGAGTACAAATTTGTCGGACTCAAAAGTCAACCTAAAACCCTTCTTACTCAGCAACGATCCTGACACAAGATTCTTTCGAATTTCTGAAACATGTAACACATCATTGAGAGTAAGTTCTTTTTCGGAAGTTATCTTCAATATAACCTTTCCTTTGCCTTCAACTTTGGAAGTAGAGAAATTTACCATGAATAATTGCTTCATACAAAGAGAACATCTTCTTATCCGAACATATGTGTCTAGTGGCTTTGGTGTCCACCCACCATTCCTTGGTATTTCCCACCAAATTCACTTCGGATACTACAACAGAAAAACTCATGTTCGAAAAATTTTCAGTAATTTTTTCTACCTCAGTTATATTGGCTTGGGCAGCCTTCCTCTTGTGGTTCTCTTATGCTTTACAGCTTCGACAATCCTTTGCACAATGCCCTGGTTTATTACACACAAAGCAGTTGTCTTTGAACCTTTTGAAATCACCACCCTTGGCCCCTTATCTTTGACTCCATGGAATGATTAGCAACTTTATTTTCGGAGACTCTATTATCCTCCTCAATCCTTAATCTCATGATCAAGTCTTCAAGTTTCATTTTTTTGCGTTTGTGCTTCAAATAATTTTTTATGTCCTTCCAATTTGGTGGTAATTTCTCAATAATTGCAGCCACTTGGAAAGATTCACTAAGCAACATCCCTTCGGCATGAATCTCATGTAGAATCACTTGAAGATCTTGAACTTGACTTATAATAGTCTTGGAATCCACCATTTTGTAGTCAAGGAATCTGCCCACAACGAATTTCGTCATTCTGGCATTCTCCGTCTTGTATTTTTTATCCAAGGACCCTCATAGCTCTCTAGCCATTTTTATTGGACTATACACATTATATAATGTGTTATCCAATCCATTGAGGATATAATTTTTGCACAAAAAATCAGAGTACTTCCATGCATCTACTGCAGTAATAACTTGGCGGTCGGTCTCATTCTCACTACAAACAGGACCATCCTCACGAAGAAACTTTGCAAGATTCAACATAGTGAGATAGAATAACATTTTCTGTTGCCATCTCTTGAAGTCGTTCCCATTGAACTTTTCGAACTTCTCCCCATAAGATACATGAGTAGGTACAAAGATAGGCACCACAAGCATAACATGATTTATAGTAGCAGGAACATTATTATCATTTGCAGTCATTTCTGATAAACAAATATTACAAAATATTCAAATTTAGGAAAATACTAACAGAGACAATCTATGTTACTATTTAGTGTCACTGTTTCAACGTTATTGGATGGTGTCACTATTTTAAAACATACGCATAAACAAAGTCACTATTTTGTGTAACTATATCAGTTTGGTGTAACTATTTAGTGTAACCATTTGAACTAAACACATAAACATAACATGCAATTTTTCACAAAATTTTTTAAGTCTCTTCAAAATATCACAGATTGAAAAAAAAAATTTAAGTTTTAACATTTTGCAATATTTTAGAACAGTTTAAAATACTAAAACATCTATCAGAAACACAACAAGCAATTATACAAAGTCGGAAATTTGTCTTAAGATAGTTATTTGTGGTATTCCAAATATAGTAAAATCACTTATTGAAATTTCTGACTTGAAACATGTAATATATAACAAAACAGTAACAATCAAGTGCGAAACAGTTACACAGAAAATTGAAATAGTTACAGAAGAATTAACAAAATAGTTACAACAATCTTACCGAAACAGTTACACATAACTGTTTGTTTAAACAATATAAATACTAACCCGATTGCAGAACAGGAACTACTATTGAACTTTAGGTAAATCAAGGCTAGTGTTTGACACTATGTCCTTAAGACTGATTTCGCCCCCACATACGGTACTTATGGAATATCATGCGTCTGCCTCCCAGGATACAATGATCTTCACACGAGTAGAAGTAGCACTCCAATCTACTCATCCAATGAACCAGAAATTGTGTTGTGTACTCTCCAAATGCATACTGTCTTAATGATGTATGAGACTGCCTTAAATGACTAATAATGTGTTGGATGAATTGGATGCAAAATGATTATGTGACTGAGTTATTTATAGAGAGAATGGTGACTGATCTGGATAGTCACCATCTGAACGGATGCAACCCACCAGTAACATGCAGCCAGAAGACACCACTTGTGTAACTGTTCTGTATGAACATACACAACTCAAAATTTTGGACTGATAGGAAAATACCCTTTGAACCAGTACGAACAGGTACCGAAATTTAATTTCGATTCAGAAATTCTCGCCTAATTAATTAAACAAATTTTCTCCAAAAAAAATAGGACTTGGTCTAAATTACACCCACACCCGAGCTCGACCCTACCGGGCCGGGTCATGGCGTGGCGTGGCGGACGACGCGTGCACGTGTGTGGTAGAACCGAAAGCATGTAGGCATTTGCTCCGCTCATAAAACTGTGGTACCCCTTAGGGCCCAATACGAACACACAAAAATTTACTCGAAATAACGAACGGGTCCCACTTTAATTTTGGCTCAAAGTCGACCAAAAATATAGTTTTTACACTTAAGTAACTGTTTTGAGAAACCGTTTTTGGTCCAACAAAATCCACAATAATTATAGAGATTGGATTGAATATAATTGAAGCATATAAGAAAATTTCACTCTGTCATCCCTAAATTCCGTTGAAGCAAAAATAATGTCAATTTCAAATCACAAACTATAACCACTAAACAACAAAAACATAACCAGACTTTCGTTGTCATCATCCTATGAATAACACTAGTAGACAAAGAAAGAAGATATCAAACTCAGGCATGTTAATACGCTGAAAGAACTTTAATTCAAATGGACTAAATTCAAACTCATATTAAAATAAAAGATATTACCTGCAACCAAATTCTCAAACTCATTAAAATAAAAATGTAACAAAAACTCGTTAGAATTGTTATTGTACGCATGTACAACAAAAGAAGACACATAAACATATAAATCAGATTTGAAGCTTTAACATCTATAAGGGATTAAATAATGAAATACCTTAATTAAAAATGAATTGTGTCGAAATAGAGGGAAAGGGGGGCAGGGAGCTTCGGGGTGGGGGGTGAATGAGAGAGACAGTGAGAGGAATGAGAGAAGTAGAGTTAGAGAAAAAAAAGAAGAGAAATCCGGTGCCAATGGCGGTGGCTGGCGTCGTTGGCGAGGTTTGGCAGTGAGTTTTTCGCTAGGGAATAGAAGGTGGGAGAGAAGCGGAAAGAGAAGAGGGAGGGATAGAGGATATGTATTGAAGGAGAAAACAAGGGGATGGACGAAAGAGTTTAGGGCAGAAAACATGGAGGGAGTTAAATAAATCATATCGCAAAGGTTTGTGGCCATATTAATTTGATAATTATATATACAATTTATGTGATTGAAAAGACATAAAAAAAGGAAAGTAAATATATGAGATCGCATTATTAAAGTCAAATTTGAGTGATTCAAAAAACTCAAAAAAAGAAAAGAAAAGTAAATATATCAGATCGCACCATTAACGTCAAATTTGTGTGATTGAAGAGACTCAAATAAGGAAAGTTATGGGCGTGGAAAAAAATTTTGAGGATCAATTAGGTTCGTCGATTGAATAACTCTAAAATGATCTGAGCCGCGAAAAGTTCAAGACAAATTAAGGATTTGAAATCACTTGTCCCTTATTATATAGATGTCATATTCAGTCAATCTATTAAATTTTCATTAATTATTTATGGGTCATGTTTATGAATAGACACAAACTTTACTCACACAAATTATTGATAACAATTAATTATTTTCTTATCTTGATGCAATTTTTATTGAATTGCTATAATTTGTAGATGGTGTATGTACAACTCTAATCCTGGTCCCTAGTTATTTACACGATGAAATATTTTTTTTATATGCATATTATTAGATTTGGTAGATGCGAACATAAATTACTTAATTTTAATAGTAAAATAGAATTGACACTTGAATGCAACGATTAATGTTGAGTGATTTATAGAGGTACATGTCGATTAATACCTCATATTAATTGATCATATGATATTTAATTATGAGAATTTGTTATAATATCCTAGTTTAGAAAATTATATGGGTTAAGATGGATGGTTGGCACCAAAGTGGTCAATTCATTGAAATTTGTAGATTGTTCTTATGATTTTGCTACGAGATGGTCTCTAAATTATAATATACAATTACCTACCCAAAGGAGGTTATTGTGTGTTGAAATTTTTTAGAGATGTCATGAAACATGGAATTGGAGGTGCAATAGTCTAGAAGGTCTATCTGCCCAAATGAGATAGATTTTTTGAAACTTGAGTATTTTCATTGATTAGTTTCATGAAAGAGAGGACCGACATCATATTGTATTCTCTGCCCAAATGGGAGTTTATAGTGATGTATTTGGACTCTCTTAACAAAATGTGGCTTACTATGCTTAAAGCATATTTTATTTATTTATTTTCCAATTTTGCTAACTATTTTGTATTATTGTTACCTTAAACAATCTCTTTTGCTATGAGTAATAATAATTCAAACATTGAGGTCCTGACTGGTTCTAATTATAAGAGATGGAAGCAAGATATTGAGTTTGCCCTAGAAATTGATGATATAGATTGAGCCTTGTAAGAGAATAAAACTCCTAAACCTACGAGTGAGTGATCCCTTGAAGTAAAAGAAATTTATGCAAAGTGGAAGAAATCTAATCAGTTCAGTATAATTGTCATGAAAAGGTTTGTCAATTAATTAAATTACTAAAAATTATATTTAATTAACTTCTTTTTATCCTTGAGATCTTACTATTCAACTTATTTTTCATGTCGGATAATTAAATTCACTTGTAGGGTTTGACATGGATAAAACTAATGAACTTTCTTAAGAGGACATCATCAACCCATTTAAATTATGGGATATGATTTCCTTTAATAATTAATTTTTACCATACAAAAAATATCATCTCTAAATTCACTGAGTTTGTTGACTCAAATATGAATCTCACTATTTGATTAATTAAATAATAATCATTATATGCATGTGTTCATTAAATATCTCAAGATTAAGAGTTTAAATTATTATAATAATTATGAGGTATTTATTTTCTTTTTTAGTCAATAAAAAAATAATAACTACAATAACGGTCATGTTCATTACACAAAGTGTACTAGTGCAATAATCAGAGACATCAGACTATCTTTTATAGTCACGACAAACTATGTTCGAAAATTGCACTACAATCTTGTTGCCGGCATGTTCAATTCCATCTAAAACCTTGAACCTTTACTCATATCATACAAGAATCCGATAATTTGATCTTTTATGTATAAGCTGAGCTCTACATACCAGATTATCTACAATGTAAAATAAAACACACATATGCATCGAATATATTTAATAGGGTTAATTGTACTGAAGGTTCCTAAAGTATGGAGTTTGTCTCATTTTAGTCCTCAATATTTTCATTGCATTATTTTAGTCCATAAAGTATTGAATATATTTCTATATGGTCCTTCAAGTAGACACCGTCTAGATTGCTAATGATTTTTTATTATAAACTTGTCGCTTAATACCTAAATATAGACAAAAAATAATTTTGATAGCTCTTAAACAATAAGAAAAATGTGTAATATAGGTATTTTTTGACAAAAATTTGGATAGCTCAAGATTAAAACTGTGTAATTTAGGTAAATATTTAGCCAAAATTTGAGTATAAATTTAGTCAAGAGTTATCCACATTATTTTTTTGTCCATATTTAAGTATCGCGTGATAAGTTTGTGATAAAAAATCGTTAGCAATATGAACGTTGTTTGCTTGAGGGACTATATAGAAATACTAGTCATTATCCGTGCTTGAAGGCACTATATAACACACAACAAAAATCGCAAGTAATTACCCAACTTGAAAAAGAAAATGGCCCAAAAAAATTCATACCAATTCTTTTAAAATGACCTGAAATATATTGTCAACCTTATCCTCCATATATAAAACTATCACAAAAATGTATAAAAAACTCCCCAAAACAACACCTCATATACAAATATTTCAGAAAAAAATACTAAAGGAACCTAATAAAATTTATAATTTTTAAGTAATAAATAAAATTTTGCTCATTTATAAGACGTATGAATTTATCTCCATTGTCACCATTTAACCCAATAACACAACATCATTATAAACTCAATCACCAAATTTGCAATCCACCCCATGTAATAAATACCTCAAGCAAAAACAAACAAATACTAACAAAACATACTACTAATAAATAAAATGTATCACTAATGAAATAAAAATTGCAACCATCTATATAATAAAACTAAGTTCCCAAATACTTTCAAAAAAAAAAAATTTACTATCTGAAATTCCACCGGCTTCCAAAATAATGTATACAGCCTGTAAAAAAAAAAATTATATTTAAATGTTTTCTCATTCTTTAAAAACATACAATTTTTTTTAATTCATCCACATTCAAATAATAAAAAGAGATAGGGGAGAGTGTTTGTTTAAGACATAGGAAAGAGAAAAAGAGATAGTTATATGAGAGATGAGCGTTAGAGTTAAGTCCAATTTAAAAGAGATATGAGATAGAGATAGGAGAGAGAGAGTTATATGAGTGATATATAGGGTGTGTGTTTAAAAGACATATGAGAGAGAGAGAATGAGATGAGTGAGTGTGTGTTTAAGACATCTAAGAAATAGGAGAGAGAGAGAGAGAGTTATATGAGAGATGGGATCGTTAAAGTTAAGTCCAATTGGAATCGTCGGATCAATAATCGTCAAGAGATCTGACCCGCGAAAAGCTAAAGACAAAGAAATCTAGCTACTTTATTATATAGATATTCAATACTTCAGGTATCAAAATGATGTCATTGAAACATTGGAGACCAAAATGAGACAAACTCCAAATTTTGGGGACCTTCCAATTAATCATATTTAATATAATGCAAACATTTTACCCATACAGATTCTTATTAAAATAGAAAATGAAGAACTTTTATTAAATAATAAACTAAGTTTCACTACAAAAAACAAACTTTTAGTATATAACTCTCTCATGAATAACCCTAGAGGACCAATGTTATGACCGAGAAAGCAAAAAATGGTAAAAATAAAATTGAAAGGTGTGGATCCACCCTAAATGCTCCAGTTTGGAGAGTTTTAGTGCAACAGAAAGAAGAAAAAGAGGATTGAGATAAGGAAGAAGAGGCGTACCAAAGTTCTTGAGTTTCTTGGAAACGTGCTAAAATGGAGTGGAGAAGGGGCATTTAAATACTGACCCCTACAACAGAGCTTTGGTAGTTACGTTTGCACGCCTCAGGTTCCCGCTTCCCTACGGATAAATACATTAAATGTAGGATGTGTGCAAGTCACGCTGAGCTAAATTGGGGGCAACTGACAATAGCACGAGGAGCTCGGTAGCTCGGCCACGCCCTATCTTGCCAACTCCACAGTGATACAGCTCGTTAGCTTGCTAATATCTAGTCTGACAGAGTCCTATCTCCTTACGGCTTCGATGAATTCAACTCAGCTAAGACTCCTACTCCAACTAAGAGTCCACTCCCACTCCCACTGCACCACTGGTACCACCTCAATTCAAATCCAAGATAAGAATCCTCCAATGGCCTAATCAATTGACCTATAAAAAGAGAAAGCTGGAAACCATCAAGGTAAGCCATTCTAACTCTAGTTTCAGATTATCCTTCTTCAATTCCTTTCTAACTTAAGCATCGAAAGGCCCTCCGGAGCCCCTCTGGCTTTCGACTTGTTGTTTCAAGTATTGTCCTTGGTCGATCAAAGCATGATTTTAGTCAACCACGTGCTTGGAGCTCAATGTGCATTTTTTGCATCATCACTATTAGTTACCACTAGACTGTCCCGTGTCCTTTCAAAACCCTAGATTGGGACACGAATAACAAAATCTTTACATTTTATTCTTGTTCTTTCTTTTGGCCATTGGTGGACGCATTGTCTTATTTTTTCGAAGAAAGTAGACAAAATAGTTGTCACACCCCAATTTTCATTAAAACGCGATTTAATAATTAAAAAGTGATATTTAATTTAAATTCTCTTGCCAGTTTACAATAATAATTGAATAAAATGAAACATTTGGTTTTATCAAAAGATATTTTTTTTCAAAAATTTCAGCAGAGTTTCTTTTTAAAATCGGGCTTCCAACTAGCTAGTAAGAACATCCATGCGAGAACATAACATAATTTAAACTAACTAAACGTCCACAACATGCCATCATAAAAAATATAATCCAACTAAATCTGGGGTGGCAATTAGAAGTAGGGGTGCAACTCGGGCGGGTTGAATAGTCAACCCTAGCCCAACCCTAGGTATACAATCTTCAACCCTAACCCTAACCCTAACCCTAACCCTGACCCTACCTCGGGCTGAGGGACTCAACCCAAGCACTGGCCGAGTTTAATTCGAGCGGGCTCGGGTTGAATTCGGGTTAATGATTTCGGGCTAATTTCGGGTTATTTTACGGGTTTAATTCCGGTTGAGTTCGGGTTGAGCCCAAAATAAGCTTGTTGTTCTAAACCTGATGCATTGTCCCACAATCCAGCTGCAGCATACATGCTTACTAGAACCACATAGTTTACTGACTTCTCAGGTTCTATATTAAATAGGTGTCTGACTGCAATTTCTCCAATAAACATATTGCCATAGTTACTACATGCCCCAAGAATGGAACCCCAAAGTGAGGCATTAATTAGGGTTGAACCCGCTTATTAAATCGGGTTGAGCCCGATTTTAATACTTGGGTTCAACCCGTGAACCCGATGGCTCAACCCGAGGCCCGCCCAAATTAAATTCGTGTTGAGGTTTTTTGAACCAAGCCCAACCCAGGTATTAAAAACCCTAGCCCAAGCCCTAATTTTTTCGGTTGGGCTCGGGTTGAAATCAGGTTAGCCCGCCCAAGTTGCATCCCTAATTAGAACCCACGAAGTCCTCCCAAACCCAGATACATTGTGAGACCCGATTACGCATTACATGCATATTAACATAATTTTGTGGGTTAAATTACAATTATGTGAAATTATTAAAGGGTCAATTAAATTAAATCTTTCATAGCCATGATGTGTGTGAGCATACATTGGGTATGTGGACCTCATTAATGATGTATTAGTGAGACCCATTTATAGCAATTTTATGTGTGAAAATATTAGTGGGTCGATTTCGAAATCATTTAAAAACTTGGGGGGAGGCAAGTGAAATTAACACATTAAAAATGTGACACCTTTACATGTGTTGGCATAAAAATATATGTATAGATATAAGTGTGTCGTATGTGTGTGTGGGTATGTGCCGTGTGTATGTGTGTGTGTGTTTTAAGTTGTAAGGTGTGTGTGCGTTAAGTAAAATATAAATATGTGTGTGTGGGTGTTTAACATAACAAAGTGTGTGTGTGTGTGTGTTCTGGTTGCTGAAGCCGAAACAGAGAGTGAGTGACTGTGAGCAAGAGAGAAAGGGGGAAAAAGGAAAGGAAGAAAGGAAAAAAAAAAAAAATAGATGTGTGTGGTCCTCTGAGCCGAGACTAAGGAGGAGAGAGGGAAAAAGAATCAAGGGTCAGTGGGTGTTTTAGTACCAACCGAGAGGAAAAAAAAAAGGTATATAGATTAATTTTAAGCATGTTTATGTGATTAATTTTAGTATGTACGTAAATATGGGGTCTGTTTTATTTACAATTAGTGACTGTTTTAATTTAAGTCCATGTACTGTTTTGCTTAATTTTAATTTTAATGGACTGTTTTAATTTAATTTCATGAGCTGATTTAAATTCATGTCAAAACAGATTTTGTATGGGTGTAATTAAATATATTTAGCATAATTAACTTGCTGTTAAAAATGGGTTCCAAAAGGTGATGAACCTAAAGGTGAGAAAAATATGGGAAAGGGCTAGTTGAGATGTTCGGTATGTTTTGAGGGCTAGGTTGGAACCAAAATTGTGGGAGTGAAATGAGCGGTTTAAAAGCTCAATTAGGGGCTGATTTGCAATGGTTAAATGTGTAGGTAAACTTAAGTGTAGCGGTCTCAAAAGAAACGTACGATAGGAATTAGAAATGGACGCCGGTAACGCCAAAACCCTAATTTCGAAATGTTATTATCACATGTGTGAATTTTGGTCCGAACGACCTGAAATTTTGCAGGCTGCATTTTTAATGATGTTTGATGTGATAATGCGACTTTCGAATGTAAATGACTATAATGTCCGGTGCGAAATGTACGAAATGCCGAAAGTGCGATTTTTAGGATTCAGGGTCGAAATATGTGAAAATGGACCCCCGGTCAATGTGTTTGACCTACTTAATCCTAATTATGATTAATGTGAGTGATTTTGAATATTTGGGGAGGAAATGTGATCCCTAGAATAAAAGTGCTAATGTGTGAGTGGATAGTGCGGTAACCGGAGTTACCGGGGCACTTTGGGGTGCATCACTTTGCATGTATTAGTGCATAATTAATTATTATGTGTGATAAACATATTGATATTGAAATTACAAATGTGTTAGGTGGAACAGGTGAGACTGTCGGTGTTGGAACAAATACGGTAACACCGGAAGGATCTACCGATAGGACCGAAGGGTCGTAGATCTGTATATTTGAGGTGGGTGTATATCTGTATATGTTTTAGAAATGCTATTATAAGATGATAGTAAATGATAGAATTTAATAGTATTTCTCCAGGATTATGTGCTATGTGCTTATGTGATTGAATGATGTTTTGTACTGTGTATTGTGTATTGTGGAATGTGGCGTACTGTTTGAGAAAGGGGCGTCGATGCCTGATCACTGGGCGTGCAGTGGTGTGCTAGCACTGAGGTGTTCCCGGGAGGTTCGGGAGACATGGATCCATGTGGGATCGATTACCCGATGAGGGGTAGTATGGTTGTGATGTGACTTGTGAATTCTCTGGAATTGGATTGATGTTGTTGTTTGATACGTGTATCTACGTAGTAGCTACCTACTTCAGTGTATTACTATCATTTTCATTTCATATACCGCATGTATACTCACTGAGCGCGTGGTTTAGCTCACACCCCTATAGTTCTTCTTTTTCAGGTACCGTAGAAAAAGATGCAGACCAGTCCACTGTCCGGTCGATAGAGTCTTGAATAATGTTAGGGTAACATCACTCAGGTTGAGTGTCGGTATAACTAATTGCTAAGGTTGTATTATATTTGTGAAAGATTATTATGTCAGGTAAATAGTATATATTTGTAAACAGACTCAACAAGCATACTTTGTAATGTATGCTATGTGGGTATGGGATTTTGTATATGTCTATAACCTGGGAAACAAACAATTGGTACATGTGTTTTTTTGTATATGGTACAGGTTATGAGACAGGTTTTTACCATCATGCTTATTGATTAAGGTGATGGGTGGTGTTGTTGCACCTGTGGAATTATTTAATGTTTGATTAGTCCAGATTATACATATATATAAACAGGTGTATCCAAAACCTAGTCGCGTCTCATCCTTGGGAGACCGGGATGGGGCGTGACAATTAAGTTGGTATCAGAGCTAAAGGTTATAGTTCAGTAGTCGAGTTGAGTCTAGTGTGACAGTGGACTTAGGAATTGGTCTGTTTAGGTGGGGTGTTAGAGGTCCGTGTGAGTGTGTGGAATATATACTGCATGCTATCATGACCTATATGCGATATTCACATTTATTACAGTGATACATGGAGGGAGAAGGGTCATCTGCTAGGGCAGGAGATAGGAGAAAACGACCTCAAGTGGAGGAGGAACCGGGTGATAAGGAGGCTAGACAATTGTGGGAGGCAGCAGCTAAGTACTTTGAGCAACAAACAACGCGAGTGGAAACAATAAAGCCCAGGGGTACATTGTATGAACAGTTTAAAAAGCTTGATCCACCAATATTTACGGGACTGCAGGTCCATTAGAAGCAGAGAATTGGTTACGACGCATCGAAAAGATATTCAGAGTAATGGGAGTCGGTGAGGAGGATAAATTATTGTTGGCCACTTTTATGTTAGCGGAGGAGGCCCAGTATTGGTGGGAGGCTATGGAGAGAGCATTGCTGCCAATATGCACTGAAGGGGAGGCCAGTACAGTTCCCAGAGTTCCCACGTGGCGGCAGTTTACAGATGCCTTTGACAAGAAGTATTTTCCCTCGAGTTATCGATATCAGAAGCAGAATGAATTTTTACATCTGCAGCAGGGGAATCAGACAGTGTTGGAATATGAGGGTAAATTTAGTACTTTATCTAGATTTATGCCTTCTATTGTCGCAGATGAGGGGGAAAGATGTAGAAGATTCCAGATGGGGCTAAATTATAATATTAGATCCCGTGTGTCAATGCTGGAATTAACCACATTTTCAGACTTATGCAGCAAAGCCCTGATTGTGGAAGCTGATTTGAAGGAGATAGAAAGTGCAAGTGAACAGGCAAAGAGGGGAAGATATGAGCCAAGTGGACAGAGTTCCAAGGGAGGTTTCTTTAGCAGAGCTTGGAGAGGAATGTTTCCGAAGGGTGCAAGTAAACAGAAATCAGGAGTTCCATTCCAGAGTCGAGGACAGGGAGTGAGTGGATCATCTTCATTTGCACCGGGTCGAGTGATGGGACAGTCTCGGGGGAGTACAGTTACTTGTTACCGATGCGGGCAGATTGGGCACATTGTACGGAACTGTCCTATGGGAGGACCAGGACTTGCTATGTCACGCCGTTGCTTTTTATGTGGTCAGGAGGGACATATGCAGAGGGATTGTCCACAATACTCTGCCCAGAGTTCATCGATGGGCAGTGCATCTTCGGTGTTCCGAGGAGCAGCGAGTGGCAGAGGTCGAGGACGAGGAGGTAGTACTGGAGGTGGCACTAGAGGTAGCGGTGCTGGTGGCAGTGGACCGAGTGGACCTGAGGCTGGAGGTCGTGTTTTTGTACTTACCCAGCGGGATGCTCAGGCGACCCCAGAGGTGGTCACAGGTATGATCTCTTTTTTTGGTCAACAGGCACGAGTACTCATAGATTCGGGTGCCACACTATCATTTATATCACTACCATTCTCCATGCATGTTAATAGACCACCTACTCCGTTAGACTGTGGATTGACTATAGCTACTCCCACGGGTGAATGTGTGACGACCAGGGTAGTATATAGGGAGTGCTTAGTACAGATTGGTAATAGAGAATTGCCTGCAGATCTGTTACCTTTGGACTTCCAAGATTTTGATTTGATTTTAGGAATGGATTGGTTGTCTGCTTATCATGCTACCATTGACTGTTTTCGTAAGGAGGTGGTATTTAGAATTCCACATGTTCCTTTGTTTCGATTTTTTGGGGAACGACGCCCTGAGCCAAGGAATTTGATATCAGCAATTAAAGCCAGGAAATTACTCAGGAAAGGATGTTATGGGTATTTGGCTTATGTGAAAGATACTCAGAGAGATACTCCTGAATTGAAGAATATTTCTGTGGTTAACGAATTTGCTGATGTGTTTCCTGAGGAGTTACCAGGGTTACCAGTGGATCGGGAGGTGGAATTTGTTATTGAGCTTGTGCCAGGAACTGGTCCCATATCCATGACTCCATACAGGATGGCTCCGGCTGAATTAAAGGAACTCAAAGTGCAATTGAAGGATTTGTTAGAACGAGGATTTATACGGCCTAGTGTATCTCCTTGGGGTGCACCAGTGCTATTTGTCAAGAAGAAAGATGGCACTATGAGATTATGCATCGATTACAGACAGCTAAATAGGGTGACTATCCGAAACAAGTACCCATTGCCACGTATCGATGATTTGCTGGACCAGTTACAGGGTGCCCGAGTATTTTCAAAGATTGATCTTCGATCAGGGTATCATCAGTTGAAAGTCAGGGATAGTGATATTTCGAAGACTGCTTTTCGGACCAGGTATGGGCACTATGAGTTTCTGGTGATGCCATTTGGTGTAACTAATGCTCCTGCTGTATTTATGGATCTGATGAACCGAGTATTTCAGCCATATCTTGATTCATTTGTGATAGTGTTTATTGATGATATATTGATCTACTCCCGTAGTATAGAGGAGCATATGCAACATTTGAGGGTGGTACTACAAACATTGAGAGATAGGCAATTATTTGCCAAATTCAGTAAATGTGAATTTTGGTTAGACAGGGTGGTGTTTTTGGGGCATGTAGTTTCTGGTGATGGTGTATGTGTTGACCCAGCTAAGATTGATACAGTAGTTAACTGGGAGAGACGAGGACAGTGACAGAAATTCAGAGTTTTCTGGGTTTGGCAGGTTGCTATCGGAGGTTTGTACAAAATTTCTCCATTATAGCTATGCCTCTAACCCGATTGACTCGGAAGGGAGTGAAATTTGAGTGGTCTGATAGATGCGAGCAGAGCTTTCAGGAGCTAAAGACCAGATTGACGACTGCACCAGTATTGACCATTCCGTCAGGTAATGAAGGGTTCGTGGTTTATAGTGATGCCTCACATCAAGGGTTGGGTTGTGTGTTGATGCAACATGGTAAGGTGGTCGCTTATGCCTCCAGACAGCTAAAACCCCATGAGTGCAATTATCCTACCCATGATCTAGAGCTTGCAGCTATTGTGTTTGCCCTGAGGTTATGGAGACATTTTCTATATGGGGTTACGTGTGAGATTTATACTGATCATCAGAGTCTGAAATATCTGTTCACCCAGAAAGAGTTGAACCTCAGACAGCGGCGTTGGATTGAGCTTATTAAAGATTATGACTGCACGATTCATTACCAGCCAGGAAAAGCAAATGTTGTGGCGGATGCGTTGAGTCGGAAATCATCACACAGATTGGCTAGTTTACGAGTGATTCAAAGAGGTTTATTTGTTGATTTGAAATCTTTGAGGGTGCAGTTGGGGATAGGAGATACTACAACTTTACTTGCTACACTGACTTTGAGACCAGTGTTGGTGGACAGGATCAAAGAGGCACAACCGTTTGATCGCCAGATTGAGAAATTGAAGAAAGAGGTGAAGACTGGGGTGAAGACTGATTTTATTGTTGATAGTGCTGATGTTTTATTATTTGGATCTCGATTGTGTGTACCTAACGATGCAGGGTTAAAAAGAGAGATTCTGGAGGAAGCCCATAGTTCAGCATATGCTATGCATCCAGGTAGTACAAAGTTGTATCGTGACCTGCGAGAACATTATTGGTGGTCTGGAATGAAACGAGAGATAGCTGAGTTTGTGGCTCGATGTTTGATTTGTCAGCAGGTGAAGGCTGAACATCAGAGACCAGCCGGGTTATTACAGCCTCTACCGATTCCAGAGTGGAAATGGGAGCATATCACTATGGATTTTGTGAGTGGTTTGCCCCGTACGCAAAAAGGACATGAAGCCATTTGGGTGATCGTTGATAGGTTGACAAAGTCTGCTCATTTTCTAGCTATTAAGATGTCCTATGCTCTTGACAGATTAGCTAGATTATATATTGATGAGATTGTGAGATTACATGGTGTGCCTGTATCTATTGTCTCTTACAGGGATCCACGTTTTACTTCAAGGTTTTGGCCTAGCTTACAAACTGCATTGGGCACTACTTTGAAGTTTAGTACAGCATTCCACCCACAAACAGATGGACAGACGGAGCGTACTATTCAGACATTGGAGGACATGCTGAGAGCTTGTGTCATGGACCTTAGAGGTAACTGGGATGATTATTTGCCTTTGGTTGAATTTGCTTATAATAACAGTTACCAGAGTTCAATTGAGATGGCACCATATGAAGCTTTGTATGGAAGGAAGTGTAGGACCCCAGTGTGCTGGAGTGAAGTGGGTGAGAGGAAATTATTGGGTCCGGAGATTGTGCAAATGACTACTGATCAGATTAAAGTCATCCAAGAAAGATTACGGAGTGCACAGAGCAGGTAGAAAAGTTATGCAGACAATCGTCGACGTGACTTGGAATTTGAAGTAGGTGATCGAGTATTTCTATGGATATCACCTTGGAAAGGAGTCAT
Source organism: Ilex aquifolium (assembly GCA_951799425.1). Lineage (NCBI taxonomy): Eukaryota > Viridiplantae > Streptophyta > Magnoliopsida > Aquifoliales > Aquifoliaceae > Ilex > Ilex aquifolium. Next base: position 5,591,780 of record OX637408.1, on the reverse strand, counting down.
TCGATTTGGTAGAAAAGGAAAATTAGCTCCCAGGTATATTGGTCCGTACAACATTGTGGAGCGGATTGGAGCTGTTGCATACCGGTTGAAGTTACCAGTGGAATTGTCCAGGTTGCATGACGTATTCCATGTGTCTATGCTACGGAAGTACTTGTCTGACCCATCACATGTGTTGACTTCAGAACCGATGGAATTAGCTGAAGATTTGACCTATGTGGAGCAGCCGGTTCAGATTTTGGGTAGAAAGGATAAGGTATTGCGCACGAAGACTATACCATTGGTAAAGGTGTTGCGGCGTAGTCACTCAGTAGAGGAAGCAACCTGGGAGACTGAAGAGAGTATGCGGGCTCAATATCCTCATTTGTTTGGTCCAGGTAAGTAATTTCGAGGACGAAATTTTTATTAGTAGGGGAGAGTTGTGAGACCCGATTACGCATTACATGCATATTAACATAATTTTGTGGGTTAAATTACAATTATGTGAAATTATTAAAGGGTCAATTAAATTAAATCTTTCATAGCCATGATGTGTGTGAGCATACATTGGGTATGTGGACCCCATTAATGATGTATTAGTGAGACCCATTTATAGCAATTTTATGTGTGAAAATATTTGTGGGTCGATTTCGAAATCATTTAAAAACTTGGGGGGAGGCAAGTGAAATTAACACATTAAAAATGTGACACCTTTACAGGTGTTGGCATAAAAATATATGTATAGATATAAGTGTGCCGTGTGTGTGTGTGGGTATGTGCCGTGTGTATGTGTGTGTGTGTTTTAAGGTGTAAGGTGTGTGTGTGTTAAGTAAAATATAAATATGTGTGTGTGTGGGTGTTTAACATAACAAAGTGTGTGTGTGTGTGTGTTCTGGTTGCTGAAGCCGAAACAGAGAGTGAGTGACTGTGAGCAAGAGAGAAAGGGGGAAAAAGGAAAGGAAGAAAGGAAAAAAAAAAAAATAGATGTGTGTGGTCCTCTGAGCCGAGACTAAGGAGGAGAGAGGGAAAAAGAATCAAGGGTCAGTGGGTGTTTTAGTACCAACCGAGAGGAAAACAAAAAGGTATATAGATTAATTTTAAGCATGTTTATGTGATTAATTTTAGTATGTACGTAAATATGGGGTCTGTTTTATTTACAATTAGTGACTGTTTTAATTTAAGTCCATGTACTGTTTTGCTTAATTTTAATTTTAATGGACTGTTTTAATTTAATTTCATGAGCTGATTTAAATTCATGTCAAAACAGATTTTGTATGGGTGTAATTAAATATATTTAGCATAATTAACTTGCTGTTAAAAATGGGTTCCAAAAGGTGATGAACCTAAAGGTGAGAAAAATATGGGAAAGGGCTAGTTGAGATGTTCGGTATGTTTTGAGGGCTAGGTTGGAACCAAAATTGTGGGAGTGAAATGAGCGGTTTAAAAGCTCAATTAGGGGCTGATTTGCAATGGTTAAATGTGTAGGTAAACTTAAGTGTAGCGGTCTCAAAAGAAACGTACGATAGGAATTAGAAATGGACGCCGATAACGCCAAAACCCTAATTTCGAAATGTTATTATCACATGTGTGAATTTTGGTCCGAACGACCTGAAATTTTGCAGGCTGCATTTTTAATGATGTTTGATGTGATAATGCGACTTTCGAATGTAAATGACTATAATGTCCGGTGCGAAATGTACGAAATGCCGAAAGTGCGATTTTTAGGATTCAGGGTCGAAATATGTGAAAATGGACCCCCGGTCAATGTGTTTGACCTACTTAATCCTAATTATGATTAATGTGAGTGATTTTGAATATTTGGGGAGGAAATGTGATCCCTAGCATAAAAGTGCTAATGTGTGAGTGGATAGTGCGGTAACCGGAGTTACCGGGGCACTTTGGGGTGCATCACTTTGCATGTATTAGTGCATAATTAATTATTATGTGTGATAAACATATTGATATTGAAATTAAAAATGTGTTAGGTGGAACAGGTGAGACTGTCGGTGTTGGAACAAATACGGTAACACCGGAAGGATCTACCGATAGGACCGAAGGGTCGTAGATCTGTATATTTGAGGTGGGTGTATATCTGTATATGTTTTAGAAATGCTATTATAAGATGATAGTAAATGATAGAATTTAATAGTATTTCTCCAGGATTATGTGCTATGTGCTTATGTGATTGAATGATGTTTTGTACTGTGTATTGTGTATTGTGGAATGTGACGCACTGTTTGAGAAAGGGGCGTCGATGCCTGATCACTGGGCGTGCAGTGGTGTGCTAGCACTGAGGTGTTCCCGGGAGGTTCGGGAGACACGGATCCATGTGGGATCGATTACCCGATGAGGGGTAGTATGGTTGTGATGTGACTTGTGAATTCTCTGGAATTGGATTGATGTTGTTGTTTGATACGTGTATCTACGTAGTAGCTACCTACTTCAGTGTATTACTATCATTTTCATTTCATATACCGCATGTATACTCACTGAGCGCGTGGTTTAGCTCACACCCCTATAGTTCTTCTTTTTCAGGTACCGTAGAAAAAGATGCAGACCAGTCCACTGTCCGGTCGATAGAGTCTTGAATAATGTTAGGGTAACATCACTCAGGTTGAGTGTCGGTATAACTAATTGCTAAGGTTGTATTATATTTGTGAAAGATTATTATGTCAGGTAAATAGTATATATTTGTAAACAGACTCAACAAGCATACTTTGTAATGTATGCTATGTGGGTATGGGATTTTGTATATGTCTATAACCTGGGAAACAAACAATTGGTACATGTGTTTTTTTGTATATGGTACAGGTTATGAGACAGGTTTTTACCATCATGCTTATTGATTAAGGTGATGGGTGGTGTTGTTGCACCTGTGGAATTATTTAATGTTTGATTAGTCCAGATTATACATATATATAAACAGGTGTATCCAAAACCTAGTCGCGTCTCATCCTTGGGAGACCGGGATGGGGCGTGACATACATCCAATACAAATATACACAATAACTTAATACACAAAGTCATAACTTTACATTACAATACCCAAAATAAAAATCCCTATATGGGATGATTAAGTGTACACCACAAATGTATCAAGACAACCTTTTCAAACACAATGTTTGTGTGCTAACATTTCTACATAAGTTCTAAAGGTAAATACAAAAAGACTCCAAAAAAGATTCTTCCTAGCCCAGGCTCCCACAAGCATTCCATCACCTATGCCCCAGGATTCATGCTAGTCTCCGAAAATATTAGTAAGGGATGAGCAACCACAGCTTAATAGGATAATCCTTTTCCCGAGCATTTACAAAGTTTTGAATACCAACATTCCACAAACCATACGAATAAGTAATGAAAAATTTCTATAGTTAAGTATAGGTACAAGATAATAAGTAAAGCTTTTAAAAAATCTCTCAACACCTCATCATTAGAAATATACAAGGTATAAATTAAAGATTTATATATTTAAAGTCAAACCATCATAGCAAATACCATGGATGCCTCGCATACGGACAATATAATCAATCACACTGGTTCACGCATGAATCATCACCGGGGAACCTTTTGGGTCTTGCACCCTAGGGCATCACCCTTCTTGCTTTTCAAGGGGAACGTGTAGGGCACAACTTGTGACGCTACATAGGCCATCACCGAAAACCACTACCATAACTAATCCCCCTTAGGACTAGTAGCTGCCTTGGCAACCCACTCAATAGGCCCCAACCATCTACTAACCCTCTGCCTGTTAGTATCGAGCATACATTTTTCAAAAATCATTATTTTCTATATCCATAAATTCTTTTGAAAACACATGTCATAACCTTGACATTTTATCAAATATGTAGTAGGGTTAAATCTCAAAATTTGCATTTTCAAAGCAACACAACCATTTCCAAGAGAATAAGTCATATATATTATGTACAAGATCATAACATACTTCAAAACCCCAAAATTATAGGTTTAATCAAATACTAATAACTAAAATCAAACTAGGGTTTCAAACCCATAACTATGTACAAGATCATAGCATACTTCAAAACCCCCAAATCATAGGTTTAATCAAATACCTATAACTAAAATCAAACTACGGTTTTAAACCCACAACACTAAAATCATTTTTATGCATGTAGGTTCATAATTCATGTCATACTCAACACTAAATCAAAGTTTATAACAAGTATTTTGCCATCAAACATATAGTAAGCTTTAGCTAAAGAAAATACATGAGATGCACAATGTAAATGCAAGAGAGGAAAATCCCACCTAAGAATCAAGAATTCCAAGTCAAGTTCCTAGGATTCCCAAGCAAAATCCAAGCTTTAGAGACCTTCTTCTTCCCTTTTCTCTTTCCCTTTATTTTCTCATAGGGTTCTCAGAGGTATTGGGTGAGAGTGGAATGAAATAATGAGAGAAATGGGGCTGAAATTGGGGTTTTAAAACCAGTAGTCCCAAATTTTACTGTCATGGGGAAAAAAATGTATTTTTCTTCGAAATTACTATTTTGCCACTAAACATCTCAAATTTGATCACTATGACTACCCTAAGATTTTTCGACGTTTCGGATTCATTTTTAATGTTATTTTAACCTAAAAACATTTATTTTTACGATTTATTTCAAAACTAAAGTCAATTTACACCCAAAAAATTAAAATTATTATTTTACCCATTCGAACTGCTCTATGAGCTAAATGTCTATTCCAAGGTTTTCGGACCTCCCGGATTCAATGGTAATGTTATTTTGAACTAAAAAATTTAATATATTTACTTATTTATTCTTATCAACCTTAAACACCTCCAAAAATTAAATTTGACGCAAAAGTCAATACGCCCTTAATTTAAACTTACGCGACTATTTCTTTAATAACAATTCGACGTTTCTTTCATCATTTTATCATTTTAAAAATACTAGCAAGTTAATATCATTTACATTTATATAACACAGGGGATCTCACAATAGTGGAGTAAATAAACCAATAGGGCAGAAAAAATCAAAGAAATCTACAAGAACTAGATGGCTACCCTTCAATAAAGAAACCAATTCTAATTACCAAAGCAAAGTCCAAGTAAACACACCTAAAATGAACATCAACTCGCTGGAAACTGCACTTGGACTCACTAAAACAAATTGACTGAAAAAGAACACATCAAACTCTAGATTAAAAATAAAATTAGACCAAAACTCAACCTTCTAGACAAGTTTTGTACATTTTCAAGATCAAAAATTAGTTAAGTTATTAATCAAGATGTGTTGTATCATGTTGTGGTTGCACCATTTTTATTTCATATCATGTTCGGATCATGACATTGGTATTCATTTCATGTTTGGTTCGATGCATTTTACTTTTAATTAAGACTAAATCCCTTTTGTCTTTGAAGTCTCACAAATTTAACACCATATAAATCCACTTAACCAAAAACCCTCTAATTTTTTCACAAGTCATGCAACACTAGATGAAGAAATGAAATAGTTTATTCGTAATTGATATAATGAGATCCAGTTACAATTTGTACTACTTTATCATCTTATTTTTGGCTTCGTGTTGTCTAAAATATTTTCAATATTTAAAAATCAGATAGAAAACTAAACACAAATATGATTACTATCCGAGAGGGAATATATGTAAACCCCCACATGTTTAGATTAATATAGTAATATAATTTTCTAGTAATTCTAATATAAGCAATGATGTAAGAATAAACTAAATAGATTGTAATAGTAGGAATAAATACTAGGGAGACAAATGGATTGTAACGTTTAAGTTTCGAAGATGTGTAAGCTTGAGAAGAGGGATCCAATTCGACCTCTAAATGGGTCAAAATTGCACTGGAAGTTGGAGCAAAAATCTGTCAGTCAAACCGTACCGGTACGCCCAACTCCAGTAGCTTAACCGTACCGGTACGATTTCTCTGACACTCGCTGAACAGTTAAAAAGTCAGGATTTTTGGGTTTAAAACACCACCTCAAGCCCTCATTTGCCTCATTCTTCACTCCACTCTCACCCTAAACACTTTAGAAACACTTAGAGAGAAAGAAAGGAAGAGAGAAACTCAAGATCAAAGGGGACAAACACAAGATTTAAGGGTGATTCAAGATTCAAGCCCTAGATTTCAAGAACACCAAGGTAGGAGATTTCTTCTCTTTCTCTTACATTGAGGTTATGGCTTATGTATATATGTATGTTTTGCTCTAAATGTTATATATATGATATGAAATCATCAATTTTTAGTATTTTGGGCAAAGATTACATGTTTTTAACAAAGTTAGGGTTCAATACCCATGAAATCTCTTTTTGTGTTTCAAAACCCTAGTTTTTGGAGAGTGATGGATTTTCTTCTTAAATTCTTCCTTTATTATTGATTTTGAAACCATAGTGCTTTGTGTTGAGTAATAAAATGATGTTGTGGTGATCTCTTGTATTTTTGTAATTGTTTATTGAAATTGTCATGTGATAAATTTGGGGTTTTTTAAGATATACTTGTAAATTGTGAAATTAGGTTTGGTATTGTATCTCTTATGAGTGTGGGATGATCATGGGTGGCCTTTGACGAGATATCGTAGAGTGGGTAGACGTGTTGCTTGCTCCGTGTGGGTTGGCATTTTTCCTACCACTCGTAGTGGGGTTAGTGCTTTGGTAAGACTAAACCGCTATTGCTCACGGGTGCCGTGTCAGAGGGTTAGTATACTAATACCTGGGTTGGATACGTCACTGCCATTGGTATGGCATACGCCCTTCCTAAAGGATGGATATCTTTGATAAGATTTGTGTGGGTGTGTGTGGGCTAGATATTGCTCAATATGTTGATTCATGGGGTTTGTCTCACATCATGCTTGAGATACATATACATATGGTTGTGGAATATTCAAGTTATGGATTATTGTATTATTGTGGAAAATGGTTACCTACAAGAACTTGTGGGAGTATGGGATTCCACAAGGTCTTGTGGGAAAATGGTTTATATTTTGGGAAATGGATATGTATTGGATCTTGGTTTCTTTTACTGTTCATTTAAATTACTGTTGCTACTTAAACTTGAGATCCATTCTAAAATGTCCATGTTTTACTTCAAAGATTATGTATACTATTTGTAAAATGAGACCGACCATTTTATATATGTTTTTCTAAACCTTGTATGAGTTTGGGAAGATTTTGCTACAGAGTCTCGTGCTCACCCCCTACAGTTAAACATTTTCAGATTTGGTGCTAGATGAGAATCTCGGAGTTGACGAGCCGGGGTATTGGGAGGCCCCACCCGAGGGGAATCTAGATCCCGAGGTGGACCTGTAGAGACATAGCTTCTTTTGTACTAGACTTGAGAATTTATTTTGAAATCATGTGAAGTTTAGTTTTCTTTTGTTATTCCGCTGATAAGTTACGTTTGATCCTTTGAGATGTAAATGCCATAGTTTGGCATATTCTTTTGATATTGTGGTCATAGCTTGGCTTATTCTTTTGTGATGATATTGTAAATTCTATGGATGATGAATGGAAAAATTTTCTTATTGATGGATTATCTTAGTGCTCTCATTATGTAAATGGTTTTAGAATGTAATGCCGTCCATGGTGGTTTTTGGGGCGTTACAATATAGGCTAGAGTGTAGAGATGGGTAGCTAACCCAATTGACAACAAGAGAAAATGAGTTTGAGACTGAGGCTGCGACAATCCAATGAGCTAGCCCATTTTGGTGCCACACTTTTGTGTGAAAGAAATACAAAGAGGCGAGGCACAATTATGGTAAAATCTAGAAGCACTGATCACATTATTCAACACCAAAGCTTTAGGATCTATGCAAGGACGGAGCCAGGATTTCATTGTGAGGGGATCAAACAAGAACAATGGCACAACCAAAAATTTATTCAATGAGGTTATTCATATATTGTCGTTAATATCAAGTTTCAATTGTATTCAACATAAATTGAACCAAAATTTTGTCATAGAAGGGCCAAATACGAGACACAAAAATTGAAACCAACAACGTAAATGATATTTATATATTTTACATCTAAAATTAAAATATATAAAAATATATGAGATAAAAAAATATATTCAATATAAACAAAGATATTTTCAAGAGAGAGAGAGAGAGAGAATAAACCAAAGGAATTGCCTTTTATTTTATATTCCCTCAACCATCTTTAGAAATGGTACTCAACGTTCATTTCTATCACATAATTCTTTTATGATTGTATTTGTATTGGATTTTATAGAAATACCATATTTATGCACACAATCAAACGGTTCGCCAGAAGATTGTTCTTCATCATGTTTTAAAACTTAGTTGGGCAGTATTTATGGCAAAAAAGTACAATTTATATGTTAATCGTAAGGAAATTTTGAGAGAGGGTATTCTCACCAATTCAAAAAAAAAAATTGCTATTCTCATTTACCAACATAATGTTTGATTGAAAGAATAAAGTAGTTAGTGACATGATATTATCTATATCTATACTACTTCTAAATGTACCTATCTTGAAAATACTTTTGAATCACCTTTTTACCCTCTTAACATTTCTTAAATATCCAAACTACCATGCACATGAATAAAATACTTAATATACCTATTTTAAAATACATATAGACAATATTGTCTAGCTTCCAACTATTTATTTTGCATTTCTTTCATCTTCCCCTCGTAAATTTATATCTTTTACTCTTTAATCTTTTCATTTACCCATAATTGTTATTATAAAGCCATTTATATCATTAAACCCTTTGGTCTTCCATTAATATTAATGTACATTAAAGAGTCCTAATGCATCTACTGCAACTCATTGTCTCCCACAACTACTCTTTCCTCTTCCACCCTGAGCTCGCCATTTTCCCTGTCCTCCAATCTCCAGCAGATCTTCTCTACCAACAAATGTTACGTGAATGTTTGTGATCTTATAGTTTTTGCAAGAGCGTGTTGTTTTTTAATAATTTCAACTAGGTTGTGTTAGTTTTCATTTTCATGGATTTGATTGAGAAATTCTCTTTTGTTCAATAGGTTTATGAGCACGTGCAGAGGAAAATCTTGAACCACATGTTCTTGAAGCACCCCAACATACACTAATTTGAGGAGGTAATATATTCACGAATTTGGTGTGTTTAAATGTTATTTTTTTTCTTGACTTTTGGTGCATGTATACAAGTTTGAAGAACAATTTTTCTCAATGTTTGGGTGCATGGAAAGAAAACAAACCTGCCACGTATCTATGAAAACATCATCATGATCTTACTTTGCACTGCACCAACCCTCTCGAGTACCTCGAAGGGCTCGATATACCTCAGAGATAGCTTCCCTCGCTTCCCGAACCTAACCACTCCCCTCTTAGGCATCACCTTTAAGAAGACGTGATCTCCGACTTCGAACTCTAGAGGTTGTCGTCTTCTGTCGGCATAGTTCTTCTGTCGACTCTGAGCCATGAGAACATAATTTCGTATCAAGTCCACCTTCTTTGAGGTGTCTCTAATCAAATCCAGACCCGTGGAGGGTCTCTCTTCAACCTCCGTCCAACAAACTAGAGAACGACACGGCCTCCCATAAAGTGCCTCATAGGGTGTCATCTGTATACTCACTTGATAACTGTTGTTGTAGGCGAACTCCACTAAGGGTAAATGCTCCTCCCAGGTACCCTTGAGATCAAGGACGCATGCTCGTAACATGTCTTCTAAGGTTTGGATGATCCTCTCTGACTGACTGTCTGTTTGGGGATGAAAAATGATGCTCATCATCAACTGCGTGTCCCTATGGCCCGCTAAAAATTCTCCCAAAAATGGGCTGCGAACTTGGGCACCCCATGTAACTAGACTATCTCCCATATATACAACCTGCAAAATTCCTCTAGTGTGAAGGTCATCTGTACTTCCAAAAAATGTGCCGAATGTTTTAAGCCAGTCCACTATCACCCACACTGTGTCATGCCCTCGCAATGTTCGTGATAAGTGGGTCACAAAATCCATAGTGATGTGTTCCCACTTCCACTTTGCCACCTCCAAAGGCTGGAGCAACTCTACTAGTCTCTGGTGCTCAGCCTTGACTTGCTAACACGTGAGACATCTACTAACAAAGTCCTCGACGAGTCTCTTCATCTCTCTCCAATAGTACTGGCAGCAAAGATCATGATACATATTCATGCCACCTGGATGCATAGCAAAACGGGAGCATTGGAACTCCCTAAGAATCTCCTCTCTCAGATCTGTAGACTGGGGAACCACAACCCTTCTCCTGAATCGAAGACTACCATCTGCATGAATAGCCCAGCCCTCGTCACCCGTACCTAACTGTACTTGGTCGCTAATGGACAATATGTCCAGGTCCTGTCCTTGGGACTCGATCACTCTACTTAGTAGGGAAGGCGTAGCCATTAGACTCCCCAAAGTGCCTTGAGTTTAACCCCTGTAGTGTAGCCCGAATTGCCCTATAGTCTCGAGTATCAGCCACTCCCTGCAAGCTATACTAGCCAAGACTCCCCGTGACTTCTGGCTGAGCGCATCAGCCACGACGTTTACCTTACCGGGCTGGTAATGCAAAGTGAAGTCGTAATCCTCCAAATACTCCATCCACCAGCGTTGCCTCATATTGAGGTCCTGTTGGGTGAAGATGTACTTCAGACTCTTGTGGTCCAAAAACACCTCAAACTACTCTCCATACAGATAGTGGCGTCATGCCTTCAAGGGAAAGACAACATCCACCAACTCCATGTCGTGAGTGGGTTAGTTATGCTCGTGGCTTTTTAACTGTTGAGAACCATAAGTTACCACTCTCCCAGACTATATCAACAAATACCCAAGTCAATCCTTAGAGGCATCATAATACACTGTGTACCTCTGTCCTCTCTCCAGAACTATCAAAATTGAAGCTAAAGTAAACTTCCTCTTCAATTCTTGGAATGCCCTCTCACACGAGTCATCCCACTAAAACTTGACCTCCCTCCTAGTCAATCTAGTCATAGGTGCAACTAGTAGGGAGAAGTCCTAAATGAATCTCCTATAATATCCCGCTGCTTGATGTTTTTCCTTGTTATCCCTAACCCCTAAATATCATCCCTCAAAATGTATTGTATATGGATGGAGGGGAGTGTCACTCTCCCTTTGAGTAGTGTCAAAAGAAAGGGCAAGGAGATAGGAAAATGGGATGGTAGAAATGTGTTATATGTATGAACAAAAATGCTCCCCAAGCGCAAGGAGACTTTTGTGGGTCGTGTTTTACTTGGAGTTACTCCAAGGTCGTTTCCACGGGGAAGGATGTAAACCAAGGGGAAGGTGATTTTGGGTAAAAGAAAGTGTAAAATCTTTTGTTGTTGAAAGTTGTTTGGTGAAGTGTGTTTTGGTGAAAATGAAATGAGAAACAAACGTTGGCTAACCCAAGAGGTCACTCCAATAGGAATGCCATCTCAACTCGAATCCTTCCTCCAATAGAGCATAAATGAACGATTGATTCGTGGAAAGCTAGGGATAAGATGGGTGAGTATCTAAGCATAAACCGTGACTAGGCCTACGGAATATCAAAGACTCACCAACTTATCCACCCTCAACCCAGTCAAACCGAACCATTGAACTCTGAAAGAAAGGAGGAGAATGAGTTGAAATGGCATACCCCCAGTGGAGGTTCCCCTTGGTTTTGCCAACTAAAAGATTTTAGCTACTCATGCTTGGGATGAAATTAACAATGTAATGAGAATGCATTGCAAAGGAATGAAACTCTTGAGTAACTAAATGCAAGCAAATATAAGATATAAGTGAAAATAATGAATATCCATTTTAAAAGTAAGAAAAAGAAGAACTTTGATGCATTGATGGTGAAAGCTTTAAAAGAGAATTAAACTTGCAATGAACTTGTAGGAACTAGCATTAATGACATTAAATGAAGCTCTATTTTATCTCTCTAGAACACTATTCATCATCTTCTACCCATACTCTCTCTCTCTATATCTCTGTGTAGTGTATCCAATGCTGAATCCCTGGTGAATGGAGTCCTCTTTCCCCCCAAAACGTCCATAGTGTCCTCTCCCCTGCTGAGTGATGTGATCTCAATCCATAGGTTGTCAAGAGGGATGGGCTGGACAGGGTGGTGCAGAGCTAGCCTGCACACCCAGCTCCATTCTTCTTCTCTCTCCTCATTTATCATTCAAGCTTCCAAAGTCAAATGGAGGGTGGTACAATGTGATGGAGGAGTCAGAGACAAGTGGGAGAGTGATTGGTGGGTCCCTTAAAAATGGCGGACCTGAGTTGCAGAGATTGGGGCAGGGATAGCAGACAGTACCGATACTCAATACCGGTACCCCGAACTCTAGAGGCAGGACCGTACAGGTACGCTATGTTCCAGTGGCCAAACCGTACCGGTACTGCGTACCGGTACGTTTTTGCTGCTTTGTCTGATTTCTTCACTCCTGAGCCATTCTTTAGCCACTCTTTCATCCTCATTCACCTCAACTCATTTGGGAAGGCTTTAAGAAGACTCATTTAGCGCCTTTTTTCCTGCAAACACCAAAAATCTTCGTTAAAAACTCTAATAATACAACTCCAATCATTTAACCCCCAAAAGCAATTGAAAAGAGGATGATTATCACCTAAAATATGTAAAGTTTTGTGCTAATCACACCCCATAACTTGGGTTTTGCTAGTCCCTTAGCAAAAATTTATTTTCCAAACAAGGTAATGAGCATAACATACAATAATCCATTTAAACAAACAATTCACTCAATCAATCAAAAAAAAAACAAAAATCATAATCCAATTAACAAAATAACATAGACAAGATTGAATTAGGAACTGTAAACCCCCACATGTCTAAACTATCAAAAATCGTCCAATTAGCTTCGTTTTGTATTTAACGTCTGCATTTACATTCTAAATCAAAATATAAGAATAATAGGTATATTTAGGCTCCAAATAAGTATAAAAGGCTAAATAATAAAAGAGAAAAATATGACATTTTGCATTCTCATCAATTAGCTAGTTTAGAGGAATTGAAGAAAAAAAATTTCGACGGATATACTAGTTCTACATCAGGTTGTTATGGATGATTCTAGGAGACGGATGGTAATTTGGTTTTGGTTAATGAATGATGCTAGACATGGATCTTTATGCAAGCCATACTACCTATATTGGAGATGGGTATGAGATAGGATTTGTGACAAAAGACACCCAAACTCGAGTTAGACAAGTATAGAAGAACCAAGCAGTCCGGCAGACTACCTTTCACCAATTTGATCATAACTCTTTGTTGGAAAGTCCAAATTGCGCACCGTTATTTTTGTTAGAACCCTAACTCGTATATCTTTCCAACCATATAGGTCACACATACTAGAAATACCTGAGTCAAATCAGTTTATTCTCCGAAGTTGACCAAAAATCTGCACGGTAGTGTTCCTTGGATAATAATTTTAATGTTTCGAGTGTAAATTTATTTTAGTTTTAAAAAAAATCATAAAAATAATTTTTTTTAGGTTAAAATAACATTAAAAATGAATTTGGAACGTCGAAAAACCTTAGGGTAGGCATATAGATCAAATTGGAGATTCTTAGTGGCAAAACCGTAATTTCGGACAAGACCAAAACAGTCCATGAACAGTGAATTTCGGGGCTGATGTGTTTTAAACCCCATTTTCATCCCATTTTCCCTCATTTCTTTCACTCCACTCTCACCCCACACCTCTTGGAACCCTAGAGATCATTAGAGAGGAAGAAAGGAAGGGAAAAACAAGAGATTTAAGGGTAAATTCAAGATCAAAGCTCAAGTTCTTCATACAAACTAAGGATTTAAGGTAGGGATTTTCTCTCATTCACTTACATTGAGGCTAGGGTATTTATATATGTATGTTTTGGCTATAAATGTTATATATGTATGATATGAAATCATCCTCTCTTAGTCTTTTTACAAAGATTACATGCTTGAACAAAGTTAGGGTTGAATACCCATGAAATCCCTTTTCTTGTCTTAAAAACCCTAGTATTTGCAAATGGTGGATTTTCTTCTTAAATGTGTTCTTTGTTATTGATTTCTAAACCATAGTGATTTGTGTTGAGTAGTAAAATGACGTGGTTACGATCTCTTGTATTTTCCTAATTGTTTATTGAAATTGCCTCATAATGGATTTGTGGATCTTTGGAAAAATTGCTTGTAAATTGGGGATTTATGGAATCGTTGGTTATGTGTGATGATTGTTGGTATGATATGTTCTTGTATGGTTGTTGGAATGAACATGGGTGAAATGTTCTTTGTAAGGATGCTCATTCCTTCTCAAGAGGTTCCCGGTAAGGATGCTTGGAAAACAATACCGTGATGAGTGAGAGGTCCCTTGTAAGGATGCTCATTCCTTCTCAGGAGGTTCCTTGTAAGGATGCTTGAGAAACAAAGATGACATGGAGGGGGTGGAGGTTACTATTAAGTATGCTACCTGCCAAAGAGAACCTTGAGGGGGTGGAGGTTACCGTTAAGTATGCTGCCTGCCCAAAAGACTTGTTGGAAATTGTTTATGGTGAAACCGATTATTATTTTTACACTGTGCTCGTTTATTCATTTAATTACTGTTTTTACACAAGCCTGAGATCTGTTTGAAATGTCACTGTTTTATTTCAAATTGTATATCTATGTTGTGTTGAAAAATGAGACCGACCGTTTTCTATACTTTTCTAAACCTTGTTCAAGTTTGGGAGGATTTTCCTACAGAGTTTCGTGCTCACCCCCTACATATAAACCTTTTCAGATTTTACCCTTGAGGAGGCGGCGGGAGTCGAGGAACCCGTGCATTGGGAGGCCCCACCCGAGGGGAATCTAGATCCCGTGGTGGACATGGAGAGCTATAAGTTTCTTTTGTACTAGACTAGAGAAATTATTTTGAGATCATGTAAAGTCTAGTATTTTGTTATTCCGCTGGGTTATCATAGTTTAATTCTTTGGAAATGTAAATGTCATTGTTGGGCATATTCTTTTGATATTGTGGCCATGACTTGGCTTATTCTTTTGGAATGTTATTGTGGGTATTACATACGGTGAATGAAAATCTTTTGGGATAATATTGTAAATATTTTATGGATAAATGGACTCGGTGTGGTCGATGTAGTATAATTGCACATGTTGTATTTTGGGTAGAGCTCCCCGAAAAAAGGAGACTCTGCCCGAATTTTGTTAAATTAAGGACCCCCGGTTATTTATGGATTTTATTAGTGCTCTCATGGTGTAAATGGTTGTTAGTATGTAATGTCGTCCAAGGGGGTATTTGGGGCGTTACAAAGTTGGTATCAGAGCCTAGGCTTTAGGTCTTACATTGGAGCTGTAGGTTATGGATTACCACTAGAGAGATAGGATTAGGGTGATTAAGATTGTTGATTTAGATTTTTTTAACATGAGTCCTATACTTTGGATTAAATTAACTATTAGGATGTCTTGTACATCAAGGAACTAAATTGTGAATTGATGTGCAGGATGGACGGCGGATGAGGACGTGGACGTGGGCGTGGTCGTGGAGGTCAAGCAAATCCACCACCACCACCACCTCCCGATGCCATGAATGGTATCTATCAATGTTTGAGGGAACTCACCACTCTGGTACAACACCAGAACGGAAACAACAACAACAACCACAATGGTGGGGCTCATCCACTAGCCCAAGTACCGGGCAACGGGGATGAGAATCGGAGAATGGTCGTTCTTCGAGAGTTTCTAAGGCAACGCCCACCCACTTTCCAAGGAAGCTCAAATCCCTTGGATGCGGATAGGTGGATCCGCCGGGTGAAGAAGGTATTTGAAGGCATGGGAGTTGCCGAGGACCTTAAGGTCGGCTTGGCGATATATTTATTTGATGGAGAGGCCGATCATTGGTGGGAATCAGTGAAGAGAAGGAAGGACACCGATGCACTCACTTGGGGGGAGTTCGACCAAATCTTCCAAGACAAGTACTTTCCAGAATCAGTCAAAGATAGAATGAAGGCTGATTTTCTTGCTCTACGACAGGGCAGCATGACTGTGGTTGAGTACGAGATGAGGTTTGATGAGCTATCCTGTTATGCTATGGAGTTTATTTCTACTGAGGCCAACAGGGCCAAGCGCTTTGAGCAGGGCTTGAGGCCGGTTATCCGAGAGAAGTTGGTGGCTCTCAAGATTCGGGACTACGGGGATATTGTGGATCGAGCTGCACTTGTGGAGAGGGATATAGAGGACAACCAGCGGCGACAGAGCTTAGCGAGGGGAGGTCCGATCCGGACTGGTACGGGCAGCAGTGGAGTTCAGAGGGCAGCACCTTATCGTCGCCCAGACCAGACAGTGGGACCTAGACCTCAGATAGCCCGAGGGGCCGGAGGTGTACGAGAGGGAGCAGGCACTAATCCACGATCTTGTTTTGCATGTGGAGGTGTGGGACATATTCGGATGCATTGTCCAATTTATCCACCCCAGAGGAATACTCAAACAGCAGGACAGGTACAGGCAGACAGGCCACCCCCACCGAGGCCACTACCGCAGTAGAGGTCGTTGGGAGCTCGAGCCCCAGGCGGCGCCACCCAGGGGAGAGTGTTTGTTTTGACTCAACCGGAGGAAGATGCCTCCAATGCAGTTGTGGAAGGTATCATTCTTCTTTATAATTCATGGGCCCGAATTTTATTTGATCCCAGTGCGACTCATTCATTCATACGCACCGCATATGCTCTTAATTTGGGATTGAGCTTTGAAAAGCTAGAACAGGCATTGAATGTTGACTTGCCTACAGGAGAACAATTGGGTACCAGCCGGGTCTGCAAGGGTTGCGTGCTTCGTATTGGGGAGCACGAATTGATTGTGGATTTGGTTGCTCTAGATTTGAAGGGGTATGACGTTATATTCGGAATGAACTTGTTGTCCGCTTTCCGGGCGGTAATGGATTGTTTCCGCAAGCGGATTACATTTCAGTTACCAGGAGGGGTAGTTTTCAGTTTTATTAATGACCGAAGTTCTTTCCATCCATTTCCTACTATGGGTAGTAGATTCTTGAAAGCTAAGGCAGTGAGCCATTTGAGTTTCTTAGTTAGCTTGATGGGAGAGGATAGGGATAAATTCCCTACGGATGTGGTGTTGATAGTATCGTATTTTCCGGATGTCTTCCCAGATGAACTACCAAGGTTACCCCCACAAAGAGAGATTGAGTTCAAGATTGATCTCTATCTGGGAACCGAACCCATATCCATTGCTCCCTACCGTATGACACCTTTGGAGTTAAAGGAGCTAAGGAAGCAGTTGAACCATTTGTTGAATATTTGGTTTATCCGTCTAAGTACTTCACCTTGGGGAGCTCCAGTCCTCTTTGTGAAGAAGCATGATGAAACACTTCGGTTATGCACGGATTACCGAAGCTTGAA
This sequence comes from Ilex aquifolium, assembly GCA_951799425.1. NCBI lineage: Eukaryota > Viridiplantae > Streptophyta > Magnoliopsida > Aquifoliales > Aquifoliaceae > Ilex > Ilex aquifolium. The sequence goes on along the minus strand of OX637408.1, from coordinate 5,574,488 downwards.
TCGGGTGACAGTGAAGAATAAATACCCTTTACCACGAATTGATGACTTATTTGATCAGCTGAGGGGTCCTAAGTATTACACCAAGATTGACCTTCGCACAGAGTACCATCAATTGCGGATCAGGGAGGAGGATATTCCTAAGACTGCTTTTCGTACCTGGTATGGTCATTTCGAGTACACAGTAATGCCGTTCGGATTGACTAATGCACCAGCAGCCTTCATGGATTTGATGCATAGGGTATTTCGACCGTATCTAGATCAGTTTGTCATTGTGTTCATTGATGACATATTAATCTATTCACGGACACACGAGGAACATGAACGCCATCTCACGATTGTGCTCCAGACTTTGAGGGAGCATAAGTTATATGCTAAGATGAGCAAATGCGAGTTTTGGATGAAGGAGGTGAAATTCCTTGGCCATGTGGTGTCGGAACAGGGTGTAGCTGTTGACCCCGCAAAGATTGAGGCAGTGATGAAGTGGGAACCACCGAAGAATGTGACGGAGGTACGTAGTTTTCTGGGCTTAGCAGGCTACTACCGGAGGTGTGTGGAGGGATTCTCCAAGGTTGCGATGCCAATGACTCGCCTTACCAAGAAGGGAGAGAAATTCTTGTGGACTCCAGAGTGTGAACTTGTTTTTCGCACTTTGAAGGAGAAGTTGACAACGGCTCCTGTCCTCATTATTCCGAGTAGTGGGGAAGGATACGATGTGTACACCGATGCTTCGCTACGAGGCTTGGGATGTGTCCTAATGCAAGGGGGGAAGGTAGTTGCTTATGGCTCGAGGCAACGCAAGACTCATGAGCAGAACTATCCCACTCATGACTTGGAGCTAGCCGCTGTGGTTTTTGCTCTTAATTTGTGGATGTGCTACTTGTATGGAGAGAAATTCCAAGTGTATTCGGACCATAAGAGCCTCAAGTATATCTTCACACAAAAAGACTTGAATCTACGGCAAAGAAGGTGGATTGAGTACCTAGAAGACTACGATTTCACACTCAAGTACCATCCGGGGAAGGCGAATGTAGTGGCCGATGCACTTAGCAGGAAGTCTCGGGGTGAACTCAATGTTTCCATAGGTGAATGGAAGTTGAAGGATGCCCTTGGAGATTATGATCTATGGATTGGAGAAGATGGATCCCAACCATGTTTGTTCAACCTTATGGCTCAACCTACTCTCCAACGTAGGGTTGTAGAGTTGGAATGCTTGGATCCTGAATTAGCGTCGATTCGAGCTAAAGTGGAGAATGGGGAAACTATGGAGGGTTGGTCTTTGAGAAACGGAGAATTGAGATATGGGGAGAAGCTATGTGTTCCTGATGATTCGTCCCTAAATGAGGAGATACTTGGAGAGGGTCATCGCTGTAAGTTTGCCATCCACCCCGGTAGCACAAAAATGTATAGGGACATGAAGCGCCAATATTGGTGGAAGGGAATGAAGAAGGATGTGGTAGGGTTCATAGCACGATGTGCGGTGTGCCAGCAGGTGAAGATCGAACATAAAAAACCAGGAGGATTACTACAGTCTTTGCCTATCCCAGAGTGGAAGTGGGATCACATCACCATGGATTTTGTGTCGGGTTTACCCCGAACGTCGCGCGGGCATAATGCAGTATGGGTTATTGTTGATAGACTCACCAAGTCCTCTCATTTCTTGGGTATGAAGACCACAGACACATTCGAGACTTTGAGCCAGCTCTATATCCGTGAGATTGTTAGATTGCACGGAGTTCCGCTCTCTATCGTGTCGGATCGTGATTCTCGGTTTGTGGCGCGAATCTGGCAAAGTCTACAACAAGCGATGGGGACAGAGTTACATTTCAGCACAGCTTTTCATCCCCAAACGGATGGCCAATCCGAGAGGGTGATACAGATTGTGGAAGACATGTTATGTGCTTGCGTGTTGGACTTCAAAGGAAGCTGGAGTGACCATTTGCCGTTGGTGGAATTTGCGTACAACAACAGCTATCAGGCAAGTATTGAGATGGCACCGTATGAGGCATTGTATGGAAGGCCATGTCGATCACCGACGTGTTGGTTGGAAGCGGGCGAGAGTAGCTTGTTTGGGCCGGAGATTGTTCGGGAAACTACAGAGAAGATTCAACTCATCCGGGAGAGGCTACGCACGGCGCAAAGTAGATAGAAAAGCTATGCGGATCGACGACGAAGACCCTTGGAATTTCAAAAGGGGGATTATGTATTCCTCAAAGTGTCACCCAAAAAGGGAGTGTTTAGATTCGGCAAGAAGGGAAAGTTAGTGCCAAGATATACCGGGCCATTTGAAGTGATCAAAGTTGTGGGCAAAGCGGCGTATCAGTTGCGGTTACCAGCTCAGTTGTCTGGGGTACATGACGTGTTCCACGTGTCGATGTTGAGAAAGTGTCAATCAGATGCAACGCCGGTTGTAGACTTGGAAGATATAGAAATTCAAGATGGAGCAACATATGAAGAACAACCGGTGAAGATTCTTGATGCCAAGGAAAAGGTGCTCCGCAACAAAGTCATCCGACTAGTGAAGGTTTTGTGACAACACCATGGAGTGGAAGAAGCTACTTGGGAACCGGAGCTAGAAATGCGAGAGAAGTACCCGCACTGATTCGCTACTCGAGGTAAGTTTCGAGGACGAAACTTTCTTTAAGGGGGGTGGATTGTAAACCCCCACATGTCTAAACTATCAAAAATCATCCAATTAGCTTCGTTTTGCATTTAACGTCTGCATTTACATCATAAATCAAAATATAAGAATAATAGGTATATTTAGGATCCAAATAAGTATAAAAGGCTAAATAATAAAAGAGAAAAATATGACATTTTGCATTCTCATCAATTAGCTAGCTTAGAGGAATTGAAGAAAAAAAATTTCGATGGATATACTAGTTCTACATCAGGTTGTTATGGATGATTCTAGGAGACGGATGGTAATTTGGTTTTGGTTAATGAATGATGATAGACATGGATCTTTATGCAAGCCATACTACCTATATTGGAGATGGGTATGAGATAGGATTTGTGACAAAAGACACACAAACTCGAGTTAGACAAGTATAGAAGAACCAAGCAGTCCGGCAGACTACCTTTCACCAATTTGATCATAACTCTTTGTTGGAAAGTCCAAATTGCGCACCGTTATTTTTGTTAGAACCCTAACTCGTATATCTTTCCAACTATATAGGTTACACATACTAGAAATACCTGAGTCAAATCAGTTTATTCTCCGAAGTTGACCAAAAATCTGCACGGTGGTGTTCCTTGGATAGTAATTTTAATGTTTCGAGTGTAAATTTATTTTAGTTTTGAAAAAAATCATAAAAATAAATTTTTTTAGGTTAAAATAACATTAAAAATGAATCCGGAACGTCGAAAAACCTTAGGGTAGGCATATAGATCAAATTAGAGATTCTTAGTGGCAAAACCGTAATTTCGGAGAAGACCAAAACAGTCCATGAACAGTGAATTTCGGGGCTGATGTGTTTTAAACCCCATTTTCATCCCATTTTCCCTCATTTCTTTCACTCTATTCTCACCCCACACCTCTTGGAACCCTAGAGATCATTAGAGAGGAAGAAAGGAAGGGAAAAACAAGAGATTTAAGGGTAAATTCAAGATCAAAGCTCAAGTTCTTCATACAAACTAAGGATTTAAGGTAGGGGTTTTCTCTCATTCACTTACATTGAGGCTAGGGTATTTATATATGTATGTTTTGGCTATAAATGTTATATATGTATGATATGAAATCATCATGTCTTAGTCTTTTTGCAAAGATTACATGCTTGAACAAAGTTATGGTTGAATACCCATGAAATCCCTTTTCTTGTCTTAAAAACCCTAGTATTTGCAAATGATTGATTTTCTTCTTAAATGTGTTCTTTGTTATTGATTTCTAAACCATAGTTATTTGTGTTGAGTAGTAAAATGATTTGGTTACGATCTCTTGTATTTTCCTAATTGTTTATTGAAATTGCCTCATAATGGATTTGTGGATCTTTGGAAAAATTGCTTGTAAATTGGGGATTTATGGAATCGTTGGTCATGTGTGATGATTGTTGGTATGATATGTTCTTCTATGGTTGTTGGAATGAACATGGGTGAGAGGTTCCTTGTAATGATGATCATTCCTTCTCAAGAGGTTCCCGGTAAGAATGCTTGGGAAACAATACCGTGATGAGTGAGAGGTCCCTTGTAAGGATGCTCATTCCTTCTCAGGAGGTTCCTTGTAAGGATGCTTGAGAAACAAAGATGACATGGAGGGGGTGGAGGTTACTATTAAGTATGCTACCTGCCAAAGAGAACCTTGAGGGGGTGGAGGTTACCGTTAAGTATGCCGCCTGCCCAAAAGACTTGTTGGAAATTGTTTATAGTGAAACCGATTATTATTTTTACGATGTGCTCGTTTATTTATTTAATTACTGTTTTTACATAAACCTGAGATCTGTTTGAAATGTCACTGTTTTATTTCAAATTGTATATCTATGTTACGTTGAAAAATGAGACCGACCGTTTTCTATACTTTTCTAAACCCTGTTCGAGTTTGGGAGTATTTTCCTACAGAGCTTCGTGCTCACCCTCTACATATAAACCTTTTCAGATTTTATCCTTGAGGAGGCGGCGGGAGTCGAGGAACCCGTGCATTGGGAGGCCCCACCCGAGGGGAATCTAGATCCCGAGGTGGACATGTAGAGCTATAAGTTTCTTTTGTACTAGACTAGAGAAATTATTTTGAGATCATGTAAAGTCTAGTATTTTGTTATTCCGCTGCGTTATCATAGTTTAATTCTTTGGAAATGTAAATGTCATTGTTGGGCATATTCTTTTGATATTGTGGCCATGGCTTGACTTATTCTTTTGGAATGTTATTGTGGGTATTACATACGGTGAATGGAAATCTTTTGGGATAATGTTGTAAATATTTTATGGATAAATGGACTCGGTGTGGTCGATGTAGTATAATTGCACAGGTTGTGTTTTGGGTAGAGCTCCCCGAACAAAGGAGACTCTGCCCGAATTTTGTTAAATTAAGAACCCCCGGTTATTTATGGATTTTATTAGTGCTCTCATGGTGTAAATGGTTGTTAGTATGTAATGCCGTCCAAGGGGGTATTTGGGGCGTTACAGGAACTGTGGTTTTCCATTAATGTGTTATAAAGATGGAGTACATGGTGTAGGATATCAAAAAGAAACCAAAACGGCCTACAACCCCATCCTAACTATATATAATCCAACACCCAAGGAAAGGCAACAACTGCAACATCCTTCTACTCATCACCCTCTCCATCATCCCCATCATCAACCTCATCTTCCTCAGACCCTTCATCTTCCCCAGGCTCCTCAATATCTTCATCGTCATCATCCTCTCCATCATCCCCATCATCAGCCTCAACTGCTGTGGAGGCAGAGGGGGCAGTAGCTTGTGGAGTGGGTCCTTCTGGGATGGGCCTCCTTAGGAAGGTATGCATGAACATCTCTCTTAGCATGGCCGTCATCCCCTGCATTGATGCTTCAAGTGCATCCAGATGCTGGGGGATTGAGCGTGCTGGTGCAGCTGTGGATGGCCCAGTGGATGAGGATGGTCCGGGAGCCACAGCATCAGAACCCAGCTTCTTAGCTCGCTCTCCCTTACTCATTGCTTTTCTCTTCTTACTACAGGCCTTGCTAATAGCCCCGGTCTCGAGAGGAGTGAGCTTGTCAAACACGTAGCCCTTTACTTTGAAGTGTGTGCACATCCGAGTTACCAAATTCCCGTATGACAAATTAGTCATCGGCTTCGTTGTTTCAACAAAATATTTCATTACTTCCCACATGAAGAGTGCAAAGTCGATCATTTTACCTGACACGACGGCATCTAACAGGGCTAACTTCTCTATATTCGGCTTCTTTTCCGAAGCCCTTGGGAGTATATTGTAATGGAGGAGTTTATTCAAAAGCCCGTACACGTGCTTTAACCCTCCACTTTGAAAACGTCCCTTGAATTGAGTGGGATCCTCATACATTAAAGCCATGAACTCGTCTTTATTCTTGGCTCTAGTGACATTGTGAGGATAGACAGGCGGGAAGGGTGGTGGTCTCTTGTATTCTCCAAGAAGAGTGGCAATGACATCGGGGGTCACCTCGAACCTTTTACCCCGCACATTTGCTCTCAAAACTTCCACACCGTCCACCACAGCCACCCTAAGCGTTTGGTAGAATTCTCTACACATTGACAAATTATACCCATCAACGGGCTTAAACCAAAATCTCATGCCATGTCTCTCAATGATCTTCACAACCTCATGCATTGGGGTCAGTGAGAGGTGATCAAGGTGCCGCTCACAAGTCACACTCTTCCCTTGAATCCACTAGAGTCGTGCCTCGTGTCTGGCCTTCTTCCTTTGCACATTTGGGTCCTCGCTTCACCCTTCACCGCTTCTCTTGCGGCTAGTGGGATCCTCGGGTGGAGAGGAACTGGGTCCAAGTCGTTTGGTTCGGGCCATGCAATGCAACAGTTCCCCCATCGAGAGAAATGCAAAGAGGATCAAGAAAAGACCCTCAATCGGGTCTATGGCCTCAAGAACAACATCCAAATGACGAGCCATGTAGAGTTCCTTGAAGAGATTGGAGAAAAATAGGGGTGAATGAAGCTTATGGAAATTCGGCACTTAGGGTTTCACAGGCGTGGATTACACAAAATCAAAGCTTAAGGAAAGGATGAATTTGGATTTGAAAGAGAGACGAGGGGATTTGGAGGCTTGGGAGGTTTTCGAGTGAGAGAGGGTGGTTTAGGGCTGTAATTAGAGGTGGAAAATGAAGGGTTCCCCGAAGAAATTAACTTAAAGCCCTAATTTTTTTTTTCGGTTCAGCAGACCGTACCGGTACGCGGTACCGGTATCCCGAACTCCAGAGGCAGAACCGTACCGATACTGTGTACCGGTACGCTATGCTCCAGAGGCCAAACCGTACCAGTACGCGGTACCGGTACGCTTTTGCTTTGTTTGCCAAAATAATCCTGCTGAGCACACCTCTCCACTCCATTCCAACTCAGGACCTCCCTAGACATTTTACCACACTACTTATGACCTCTACTCCATCCCAAAAAATGTACTCCACTTATAAACCACAATCCGAACCATCATGCCCAAATTATTACTGAAATTGCAAAGTGATTTAAACTTTTTATGCATTCAACGTGCAAGGAATGTATGTCTATTCTTTAACTATCAAAATGAACACCCAAACTGCAAGTCACACAACTAATAACACGGGCATTCCTAATTCCTTTCAAATATAAAAAACTTGAGCCATATTCCCCTACTCTGCAAGCATGGAATTTAATAATAAATTGTTCAGATGTCTGAACTAAGCACACATGAGCAGTACCATAGTCATAAATACTAGTCTACAGTATGCACCTACACATTTATTTCCGAACTCGTGTGTGTGTGAATTGAACAAATAATTTGAACACTTGCGCAACAGAATTCACATTCGAATGGCCAGCCAAATTCAGTTTCAATGTAAAACTCACCAAAAGTCACTCTCATAATGAAATACACTCTAGTTATCCTGGCATGCACTCTATTGTGTACATGTGAGATGGAATCTTGTGCTCAAAACAAAGTATGCTCACATGTAATCCAAAAAATGAAGTTCATGTTATGAAAATGAAGCGACTTTGGCATAATCTCATGAAAAGAAAACTAGGGCATTGGGTGGTAAGACTAACTCATCATTTTCTTTGAAATTATGCGTCTCCCATGCTTCACTAGATCACTTAGGACTTCGAAGGTTATAATGGGGCCTTGGGGTGATATTGAGGTAAAAGAAACAAAGGACATAGGATACAAATAAAGTTGTTCCAAGTGAAAGCCTTTTTATTTCAAGACACTTTCCTTTTTATGAGATTTTTTTCATTTCATTCTTACACCTTCACCTCACTCTTTGTTTTTTTTCTTTATTTTCCTTAACATTTTCTTTTTCTTTTTGATCATTCTTTCTTCTTCTCACCTCTTTCCTTCCTTTTCTTGAATTTTCATTCTCTTTCTAATGAACTCCTTGAGTTTCACTTCCATTCATCCCTTGCTCAAATTTCCACACCACACTTCCTTTATTTTTGCAATCACTCATTTTCAGCTTTTAGGAACAACCAACGTAAGGTAGATATTTCTCTTTTTTCATCGGCTTGGTCAAATGTGCGGCATAGAAATGAATTTCAATTAGGCTCAATCACGGCACTAGGGATAATATTTCACAAGAATAAGGCAAAGGCTCGAACTATTCAAAGATGGCCTAAGATCACTTCCAGATACGCATGGGAGGGCATTGCATATACAAGACAACGTTAGTCTACTACCCAAATGCGCCTAACCAAGACAAACATAATGAGATTATTGAACAAATTTGACATTGAAAAATTGTTCTTTGAGTAATTGTAAGTTCCCTCCAATAAGGATTGGTACTAAAGCTCTCACGGGTCCTTACTCGTCTCCACTACTTATGTCAAGCCTAAAACATGAATCCAATCCGTAAATTGATGAAATTACACATTCAAAGGTCACATACAGTTGAGTTCAAAAATTAATACATATGTGATACTCACGCATAGGATCAATTTCCATAGTATGCTCATGTGCTCAAAATTCACAACAAAGATTAATATATCATCTAATCCACACACTCTTCATAAGGGAATACATATCAACATTCAGATATTTTTCATCAAAAATTTTCAAATTTTTACATAATTGCACCAATGTAAGCAAAAATCCATATAATATGTGAAAGGTGAATTTTCACCCCAAAAATTGGTATTATCCACAAAAATTCCCCCAAACATTGGTTTAAAAATTCCCACAAACATTGGTGTAGCATGCACCTCACCCCCCAACTTGATTCATGCATTGTCCCCAATGCAACAAAAAGATATGATATGCAATGAAGGACAGTAGAAAGATGAGTAGGGTTAGAGGACACCTCGCAATTGAGCTTCGTTAAAAGCACCAATGTCTGAAACTAAGAAAAACAAAGCTATACAAAAAAGTAAAGTAAGTGGCATGAAATAAAAATATAATAATTAAATAAAAGCAAATGTACATTAGAAAACATAGAAACTAGCTACTCCTCCACAAATTCCGGTTATACCGGATCCGTTAACTCCTCCTCCACCTCCTGTCCTTCAAAACCCTCAAAGAATGGCTTAAGTCTTTGGCCATTGACCTTGAATGTCTGGCCATTCTCAGGGTTTGTCACCTCAACAGCTCCGTTGGGGTAGGCCACCTTGACAAGATAGGGGCCATCCCAACGGGATCGGAGTTTTCCTTAGAAAATTGAGAGGCGAGAATTGTATAAGAGCACTTTTTGGCCGGGTTCGAATGATTTCCGTATGATGGAATTATCATGACAGATTTTAGACCGTTCATTTGAGATTTTGGAGCTCTCATACGCATCTCGTTGAATCTCTTCCAACTCATTCAGCTCTAACTTCCTATGATCACCGGCCATTCTCAAATTAAAATTTAAAGTCTTAATGGCCCAATAGGCCTTGTGTTCCATTTCGACTAGCAGGTGGAAAGCCTTTCCATAGACAAGCCGGTAGGGAGACATGCCCAAAACAGTTTTAAAGGCAGTGCGGTATGCCCATAGGGCATTGGTCAATCTATCGGACCAATCCTTCCTATTTGGGTTAACCGTTTTTTCTAGAATGTTCTTGATCTCCCTATTGGCTAGCTTGGCTTGGACATTTGTTTGTGGGTGATAGGCAGTGGATACTTTGTGAGTGACGCCATATTTGAACATTAGAGATGCAAATGGCCTATTACAGAAGTGTGATCCACCATCACTTATTATTGCACGAGGCGTCCCAAACCTCGAAAAGATGTTCTCCTTGAGAAACTTGACTACGACCCGGTGGTCATTAGTCTTGGTCGGGATAGCCTCCACCCACTTGGACACATAGTCTATTGCCAGGAGGATGTACAAATAACCAAACGACATATGGAAAGGACCCATGAAGTCGATGCCCCAACAGTCGAATATTTCTATGACAAGCACAGGGGAAAGGGGCATCATGTTTCTTCGGGTCACACTACCTAAACGTTGGCATCTTTCGCATCCCTTACAAAACGAAACACAATCTTTGATAAGAGAGGGCCAGTAAAAACCTGATTGGAGAATTTTAGCCGAGGTCTTTTTCGATGAAAAATGTCCACCGCATGCTTGTGAATGGCAAAATGTAAGGGCGTCCCGTTGTTCATTCTCAGGTACACATCTTCTCATGACTTGGTCGGGGCAGTACTTGAACAGGTACGGGTTGTCGAAGTAGAAGTACTTCACATCTGCCATAAATCGTCTTCGATCTTATGGGCTCCATTGCGGTGGTATCTGTCCTGTTGCAAGATAGTTACATATATCAGCATACCAAGGACATACATAATGAATTGACAACAAATGCTCGTCAGGGAAAAAGTCAGGGATAGGAATGTGCTCATCGGCCTCTTGCACCACAAGCCGGGATAAATGATCAGCCACCACGTTCTCAACTCCTTTTTTGTCCTTGATCGTCAAGTCGAATTATTGTAGGAGGAGTATCCACCTAATGAGTCTCGATTTTGCATCCTGCTTAGACAACAAATACTTCAAAGCAGAGTGATCAGTAAAGACAACAATAGGTGAACCAATGTTGTAAGAACGAAATTTATCTAAGGCAAACACTACCGCTAGCAACTCTTTCTCGGTGGTAGTGTAATTCATCTGAGCCTCATTCAGTGTTTTGCTAGCATAGTGTATCACATACGGTCTATTTTCCTCCCTTTGACCGAGCACTGCACCGACCACATAATCACTCGCGTCGCACATGAGCTCAAAAGGTAGATCCCAATTGGGTGGTCGCATGATCGGAGGTGTGACTAGCATGCTTTTAAGTTTTTTAAAGGATGCCTCACAATCATCCGACCACTCGAATGGGACCTCCTTAGACAGCAGGTTGGTCAAGGGTCGGGACAATGCACTGAAATTCTTTATGAATCGACGATAAAACCCCGTATGGCCCAAAAACGACCGGATGCCTTTGATGGCTCTCGGCGTGGGGAGGTTGGAGATGACCTCCACCTTGGATTTGTCGACTTCAATACCCCTTGCCGAAACTATATGGCCAAGCACAATTCCTTTCGTCACCATAAAGTGACACTTTTTCCAATTCAAGACTAGATTCTTCTCCTCACATCTTGTTAGAACTTTCTCCAAGTTTGCCAAACATCCCTCGAATGAATCCCCAAACACCGAAAAGTCGTCCATAAAGACCTCCACTATCTTTTCCACCATGTCACTGAAAATCCCCAGCATACAGCGTTGAAAAGTCCCTGGAGAATTGCATAGTCCAAATGGCATGCGGCGGTAGACAAAGGTACCATAGGGGCACGTGAAGGTGGTCTTCTCTTGATCCTCCAAAGCAATCTCGATCTGATTGTAGCCGGAGTATCCATCTAAAAAGCAGTAGAATAGATGACCCGCTACTCATTCTAGAACTTGATCGAGGAATGGCAATGACAAGTGGTCTTTTCTTGTGCAAGCGTTCAGATTTCGGTAATCAATGCACACCCTCCATCCGGTGATCACTCTTATAGGTGTAAGCTAATTCTCATCATTCTCAACCACCGTAACTCCGGATTTCTTAGGTACTACTTGCGTGGGGCAAACCCACTTACTATCGGCAATTGGAAAAATGATCCCCACATCAAGTAGTTTCAAAACCTCATCCCTCACCACCTCCTTCATGATGGGATTCAACCGTCTTTGTGGTTGTCGGGAAGGTTTGGAATCCTCCTCAAGATATATGCGGTGGGTGCAAATGAGAGGGCTTATCCCCTTGATATCCGCAATGGTCCACCAAATTGCTCCTTTATGCTTTCTCAATACCTCCAAGAGTTCTTTTTCTTGTTCCATGTTCAATGTAGAGCTAATGACCACCGGAAATGTTTCACCTTCCCCAAGATAGGCGTACTTCAAATGGGAGGGCAAGGGCTTCAACTCCAAGTTGTGCCTTTGTTCATCCGACGGAAAAATTTTCTTTTCTCGATGAGGTAACTCCTCGAATGTAGGGATCCACATTTCCATCCCTTTCAAATCTTCTACTTCCTCTTGCTCATCATAATTCTCAAGATCCACAATTCCTTCTTCCTTAAATTTCAACATCCCCTCCAGCTCCAAGTGCTCCTCAACCAAAGTGTCGATTCTATTGACCTCACTTACTTCCTCATCATCACCCGGTTGCTTTGCCAAGTTGAATACATTGAGCTCCATTGTCATATTCTCAAATGCCAACTTCATTAGACCGTTCCTGCAATTTATCACGGCATTAGATGTAGCAAGGAAGGGTCTTCCAAGTTTTACGGGAATTTGGGAGCTAAGGTTTGCAACAGGGTGTGTATCAAGCACAATGAAATCGATAGGGAAGTAAAATTTATCAATTTGAACTAAGACATCCTCAACTACTCCCCTTGGTGTACGGATACTATGATCCGCCAATTGAAGCGTGATTGAGGTGGGCTTCAACTCCTCAAGCTGAAGCTGTTGATACACCGAGTAGGGAAGAAGATTCACACTTGCCCCCAAATCGAGGAGTGCTTGCTCCACTCGACTCTTTCCAATGGTGATGGCTATGGTTGGACAACTGGGGTCTTTGAATTTGGAGGTGTGTTGGTCCTCAATATTGAGCTCACTTGTTCTGTGAGGAATTCCTTCTTGTGGACATTCAATCTCATTTTCACCATGCATAGATCCTTCAAAATTTTAGCACAAGATGGGATTTGCTTGATGGCGTCGAGGAGTGGAATGTTAATCTTCACCTGCTTAAACATTTCCAAGATATCAGAGTAATTAGCCACCTTGATAGGTGGCTTCAAACGACTCGGGAAAGGGGTAGGCATGGGAGGAATAAATACACAATCATCAATTAATTTTTCTTTCTCAACAACCTCTCTTTCTTTCTCTTCACTCACGTCACCCTTGTCGGCGTCACCCAAGATATCTTTTTCTTTTGGCAATGTGGTCTTGGGTGAGACCGTTGGCAAAATGGTTTTGTCAATTTCTTTGCCACTACGGAGGGTGATGACAACTTTGAGTTGCTCGCAACTCTCTCTCGAAGGCTCCGATGACTCAACAACGTGTTGACCCCTAGGGTTCTCTGGTGGTTGAGCGGGGAACTTCCCCTTTTCTTGTTGAGATGCCCCTATGGAGTTTGTCAACTTTGTGAGTTGGGCTCTTATATCATTAATGGCTGTGGCATTTTGGTTATTGATGGCGGTTTGGCTTTGAATGAAGGAATGAACCATATCCTCCAAATTTCTTTTGTGAGGAGTTTGGTATGTGGATGGATTGGACGGTCCTTGAGAAAAACTTTGTGAAGGTGGACTTGGACAAAAATTTTGTGGTGGCGGGTTTGTCGAATACCCTTGCAGATTAGTCCGAGGGTATTGGGAGCTAGACGTTTGCCCTTGGCCTTGGTATTGATTATGGTATTGACCTTGCTTAGGAGGCACGGGAGGTGTATGTGCATTTGAACCATGAGGAGTGGGATTCTCATTTCTCCAACTAAAATTAGGGTGATTGCTCCAACCCGGATTATATGTGTTTGAGTGAGGGGAGAATGATTGTCTTGTTTGGTTAAATGCATGGACTTGCTCGTGATATGCTTCCTTAAGCACCGGAATGTTGGGGCACTCCGATGTGGAATGCTCCACATTCTCACATATTGAGCAAAACTCCTCGGCCTTTGACACTTGTGACACCTCATGCCTCCTATTGACCTCAAGACTCTTAACCTTCCTAGATAATTTGGCAATTTTTGAAAGTAAGTCCTCCCGGTCACTCAAGTCATAAATCCCTCCCCTATGAGTTTGGCTACTCCCTCGAGGAGAAGACCTTGGTACATCGGTGGGATTCGTAATGTCCAATGACTGTGCATTTTCTGCCAATGCATCAAAGTAATCTAAGGCCTCATCGGGGTCTTTGCTAAAAAACTCCCCATTGCACATCATATCAATGAACTGTTGATGGCCTGGTGTGATTCCTTCATAGAAGAAACTCACCATTTTACATGGTTCAAAGTCATGGTGTGGAATGGACTGTAGAAAATCCTTATATTGTTCCCAGCAGTGATATAATTGTTCATTGGGCAGGTTTTATGCACTGGAAAAAACTTGTTCAAGAACACGGAAATCATTTGGCCCCAAGATGTCACGTTCCGGGATCTCAAGGAATGAAGCCACATTTTTGCCTTATCACTCAGGGAAAAGGGGAACAATTTCATTCTTGCTATCTCTTCCATATTGTGATTGGGGAGAAAGGTTGCAACTATTTCCTCAAAATCCCTTATATGAGAATAGGGGTTCTCATTCTCAATTCCGTGGAAAGTAGGAAGTAATTGTAACATCCCTGGTTTAACTATGAAAAGATGAGCCTGACCGGAAGGTGGATGCATAAAGGTGTGGTGGTACGGGTTGGTTGAAGGAATTCCCGCATTGACCTCGCCGGAGGATCAATTGGGATATTGTTCCCTTCATTTCTAGGAGGGGGGAAATGCATTCGTGGATTGGGTATTCTAGGTTCTGGTCCTCCCCCACCCCTTTGCATGTTTGGGTTGGCATCCACATTTTCAAAATTATCCCCCGCATCCTCGGGTGGGTCTTGGTCAAGATTCATGTTGAGGCCAAGGTGTTGCCTAACTAACCGATTTTGGTCATCCCTTCCCCACATGCAACAAAATATCTACAATTGAAATTATACAAAAACAAGAATATATACACGGAACAACGTACCTCAACCCGTGATGAAGATTACGGGACCTACCTCCGTTGTCCGGAAATCACCTTCTTGGTTTGACACTTGCCTTCCCCGGCAATGGCGCCAAAAATGCTTGATGTTTTTCCTTGTTATCCCTAACCCCTAAATATCATCCCTCAAAATGTATTGTATATGGATGGAGGGGAGTGTCACTTTCCCTTTGAGTAGTGTCAAAAGAAAGGGCAAGGAGATAGGAAAATGGGATGGTGGAAATGTGTTATGTGTATGAACAAAAATGCTCCCCAAGCGCAAGGAGACTTTTGTGGGTCGTGTTTTACTTGGAGGTACTCCAAGGTCGTTTCCACGGGGAAGGATGTAAACCAAGGGGAAGGTGATTTTGGGTAAAAGAAAGTGTAAAATCTTTTGTTGTTGAAAGTTGTTTGGTGAAGTGTGTTTTGGTGAAAATGAAATGAGAAACAAACGTTGGCTAACCCAAGAGGTCACTCCAATAGGAATGCCATCTCAACTCGAATCCCTCCTCCAATAGAGCATAAATGAATGATTGATTCGTGGGAAGCTAGGGATAAGATGAGTGAGTATCTAAGCATAAACCGTGACTAGGCCTACGGAATATCAAAGACTCACCAACTTATCCACCCTCAACCCAGTCAAACCGAACCATTGAACTCTGAAAGAAGGGAGGAAAATGAGTTGAAATGGCATACCCCCAGTGGAGGTTCCCCTTGGTTTTGCCAACTAAAGGATTTTAGCTACTCATGCTTGGGATGAAATTAACAATGTAATGAGAATGCATTGCAAAGGAATAAAGCTCTTGAGTAACTAAATGCATGCAAACATAAGCTATAAGTGAAAACAATGAATACCCATTTTAAAAGTAAGAAAAAGAAGAACTTTGATGCATTGATGGTGAAAGCTTTAAAAGAGAATTAAACTTGCAATGAACTTGTAGGAACTAGCATTAATGACATTAAATGAAGCTCTAAAAATTCTTCCAGGAGATTAGAAGACAATGTATTGAAGAAAATGTAAAAATCTCAATTTTATCTTTCTAGAACACTATTCATCATCTTCTACCCAGACTCTCTCTCTCTATATCTTTGTGTAGTGTATCCAATGTTGAATCCCTGGTGAATGGAGTCCTCTTTCCCCCCGAAACGTCCATAGTGTCCTCTCTCCTGCTGAGTGATGTGATCTCAATACATAGGTTGTCAAGAGGGATGGGTTGGACAGGGTGGTGCAGAGCTAGCCTGCACACCCAACTCCATTCTTCTTCTCTCTCCTCATTTATCTTTCAAGCTTCCAAAGTCAAATGGAGGGTGTTGGAGGGTGGTACAATGTGATGGAGAAGTCAGAGACAAGTGGGAGAGTGATTGGTGGGTCCCTAAAAAATGGTGGACCTGAGTTGCAGAGATTGGGGCAGGGATAGCACCGGTACTTAGTACCGGTACCCCGAACTCCAGAGGCAGGACCGTACCGGTACTGCGTACCGTTACGCTATGTTCCAGTGACCAAAACGTACCGGTACTGCGTACCAGTACGCTTCTGCTGCTTTGTCTGATTTTTCTGATTTCTTCACTCCTAAGCCATTCTTTAGCCACTCTTTCATCCTCATTCACCTCAACTCATTTGGGAAGGCTTTAAGAAGCCTCATTTAGCGCCTTTTTTCCTGCAAACACCAAAAATCTTCGTTAAGAACTCTAATAATACAACTCCAATCATTTAACCCCCAAAAGCAATCGAAAAGAGGATGATTAACACCTAAAATATGCAAAGTTTTGTGCTAATCACTCGCCAATCCCAAGAAACTACGTATCTCAAAGATTGACTTCGGCCTCTCCCAACTCATAACTGCGTCAACCTTCTCCAGGTCCACGGATACACCTGAAGCCGACACCATGTGTCCCAAAAATTTCACTTCTGTCAGCCAAAATTCACACTTGCTGAACTTGACGTACAACTGATGGTCTCTCAAGGTCTGGAGAACAACTCTCAAGTGACCCTTATGCTCCTCCTCGGACTTGGAGTAGATCAGGATGTCATCAATAAAGACAGCGACAAATTGATCAAGATAGGGTTGGAACACCCTATGCATAAGGTCTATGAATGCCGCCGGGGTATTCGTCAATCCGAATGGCATCACAGTAAACTCGAAATGCCCATATCATGTCCTAAACGTTGTCTTAGGGACATCTACCTCCCTAATCCTCAACTGATGGTATTCCATGCATAGATTTATCTTGGAGTAGACCCTTGCCTCTCTCAGTTGGTCAAACAAGTCATCAATCCACGGCAAAGGGTACCTATTCTCGACGGTGACCTGATTCAACTGTCGGTAATCTATACATAGCCGAAGGGTTTTGTCCTTCTTCTTGGCAAATAGCACCGGAGCACCCAAAGGTGAGGTACTCGGTCTAATGAAATCCTTGTCCAATAATTCTTGCAACTGGACATTGAGTTCTTACAACTTTGCAGGTGCCATTCTATGCGGAGTCATAGAAATAGGGGATGCACCGAGTTGTAACTCAATGGTGAAGTCTACATCCCGATGTGGAGGTAATCCCGGTAACTCGTCTGAAAAAACATCCGCATACTCACAAACTACCCGAGGTAGACCCATCTCGTGTCTCACCTCGTCCTCAAGCGTAAGGCTCACAAGCCAACCCATTAACTGCCCGTGCCAACGGGAATCATATACGGCTTGGGGTAAAGTATCATACTTTTCACCTTGAAACTTGAAACAAACACCCTCCGGTATATAAATAGTGACCCTCTTTCAATCACAATCGATGACGACTCGTTGTGCCACCAATCAATCCATCCCGAGGATGACATCAAACTCCGACATGTCCATGACCCTAAGGTCCACTGTGAGTAGAATTCCTAAGATCTCTAGCTCACACCCCGACATATCTAACCAATGCATACACTAGTTCCTACGGGAGAACTCACATGCAATGGCTCTTCCAAAGTCTCAACCTCTAAGCCTAAACCCTTTACACATGATGCAGCTATAAATGAATGAGATGCACCAGAGTCAAACAATACCCTTGCCCATGAGTGAGAGAGTGAGAATGTACCCGGAATCACCGACAAGTTTACCGGCTCAGTCTGAGTAGTGATGGTGTAGAATCACCCCTGGGTCCTTGACGTCCTGCCCTGTAAGCCCTGTCCTCGGCCTCGACCCATCTGGCCTAATTGCGGAGTCCATGCTCGTGAAGTGGTAGGGGCTTGTGCAGTACCTTAGAATTGGAACTAACTTCCCTGGCCCATGGTAGGGCAAGGAGGAATGAAGAAGTTTTTTGGATGCCCCACCGATGATTGGGACTAAGATGTCCCATAACTATGCGATACCTGCCTCTGAGGATAATCCCGCTTCATGTGACCCTGTTGGTGGCATATGAAACAAGTCCTCTGGTCTGCCTGGTAGGAAGCCCTAAAATTTCTCCCACCTTGGGAGGATTGACCTTGGCCTTGGCCTTGATAGCTGCGGCCTTGCCCTTGATGCCCTTGTGGGGTAGAAGTCTTTTGCTTCTTCCCCGAACTAGAAGAAGAGGATTGGCCCTCTTTCTTCTTGTCCTTAGCACCCGCCTCCTGGATGCCCCTTTCGTCTTCCACCTCTCTCTCAATAGCCATGACCGTCTTGACCATCGAGTCCAAATCTTGTAGGCGGTGGCCCACAATCTTCCCCCGGATGGACAATTTCAAACCATTCTCGAACCTCCTCACTTTGGCCAAGTCTGTGGCCACATAATCATTGACAAAATGGGCTAACTTGGTGAACTTACCCACGTATTCCATCACTGTCATAGTCCCTTGTTTCAAATCCAAGAATTTATGGGCTTTCGCTTATCGAACAGCCAACGAAAAGTACTTGTCGATGAAGAGCTCCCAAAACTCTCCCCATGTCATTGCCTCTAGGTTCTTCAAGGCCTTTGCCCAATCCCACCATAGATGGGCCCCTCCCTCAAGCTGGAACATAAGTAACCTTATCTTAGTGGCATCGGGCGTGATCTCCATAGCCTCTAAGATCTTATCAACTTGTTGGAACCAATGGTCGGCCACCATCAGATCCGCCCCTCCCATGAAAGTCAATGGCTTATGTGCCTTGAACTTTTGGAGGTTACTTGAGCCCATTTGGCCCACATTGGCGCTAGCTTGTGCGAATGTATCCATCATTGTGCCTATAGCCTCCATGAAGACTTGTTGGTCAAAGGCCGGTGGTGGTTAGTTGTTGTTCTGTCCACCTTCTCAATCGTTTTGGTGTCCTCTTCCTCTATTTTCCATCTACACACATGTCAAATAGCAATAGAGTACTAACTTAGTATCCCAAGGTAGGGACCAAAGATGAAACATTGAGATTTCTCTCCTTGTCTCACCAGTAGAGCGTGTGCCACCCACTAGTAGACATCTATACCATGAACCGTTCCGTTCCGTTCCTTCTCTTTTCGAACCCCAAGGTTTTTTTCTCTAACCCTAGTGTTTCCTTTTCATATACATTTAATCTTGCATATTATTCACATAACACATAACATGTAACATTTAGAGCACATAACATGTAATGCACAATGGATGCAATGGCCTAAACCCATACCCCACAAGCCCTAGGTAAATCGAAAACCTAGGCTCTGATATCCAACTGTGACGCCCCTAAATCCGAGGGTCCTTTCTCAACCCATTGATCACCCATCAACCTGCAGAAGTACTCGTTTATGCTGTATGACCCGACACCATGTCACCACGTCCCCTTCACCGGTATCTTAACCAACACAGAGTTTGGGCAGAGTCTCCCTTGAACCGGTCCCAACGCATAACCTGTATACATATTAATCTCTTTACCGTTCCAAGGTCCTATATCCATCAATTTTCCATTAGTATTACTCTATTTACATCCTTTGAACTAAAGGGCTCAAGGCCCAAAGGCTTGGCAAAGTTATTTTCAATTTTTTAAAATTTTGGAAGAGCTACTGGTAACTCGTGTACTAGCTACCGGTAGCTGAGCCCTCTGCCAGCGAGCTACCAATAGCTGTGAAATGAGCTCCCAGTAACTGCCCACTACCGGCGAGCTACCGGTAGCACAAGACTTGCAACCGGAAGCTGAGCCCACTAGAATCGTGCTACCGGTAGCTAATCAACGTGCAACCGGTAGCAGGGCCTAGTTTTCCGTTAATTCAAACATTTTTCAATTTCAATTCCCCCAATCTCATACAACATTCACCCAAACTTAAATAACATCAAATTTTACACAAAATATAGTTCATATGAGTTCATTATACAATATTTATGCAACATCACAAGTCCAAAACTAATTACACGATAGATTTACAAAAATGCAACTTAAAGCCACATTCTGGCTTCTTCTCAACACGGACCCATGTGAGAGCTGTCAACCGGTGCTTGTCCCACCCCTAAAATGTTATTCCCATAAAGGATGAGTCACGCTCAATAAGGTATCTCCTAAACAGGCTATTCCCCAACCCTGATGCATATGAAATGTTCACATGCACTTCAATAGTCAAACAAGCATTCATCCAAGAACATACCTCTTCAAGGAATGAATGTCACAATGCTATGCCATGTTATGAGGTGAGACTCACACATGCAATACAACCCGAGCCCTCCACCGACTCCTACAACACATGCAATGTCATGCGTATGTATCCGGACATTCCAAACCCCCAAAATTGATGTTAAACATCCAATGAACATTTATAAATTCCGTGTCTTTCTTGGGGTGGATATTTATGGACTTCCACCAACTGGTACCCAACCGAAATGGCATCTATGGACTTCCACCGATGGCTCCACATACGCCAACACACTTTATGGACGAGTGTGTATCAAATCACCGAGTCTTTCACCCGAGGGATAATCTAGTCTTTCTTGCTAAATCCAACCCTATTTTTTATGCAACCCGTGCTACTCATTCGAACCTTGCTCCAACTTTCCCAAGCCCACGCATTATCCACAAAGAATGGTGTTTGATCAAAATCATTTACACACCCACACGCATGCCAATTTCCCACGAATGTGATGCTACCCATGCATATGCAATGTAATGAACAATTTTATTTTTTATCATAATGCAACCAAGTTTTCAATTGCGATTTTAACATCATGTTCAACATGTCATGAGCACAACATGTACAATTCCAAATCCTAATGTAATTTATATCATAAATCATATAATTGCATTCCAACATCATCACAAAGCATGTTATATCAATTTCATTCAAATAACATACTTAATCCACCATAGGCATTTTATCAAACACCCAAAAGGCACAAAAATCATGTAAACACATAATCATGCCCAATTTATCACATTCTCATGAAATCATCAAACAAACAATTTTAACAACCCAATTCATACAAAAATTAGTTTTATACATTCTTATACCATTTTTCATACTCTAGTTACACTAGAAATATATTTAGGTAATAGATTTCATCTCAAATCATGCTACCCATTTCATACGAAACCCTAATTTGAAAATAAACCTAGGTAGGAGAAGAACATTACCTCTTCAAGCGTAATACAAGTGGTAGAAACTCCCAAGAACCCAAATCAAGCTTCAAACCTTGATTTCCAAAAATTTCGTCTTTAAGACTTTGGTGAAATCCCCCATTTTTGGTACGTAGACGTAGCTCTCGTCGCGTAGATCAACTTTAGTTCTTGTCTGAAGCGTTTCGACGAATGGTTGGCCTTAGATCGCAAGGAGAAGGAGGAAGAGCCCTTGAATTTTCCTATCTTCTTTCTCTCTCTCTCTCTCTCTCTCTCTCTATCGAAAATCATCAGCCAAAATGGAGGAAAAATCTGATTTTTTCCCCTTTTTATACCCCTAGATACTTGGCCTACAACACCTCACACGTCATTTTTTTCCTGATCTGGTTTTATCCCGAATCAATTAAATCTCATTTCGTATTATATTCGAAATATTTTATTTGAACTAAGTTTAAATTATTTTTCATTTTTCGCAATTAATTCCCGATCGCGTTTAATTTGGTCACGCGACACCCGATCGCATCATAAACTGTGAAAAATCTGACTGTCTCAGAATTCAACGAAAATTGACTGGGTAACTAGATTTCGCTAGATGAATCCAATGGTGATGTAAGTTTTGTCATCTGAGTCCTAGAAAAATTTAGGTTTTCAATCCGTATCGTAGCGATTAATTACCATTTTACCATTTTTCATAAAAATTCAAAATTTTCCCAGGTTTTACAATATTGACTTACTATTATTCTTTCATAGGGGATACTAATAGTTAAATTGATTGTATCCCTTATATTTTAAGACTTATGGGGCTCCATGCTTGTGATGAATCAACTTCTTTTGCATCATATGGTACAAAGTTGAAGAAAAGATTTGAAGTTGAAATATTTCTAAATATTTTGTCAAATTTAATTATGATAGAATCATTTTATATTCCTTCTGTGTTAGAAATGATCTAAAATACTATTTGAGATGAAAGGGTATTTGATCAAGGTTAATTGGTACACAAATATGTTGCCAAAACCAGTAGCACCTTTGATGAGTGTGGAATATTGCATGGTATGCATCTTCATTGCATCCAATTTGACTTGTTTTGTAGTGTATTTTTGGGGAAATGGATTCGAATTTATAATTAATGGAGACTTGTTTGATTGTAGGTGATAGGTTGCAAAGGGCATGCATAAAGCATCCCATCAAGTGATCAAGGTCGATGGGGATGGCTCGGGAGCTCAATGAATCAAGCATTCCAAGACAATGCAAGACCTACTGGTAGAAGACAAGCAAAGAACTATCGGTAGAAGACTCAAGAGATACCGGTAGAAGAGCCTACTGGAAAGTACCTACCGGTAGGTAACCTACGAGCTACCGGTAGAAGTTACCCAGAAAGCTCAGACACTTCTCCACACGACTCCACCAACTACGGGGGCTCACATTGTGTCATCTAATCCATGCCCTGAAAATTCTAACACTCCATGATTATCTCTTATCCCCTACATTTAGATTGGAAGCATGAGGGAGTGGGGATGCAAGAGAAAGAGAGAGAGAGAGAGAGGGAGTGGTTGGGAAAACATGGGAGGTCCATGCTTTGATTGATTTTGCTTCTTTGAGTGGGCAACCTCTCTCCAATCACTCCAAGTCAGTCACTCATGCTATGAGAGAGAGACATGGACGAAAATACACAGCTACCTACACACAAGTTCATAATATAGACTTTTAGAGAGAGAAGGTCCAAGGTAGAAGATGAAGTTCTAGAGAGAGAAAGTAGAGTTTTACATTTTTCTTCACCATTTTCATTGTAGTAAGCTCCATTTCACATGTAATCTTTCATTTTTGCACTTTAATCTCTTTTATTCAAGTTGTAACAAAGTTTAGCCAAGTTTCTTGCAGTTTATTTTCACATTTGTGATTTGTTCCTTTCAAGCTTTACATTTTGGGTATTAATGGCTTTTCTCTTGTAGTTTAAACTTCTCTCTACATTAATGCAAGTTCATGTTTGATTTCATTACCATGTTTTACTCTTTTATGTTTGTTCTTGCCTTTACCATGCATAGTTAAACCTTTAGTTGGCTAATCCAAGAGGGATTTCCTCTTGGGTATGTGAAATCGACTCTCTTTTATTCTTCCTCGTAGTGTAAAGTGTTTGGTTTGACTAGGTTGAGTGCGGACGTAATTGTGGGCTTTTGATACACCGTAGACTTATCACGGGGTATGCTTTTGCCCAACACAACTACATTAGTCCCTCACTTCCTACGAATCAATCAAACACCGATACACCATTGGTTGAATGAAATGAGTTGATTTGACATACTCATTGGAATGAACTCTAGGGATTAGCCAACCGTCTTTTTACTTGCATATTTCTTAACTCACAACTCACCAAATCTCAAATCACAAGATTTTTTAATTTTCACTTTTTCACAAATCACCCTTCAAAAACACTCGACCTCGCCTTCCCTGAGGAGACGACCTTGGAATACTCATTCCAAGTAAAACACGACATCGCAAGACTCTCTCTACGCTTGGGGAGCAATTTTGCACACACACACACACGTTTTTATTCATCTACACACGATTTTTTTCACTTCTCGCACTAAACTCGAGGGAGAGTGACACTCACCAACCTCCATAAGCCATATATACACACAACCTAGTTCATGTTGGGAGGTCAGGGAAAACTATCAAGCAACCATGCATTCGTCACAACTTATCATCATATTTCCTTAACCCCATTATTATGCATCTGTTATTGAATGGCTTTATAAGGAAATCCCTCAAGGGGACAAATCAAGAATTTATGATGATGTTTTATTCCATTTTATAAAGCACTTGTACCCAAGATATAAGAAACTGTACAGTTGTTTCCAACTTAGCATGCTCAATTATGTTCCTTTATAGATATGTTTATTGTTAGTACAAAGTAGACTATGCTTTTCCTATTTTCTTTAGTCAAAACAGAGGGTCTGTTGGGTGGATTCTTCTATGAATCAAAAAACCCATATGCAATTTGTGGGTAAATTGTTCCCTTCATTTTATTCGGTACACAAACATAGAGGTTTTTAAGGGCATTCACAACACCAACACCGAAACATACGATTCAAAAAATTAAGTTGGGATATAATCGTCTCATATTTTTCCTACTTATGATCAAATTATAGTTCCAGGGGATCAATATTGTTGTGCATATTAGTGTTATAATTTTTTGTATTAAGTTAACATTGTTTTACTTTCGTTAACAAAATCTAAAGGTTTCCATTTTGTAGGTAGAACTTGCCGAGTGGCTATTACAACAACATATTAACCTATAATGTTTTTTTAATCTATTTGTTGTATAATTAATAAACTAATTTTCTAGAGGATTTACTTGTATATTGACGCAACCACAGAACAAGAGGTAGATTAAAATACTTAAGAATCTTTCTGGCCAACCAACTATTATGAAATCACACCATATTTTTTGATATTATATTCATGAACTTTTTTTTTTGTTGATCAGTATATCTATTGTGACGCCTCAAATCCGAGGGTCTTTTCTCAATCAGTTGATCGCCCATCAACCTGCGGATGTACCCGTAAATGCCGCATAACTCGACACCACGTCATGATATCCTCTTCACCGGGATCATAACCAATATAGAGTTTGGGTAGATTCTCTGTTATATCAGAGCACTCCTAAACGCATAATATGTGCACATATCAATCACTTGACAATTCCAAGGTCCAATCCCCATCAATTTACACTTGATATTGAACCAATTTCATCCTTTAAGCAAGAAGGCTCAAGGTCCGAAGGCTTGGCAAGTTATATTTAATTTTTCTTGAAAAGTTTGAAAGAGGTACCGATACCTCTTACATGTGGTACCGGTACCTGAGTCTTCTGTTTGACAGGTACCAGTACCTAAGTAACAGCTGATGAGCACAAAATATTGTATATTTGACGGCCTCATTTCATGCATTTTAACTTAACTTTGCATTTAATTACTTAGAGTTAGCCAAAGTTATGAATAATGTTGAATTTTTGATGTTGCGGGTAATTATAGCTTAAATGATGGATTTTAGAACCTTGCAACTAAATGATGAATGCGTGGTGAAGAGATGGACACATTCAATGAGGATTTGGAGGCTTAAAGGTGAAGAAACCAAGAAAAATGAAATTTGGAAGGTTTAGCCCACTGGTTTCCCGAAGTTTTGACACAGTACCGCTGTTTTTATAATTTTGGACCATGATCCACTTCGAATCTGAAAGAGTGAAAAACATGAAAGTTGTAGATCTGGATATCTTCTATATTGTGTCAAAATTTCAGCTCAATAGGACGGTTGGATCAAAAGTTATGATAATTCTACGAAAACTGGTCCAGAGCAGGCAAACCGTACCGGTACGCGTACCGGTACGCAGAACTCCAGTAGCCAAACCGTACCGGTACGTGTACCAGTACGTTCTTTTGAAACAGCCCAGAATGCCTGCAAATCATCTCCACTTGCTTGGGGGTCCTACCTACACTTCTCCCACTTGTCCCCTGACATCCCTTACATATTTTCATGCCTCCCACACCCTAGTTGAAGACTTTGGAGGCCATTGCATTAATGAGGATAGGAGAGAAGGGGGCTGCCAGGGGAGTTGCTGGGTAGGCTGCTCCTAGCCTGTCCAAGCCTTCAAATCTCTTCCCATTGATGGGAAGCCTGCACACATAGGCTAGGGGACCCTCCATGGACGAAAATGCAAGTCTTCCTTCACCATATATTCAGCATTCACAAGCATTCAAGGGGTGGCTACCTAAGCTTAGGAGTAGTCCAAGGAAGAAGATGATGAATAGTAGATAGAAAACTTGGATTTTTGCATTTTCTTCCATCATTTCACTTGTAATCTTTTGTAAGAATCTTGTAAGCTTCATTCATTTCCTTTAATGTCATTTATTTCAAGTATATTTCAAGTTTAGCCTTGCATTTTAGATTTCACCATTAATGCTTTCAAGTTCTTCATTTTTCAAGCTTTAAAATGGGTTTTGAATATTTTTCTTCATAGTTCAAGTTTCATGCTTCATTTCTTCTACATGTCTCTTTACATATTGTATGTCTTTCCTTTTAGCATGAGTAGTTAGAGTTTTAGTTGGTTAATCCAAGGGAGACCTCCCCGTGAGGATTCCATTTCAACTCTTCTTTTTTCCTCCACTCGGTGTATGGTGGTTCGGTTTGACTGGGTTGAGAGTGGACGTGGTGGTGAGTCTTTGATATCCCGTAGGCCTGGTCACGGGTTATGCTTGGATTTTCACCTCCATTTGGTTGTGAGCTCTTGATACACCGTAGGCATTGTCACAGTGTATGCTTGAATCCTCACCTCCATCTCGTCCCTAGCTTCCCACGAATCAATTGTTCATCTAAGCACCATTGGAGGAAGGTTTCGAGTTGAGTTGGGATTCCCATTGGAGTGAACCCTTTGGATTAGCCAACACTTGTTTTTATTGTATTTTCATTCACAAACACAAACACCAAAACACAAACAAAAGATTTTACACTTTTCCCTTTTGTTCACCAAAATCACTTTCACACAACTTGACCTTTCTTTCCCTGAGGAGACGACCTTGGAATACTCATTCCAAGTAAAACACGACAAGCAAAAGACTCATTGCGCTTGGGGAGCACTTTTGTTCACATACGCATTTCATTCATCCACCATTCTGTTGCCCTTTCTTTTGACACTATCTCAAGGGAGAGTGACACTCCCCTTGCACCTAAATCATATACACATTAAGGGATGGTTTTTAGAGGTTAGGAAATAACAACGGTTTTCATCAAGCAACAACGCATCGGTATTTGGACCTTTATTTCTCAGATTCCTTCCATTTGCCAGGTGCCAGTACCTAGGTGATGGGGTACCGGTACCTGAGCCCACTGTTTGCTAGGTACTGGTACCTACATGTTGTAGTACCGGTACCTGAGCCCACTGTCCATCGATGTACCGATACCTGAAGCCTTGGTACCGGTATCTGAGCCCACTGGAATCCAAGTACTGTTACCCTTATGTAAAGGTACCAATACCTGGGCCTCCTAATAGCGTGGTACCGGTACTTAGTCACTTAGGTACCGGTACATGGGCCCATATTTTCCTCAATTCATTCCAATCTCTACCTTTGTCCATCCAAACTCATTTCATAGTCATACATATATTCTTATACACAAATTCTAATCCATAAGAGTTCATTACATGTCCTCTTAATACAATTTTACAAGTTCAATATGAAATACACAATTTAGTTATAATATGTAATTCAAAGCCACATCTCGACTTCTTTGTCAATAAGGACCCAAGTGAGGGCCGTCCACCGGCGCTTGTCCCGCACCTGAAATGTTGTTCCCATAAAGGGTGAGCCACACTCAATAGGGCATCTTCTAAAGAGGCTACTCCCCAACCCAGATGCATATGAAATGTTCACATGTAATACAACAATCAAACATTCATTCAAGAATATACAATTCAATAATGAATGTCACAATTTCATGACATGTTATGAGGTGAGACTCACACATGCAATGTTACCCGAGCCCTCCACCGGCTCCCATAACACATGGAATACCATGTGTATGCATCCGGGCATTCCAAACCCCCCGTCATTGAAGTTATGTACACTCAATGACCATTTTATAAAAATCTTGTGTCTTTGTGGGGCGATGGTTTATTGTATGTCACCAAAGGGACACTACACCATCAACAGATTTTTAGCACATTCACCTGCGGCCCCGTCTCCGCCATTACACTTTTCTAGAATTTCACCGTCAGGAAGTGTATAACCAAGTAACTGGGTCTTGTACTTGATGGAGAATTTAGCCCTTCTTACTACAACCCGACACGTTTATTCATTCAATTTCTTGTGCGACTTAGCCGGACCTTGGTGCGATTTTCTTGAGCCCACGAATCAACCCACCTATATTGTGATTGATCAAAAACATGCACACACGCATCCACACTAATGCACAATTGCAATTCACAATATCATGTTCCTCATATCATGAACATATAATGAACATATTACATCTCAACCAACGTTTCCCAATTTTCAATTTACATCATAAGCATGTAATCACAATTCGCAACCGCACCCAAAGCATGTTATAACATTTTCAATGCAATTAACACACTTACTCAACATATGCATTTTATCCAAAACCATCAAGGCATAAATGTAAACACATAGCATGCCTCATTCATCACATATCTTAAGAAATTATAAACAAGCAATTTCTACAAACCCAATTCATACAAGATTGTTCAACATGTTTCTATACCCATTTCCTATACTCTAGTTACACTAGGAGTATATTTTGATAATAGATTTCATCTCTAATCATGCTACCCATTCCACTTGCAACCCTAGGTTGAAAATAAACATAGTTAGAAAAAGAAACCTACCTCTTGAAGCGTAATACATGAAGAAGGAGTCCTAAATCACCCAACTCAAGCTTCAAAACCTTAATCCCAAAAATCTTGTTCTTTAGAATTCGGCAAAACCCACGATTTTTTGTACGTGTTTGTAGCTCTCGTCGCATAGAACACTTTTTGTTCTTTGCCTGAAGCAATCCGACGAATGGATAATCGTAGATCGCAAGGAGAAAGCTTGGAGAACCCTTGTCTTTCTCTCTCTTCTTTCTCTCTCTCTCTCTCTATCCAAAAATGGGTTGAAGAATGGGGAAAAAAATCAAATTTTCTTCCCCTTTTATACTCCCCATTTACTTGGCCCACAACGCGCCATGCACGTCTCTTTTGTTTGGTCCAATTTAATCCCAAATCAATTAAATCTAGTTCCACGTTATGTTCAACATATTTTATTTAAACTAAATTAAAATTATTTCACGTGTTCCTTGAGTAAAATTTGATCGCATTTATTTTAGTTGCGCGACACTTGATCGCATCGTAAAACAAGAAAAATCCGACTGTCTCGGAATTCAACGAAAATTGACTGGATAACTAGATTTCGCGAGACGAATCCAACGGTAAGGTCCATTTTTTCATTCGAATTCTAGAAAAATTTAGGTTTTCAACCTGTACCGTAACGATTAATTACCATTTTTTCCTTCAAAATAAAATTTTAAATTTTTTCAGATTTTACATTCTTCCCCCTTAAAGAAATTCCATCCCCGAAATTCACACACACATGCACATACAACCATATACATAGGATCTAGAATGAACTTCCGGAGAATGGAAACATGAAACACCACATGAACACCAGATAAATTTGGCGGTAAAGCCAACCGGTAAGCAACTGTGCCAACCCTCTCGAGTACCTTGAAGAGCCTGATGTACCTCGGCGACAGCTTCTCTCGCTTCCCGAACCTAAACACTCTCCTCTTAGGCATCACTTTTAAGAAGACGTGATCTCCAACCTCGAACTCCAAAGATCACAACCGCCTGTCGGCGTAGCTCTTCTGCCGGTTTTGAGCCGTGAAAAGACGCTTCCGTATCAAGTCCACCTTCTCCGAGGTGTTTCTGATCAAATCCAGACCCGTGGAGGGTCTCTCTCCAACCTCCATCCAACAAACCGGAGAACGACATGGCCTCCCATAAAGTTCATCGTAGGGTGCCATCTGTATGCTCATCCGATAACTATTGTTGTAAGTGAACTCCATTAAAAGTAAGTGCTCTTTCTAGTTACCCTTGAGGTCAAAGACGCATGCCTGAAGCATGTCCTCCAAAATCTAGATGGTCCTCTTTGATTGACTGTCCGTCTGGAGATGAAAAGCTGAGCTCATCATCAATTGTGTCCCCATAGCCCGTTAGAGCTCTCCCAAAAATGAGTTGTAAACCTAGGGTCTCGATCCGATACTATAGATACGGGTACCCCATGTAACCGGACTATCTCCCGTGAAGTCCGTGGCAAGTGAGTCACAAAATTCATAGTGATGTGCTCCCACTTTCACTTAGCTACCTCCAAAGGCTGGAGCAACCCCGCTGGTATCTGGTGCTCTGCCTTAACCTTTTAAAATTAAATACAGGAATATTAACAATAATTCCAGCCTTAATATCACAACTATAAATTTACTTCAAATATATATTTCTCCTTGTAAACACAGTTCCATATTTATTGCGAGTATCTCACATTGAAGTCATGGCTATACATTCACTTTGATGTGTTTACATTATTTCCTCTCACATCCACAAACTACATTTATAATCTTGAAATATAAACATTGTCATACCCTACAAGAAAGCCTCATATAATATTATAATCAATTAAAAATAATAAAATAAGCCCCATTATCCACATTTTATACTCTTGTTTCGTGGAAATTCATTTTCGAGCATATTAGCTTTACACATATATCTTTCACATTATCTGTAACCATAACCCTCTTGTAATAATTGTGTGTACTATAAGCCAAAACTATATACTTTTTACATTTACCTAGTATGAATTCCAAGAATTCTCTATCAAATAAAAATACAATCTTTCAATTTTTAAATCTCATGACTAAAATAAGTACTCGCATCTAAACCTGCTTTTATTGTTGATATAAGACAATTTGGCATTACTTTTCGATCTCCTTGAAATTTAAATTCGGCTTTGCCAGGTAGTTGAAAAGTAACCTCCTTCCTATAACAATCAACTGAGGTATGATAGGCTGATAGCTAATCCATCCCCAATATCACATCATAGTCATACATGTCGAGTGGAAGCAAATCCAAAAATTACTCACGTGCGTCAATTCTAATTGTACATGCCCTATAAACAGTACTAACTACCACCACCTCAACCACCGGGGTTGTTATAGATAAATGATAATTCAAGGATGTGGCAGGGTGTTTCCAATGCTTGCTATAAGTGTGTGCAACAAAAGAGTGTGTGGAACCAGGGTCAATTAAAATTCAAGCACTCTCACCCAGAATAGAAATTGTACCTTTAGGCAAGGCATAGGCATCCTATTGTGTCATGTCAAACACTCGCCCTTGAGTCCAGTAAGTACTAGTAGGCCCCTTTCCAGTACCTTGCACCCCCGTCGGCGTTAATGTATTTCTTATCCCCGGATTTACACTGCCCACTGAGGGTGACATGACAGATTTGGTCGAACATTCAAAAGTGAAGTGTCCCACTTGCCCACACTCATAACATCATCGAGCTCCACCCGCAAACCGTATTTGACAATTCTGAGTGATATGCCCTTCCACTCCACATTTAAAACAAGTAACATTAACATCTTGTCCACTCAATTGTCCCCTGCCCTGAAATCTTGTTAGGGGTTTAAAGGAATTATAATCTCGTGAATCGCTGGATTTTTTAGAATTTCCAATACTTCCTATTTGCGAGAATTTTGGTCCTTGTCTCTTCTGCCACGAAGTCTGTCCCCCAAATAGAGAACTCATACCAAGTACAATATCAAACTTCCTTTTCTTGAACTGCTCCCGTCATCCCTCAGATTCTTTTGCAGCTTTTGCAACAACCAAAGCTTTTTTAACCAAGGTCACATAACTCGTTAACTTCAAGGCCGAGAGTCAACTTTGTATGGGGTCAGCTAATCCCCACTGAAACTTCTTACACAAAACCTCATCAATTTAAACAAAAGCCTTCGCAAAATGTGACAATATAGTGAATTGTTTTGTACACTCTGCTACCAACATCTTGCCTTGAGTCAACATCATGAATACTATTGCCTACTCATACCGATAAGACTTAGGAAAATACTTGTCATTGAATTCTCTTACGAATTGATCCCAAGTAATACGCAGAGGTGCTGGAGCCACATTACCAACTACTTGACCTTCAACTCCCGCCACTGGTGCAACCAACAGTCACCTGACAGCCTCCCACAAAAATCGTGCTTCCTCCTTTAGCATAAATGTTGTAACTGTCACCCATTGATCATCAAAGAGTTGCATAACCTCAAAAATTGATTCCATCCATTTAAGCCAGTCCTTCGCCTTCGATGAATTAATTTTTCCTGCAAACATTAGAGGATCCAGCTTCATAAAACTTTCATGAACTGCACCTCATGGTTCCCCAAGGGGTACAGGTGGTCTTGCCTGGCTGAATATCTGTTTGCAATTCCACAAGTCGGTTTATTGATGCTGCCACCTACACCATCACTTCCAACGCTCTCTGAATCATATCAGGTTGATTCTGTTTACCTTCCCTGCCCTCCTGTTGTTGTCTATATCCTGCCTCAGCCATAGCAAGAGCATGAGAACCTTCACCTCCCCCTTAATTCTAACCCTCAAGAGAAACTATTATGCTTCCAACAATTTAGTTGTAATTCACAACGTACACAATACACATGTACTTATTATTAGCACATTAAACCCATCTCTACTCTATGACTAAAACACTTTAACCTGTCCGCTATTGACCTCGACACCCATGTCTACAGAACCAACAAACCTAGGCTCTAATACCAAAAATTGTAACACCCCATTCCGACTTTTGTACTGAAAAATATAATTTAGGCAAACAAACTTACACAAACAATCCTGCAATTAACATGTATTTTTCCTTTAAAGAAATACCCATCCTGGCAATATATAACATAGGCTACTATTTAATAAAAAGTCACAAGCGTGTGGCACACCGGCTCGCTACCATACAATATATACATAATCCAAAAATACTTTTTTAAAGTGTCATTTACACGCAAAAGAGGAGAACACAAAAAATATATATTTACATTATATACGACCCAAAAGGTAAAAGGAAAAAATAAACTAAAAACTGACAGAGCCCTCTCCCGGCGACTCTTGATTGGACTTCTAATTTTGGTAGTGGATTGCAGGCTTGTGTATAGTTTACCTGAAAAGATTTCAAGGAAATTTTTCAGTGAATACCCATCAAAAACTTCAGAAATAGAGCAAATAAAATAATGAGACACCCTTGTTCATTGGTAGGAATCTATTATCCGCAATTCCGTAACTTATTCCTGATATCCTATTTCGTTGCCCTACGACCTCACACAGAAATAACCGTTCCGCCACCCAGGCAACAAAACACAACATAATTTATCATCATACCAGTATAAACTTGTCACTCAGACAACTCAAACCAAAATATTATTTTATGTTCATTTTCCTAATGACGCATAGAACAACCATAACTTTAGTTCTCGCCACTTAGAAAAATTCTATCATAACTTATCTCAGCCACAAAGACAACTCGAAAACACTTGATTTAATTTTAGTCACATAGAAAATCCATTCTAACGATTAACCTTTGTCCCTTTGACTTCTTAACTACGCAAAGAAAATACATCACGTAGACATCCGTCGTTTAGACATCTCAACCATTTAACTTTTCTTTCTACATGTCAAACAGACAACTCGAACATAATATTGGATTCTGGCACGAAGACATCCCGTTTCCATCGTAGTACTATGACACTTAATTCGTTGAATCACAATGAAACTCATAAGGTAAGAAGTCAAACGTATAATTAATTATTTATGCGTAAATAAAACAAAGATTAGCGCACCTACCTCGCGTGAAGTTCTATCTTGTAGACGACCCCTCCGCCGGATCTTTTAGTGACGCATTCTTAGCAATGT
Source organism: Ilex aquifolium (assembly GCA_951799425.1). Classification (NCBI taxonomy): domain Eukaryota; kingdom Viridiplantae; phylum Streptophyta; class Magnoliopsida; order Aquifoliales; family Aquifoliaceae; genus Ilex; species Ilex aquifolium. The sequence goes on along the minus strand of OX637408.1, from coordinate 5,540,706 downwards.
TTGTCTCCGGACCTGGCATACTCAATATTCATAATTCACTTCGAACATTAATACATAATTCCGCTTAAGTTCGAGATAATTTATTCGACCCGAGTTTAGTAATTATATCATGTCGAATCGAATAAGTCATTGTTGTCGAGTAAAATTATCTACTCGAATCGAGTTGAACTAATCTTCTCAAATCCGTTAAGAAAATATTCATTCGAACCAATTACACCCAAATTAAACCTTTCTCATAAAATTATAAACTTCATAAAAATATACTTGAATTTTCATAATTTCATATAAAATCACCCAAGTTAAGTCTTTCTCATAAAAAAATATAACCTTCACAAAAGTGTACTTGAATTTGCATAATTTCCTATAACATCATAAATTTTTACATGTTTTCTTGTAATTACTCATATTCATGGATTCATGCAATTTCAAGAATATTTCTAAATTATCCACTAAACTATTATATCTTTTGATCAAAATTCAAACCACATACAATAATTCTTTTCTTCCTATTTTTCCATGCAACAACACTAATTATGCTCACACACCCACCTAAAAATTATATTAATTTTTCAAGCAATACCCATGATACCACACTTCCATAACAACCTTTACATTAAACCCACATGCAATACACCATTCTTAGATTACATGCAATACCCAAAATACGTACACTAAGAATTCTTATATATACATTTAAAATGAGAGAAGGTAGATTACATGGCTTACTTCTTATACCCACTTCCTAAACCACCAAGCAACACCACCAAGCTTCCACCTTTAAGCTACCATCAAGCTCCATTTTCAAGCTTCTCTTTTTCCCTTCTTACCTTAACCGAAATTTCTCAAGTGTGATTGAAGAGTCTTGTTTATTTTTCTCTATTTTCTTTTCTTTCCTATTCTTTCCTTTCCTTGCTCATCCTTTTCTTTAGCCGAAATTGGCTAAGTGTGTGGAGACTCCTCTTCTTGTTTGTTTTTTTTTTTTTTTTATCTTATCTTCCCTTTTATATTTTCCCCCACATGCATGTTCCCCGCACCCTCTCCCTCCTTAGCCGCCACCTCCTTTCCCCCTCTAAACCCCATCTACACATCTCCTTTAAATGTAGTGCCCATCATGACTTAGTCCTTGCATGTGTATCTATATATACCATGTATCTAAAGCATTATTATGTATGATGATGCACAAATTGGGTTTGTACACCACCTGTCAATTGAATAGTAAAAATCAAGTAATTGAGAAGTGAGAGATAGAGACAAAAGCAAGACAAGGTTTATAGTGGTTCGATCAATGTGACCTATGTCCACTTTGAATGGCTTGGGTCACCGGATATTTCATTAACTCAAGTGTGTAGGGAGAGCAGAGAGTTACAAGTTATGAGAGGGATAAGAGAGATTTGCTCGATTGAGTGTGATGCCCCCCAAGTGTTGGCGGGGCTTACAATTTATAGTCGCCTCATAATGGATAGTAATTAAATAGCTAATCAAGCGGTCATAATGGATTGGGACCGTTTAATAGTCATAACGGATTAGGGCGACTTAATAGTGATTAAATAGCTTGGCGACCTCTTCTCAACGAGTGACCTCTTCTCAACTTAATAATCATAACGGATTAGGGCGACTTAATAGTGATTAAATAGCTTGGCGACCTCTTCTCAACGGGCGAGGTAGTTACAGTGCTCTCCAAAGGACTCGGTCAAAGAAGAGGTGGGGGTTGACTCCTTCCAAGGCAGCGAGGGTGAGGCTCTTGGATGACCTTGCATGCTCCCTACTGATGTAGCTCCTTGAGCATGGTGAGCTTGAGCGAGGTGGACCACATTGGGCTGAACTTGCTGGATCTCTTGGATTTGGGCCATTAATTTAGACTGGGCTTATAACCTGAGTTGGGCCCTTGGGCTTGGCCCATCATTTTCCCCCCAATGACCTGCATCTAATGGAACTTGGAAGGAGGGCATTCTGTTTGAGCTTGAATTTTTGGCTGATCGACATAATTGGAAAAATTTTGGGGGGCCAAAACATGTGTTTCTAGGCCTTTTTTGGGCTTTTAACAGCATTATTCATAGCCAAAGGCAGTGATTCTTGTAGATCTCTTCAAGAGCTTTGATTTGACATATTATGGGCCCATTTGGAGTTACGGATCAAAAGTTATGGTCAAAATAGTGTACACACCTTTTTAAATCCGAATTTTTTTAAAACTCTTTTGATCGGCAACCCCCTCCCCTTCAGTAGACTCCTTTTGCTTGTGGGACTCCATTGACTATATAAACTCCTTCTTTCACTTCCCTTTTTGCATTCTTGAAGAGCCCTAGGCTATAAATTGGGGCTGTTTTTTTTCTTCAATAAGATTTTAAAGCCCTAGCTATAAATAGCAATCTCCTTTTTCATTCTAGCCATTCTATTCAATCTTGAGAGAGGAGGAGAGCTTTATTCCCCAAAATCCTTCAAGGAGCCTCTTGGGTTGAGTCTTTGAGAAGCCATGTTGAGTGGAGAAGATGATGTGTAGCTATTGGCGAATCTTAATGGAGAGCTCAAAGGAGTTGACATTGTTTTCGAAGAAGAGAGAGGGCTGCTAGACACCAGAGTAGAGGCGCCGTTGGAGACCCAACTGGACGCCCGAAGAGAGGTGCCGGGCGCCGATGTGGGCGGGCACGCGTTGAGCAGCGCTAATCTGATTCAGGCGCCAAGAAGTGCTGGTCCAGACGAGCAAAAAGGAGAAAATGGGGCTTTGGGTGCCGATGGTGGAGCTTTGGGAGTTGAGGTGCCTAGGCTGGGCGCCGATGGTGGTGCAGGCGCGTGGGGCAGCCCGTTAGGCGAGTAAAGGGGCGCCCCCTTGGGCGCTAGTTTGAGGAGTTTTGGCGAGGATGGGACTTTGGGCGAGCAAGGAGTGTGGCATGTTAACCCGGGCGAGTAAGGGGTGAGGCAGGGGCTGAAGGATGCTGATCAGGGTGAGCTGAGGCTGAGGCGGGCTGATCTGAGCAGTTTTGGCACTAATTTGGGTTGTTTTGGTGAGCAGACTAGTGCCTTGGGTGAGCCTGGGGCTACCTTGGGCGCCTTGGGAGAGCCTGGGGCTACCTTGGGTGAGCCCGGGACTGCCTTGGGCGAGCGGGCCAGCGTCTTGGGGTAAGATTGGTTCTGGAATCAAAAGACAGAGTATGCCGAACACTTTTGGTGGTGATGATCCGACTCCTCCGAGTGTAACTTCTCAAAATCAAATTCCTCAAGACCTCTCTGGCAGTGGCTCGGACAAAGTTTCACGCCCTCGCAACAAAAAGCATCGAGGCAAGGTAGCTCTCGATGATGATGGATCCAAAGTGAGTACTATCTCTAGCACTTTAAATACAGATGCTGTTTTTTTGCGGATTGTCTCTGCCTACCACATTCCTCCAATTGTGCTGTGTTGCCGAGTTGAGATGGGTGAGCCCGCTTGTGATAACTCCTCTAGTGACCTTGCCATGCCTCTCCTGTCGAGTTTCATGCAGCTTATACTTTGAGCGAGACTCCTGCTCCCAATCGGGGCTGGTACTACTTTACTACGAGAGACAAGCTGATTACTGGACTGCGTTCCAACTGTCATAGCTGGAAGTCTCGCTTTATATTTGTCGGCGGAGAATGGGCTGCAGAGGCCGATAAAACTTCGGCACCAACAAGATGGAGTGTTCCCAAGAAACTTGGTACACCCTACACTTACTTTCTCTCTTTTGCTTTTTTTTTTTTTTTTACTCATCACGCCTCTTGCAGATTCTCATGTGCTCTCCAGGGACTAAGAGTGGAAGTTACAGGCTGTGAGGGCATATCCTGAAAAGGACTTTGGAGCTCTCATGCTCCAAGATGGAGGAGTTAGCGGTTCCCCTTCAGGAGGTGCAAGGGCTGGTGGACCTTCTCCAAGATCCGGCGGTCCCTCCTTGAAAAGAAAAGGTATGTTGATTTTCTTGTACTTTTCTCCTCTACTTGGTGTCTTTTTATCTAGATAACACTTTATTTCCTTTGCAGCAGTAGATAGAAAGGTGATTGGGTCCCGCCTCTCTAGTAGGAGTCCTCCTCCTAAGATGGCGAGGATGAGCGATGCCTCCCCAGTGACTTCTCTAATGGTGCCGTCCGAGGTAGGCCTCCTCAAGCGACCCCACTAGTGGTGCCTCGGGTGTGCTCCCATCAAGAGACCCCTCTAGTAGTGCCTCTTCAGTTGGCAGCTCCTTTGATTGTGAGCGCTACTCCAGAGATTCCCTTGTCGACCACACCTTCTATCACTGGTTCATCGACTCCTCCTGTGGGAACTTCTACCGGGACACCTTCTTAGATTAGTTCCATGTTAGGTAACACGCGGGTCATCAGAGAGCGACTTGGGAGGTTTGTGCTTCCCAATGATGTGAGTGATATTGGTGCCTTGGGCACTGAGGGAATCCTCAACTCTTTCCTGGAAGGCTGGGCTCAAGTAAGGGTTTGTTATCTCCCTTTCTCCTGTCCTTCCATAAGTGTCTGACATCCTTTTGCCTTTTGTTTTTCTTCAGGCCTCAACTGCATCTCTGTGTTTATTTTCAAGAACTATCCATTATCACCAGTTGAAACATAACCATGAAGTTGTACAGAATGAGCTTCTTGCTGCTCAGGGGAAGATTACCGACCTTGAAGTTTCTGGTAGGACTTCTCATGTTGAACTTGTGGTGACCCGTGAGAGGGACGTGCTCAGAGAGACTGAGCTTGTGGAGGCCCGTGAGAGGGCAACTAAGCTTGAGACTGAGCTTTTGGCGACCCGTGAGAGGGACGCGCTTAGGGAGGCTGAGCTTGTGGAGGCCCATGTGAGTGCCATGCTCAGATAGACTAATCTTGCAGAGACCTGTGAGAGGGTCATGCTTAGGGAGACTGAGCTTGTGGAGACCCGTGAGGGGGCCATGCCTAGAGGGGCTGCCTGCTTGGCAGAGGTGAAGGCAGCTTGGGAGAGAGCTTCTCAGGCTGAGGTGGATCTGGAAAATGGCCTCGCAGATGCTTTCATTGATGGTTATGAGGAGCTTCGGGGAAAGATTTATGCTTCTTTCCCTGATATTGACTTTTCAGGCTTCATGCCAACTGAGGCGCCTGATGATGGTGATGGAGGCTCAGATGATGCTGAGGATGACGAGGAGGATGACCCTGAGAGTAGTTAGAGTGTTGGGGACTTTTGATTGATTTTTTTTTTTTTAGAAAGGCAGTCTGTAGCCTTACTTTTGTAGAAAGTGGTTTTTTGCCACTGATACTCCTTTGAAATTAAATATAAAAGTGCAAAGATCTTTTTTGGAGTACAATGTAGAAAATTTTATTCATTCACTGCTTATGTCAAGCAATATTGGGTAATAACCCCAAAAATGTACAAAAAATAAAACCAAGTTCCCTAACTCTACTACTTTGACTCTCTCTTAAGGTGTCATTGGTGGTACCTCTTCAAGTTCTCGCATTCCATGGATGGGGTAAAACCTTCCCCTCGGGATTCTGGATCTTGTAGGTGTCTGGCCTCACCACTTCTGTTATGAGGTAGGGTCCCTTCCAATTTGGTCTCAGCTTTCCTTCGGGTGAATCCTTTGTGGCGAGGATCACTTTCTTGAGGACCAAGTCTCCTGGTTGGAAGGAACGAGGCTTCACCCTCGAGTTGTAATACTTCACCATACGGCGTTTGTACTCCGCGTTGCGGACTACAACCATCTCCCTCGCCTTCTTTACCAAGTCGATGTTGATGCAGAGTCCTTCCTCGTTGGTGATAGGGTCGTGGTGTTGGATCCTTAGAGAGTGTACCCCGATCTCCACGGGGATGACTGCCTCAGTTCCAAAGGCGAGGGAGAAAGGGGTTTCCCTAGTAGGAGTTCTTGGCGTGGTTCGATAGGCCCACAATACGCCTGGGAGTTTGTCGACCCAAAGACCCTTCGCTCTTTCGAGCCTTGTCTTTAGGTTGCGTAGCACCATTCTCACCATGACTTTTGATTGCCCGTTTGCCTGCTGGTGCGCTGAACTGGAATAAGGTTGTTTTATCTGAAGGTCGGAGCAGAAGGAGTTCAAGAGCTTGTTGTCGAACTACTTGGCGTTGTCACTGACAATGGTGTAGGGTATCCAGAAGCGACAGACCAGGTTCTTTAATATAAAATCTTTGATATTTACATCTGTTATCTTTGCTAGGGGTTCGGCCTCCGCCAATTTGGTGAAGTAGTCGACCGCTATCACCACGAACTTGCATTGTCCTCTACTGAGTGGTAGGGGGCCTAGGATGTCGATACCCCATTTGGAGAAGGGCCACGGACTTGTGATGACCGTGAGTTCTTCTGGCGGTTGTCTAGGCATAATGGTGAAGCGCTGACACTTGTCACATTTCTTGGCGAACTCCTGGGCATCCTTCATCATGCTAGGCTAGAAGTAGCCCTGTCTGAGTGCCTTGTGGGTGAGGGAGCGTCCTCCAGAGTGATTTCCACAAACCCCTTCATGGATCTCCCGCAAGGTATAGTCAGCTTCTTTGGTTGAAAGACACTGCAGTAATGGCAAGGAGTAGCCTTTTTTGTACAGGGTGTCTTGTAAGATGGTAAACTTGGAGGCTCTCATCCTGAGCTTCCTGGCCTCGAGGGGGTCATCGGTAATATGCCCTCCTAGAGGTATGCCCTTATTGGGGTTATCCAGTTTGATTCGACAGATGCACAATTGACTCTTGTGGCTTCCGCATCTAACTTGCTTGGTTCGAACTGGTGACTAATGAATGCTGGTCCTGGTGGGGCTTCTGAGGATGAGGCGAGCCTGGCTAGTGCATCCGCAGCCATGTTCTCCACCCTCGGGATGTGGCTGATTTGGAAATTTTGGAACTTCGTGACCAAGGCTTTTACCATGGCAAGGTACTCCTGTATTCTCGTTCCCTTTGCTTCGAACTCGCCCTTCACTTGGTTGACTATCAGTTGAGAGTCACTGTGAGTGATGAGGTGTTGGGCTTCCATTTCAATTGCCAACCTTAGGCCAGAGAGGAGGGCCTCATATTCTGCCTCATTGTTGGAGGCGATGAAGTGGAGCTTCACAGCATACTTGATGGGAGTGCCATCGGGGCTGATCAGGATTAGGCCAGCTCCACCTCCTTCACTGGTCGAGGAGCCATCCACATAGAGCTTCCAGAGTGGCGGAGATGAGAGTTCGAAGAGCACTGCGGGAGCTGGGGCGCCAGGTTGGGGTGCAACTCGGGCGGGTTGGGTGGGTTAGACAGTCAACCCTAGCCCAACCCTAGGTATATAATCTTCAACCCTAACCCTAACCCTAACCCTACCTCGGGTTGAGGAACTCAATCCGAGCACTGCCCAAATTTAATTCGGGCGGGCTCGGGTTGAATTCGGGTTCACTGAGAGAGAGACAGAGAGAGGGGGTAATAATTACAAATTCATAAAATAATTCATATATTTCATTCATAACAGTGCACGATTATTGATCATCTGCTTTCACACCAAAAAACTAGTGATCTCAAAGCACGATCCCAGAAAACATAGAAATTAGACCCATAAAAACATTAAACTTAAAACATCACACTATCACCACTAATCATGCATAACAGAATAGCAAGCAACAAGAAACAGAGGACGATGGAGTAAAAATGAAAAAAAGTGCTAATGCTTTATATATATAAAATTATTTTTTAATTTGTCGGGTTCGGGTTGAAATCGGGTTGTCGATGCCTCAACCCGAGCCCAGCCCAAATTGAATTAGGGTTAAGGTTTTTTGACCCAAGCCCAACCCAATTATTAAAAACCCTAGCCCAAGCCCTAATTTTTTCGGGTTGGGCTCGGGTTGAAATCAGGTTGCCCAACCCAAGTTGCACCCCTAACCTAGGTGCCTAGTCTGGATGCCTAGGTGTACTCGCCGGGTATCTAGGTGTCCTCACCAGGCGTTTGATAGCTTTGCGTGTCTGGGCTTGATGTCTGAAGTGTGGAATGCTCATTGATCTCTTCTGCGGGTGTAAGCTCAGCAATAAAATCTGTCAGGGCTTGTGCTTTGATGGCCGTCCTTGGTTGGTACTGGATATTGAACTTTCCTAGTTCCACTGCCTACTTAAGGAGTCTCCCGGATACATCTGGTTTTCCCAAGACTCTCTTTAGAGGCTGGTCTGTGATCACAACAACGGTGTGACTTTGAAAATAATGTCGCAGGCGTCTTGCTGTTGAGATGAGGGCGAGCGCTAGTTTTTCTAGCTTTGAATATCTGATTTTCGCTTCGTGGTATGCTCTGCTCACATAATAGATTGGTTTTTGCACTCCATCATTAATCCTGACGAGGACTGAGCTTACAGCTGATGGGGAAGCAGAAAGGTACAATTATAAACTTTCACCTAGTGTAGTATGTTAAAGGAGATGAGGTGTAGCCAAGTAGGCTTTGAGCCTTTGGAAGGCTTCCTCTACCTCAGGTCCCCACTCGAAGGCTTTTATGGAAATCTTGAAGAAAGGCAAGCATTTGTCTGCAAACTTGGAGATAAATCTGTTAAGTGTTGTAATTCTCCCATTGAGGCGCTAGAGTTCCTTGGTTGAGGATAATGACTTCATATTGACGATGGCCTTGATTTTGTCGGGGTTTGCCTCAATTCCTCTCTGGTTGACCATAAAGCCTAAGAATTTTCATGACCTTACACCAAAGGCGCACTTTTCAGGATTCAACTTCATGCGGTATGACCTGAGAACGTTGAAAGTTTCTTGGAGGTGGTCAATGTGGTCTGCTGCGGCAAGGCTTTTCACCAGCATTTCGTCCACATACACCTCAATTATTTTCCCGATCTGTGACTGGAACATCTTGTTCACTAGCCGTTGATAAGTTGCTACTGCATTCTTTAACCCGAATGGCATAACCCTGTAGTAGTAGGTTTCCTTTGGAGTGATGAACGATGTCTTCTCCTGGTCTGGGGGGTACATGCTGATCTAGTTATATCCAGAATATGCAGCCAGGAAGGTGAGCAATTCATGTCCTGCAGTAGCGTCGATGAGGAGGTCAATTCGTGGTAGTGGGTAGCTATCTTTTGGGCACGCCTTGTTGAGCTCAGTGAAGTCGACGCAGAGGCGCCACTTCCCATTGGCTTTAGTCACCATCACCACATTTGAAATTCACTCTGGATATGCTACCTCTCTGACTGCCTCATTATCTATCAGTTTTCCCTCCTCCTTGTCCATCGCTTGGGCCCTTTCAGTGGAGGTGCCCCTTAGCTTCTGGCGAACTAGCTTGTGATGGGGGTCGACATTGAGGCGGTGTGTGAAGACCCCTGGGTCAATGCCCTCAAGGTCTGCATGTGACCATGCAAAGACATCCATGTTGCGCCTCAGAAAGCCTATTAGCTGGTGGAACAGATGTTCAGAAAGGGAAGAACCAATGTACACTCTTCTGTCTGGGTGCTCCTCATCTAAGACTACTGGGGTGAGCTCCTCGACTAGTTCCCCTCTTTCTAGGGTGGCGTCATCCCTTGGGTCGAGGACCTCCACTTGCAGGGCCTCATGTGGCTTTCTAGTCTTCATGGAGGAGACGTAGCACTCTCTTGCAGCTACCTGGTCTCCTCGGACCTCTCCGATTCTATTTGGGGTTGGAAAGTGGAGAATGAGATGATAAGTGGAGGGCACAGCTCTTAGGGTGTTGAGAGCAGGTCACCCTAGGATTATGTTGTAGGCCGAAGGACAGTCTATCACCAGGAAGTTGATCATGACTGTGGAGCTTCGGGGTGCTGCTCTGGTAGTGACTGGCAAGGTGATGGACCCTAGGGGATATACCTTCTCCCTTGAGAAACCAATGAGGGGCGACCTGGTAGGCTGCAATCTTTCTCTGCCCAAGTTGAGCTTGTCATAAGCCTCTGCGAACAAGATATTCGCAGAGCTGCCGCTGTTTATGAGAATTCTGCGCACCTGGAAGTTGGCGACGGTCATGGTGAGCACTAGAGGGTCATCATGAGGGTGCTGGATTCTTTCTAAGTCCTTGTCTGAGAAGGATATGACCTCACTGTCTTCGTGCTTGGGCACCTTGGATGGGCGCAAATCATCTATATGCCTCACTTTTCTGGCACGGGCTTTCATGGCCGAGAAGGATTCTCCTCCTCCTGCTAGCCCTCCGGAGATGGTGTGAATCTCTCTGATAGGTTGTTGGTCCTCTTGATTATGAGATGGTGGCAGCGCCTGACCTCTACTAGCAACATGCTGACGAAGCGACAATACTTGTTCGGGTTCCTGCGGTTTGATGGAGACTTCATCCTCCCTGGCCACTTTATGGCAAGGTCATCCTGGATCTGGAATAGGATGTGTCCGACAGCGGCATTTAGGGGAGTGAAAGCTTGTCGATCTCTCTGGGGAGCGGGACCGAGCCGATCTTTAGCAGGTATCCTCTCTGTCCCGCTGCGCTTGTTACTACTCTCCTTCTTGTCGTCCCTGTCTCTTTCCTTTCTTTTCTCCCCAGTTCTAGAGGACTCACCTCGTTTGGCCCTTGTAATGTCCTCAGCATTCATGTATTTGTGGGCCTTCACTAGCAGCTCTGGCAAGCTCTTCGGTGGGCGCTTCATCATTGAGAAAAGGAAGCTTGATGACCAGAGGCCTCCCAAGAAGGCGGTCATGCTAACCTTTTCATCGGGCTCCTCAACCTGAAGGACCTCCTCGTTAAAACGAGTGAGGTAGCTCCTTAAGCTCTCATCTCGGTCCTACTTTATGTTGAGCAGGTGGGTGGCAGGCTTCTGGTGGCTGCGTCCTCCAATAAAGTGTGACACGAAGGACCTACTTAGCTCAACAAATGAGCCAATGGAGGCTGGGGAGAGCTTGGCGAACCATTGTCGAGCAGATCCCTTCCAGGTGGTTGGGAACGCTTTGCACATGATTTTGTCGGGGACGTTATGCAGTTGCATCAAGGTTTTAAAAGTTTCGAGGTGGTCCAGTGAATCATTCGTATCGTCAAAGGTCTCGATGGATGGCATCTTGAATTTCTGAGGAAGTGGGTAGTTCGCCACGTCAGGTTTGAAAGGTGTGTCGGTTCAACTTACGAGGTAGTCCACTGTCTCGGGTCCCTATACCTTCATGGCGTTGAAGACGTCATCCAGTTGATTTTGTACCTCCTTAATTTTTTCGTCCTAGTGATTAGAAGGCCCTCTGGAATTATCATGGAAATGGCTCCCATGCTCCATGCTTTGGTTTTCACCCTCATTCTCTGGGAAATGAGGATCTCCACCATAGGGAACAGGAGCTGGAGGAGGAGGTGGAGGTCCCTCATGGTGGGCCCCTTTGTTTGGGACGCCCAAGGGAACCCCCAAAGGTGCCTGGATGGTGAGCGCCTAGGTGGGGAGCTCCTTGATGACCAGGGCGTGGAACTTTTCTGACTTGGGGTCCAGGCTGCGCTCCTCCATGTTGTCCGAGCATCAACTGCAGAATCTGCTGGTTCTGGGCTACAAGCAGCTACATGGTGTCCAGCATCTGCTGTGCATTTGGGACTGGATTGGCAGGTAGAGGAGGAGCAACCTCCTCATCTAGTGCTGGATTGTCTTTAGGATGATTCACGGATCTGGTGGGGATCGCTATTGGTTTAGCAAAGAAAGTGTTTAGGTGAGGATTTTGTCGTTCCCACAGACGATGTCAAACTGATGATGCACAAATTGGGTTTGTACATCACCTGTCAATTGAACAGTAAAAATCAAGTAATTGATAAGTGAGAGATAGAAAAAAAGCAAGACAAGGTTTATAGTGGTTCGGTCAATGTGACCTACGTCCAATTTGAATGGCTAGGGTCGCCGAATATTTCATCAACTCAGGTGTGTAGGGAGAGCAGAGAGTTATAAGCTATGAGAGGGAGATGAGAGATTTGCTCGATTGAGTGTGATGCCCCCTAAGTATTGGCAGGGCTTACAATTTATAGTCGCCTCATAATGGATAGTAATTAAATAGCTAATCAAGCGGTCATAACGGATTGGGGCTGTTTAATAGTCATACGGATTGGAGCAACTTAATAGTGATTAAATAGCTTGGCGACCTCTTCTCAACGGGCGAGGTAGTTACGGTGCTTTCCAAAGGACTCGGTCAAAGATGAGGTGGGGGTTGACTCCTTCCAAGGCGGCGAGGGTGATGCTCTTGGATGACCTTGCATGCTCCCTGCTGATGTAGCTCCTTGAGCCTGGTGAGCTTGAGCGAGGTGGACCACATTGGGCTGAACTTGCTGGATCTCTTGGATTTGGGCCATTAATTTAGACTGGACTTATAACCTGAGTTGGGCCCTTGGGCTTGGCCCATCAATATATACATATATATACTCATGTATATATATGTTCAAATTGGTAGAAACCCTTGTACCCCACTTCTTGTATACAGTACATATATATTTGTAATAATATGTTGATATCACATGCTTATTACCCACTTAATTTTACATATTCATAATATTAAAATGTCTATCATACATGCTTGGGTCTCACACGATAGCTTACTTTTTTTTAATCACCAGACTAAAATTACTATTCCTCATAAAATTAACTTACACACCCCTATATATATATTTTTTTCAAGTTCTTAACTCGTGACTAAAAATTTATCATCAGGACCCATACTTATTTCTTTTTGTTTCCAACTATTTCAATTTTAACATATCATGACTAAAATAAATACTCGCGTCTAAATCCCCGACACAAAATAAAATGTCTCATTAGTTTGTTCGGGTCTTGCACTTTATACCAGGTAATTGCTACCTTGTGAGTATTTCTGTCAGTCAAAAAAAAAAAGGTACTTCTATACAAAACATTTTGTACTGAATATTTTTCTACAATTAAGTGATAAATTTAGTACCGACTCACAAAAAACCTAATATATATACATGAGGGTTTTTTAGAGGTTGGGAGGGCCATGGCCCCCCTAGGCCCTATACTAGTTCCGTTCATGGATCTATGTCAACGAGCATTGGCCATATGCTGTGAAGAAAGATTCCATCTGGATAAGTGATCAAGGTGCTCATCTTGGGGATCTTCCAATTTTAAAGCCCTTTAACCATTACCATTCTAGGGACACATTGGTGATGATTAGAACCAGTCCTCTTGATTATACTCATTCTAAAGCTAGACTCTATTTTTTTCCTCTCTAAAACAACCCCATGAGATGTATAGAAGTCCTACAATATTGAGGGTCCTGAACACTATGACCCGTATGCATGATGTGAGAGAAAGGAATGGAGAGGCAGAAATATGAGTGGAAAAGAGATTAAGGGAAAATAAAACTATGACGACTACAAACGCTTTATAGGAAAAAAGTTTGAAAATTATTTACCCAAAAAAAATGAAGAGTTCTGAATTTTTTTTTTTTCTTTATTACAAAGGTAAGAGGGAGCAATTACAATTTCTGTCTATGCGGTGATCAACGAAGCCCAAGACCACTTTATAGGAGGCGATAGACCAATCATAGTTTGAGGGACCACCAATTAAACTCATTAATAGGTGAAATTATTCAGTGCTTACAAGGTACTATGTGGCCTTGCCTTCTTATGTACATCAAACATAAAATATTGTACATTCATATACAATATGTTGGACATTGTCTGACACACATAAAATCAATATAATAAAATACAAAGATTGAAGACATAAAAAATGACTTTTACTTTTTGCGATTGAGATCGTTTTAATTTTATTTTAAAGTTAATCGACGACTAATATTAACTCCCCAAATTTAATATATAAAATAGGGCCCCTAAAAGTGTGTTTGGGGTGACTTTTCAAAAGTGCTTCTAGAACTTATGACAATAAACACTTTAAAAAAAAAAATTAGTGTTTAGAATAACTTATTTTAATTACTTCCGAATAAGTCAAAAGTAATTTTACTACTTAAATAAGTAAGTAAAAATTAAAAAAAAAATTAACTTTTATTTCTTTAAAATCACTTCTCTACAAAACACTTCACCACCACCACCACCGCCGCCACCCCACCACCACCGCTGTCGCCACCCCACCCCCATTGCCACCACCCCACTACCACCGCCACCCTACCACCACCTCAGCAACAACCACCACCATCGTCACATCCACACTACCGTCGTCACCCACCACTGATTACTACCACCACCACCCACTGCCACCACCCACCACCATCATCATCGCATTCTTACATTTATTACCACTATCACCATCATCCCATCACCACCGTTGCCCACCGCCACCACCCAATACCACAACCATTCTACCACCACTGTCACCCACCGCCACCATCGTTGCCCACCACCACCCACTACCACAATTCACCACCACCCGTCGTCGCCCACTACCATCGCCACCAACTCTCTCCCACCCCCACTACGTCTACCACCACCACCCGTTATCACCCACCACCGCTGCCACCCACCACACCTACCACTACCACCATCATTCACCACCATCCACAAGCACTCATTGTCGCCCACTACCACTCACACCCACCACCACAATCGTCATGGCTCACCACCACAACCCACTACCGTAACCACCACCATCGTCGCCCCACCACCACCACTGTCAACCACCATCATCGTCGCCCACTACCACCCACACCTACCACCACCACTACCGTCACCCATGGTTATCATTACCACCATTGTCACCTAAAACCTACCACCACCATCACCGTTGCCACCCACAACTGCCAACACCACCACGATGGTCACCGCCCACCACAACCATTACTGTCTCCCACCACCATCACTGTTGCCCACCACCACTACCACCGCTTACCCCCACTATAACCAGCGCTTAAATTTTTTTCTCTCTCCTCCATGTCTATGATTTGATTTTGTGTGTAAATACAAATATGTTTATAATTAACAATTTTTTTTATTACTTCTTGACTTTAGGCACGAGCAATAACTAGTATACTTATAAACTGTACATACAATGTACAACATATTGTATGTGAATGTACATGAAAAGACAAGAACACGTGGTGCCTTGTAAGCATCGAATATTATTTCCATTAATAGAGACGTACAAACCTAACTTTCATTGATTAGGGGAGAAGGCTATGGTTCTGTCTTTGGTTTTGTATCAAAATTTATAATTTTTGTAGTTAATTATAACTTTTTGCGTTGTAAGTTATTATTGCAAAAGACATAATCAATCCCAAAATCTTTTGATCGATTATAAAAGTTATAATTTTTAAATATCAAGTTATAACTCGCAAAAGAAAAGTTATAACTGATTTAAGTAATTCATGATTGGTCAAAATATTTCATGATCAATTACAAATTATTTTATTCACATATAATTTTATCTTTGAAAGTTATAACTTACTTTTAAAAAATAGTAACTTTCATTATGCTATTAAAAAAAATTCTGATACCGTAGAATTATGTAAAACCCAGAAAAAATTAAAACTTAATTAAAAATGATAAAACGGTAATTAGCCATTACGGTGCAGGTTAAAAACTTAATTTTTTCTAGAACTCAAATGACGAAACCGACCTCACTATTGGATTCGTATCATGAAATCTAGTTACCTAGTCAATTTTTTGTTGAATTTCGAGACATTCGAATTTTTTGCGATTTACAATGCGATCAAATTTTATTCATGGGACTCATAACAATTTAAAATTATTTCAATAAGAATATACTAAACTTAACGCGGAGAAAAATTTAATTGATTCGGAATAAAATTAAATCAGATAAATCGGGACGTGTGGCGCATTGTGAGCCAAGCATTTATAGGAGTATTTAAAGGGGAAAAATCAAATTTTCCTCATTTCTTTGGCCTTCCATTTTCGAGAGAGAGAAAGAGATTCTCCAAGCTTCTCCCATCTTCTTTCTCCGATCTACGAAGATACAATTGTTGGTTAACTTCAGACTGAGAGTTAAAGTCGCTCTACGCGACGAGAGCTACACAATCATATCAAAGATCGTGCTTTTCTCCAAAGATCTCAAAGATATAAATTTAGCACTAAGGCTTGTAAGGGCCAAATTAGGTTTTTGGGACTTCTACTACTCGAGCTTACACTAAAAGAGGTAGGGTTCCCTCCAATTTAGGTATATTTCTATCTTAGAGTTGTGATATGAAATGGGTAAGGTGATAGAAATGAATTCTCATGTATTAGGTCACATCTAGTGTAACTAGAATATGAAAAATGTGTATGAGAATATGTTAAAATCATTTCTTGTTTGATTTGTATTTGATGAAATTGCTTGAATTGAATTTGATGAAATTGCTTGATTTGGGTTTGATAAAACGTATTGTTTGGGGCATGCTATGTGTTTACATAATTTTGCCTACTAAGTGTTAAATAAAATGCTTAGAAATTCAAGTGTTATTCGGAGTGAAATTAGATGTGACATGCTTGGGAATGTTGTGAAAAATGACATGTTTATATATGCTTTATGATGTGATGAACATAATGGGTAGCATCACATTCGTGGGTATCCGACATATGTGTGGGTGTGTGTGCATATTTTTAGTCAAACACCATTCTTGATGGATTGATACGTGGGCTCAAAAAATTTGGACCTAAGTCTAACTGAGTCGCACGGGTTTGAAATTGAAAAACGTGTCAAGTTTAGCAAGAAGGACTAGATTCTCCCTCGGATGCAAGACCCAATAATTTTGGATACGCACTCCTATTGGTACTGAGTTCATAAAGTGTGTCGGTGTATGCGGAACCGTTGATGAAAGTCCATAGATGCTGTGTCAATTAGGGGACTGTTGATAGAAGTCCATAAATACCTACCCAAGAAAGACACAAGTTTTTTATAAAATATTCATTGGATGTCTAACATCAATAGCGGGGGCTTGGAATGTCCAGATGCATACGTGTGACATAACATGTGTTATGAGAGTCAATGGGGCTCAAGTTTGCATTGCATGCGTGAGTTTTCATCTCATGGCATGACATGAAATTGTAGCATTCATTTATGAAAAGTATGTGTTGGAATGGATGTTGATATAATGATTTTCATGTGAGATTTCATATTCATCTGAGTTGGAGAATGGCCTCCTTAGGAGATACCATATTGAGCGTGGCTCACCCTTTATGGAAATAAATTTCAGGTGTTGGACAGGCTCCAGCGGACAGCCCTCACTTGGGCCTGTATTAACGATAGAGCTGGTTTGTGGCTCTGGATTTTGGAATTGAAGACCCTTGTACAAATATTACATTTTTGGCCTTGTACATTTTGTAATACAAAACTTGTATTTTGATAAAGACTTGTAAGGGTACTTTGTATTTGGACATGTAATCTCATTATGAATGGATGTTGTATGAGTTTGTAGGGCTAAAAGTTGAAATCTGAGAAGTTTGGAAAATCTAGGTTCTAGGTGCCAGTACCATACAGGTATCTAGCTTCCAGTGGACTCAAGTACTGCTACCTATGCTCATAGGTACCAATACTCCACTGATAGTGGGTCCAGGTACCGGTACCAAGTCTTATAGGTACCAGTACCTGGCTTCTAGAGGGTTCAGGTACCGGTATTCCTTATTAGAGGTACCGGTGCCTCTTCCCGAAATTTGATTTTTGAACTTCAATGCCTCCGAGCCTTCATATTTTGAGCTCTTTTCTTTGGATGATATGAATGATAAAAATTTAAGTCCTACACTTTGGGATGTGGACCTTGGAATGGTCGTATGATTAATGTATGCACATGTTATGTATTGGGTAGCGCTACATGCAAATGAGACTCTGCCCGAATTCTATTTTATTACAATCCTAGTGAATGGAGTGTAACAGTGTGGTATCGAGTTATACGGTATCCACTGGTATTCCATGGGTCAATGGCTGATCAACGAGTTGAGAAAGGACCCCCGAATTTTGGGGAGTCACAAATTATGCTTGATTAGGTGGCTTTTCTATTTTTTTTTAGATGATGAAAAATTAAACATTGGGCTCTAGCATACACCTCGCTTAAGTGTCCCAAGGAAGGCCAAAAAAAATTCCACATGGGACTGGCCCATAGGATGGGGTGAAGGCTAGGTAAATCTCCTAAGCGTTTATAGAGGTGATATCTTTTAAAATGATGTCATTTTAGAGAATAGTGAGCATATTGTACCGTCGAGGATTCCCACCCTAAGTCCAGGGAGTCTTTGCCATTCCAAACCACACGTGAAAATGAATGACATTTGGCTTCTTTTTCTTTTTCTTTTTCTTTTTCTTTTTCTTTTTTGCCTCTAGGCTATTGGAACCTAGATCAAATAGAGCGGGTGCAGGTGAGAGAGCGGGAGCGCAAAAACACAAAAATTCAAAAAAAATTGAGAGTGGAAGCGCCTTGAGAGCGCCATATTATTTAAATTTATTAATAATTAATTTTAATTTTGAAAACCATATAAAATAATATGTTGAATATGAAAGAAAAAACCTAAGGCATTGGATGCCTTGTTCACTGTTGAAAAACAATCCCACATCGACACAAAGTGGCATTCAGCAGCAACACACAGCCTATAAATAGAATTCTCCATACTCTCTGCTTTAAATTGGAGATTGGGCCCCTACTGTGAGGCTAAGTCCAATAGTTAATTAGAAAGCCTTGGCCCAAGGATTGACCCAATAACTAGTCTCAAAGTTTTTAATATTTTTGGAGTCAGCTTTGAAAGTTTTTAGTATTTGTGGAGTTAGCCCTGAAAGTGGCTGATATGCGAATCATAAATTTTAAATTCGCAAATTTAAAATTTTGAATTCGCAAATTTAGCTTGAATTCGCTCTAGATTCACGAATTTGCGCTCCAAACGCTAATTCGTTGAGCTATCTATACGAATTATGTGATCTGGATTAGAACAACACATTTTAGTTTAAGGGTAACAACTTTCAATACTATTCAAATTCAATATAGTACAAATTCAAAAATAACATGAATAATTAACACAAGTTGATGATGCACAAAATAGGTTAAGTACAATCAAATTAGTCAAGTGTGTGACATAAGGCAAATAATGGAGCAATTAATAACAGAGACAAAGACTGGGTGGTTGGGTCCAGGTAATCTAATCACTGAAGATGACAACGATGGCCGGAGAACTTTATTAATAAGAGAATGAGGTAGTGGGTGAGAGAGAGAGTGTGTGTGAGCAAGAGTAAGAGTAAGCTCAAGGTGTAGTGTGTGTCTCCCCTATGTAAGGGGTTACAATTTATAGGGACAGATCCTTAGATGAGGCGTGAAGGTCAAGCCACTAATCCTCCAGGGATGATAGCTATAGTTGGGGATAGCCACTATCCTAGAGTCATGGCTATCCCGATGATTGCTCTCCTACGTGTATTGACCTTTCCTAAACTCTTGAAATTTGGACTGGACCGAAGCCATGAACTAGGCCTAGCCTTTTTTATGATTTGGGCTTAACCCATAGTCTGGGCTCTAGCCCAGCTGGATCTAGGCTCATCATTTCCCCCCCCCATGCCCCAGACTCTTATGGTGACAGGAGGTTACGGGCATGAGTGAGCTCCTTCAATTAGGCAGTCTAGTATCTTGCTCCACACGGCTTCCTCAACTTTTAATTACATTCCATTCTGAAACTTCTCCCTTCCTTGGCTAAGACCATGGTTGGACACCCATTGTGCTAGCACCTAATCTGTTAGGTCTTCCATGGGGTTTATCAGTAAAGCCCCCCTATTTTATTTAGGGCATCACCTTAGGGCTTTAATGGAGCACTTGCCTGTACATCTAGCTGAGGAAGCATTGATAGCTGGACCAGTGCAATTTAGATGGATGTACCCCATTGAGAGGTATGCATTTCCTATTTATGCAAAAGGTGTAATATGAATATTATCAAAATACATTATCCTTTTTGCATGGATGAATATTTTTATGCACTTATATGCTTATAGGTATCTTCTTACTCTAAAACAATATGTGCGCAATCGAGCTCATCCTGAAGGCTCAATAGCTAAAGGTTACTTGATGGAGGAGTGCATGAATTTTTGTGCTATGTAGCTCAATGACGTGGAAACCAAGTCTAACCGACCATTACGGAACTATGATGGTGGTGAGAACTTAGGTCGTCTTTTGGGGAAAGGTATTCCTTTTCTCCTTGATGACGTGACATGGGCACAGGCACATAGATATGTGTTATTCAATACTGACTCAGTTTCACCATTTGTGGAGTAAGTGAAATGTCATTTTTTGTGAATTATGCTATTTGTAATTTATATGCGATTTTAGTAATACTTTGTATTTATATAGGGACCACCTTAGAGTCCTTCAGCACCAAATGGCGCATGCAGAGGACCATAACATTCGTCGTGTACACAATGAAACATTCCACACATGGTTTACCAAGCATGTATGTATCACATATGATAAATTATACACCACATTTGTTAACGTGCATATGTATAACTTTATTGTTAATGCTTTGTTAATATATTAAAAATAGGTTCAAACTTTGTGAAGGTCAGATAACGTCCAGTTTGCAGATGAAATCAATACATTAGCTGAAGGTCCTCATCACACAGCAAAGAATAATTCATATATTATCAAAGGATTTCGTTTTCGCTTCAAGAGTGTGGATAAATGGCGAAGTACACAAAATAGTGGTGTTACTTTAAAGGCGAGTACTGTAAGTTATGCTAGTCGAAAAGACAAAAACCCCCGTGTAGGAGTCGTATCCTACTATGGAGTATAAACGGACATTGTTGAAGTTCGGTATGCTAATGACATGAAATATGTTTTATTTAAGTGTGATTGGGTTGATAACAATTTGGGAAAGAAAGAAGATGAATATAGATTCACGTTGGTGAACTTCAACAATTTGTTGTATAGAGCTGATCGATTGACTGATGAACCATTTATCTTGGCGTCCCAAGCAGAGAAAATTTGGTATACGCCAGATCCTGTGGAACCTGAATGGCATGTTGCTGTGAAGATGTCCCCGAGAGATTTATTTGACATGCAGCATAGAGATCCACAAATTGAGTCATTTAGTAGTCAACAATTGAATGAAGATGTGGTGCTCCGCGATGAGGATGTTGGTTGGGTGAGACAAGGAGTAGAATGAGTAACCGTTGACTCGGATGTTGTTGTGATGGAGGAAGATGACATGGATGACCTTGATAATAGTTGAATATTTTTTAACATGCCATTGATGTTATATTTTTTATTTGAGTTAGTAGTTGTGTATAGATACATTGCTATTGTTTTATATCTTTACTTATATTATTAGTACTTTCTTGAGATGTTATGATTGCGTATTATTTTTTTACACAAAAATTACTTATGCTTATTTTGTATTCAACAACTATGATGATGTTATATAAAGACAGATTTACCATGCAATCAAAGAGGAAGGTATGCCATATGACCATGACAGACGTGTTGCAAAACTCTGACGCCCAGCCTGCATCATTTGTTAATCCTATCCCACCACCAATGCAGCTCCCTCGGCATAGACGAGTTAGAGCACCCATCATAGCGCATTCATCACAGCCTACTGGTCAAGCCGCTAATAATGCTCCTACCCAATCAAATGGGGAAGGTATGTTTACAGTTTATTTATTTGTAAATTTCCATTACATGGATGGATATTACCTTATTATTTTTTATGTTCCCATCAAATTATAAATAGGTAATGGCACAAGTGACTCATCTGCAATCACCAAGCATCGAGGACCAGCAGTGGGTGGTAGGACTTAGGGTACTAATAAAAAGATGGAACTTCAATTTAATCATAAGCGACAACCAATTGGACCATTAGCTATCGAGTTCAAGTCAGAATTGGGCATTTTGGTTCGCAATGGCCATCGATTCCCACTCAACTATCTTTCTTGGAGATATATATCTAAAGATACAAAAGATTGGCTTTCGAAAGAGGTGTAGGTATAATGAATTGTGCTTTCATTGCTAAATGGATTTTTTGAGTTGTATGTAACTGTCAAAATTATCAACTGCTATGTGCTTCATGCAATGACTTTCATATTGCAAATTGGTATCATACATTTTATTTAGAATTTCTCTCTTATAAACAAGTTACTTGACATTGTATTTTGTTCCAACCTGGGGTGGAATCGTGATGCTAGGATAACACTAATGCTCCTCCAGAGTTTAGAAAGGTCTGCTTGAAGATTTGTGGAAAGATTTGGAAGGACTGTAAAGCTAAGCTGAAGGCGCAGTATTATGATAGTGCTACTACAGACGAAGAGCGTTTGTCAAGAGTCCCTGATCGGGTGGTACCTGAGCAATGGTGTACACTTGTGCAATATTGGGGTACTGATGAAGCAAAGGTATGTGCACATATTAGTTTTTATTATTGACATATATTTAAATAGTAAAATTATTTTTATATTATTAATGTTATAGGCAATATCAAAGCGAAATTCTAAGAATCGTGCATTGCGAGACCCGGCACATAGGACAAGGCGAACACCCTTTGCTAATGTTCGGATGGATGTAAGTTGTTATGAAAAATAATAATTATTGGCATGTTGCTATTTTTCTATTTCAACTTACAATTAAAATATGTATTTTTAACTGAGAATTCAGATGGAAAATAATGGAGAGAATACTGACAAAATGAGTGTGTTCATCAAAACATGTACAAAGAATGGCGCTCCATGTGACGAGGAGACGGCAGGTTATATGGTATGTACAAATTTCTAGTACAATTCTATCGTAACTAAACTGGATATGCTCATGTTGAAACATGGTAGGAAGAATTCACACAGCGACTCTCTGAGGTGCCAGAGATGGAGCAGACTCCTGATATTCGGGACAAGGTATTCCATGGCGTAGTTGGAGAGGATGGTCATGGCTATGTGCGGACTTATGGTTCAGGAGTCATGTGGATGATGTATACAGCCAAGCCTCCACTTCATCTCAAGTATCTGCAGACTTGGAAAGAAAGAGGATGCATCAAGAGCTACGAGAGGAGTTAAGAGAAGAGTTTCGAGACGAGATTAATGATATGTGTCAACAACTTGATTTGATATGTTCTCGCCAGGAGGAGGGTGGATGCTCTGGGGTTGGACCGGTGGAGCATAGTGAATAGTTGATATTATTGTTTCAATAACTTATCAATTTCCAAAATGTGTAGCTTAATATGTCCTAAAAATGTCGTAGGTTCCAGATGCATCTAGTATTCATAGGCCACTCATAGAGCCACACGAAGATGGACGTACACCATCTACATAGGTGCAACACAAGTTACCAACACCCTCACCATGTCCACGGTCTTTTGAAGAGGTTTGTATAAAATATCTTAGTTTTTCAATTTGCAACATTTTTTTCCGCATTAGCAATATGCTTGTTCTTGATCCATTTTCCATGAAAACGGGCATACACCTACTTTTCGGTCATAGAAAAATGTAGAAAAATAAGTGATCTCGATACAATCCCCTACGAGAGAATTCGACTAAAAACTAGAATACTAACTAATGTAGTTTTGACATTGCTATTTATATTGGCTAATGTAGTGCTGCCTTTTTTTTTTGTAGACACATGTTGTTAGAACGGAAAAGAGAAAGCATGCACTAGGTCTGAACAATACTGAGGTAAGTGCATGTGTATGGTAAACATAGTGTATGCCAATGTGTGATACATAGATTTACAATTGTAATTTTTTCTTTTCAATTATATTTGTTTTGGCTTCTAAAAGTTATTAACACTTGTAGTTGTAGGTTCATACAAAAGTAGACTTGCTTAGTTCCCATTTACCAAGGCAAGTAGTGGCGAAGGGGATCCTTCTTAGTGTGGACCCATCGAAAGAAGTAGAGAGAGTACCATTGGGACCTGATTTTTCAAACGTATATGTTAAGGAAGCAATAGTGCCTAATACTTATTTAATAAGACTTTTTCCTGGTGTAATTACTGTTGGGCAGGCAGTGGAAAAAAGTGTTGCTTGGTCGTCTAGTGATGTATGTTTTATCTTAATTAATATGTATATAATTAGCAACCAAACATATTATTGACAATAATAACACAAATCGTATCTTTTGCAGGTGCTATCAAATGAGTAGATAGCGCAGAGAGTAGATGATGCATGGGTAGAGAGTACACATTGTGCATGATTACAGAGCAAATGGTGCATTGGGAGACTAAATTTTTTTATTATGCATTGACACTTTTATTACGTAGTTTGGAATATTTTGTTTTTAAAATTTCGGATGCTATTTACTTATATTGAATATATTTTTATTTTTAAATTTAGATGTTTTTGTTTTGAGAGATGTGCCTTATTATTTTAATCAAATGATGTTATGGGTAATGTATTGGATATGTAAACAGGTCTAGAGAAACATGTGAAAGAGAGAATTATGTTTAAAAAAAAAATTATTTATGAAAGCAAGTTGCTAACACAAATAACGTCAAAAGAGTAATATCATTTTTTTTTGCATCGGCCTTCTGCCGTGGCAAATAATATCTTTTGCGACGGTTAAAAACCATCGTAAATGGGTTTGTTGAGACTGTCCCTCACTTTGGTTAATAATATCTTTTTCGACGGATTAAAACCGTTGTAAATGGGTTTGTTGCGACGGTCCCCTACTGTGGCTAATAGTATTTTTTGCGACAGATTTTAACCGTTGCGAACGGGGTATTTTTGCGACGGTCCCCAACTGTGGCTAATAATACCTTTTGCGACGGATTTAAACCATCGCACATGGGTTTTTTTGCGACGAAAAATTGCTGATGCAAACAAAAAATGTCGGATCTAAGATTTTTTTGTAACAGCGCATTTGCATCAGGTTTTACCGATGCAAAAGCTTTTGTGACGGTTAATTGCCGATGCAAAATATTTTACATCGCCTATTACTTGTCACCCCCAATTTGCCGACTCAAAAGATCACGTTGTCGTCGCAAATAGTATTTGCGACGGCAAAGTGATCTTTTGAGTCGGCAAATTGCTGATGTAAAAAAAAACCCTTTTTCTTGTAGTGTTAATAAGAGAACAAGGTAGTGGGTGAGAGAGGGAGTAAGAGTAAGTTCAAGGTGTAGTGTGCGTCTCCCCTGTGTAAAGGGTTACAATTTATAGGGACAGATCCCTAGATGAAGCTTGAAGGTCAAGCCACTAATCCTTCGGGAATGATAGCTACAGTTGAGCATGGGCACTATCTTGGAGTCAAGGTTATCTCAATAATTGCTCTCCCACGTGTATTGACTTTTTCTGGGCTCTTGAGATTTGGATTAGACCGAAGCTATGAAATAAGCCTAGCCTTTTTAATGATTTGAGCTTAACCCGTGGTCTGGGCTCAGGCCCAGCTGAATCTGGGCTCGTCACAAGTAATAAATTAAGGGAAATTTGGAGGCCGGTCCCCCTAAATAGACTTATTTAGAGATAAGTCCGACAAGGAAACTTATTTGGTTTGAAGTCCACTTTTTGCTATTTTTACTAATTTACCCTTACTTATTAGAAAACCCCAAACGGCGTGTAAGTTGCCGTTTGTTTACAAGCCAAAAAACTGTTCGTTTTCGTATGTCTCTTGGTATGTAACCCAGCAACTGCCCCTTCATTCCAGGCGACGAATCCGGCAAATTCATCAAATCTTTCTCATTCTACTTAACTGAAAATCATATACCGCCATTACCCAAACAAATTTATTTCAAATTTCAAACTTGATTAAAATCGAAAATCGGTTTTACTTATCAAGTTTCATTGCCGAAAAGCTTCAGTTGGTGTCCACATTCTTGAAATATTCAGAGATCTTTTGGATTCTTCAAAAATTTGAGAGGTATTTGATTTTTTATGAACTTTGATGTTTGTTTTAGGGTTTTAAAACAACATTTACACCCTATATCGTAAAGGTTTTGGAATTATTTTTTTTTAAAATTTTCCAAAAGTAAAATTGTTATTTCGTTTTACTATATTTAAAATTATGGTATTAAGATTTTTTTTTTCATTGTGTTATACATTGGAAATTGATTGGTGTGGTTTCTTTGGAATTTCGAATGTTACTGTGAGAGAGCAATGTTCAAAATTTAATATCTTATTGTTTAAAATCTTGATGTTGTTGATATGTATTGAGTGTCCTAAATCAATCACTAACATTGTGTTACCATTTGTTCATGACATTAACATTATTCTTTAAATTGTTTTTTAACTATCAATGTTTCGAAATTCGATTGTTACTGTGAAAGCAAAAAAAAAAACAACTCACAATACCATTATTCGTTACCGTCAAAATATGTTCAGAGTAACATATTTTGACTTGCTATCATAGTAACTTTATTCAATTTTTTGGCATATGAGTACATTGAATATAACTTTTTTAAACCCAAAAACATATTTGAATGTATGAGACATACATTCAAAGATGTATTTCTAAGTAAATTTATCTTTGATCAGTAACATATTTTGAATATAACTCAAATGTCAACTATTCTAGCGGAATAGGGTGTTTTGTTGCATGCTTTTAGGTGAGCTTGTTCCATGACAGTAACATCTTTTTCTGAGCAAAAAGTGGACTAATTTTTTTCCGAAATTTGTTGTTACTATGCTTAATATGGCATTAGGTATGGATGTTTTTCATGTTACTATTACATAATGAATGTGTTATAAGATTAGATGTGTAATTTTTTGGTTGCTTTCGTCGTTGTTCATGAAATTCAAAAACCATTAGTTGAAGAGTTAATTGAAAATTTTCAGGTTACTGTGTGATTTAATGCATCATATGTTGTTGATGAAGAGTGAAGGGGTTGTTGTTGATTTTAATTGTAAAATGAGAAGTCAATGAATTTGCAATAGAATCACTCGCAAGATGTTGTTATTGTGTTTACACAATCTAATTTGATGTTACTGTTTATTTTACTGTTGAACAAATTTATTTGTTAATTGTTGTATATCCATTAAGTCTAGTGAATTGGTGTAATGTTAATATATTCTACTCAGTTATTTATATGTAACTGTCATATTATAGGTTGATGGCTCCAAAAACATCCTCATTTCACCAATTCAGGTCCAACTTCCTGCCATTGGTGAAGGTTATTAGTGAACTAAACATCAAAGATGTTCACGAAGAACAGTTGAGGAGAACCCCATTTTGGTATTTGTATCAGGCAATATCAAAATATGAAGTTGATAAGGAATGGTTCAAGAAGAATGACAAAATTATTGTGGACATCATTAACACATTTGATGTTGAAACATCAAGATTTAGAATTGGTGGGAAAAATTTAAAGATACGGAAGAATGATGTATCCCTCATTTTTTGTTTAGAAAATGGTGTGGATCCAATTGTGTCCCCCCAAAGTGCAAAGAAATTGTCAGATTTTGTAAGGAGGAGATTCAATAACACCAAAAGATTGAATGCACCAATTATAAAAAGCAAATTGGAGGATGCTGCCATGAGTGATGATAAGGATGATTGTGAAGACTTTGCTAGGTTATTCTCATTATATGTCTTAGTGAAATTGCTGATTACAAATATGGGTCAAACAATTGGGTTGGGGTATGTCTCATACATTGAGAATTTAGATGAAATCAAAAGATATGACTGGTGTCAAGCAACAATTGATGCAATCATTAATTCTATACGGTTGAAGATTGACACACCGAGTGCAGTAACCGGTTGTGTAGTACTGTTACCTGTAAGTTTTTTATTGTTATTTTTTATTAAATGATTTTAAAAATCCTTAAACAATATATGTTCAAAGTAATGTAACTAAACTTAATTTGCAGTATTTGATATGTGAACACACATCTATTGTTGTGGCCGACAATGCGGATGCTTTCCCCCGTTGGATGAAATGGGATTTAAGAAAGCTGTGGATGTATCTCGGACAAAACACACTCTCCGACATCACAGATGATCAGGTATTATAAAAAATTTGGGTTATCTTATTTCTATTAATTTTGACAATTTGTTAATTGCATGAGAGTGTTAATTTTTGGATCAATGTTACTATCAAAAATTGTTGTTAATGTGGATGTCACTAGTACAAACCTAAATGTTATTATGAATGTTACTATGTAATTAATGTTACTGTGAATGTTACTGTGTAACGCACAGACATTGGATTAAAAAATGATTGTTGAGCTTTTATTGGGTACTTATTTTGCACAATACTAATCATATTGACAGGTTTTTCGAAACAAACTAAAGAAAACACTTGGTGAGAAGAACTTAATGAAAGCAATTCGTAAAAAATCCAAGATTGTGGCAGCTAGTTTGGAAGTTCCACAGCAAAGCACTATTGTCAGCAAAAAAGTTGTGAATTCAGAATTGGAGTGCGCATGTGATGCACCTGATCTTGCAGCTGATGATAATATTTTGATCACTGAAGATGTACATGAAAGTAATGATGCAGTACATGTTCCTACACAAGATCATCCTGTCCTAAATGAGACTCATAATATCCAACCATTTGATGCGTTTGTTGATGTGGTCATCCGAGAATCTGCAGTTTTGGAAGAAGATGAAGTGGTAAATCGAGATGAAAAATCACAAAAGCCTTTCCATGACAATGAAGGTGAGTCCAGATTGATTGTTGAGAATGAGGTGCAAAAATTCACTATCCAAATGTTGACTGTTGAGAACGAAGCACTTAGAATGGTCATCAAGAATATTGGCGGCAACCAAAGGGAGGAAGATTTGGCAGAGATTGAAGAATATGCTGTGAAACTAGTTGATAGGGACAACCAAGTTTCAGAATTGAAAGTTTTAGTTGATCTCTTAGAGAAAAACAAGGAAACACAAGAAAATCAAATTAAAACTCTCACATCAAGGGTGTCCGAATTAGAAGAAGAGAACAATTAATTGCATGATGTTGTAGCTGACATGGTCGTGCATGCAGTTACTCAAAGGTACCCACAGACTCCTCCAAAGACTGGACCTTCCAAAGTTAAAGAACAAACATCCATGGTGAGGAAAATCAAAGACAAAAAAAGAAAAAGAAAGAAGTATGAAGAGTATGAGTACAGTAAGAAAAAAAAAAGGAGAAAAGAAAATTTTGAATTAAGTTGAAAGTGAGGAACAAGTCGACAAAAAAAAAGGGAAAGAAAAGGTACCCGATAGCTGCATTGACGTTGATGAATTGGAAATTGTGATGCCAAGTGAGAAGCCTGAAAGCAAGAGAGTTGAAAATCGAAGATGGAAAGCCTGCAAGAAATTAGGACCAGATGTCTACGACAAATTGGTTCAAATACATAAGGCTGAAGGAAAAAAGTAAGTAACTTAAACACCATTATGAACTACCTTATATATATATATTACTGTTTATAATATATTTTATTGACATGTACTGTTTTTAATTAAAAGGGCAACTTTATGGAGTGGACAAAAGTATGGAAATATCATCGATGTTGATGATATTTTGAAATTCATGGATGGTGAAGAGCTACACAACAATGTAATGTACCATGCGTCTTGTCACTTTAAACAACTAATTGAGTACTTTGATTTTTTTTATTTAACAAAGTCGTGTTTTTACTCAGGTGATTGATTGTTGGGGAGAAATACTAATGGAGGAAACAACTTGCAAATGTTTCTTTTTCAACAGTCTTTGCTGGGTGAGTTTGTGTAACCTATGTTTAATTCTTGGTTGCTGGAGTATTGGGTTAGTAACATGAGTACAGTAACATTCATGTTACTATATAACACATGTTACTATATAACATTCACGTTGCTGGATTATTGTGACATTGCGGATTTTTATGTTACTATAGTAACATGAATGTCAACAGTCTGTTCCTGGAGAGATTGTGTAATCTTTGTTAAATTCTTGATTGTTGAAATTTTGAATAAGTAACCGGTGTATAGTAACGTTAATGTTACTATAGTAACACAATTATAGTAACATTCATGTTACTATGAATGAAACCATTAAAATGATGTTGTGTATGTGGTAATATAATAACATGAAAGGTATTGTATAACATAACACTGTTGTTATTGTTCTATATTGACATTGTTCAGCCTCTAAAAGTTATGGGTTACTATTGATTAACATGTAGACGTTTGTAACGGTTGGGGAGCAAAAACACTCAAGACAGGTTGAGATAGATAACAATATGAAAATGGGGCAAGTGTCGCCATTACTAGTGTTTCCAATTAATTCAGATGGACAACGCACCCAACCCATGCCATACCACTGGACTTTACTTGTACTTGATACAGAGGCAGGAGAATGGATCCACTTCAACTCTTTGAAACCTCGGAGTGGAATTATGGACAAGTTTTTGGAGGATGCAAAAATATTGGTAAGTTATTAAAATGTGAACATACCCATATTGTTTGATATATTTCCCTTGTACAACACTAACAACAATTTGTTATGACAGAAAGACTACGTGGAGACGGCATCCAAAGAAGGACAAAGGAAGTCATTGAAAACAAAAGATGAAATTGTTGTCAGCACACAAGACATCAAGTGTCAAATAACTTCATATGACAAATGTCCTCAACAACGAGCTGACACGTATGTAAATTATAAAATAATATACCTTTTAGTCCATTACATTAAATATCATTAACAAAAAATGCATGAATGCAGGGTGGATTGCGGATTGTATGTGTGTTACTTAATGCAGCAGCTTGCTCGTGGACAACAAATAGAAGAGAAATTGAAACCACCGCAGCTTAACGATCTACTAATCAATATGGTCTCTAAATTCATCAACCATAGGAATGCATGGACTGTTGAAGATTACAAGACAAGAAGAAGATTAAGAAAGAGATACAAAGACAAATAAGAATTACTAATGTGTGGGATAGCTATTCATTTGTAGGCTAATTTCACGATTGATTAGAAAATTGGTTGTAATTGTTGGGTGGATGATATGTAGTTAGTAAAATGGTTGTTATTGTTGAGTGGTTGAAATTTGATTGTAATGGAAAGTCAGTGGAACAAAGGAAACTCTGTCTACATTGCTATTCAGATAGTAACCCAAACAGTAACATGTTCAAAAATTGTTCCAGATTTCAAGTTTTAAATGATTCTAGAATGCTGAAATTGAGTTGTTAGTGAATTGTAAATGTTGTTATCCACATGGCTGGGTATGTTTTGTATAAATTCTTTGTAAAACAGTATAAAAATCTTTCATACTTAATTATCCAAACATAGTAACATGTGTAGTAACATGATTTAAAATTAAACAAAATCCTTAAACAATCACACAAAATCCTTGTTAAAAAAGGTAACATTGGTTACTCTCTAACATGTGCATTACGTAGTAACATTTGCGTCACATTAATAGTAACATGAAACATATGTTGACCATGCGAGGATAATACAACACTATTAACTTATCATACAATATAATCTATGATATTCCCAATGTGAGACATGACAAACACAAAATAGATGAAAAATTAAAGCCACATCTTATTCCAAAAAACATACAGAATATTACAATGGCTCGTTACAAGTCTTCTTATTATGACTACCTAAACGTCTACAACGGCCACAATGAATTTTCCTAACAAGCTCACCTCTAGACCTAAATCTACGCTTCCTTGGACGACCTGGTTGTTTTTTCGACAATGGTGGCAACATATCAACATCAACTGCTGAAAAGTCAGGTCGACCAAGTGTTGGAATAGGGTGTATAGGCTCAGAATAACACAACCTGTAAATAGTCACCTGATAAAAGTAATCAACAAACTCATTGATGTTCCTTCCACTCTTTTGAATTGCAGCCACAACATGGGCACATGGTAAACCGTTGATCTGCCATTGGTGGCATGAGCACGTGCAACTCTCAATGTCAACAGTCAATGAAGGATGTGAATTAATCTCGAAAACATGACTTGATGACACCCTAACGAACCAGGAACGACACTCAGTGAAAGCAGCTTGAAGTTTGGTTTCAATATTTGGACAAT
Source organism: Ilex aquifolium (assembly GCA_951799425.1). Taxonomy (NCBI): domain Eukaryota; kingdom Viridiplantae; phylum Streptophyta; class Magnoliopsida; order Aquifoliales; family Aquifoliaceae; genus Ilex; species Ilex aquifolium. The sequence continues at coordinate 5,509,058 of OX637408.1, read as the reverse complement.
TAATGTCGTTCCACTGTGATGATGTATTCAAACAGTAGCTGATTAGCACTCAAAAGTAGCATATTGTTACACTCTTTTTGGACTAATTATACTTTGATGGAGTTTAAATGATGATATTTTAGGTTCTAAAGTGAAGGAAAGTCCAAAGGCATCAAAGAAGTACATCTGAGGGACAAATGCCGAATTAACGCAAGACCAAGGGAGCAATGTCAGGAGAATGCAAAGAATGAAGGACAAAGTGTAATAAAAGCAGGACAAAGTGTAATAAAAGCAGGACAAAGTGTAATAAAAGCATTTGAAAAATCAGCATTCAGCAACACCACCGTTCATTCTCCACTTGCCCACTTGCCCACTTGCCCAGCCTTCCTACGCCTATAAATAGGCTGCTCCTTCTGCATTTCAAGGAGGGATCTGAGGGTGGAATTGGTGGAAAAACCAAGAGAGGAACTAAGAGTTAGGAGAGATTTTAGAAGAGTTTTTAGAGAGCAAATTTTCTTTCATCTTTTGTAGCTTCCATTTCAATTCATGTATTGAAGATTTTATGCTTATGTTCTTATGGTAAGAGTTCTTTCTTCTAATTGTCATTTCTTTATAGCTTTTATATTTACTTGCTTGTATAAATATAATGGAAGGCTGAGCCTCCTCTTCTAATTGTCATTTCTTTATAGCTTTTATTATTTTCTTTTATGTATTTTTATATCTTGGTTGTGAATTAAACACCAAGTAGTTATTGTTTTCTTTTATGTATTTTTATATCTTGGTTGTGAATTAAACACCAAGTAGTTATTGTTTTCTTTTATGTATTTTTATCTCTTGGTTGTGAATTAAACACCAAGTATTTATTGCTTTCTTTTAATTTAAGTATTGTTTTCTTTTACTTCCATTGTTGGAGCTTCCTTCTTCCCCTTAGAGGAGTGAAACTCTTCCACTTTTCTAGAGCTTTACCAAAGCCGTGAAGGGTGGAACGTGATTCACTTGTTCTTTGTCGAAGAACGACTCCTTGTTTAGATATTTTACTTTAGAGTATTTTACTTTGTAACACCTTTTGGGGATGAGTACTATTCATCATTCTAGCTTTACCATAGCTATGAAGGGTGAGTAGTCCTCATTCACTCTTTGGGAAGGGATGATAGATATGTAAAAGATTAATCCGGACATTATGTTTGTGTATCACCTTTATGCTTAAATGTTCTATACTCCACTTGATTTTTGGGTGATTGAATGCACCTAGCAAAGTAAAGGTACTTTGTATAATCAACGGATCTTTCTATGATAAATGGATGACTCCTACATGGAAAGATCCATTGATTCAAGGCAAGTACCCTAACTAACTCTTCATGATAAAATTTCAATGTCCACCATTATTGCACTTCATTCCTATCTTCCGATTAATTTGCCGTTGACACGGGAGTTAATTGAGTTATAAAGCATAAACATAATGCACCGGATAATCAACTACATATTCTGATTCCCGAACCAAAGAGTGTTTGTTACATTTAATCATCTTATATTTTGTCTAGAAAAATACCCATTGGAAAGAATTTTACATTCTATCCAAAACTTCCCACAACTTCAAAATCATAATATTTCCAGTTACAAGTCTTTCTCACTATTTACTTCAAAGAACACCAACCATAGTTCCCTGAGGATTCGACTCTGGACTCAAACCAGATTATTACTACAACTTGACCGCCTGCACTTGGGTGTACACATTTCGGATCAAGTCAAGTTTTTGGCGCCGTTGCCGGGGAATCATAAAAGGTGCTCTTTTTAGAAAAAAGGTGAAAAAAAAAAAAAAAAACCTCTCTTTTTGTTTATATTTTTGCCTTATTGTGAATAATTTTGTTTTATGACTGACACCAATCGCCTCTTTCAAAATTTGCCTGCTGAATCTTCTGGGTCTGTAAATCAACTTGAACCACCTTCACCCAAATCAGAAGCCGATTCTTGTAACTTCAATATGGCAAATATTGACAGGCAGGGTGAAGATCATGTGAGAGAGGGGGAAGTACCCAACATTCGAACATTGCGGGATTACTTACATCCCACAAGGAATAGTGTCCCCTCTTGTTTTGTTTTTCCGGAGAATGCACCCCACTTCACTGTGAAGCCGGGGACAGTGCATTTATTGCCCGTGTTTCAGGGATTGGATACAGAAAATCCGTATCTGCATATCAAAGACTTCGAAGAAGTGTGTGGAACATTTCAAGACAATTCTGAATTGACAAAAATGAAATTATTTTCTTTCTCTTTGAGGGATAAAGCCAAACAATGGTTACATTCTTTAAAATCTCTTTCAATCCCTAATTGGCAGGCTCTACAGAATGAATTTTTCAGAAAATTCTTTCCTCTGCACCGCACTAATGCACTCAAAAGACAAATCATGAATTTTTCGATCAAAGAAGGGGAAACTTTTTATCAAAGCTGGGAGAGATTCAAAGATCTTCTCCAATCTTGTCCACACCATGCTTTTGAAGATTGGACTTTGGTAGGATTTTTCTATGACTCCTTGCCCACTAGGTTACGACAGTTTGTCGAAATGATGGCTCAAGGAGAGTTCATGGGAAAAAGTCCGGAGGAGGCATTCAATTTTTTTGATACCATATCTGACAGTTCTCAAATGTGGGACTCAGCCTCTCCTACCACTGTAGAAGCCAAACCACCTACTTTCCAAGGGGGTAAGTATGTCTTGAGAGAAGATGATGATCTTAGAGCAAAAATGTCCACTTTGTCTCGAAAGCTTGAAGCTTTAGAGATGAAAAAGATCCATCAAGTTGATGTTGTCCCTCCCACAGAACAAGTATGTGGGATTTGTGCGCTAACAGGGCATCCTACTGGGGAATGCCCGACCATTCCGGCATTCAAAGAAGTTTTGTTGGAACAAACAAATGCCATTTCCAATTTCAACAAGCCTTACTCCAACCCATACTCTGAAACATACAATCCAGGGTGGCGGAACCACCCAAATTTCAGTTGGAGAAACACACAACCAACCCCCATGAATCAGCAACAAAGTCCACAACAACCACCTCAAGGACCTCCACAATATCCTCATCAACAAGGGCCACCACAACCACCTCAAGGACCTCCACAATATCCTCCATATCAACCACCACACAAAAGGAACCTTGAAGATACATTGAATCAATTCATGCAAACCCAAATGAGCTATAACAATAGTTCTACTCAGGCTTTTATTGATTTCAAGGCCCAGACCACACAATCTTTTGAGGATCTCAAAGGCCACATTCAAAAGCTGACCCAGTCCATGAGCACACATGAGAAGGGAAAATTTCCTGCCCAACCAAAGCCTCCACAAGGCCAATTTCAGGTGGGAAATCCATCAACTATGGAAACTCCACAAGACCAAGCCAAAACTGTCACCACATTGAGAAGTGGCAAAAAGATTGACAAGTCCATCAGAAACATGCTAATTCCAGACCCAAAACCAGACTCAATTCCAGCCAACCCATTAAGTGAGCCAGAACTTGAAAAAAAAAATGACTGTGATCCCATGATTGAACAAGAACCAGAGCCATCAAGGGAAGAAGAACCATCGTGTTCTATTCCTGCTCCTTTCCCTCATAGACTCAAGAGCATACAGAAAGCAAACAATCAGTCTGAAATTTACGAGCTTTTCAAGCAAGTAAAAATCAACATCCCACTTCTGGATGCAATCCAACAGGTTCCAGCTTATGCCAAGTTTCTAAAAGACTTGTGCACAGTCAAAAGAAGCCAAAATGTTCAAAAAAGAGCCTTCTTCACAGAACAAGCCAGTGCCCTACTTCAACAAAAAATTCCTTCAAAGTGCGAAGATCCAGGATGCCCCACTGTGTCATGTGTCATTGGAAATTTCAAAATTGAGCAAGCATTGTTAGACCTTGGAGCTAGTGTCAACTTGCTTCCTTTCTCTGTCTACCAGCAGTTGGGTTTAGGTGAACTGAAACCCACTTGCACCACACTCCAATTGGCAGATAGATCTGTAAAAATTCCTAGGGGTATTGTTGAAGATGTACTTGTCCAAGTGGATAATTTTGTCTTCCCTGTAGACTTCATTGTTCTAGATACTCATCCAGAAGTTCATTCAGAAACTCCAATTCCTGTCATTCTTGGTCGACCTTTTCTAGCAACCTCCAATGCACTAATCAATTGCAGGAATGGTATTATGAAATTGACTTTTGGGGATATGACTCTCGAAATGAACGTCTTTGACATTGCAAAACACCCAAGAGAGTACGAGGAGGTAGGAGAAATAAATTCCATTGAGTCATTAATACAAGCACATCTGAATGACTCATTCTGTGAGGATCTTAGTGAATCAACTTTGTCAAAATCTGACTCATCTGACTCTCTGGAACAAAACTCCATTGAGTGTCCTACCTTCAATGTGGGGACATGGGCTCCTAAATTTGAAGAAATTTCATCAAGTGGTACAAAACCACTATCTTCAAGTGACAGGCCACCAAAGCCTGAACTGAAACCGCTCCCATCTGATCTCAAGTATGCATTTTTAGGTGAGGATAAATCTTATCCAGTGGTAATTTCTTCAAAAATCACAGACTTGCAAGAAGCTCAATTAATTGAAGTTCTTAAAAGTCATAAAAGCACCATTGGGTGGACCATCGCTGATTTGAAAGGTATAAGCCCGTTAATTTGTAATCATGCCATATACCTTGAAGAGGACTCAAAACCCTCTCGTCAAATGCAGCGACGATTGAATCCTCACATGAAAGAGGTTGTGAGACTGGAAGTGCTCAAACTCCTGGATGCAGGGATAATTTTTCCGATCTCCGATAGCAAATGGGTTAGTCCAACCCAAGTTGTACCAAAGAAATCTGGAGTCACAGTAGTCAAAAATGATGCAAATGAACTCGTGCCAACACGAGTCGTCACAGGATGGCGAATGTGCATTGACTATCGAAAACTCAATCTGGTGACTAGAAAAGACCATTTTCCTCTTCCCTTCCTTGACCAAGTCCTCGAGAGAATAGCAGGCCATGAATTTTACTGTTTCCTGGATGGGTATTCCGGATACAATCAAATTGAGATAGCTCTGAATGACCAAGAAAAGACCACATTCACATGTCCATTTGGCACCTTTGCATTCAAAAGGATGCCATTCGGACTTTGTAACGCTCCTGCAACATTTCAAAGATGTATGCTAAGCTTGTTCAGTGACATGGTCGAAAAATTTTTGGAAATCTTCATGGATGATTTCTCGGTATATGGTGACTCATTTGATTTGTGTCTAGCTAACCTAGAAAAAGTTTTGATGAGATGCAAAGAGGCAAATCTGGTGCTTAACTGGGAGAAATGTCATTTCATGGTGAATCAAGGCATTGTCTTGGGTCACATTGTGTCGTCTGAAGGCATGAAAGTTGATAAAGCAAAAATTGATTTGATAAGGAATCTTCCTGCTCCTAGGGTTGTGAAGGATGTTCGATCATTCTTAGGTCATGCAGGATTCTACAGAAGGTTCATAAAAGACTTCAGCACCATAGCAAAACCTATGTGTCATCTTTTGAGTCAGGACGTCATTTTCGACTGGAATGAAGCGTGCCAAAAATCCTTTGACAAACTCAAAGGCATGTTAATTTCTGCCCCAATAATGCAACCTCCTGACTGGACTCTACCCTTTGAATTGATGTGTGATGCTAGTGACTATGCTGTAGGTGCTGTTTTGGGACAAAGAAAAGATAAGAAGCCACATGTGATTTACTATGCAAGTAAAACTTTAAATGATGCCCAAATGAATTACTCAACAACTGAAAAGGAATTACTTGCTGTAGTATTTGCATTGGAAAAATTTCGATCTTATCTTGTTGGTTCTTCTGTTACTGTATTTACTGACCATGCAGCACTGAAATTTTTGCTTACAAAAAAAGATGCCAAACCAAGGCTCTTGAGATGGATCCTTTTGCTCCAAGAATTTGATTTAGTCATTAAGGACAAAAAGGGTGTGGAAAATGTGGTGGCAGATCATCTGTCAAGATTAACTTATGAATTTCATGAGGATGGACTGTCAATCAATGAAAAATTCCCCGATGAACAACTATTCAGGATTGATGAAACCCCATGGTACGCTGATATTGCTAATTTCCTTGCTACCGGAACACTTCCTCCATTTTTCACTCCCATGGACAAAAAGAAGTTTCTGAGGGAGGTCCGCAATTTCTTTTGGGAAGATCCCTACGTATTTAAGTACTGTAAGGATCAGATCATAAGACGTTGCATCCCCGCTCAGGAAAGTAGACAGGTAATTACATTTTGTCATTCAGAAGCATGCGGTGGTCATTTTTCATCTCGAAAAACCGCTGCAAAAATCTTGCAGTGTGGATTTTACTGGCCCACACTTTTCCAAGATGTCCATGCTTTTTGCGTAACTTGCGATAGATGTCAAAGGTTGGGAAACATTTCAAAAAGAAACATGATGCCCTTAAACCCAATTTTGGTGATCGAAATTTTTGACTGTTGGGGTATCGATTTTATGGGACCATTTCCCCCCTCCTTTGGCTATCTATACATTTTAGTAGCCGTAGACTATGTATCCAAATGGGTTGAAGCAATTCCATGCCGAAATAATGATCATCAAACAGTGATCAAGTTTTTAAAAGAAAATATTTTATCTCGGTTTGGAATTCCAAAATCCATTATAAGTGATGGGGGTTCTCATTTTTGCAATCGTCCCTTCTGGAATTTAATGAAAAAATACTTGATTTTTCACAAAATTGCAACCCCTTATCATCCACAGACCAGTGGACAAGCTGAGTTAGCTAATCGGGAGATCAAATTAATTTTGGAAAAAACGGTGAACCCAGATCGCAAAGATTGGTCATTAAGACTAACTGATGCGCTCTGGGCATACCGAACTGCTTTTAAAACAATTTTGGGCATGTCTCCCTATCGATTAGTCTATGGAAAGCCATGTCACTTGCCTGTGGAATTGGAACATAGGGCATACTGGGCTATTAAAGCAATGAATTTTGACTTAGACAAGGCTGGACTGTCACGGAAGCTTCAGATTAATGAATTGGAGGAATTGAGAAATGAAGCATATGAAAATGCTAAGATTGCAAAAACCAGGATGAAAATTTTTCATGACAAGAACATAGTGCGAAAATCTTTTGAACCTGATCAAAAGGTTCTACTTTTCAATTCGAGACTTCGCCTATTTCCTGGTAAGTTGAAATCAAGATGGACTGGACCATACATTATTAAAAAGGTATTTGAACATGGGGCAGTGGAAGTGGAGAACCCATCAAACGGTAACATTTTTACCGTCAATGGTCAGAGATTAAAACCCTTTGTGGAGAATTTTGTCCAAAATGTGGAGACCATTTTTTTAATGGATCCAGAAAGTATCTCCGGATATCACTCCGGAGATTACGCTTGCCGACACAAAAAAGGGTCGGGTCAGTCAGACACCCGACACGATGGACTGCCTTTATAAGGCTCCCATCGCTTTTTTTTTTTTTTTTTTCTTTTTTTTTCTTTTCCTCACCACACCTTTACTCTTTTCTTTTCTTTTTCTTCTTCTGCTTCTTCTCTTTTCTTCTTCTTCTCCACTGCATCTGGTCTTCTGTACCACGATCCAACCCATAACAGTACCATGTCTGCATTTTTCGATGACCCTATCCTCCTTCTCATGATCTACATTTGTTTGTATTATTTACTTATGGTTGTTCTTCTTCGGGCCGCACTGATGATCAAGGGTTTTTGTCCCAATGAAAACCCAGACCACCCCAAAGATGCTTAATCTCTGTTTTTTTTTGGTATAGGTCATCGGCGATTGAACAGATCTCCACAGTTAACTGCGTATTCAAGCTCTACAAACCGAAAAACTCGAAACATTGGGGACAATGTTCAGTCTAGGTTGGGGGGTGAGATCTACAGTTTACAATAGTTGATCTGCAGTTTACAGTAGTTGATCTGCGCAGGTTGAACCCGTAAAATTTTCTGTAAATTTTTTTTGTTTTTATTGTTGTATCTGTTCATATTATGTACCTTGTATTAATGATAATATCTGTGGGTCAGTTTTGATCGTCTTTGTGACTGGAAGACGTAAAAGAACCAGATAATGGGTCATAAAGTAGCAATCATGGATGTAAATCTTTTTTGGTTTAGTCTAGGAGTCCTACGTACTTTTCCATCTGATGTACATACCATGATCATGAGAAAAGCAAGATTAGTAAGGAAGGCTGAAATCAAAGAAAAACAAGCGAAACCCCTCTGTGGCCGAAGCAGTTATTCTAAACGTCGTCGTGCTACACGACTTGGTGCCTGTAAACAGTGTGGCAGATACTTTCATGAGAAAAGATACAACAAATGTTCTGAACCAATTTCCGGTCGCGCAACCGATCGATTAAACTGGATAAAACATGGGCTGAGTAAGGATTACCCTGATACGCCATGCTATTCCGGTACTGTGCTTAACCGATTTGTGAGAGAGGAAGTTGGGAGAGTTACTAGTTGTCCATTTTACACAGATACGGAGGGGGAATCGGATTGACCTCTGTGGAAAAGTGTACTGAGGTTGGGAATGAAAGCTGAAGGTCCGAGTCTGTAAATTTTATTTTATTTTATTTTATTTTATTTTTTTTTTATGTTCTGTACAAACTCTTTTGGCTTAAGAATGTTTATTTTGATTCCTTTTAGGATGCATAAAAAAAAAAAAAAAAAAAAAAGGGGTTGGAATATATAATAAGTAAAATAGAGAGGTTGAAATATATAATAAGTAAAATAAAGGGGTTAGTAGTGTAAAATCTGAAATTTTATATTCATTCGGTTTAGTGAATTGAGAATAATTACAACTTTATTGAAAAAAATTTAATAACACCCCTTTCTTTTGAATAATAAACACTTTATATTTTTTTTCTTTCTTGTGTTACACTTTGTACCCCTACAAATTTTGGGATTTTTGGTGAATTAAGGAATTTCGGAGACGAAATTCTTTTGAGGAGGGTAGATTGTGAGATCCCAAATTTTTGAAATTTTTGACAATAGTTTAAGTATATATATTATGAGTTTTGATGGGAAAGTATAAGGAATAGTTAAGTTTTGTGGTTGATATATATAATAAGTGAAATATAGGGGAGCAAAGTATAACTATTTTAACTTTTATGATAATTGAGTCTTCAGCCACGTGAAGACTGGCAAAAAAAAAAAAAAAAGTCAAAAGTAGGCAGCCGTTCATTCATTACATTTTAGAAAATGTGGGTGTGTGCAATTAATGGTATAAAATTTAGTGTGTGTCTGGTTCTTTGTTGGAACCGTGAGTGAAGTACAGTTGCTTTTATTTATTAAATGTTATTTTTAATGCATGTCACTTTATTTTGTTGTATAATTTTGTTGTTCCTAGTTTCAGATATCGGTGCATGGGTCAAAGCTCAAGTGCGAGGTGTTCTCTTACCCTACTCATTTTTATTACTATGCACCATTATTGCGCCTGCTGCCATTATTGCGCCTGCCGACACTGCCGAAAGTAAAGTTAAAAAAAAAAAAAAAAAAAAAAAAAATCTGAGGAATGCCTTTATTAGGCCTTCCACCTTTTTCTTTTTCTTCCACCATTACCGGTGTTGGTTTTCCCCCTTTTTTCTTTCCCTTATCTTCTTCTCTTTCTTTTTCTTCTCTTCTTCTTCGTCGTCGTTCTTTCTGTTCTCTGTAAAAACAACTCACCCCCTGTAAATCCATGACCATATACGCCGACGATCCAGTCTTTTGTTTAATAATTTGTCTTATATGTTTGTATGTGTACCTGGGTGCTCTTTGTGTTCTCACACTTAGGATGAGGAGTTTCCAGAGAAACCCAGATATTCCTTGAGTTGAGTAATTGTTGTATTTTGTTTGTAGGTTTCGGCAGATGAACAAATCTGTACCTTACAACCTTATCTCCACTAGCCCACTAGTGCTAGTGTTGTAAGTATTGCTTGTTTGTAATTTCATTTATATATATATTTGAAATTTGATATCTACAGCTTGTGATTCTCATGGCTATTTGTCTTTATAAGATTCCTTGTGAATTTGCTATGCCCTCCAATGACTATGTTGTAATTGCTGTTACAGTAAGATCTGATAATTTGCCAAATAATCCTCCTCAATCCTATGTATTCTGGGTTTATTCCTTCTTCGTTAATTTGTTTGTTTAATCCTAAATCTTCTTCCTTCCGCTTGTATTTTGGTATATTTTCTCTAGTTTCGTATTTGTAATTTTAGTTTTAGATCTGAAAAAAAAAAAAAAAAAAAAAAAAATTATTTTTTTTGGATCGCGTTTTTTTTTTAGTATTTGTACCTGTATTTCATGATCACATCGGATGCAGCTTCAACTGTCTTTGTGACTGGCAGACGTTAAAGAACCAGATAGAATGTCTTTAGTCTTAGCAAGCATGGATCCTAAACTTTTTTGGTTTAGTCTAGGAGTTCTACGCATTTTCCCATCTGATGTGCATGCTGTGATAATGAGAAAAGCAAGGGATGTGAGAAAAATTGAGATCCGAGAGAAACAACAACAACCATTGTGTGGCAGAAGCAATTTTGCTAAACATCGTCGTTCCAAACGACTGGGTGCTTGTTACTATTGTGGCAGGATATTTCATATGAAAAAACATAATCAGTGTTCTGAACCAATTTCGGGTCGTGCAACCGATCGATTAAACTGGATAGTGTATGGGCTGAGTAAGGATTATCCTAACACGCCATCTTATGCCAGTCCAGGACTTACAAGTTATGTGCGACAAGAAGTTGGAAGGGTCACTGATAATGACATAGATCCAAGCGATGACTCGGATTAGATTTTGACTATAAAAACAAAGCTGTGGAAAAATGTGTTTTGGAATGAAGGTTAAGGGTCTGAACTCTTTTGTAAAATATTTTTGTACAAAGTCTGGTTGTTGAAATAAAAATATGGGCCGAGTAAGGAACGTCCCGAACTACCAACTAACAGTGTAGGTAGGGATTTGATCCTGAGACGCCATAAATTTCCAAGTTCAATTTGTGCATTTTATCTTCTTTCAATTCTCATAGATAAATGAGTATGTGGGCGGAGTAAGGAATGTCCTAAAATGCCAACCTGTAGTGTGGGTAGGGACTTATCCTGAGACGCCATAGTTTTTCAAGTTTAATTGGTGCATCTAGTCTTCTTTCAATTTTCATAGATAAATGAGTATGTTTATAATTTTGAATTTTATTTTTCTTGTTTTCTAAAAAAAAAAAAAAAAAAAAACCACTTCCTTGAAAAATGGTATTTTCTCTATGCTTAAATGTCAAATGTATATTGCTATTTGTTATTCTTAAGGTAAAGAATGACCAGACTCAAAAATAGAATCGGTATATAACCGACATTCCATGAAAAACCTGACATTACCAGTGGAGATGATAAAGAATACCATGGTAAGTTTTGAGCCTTATCATACTTTTGAGAGATAATTAACATTTATTCAAGTAAGGTCTTTCATTCTCTATTTTTGAATAATCTCATTAAATTTGCTTTGATTGACGCAACTAAGGTAATCTGTTGACATATCCCCAAGAAATCTGTTCATACGACACATACATGTTCACATACTTGAGAAAGGATTTTAGGCCATCTTTTATTTGATATTGAGCCTTAGCCATTTTTTCTGCAAAATTATTTCCCTAGTCAGCCATGTTTGAGCCCTCAATGTATGATTTCTTCTTTGATAAACCCAAATATTTACCAAGCCACAAGAAAACATACTGGACACACCATTGCTATCTAATTTTCTTGCACACTCTTATTAATTAATATGACACAGAAATGCAAAGAAATGGGAAAACTGTGGAGATTACTTTTCGATGATAAGGAGAATCAATGAAAAAAAAAGAAAAAAAAAAAAGAAATCATTTCTGGGCAAAATGTCGAAAAGCTAGAAAGAAGTGTGCTACATTACAGAATGAAAAGATAGCTTTTGAAAACCTCTGACGTCATTTCATTAGCCACTGACCTCTGGCCACGCTACAACCTATGAAAAGCCCTAATTGATCTCAAGTCTGTTACATGTGTGTGTTGTTAATCAAAATTGGGGTATGGTAAATAGTATTTCTTTAAATTGCATCAATATTCTTTCATGAGATTATGCCAAACATGATTAGTTTGTTTCCGTAAACTTCACTTCCTTCCTAATTGTGCATGTGATTTTTCGATTGGCCACCTTCTGATCACATGCCCCGTGAGAGACAAGTCACTATAATCGGAGTGAATTTTTGCTGAGAGCATTCTACGAGAGGTTTGTGAAATCGAAGCTATCCATGGAAGGTAGTAAAGTGGAGTGTTTGTTATATAACAATTCTTGTTGCTAGAATGATCATTCTTACTACATAGGGAATTTCAAATACCAATATAACAAGTGTTTATTTTTGCGTATATTACGTACCAATGACAGAGAAGTGTTCTATGTTCTAAAAAAAAAAAAAAAAAAAAAGTTTCAACTATCATGGTGCTAATGCATATACACATTTTTTTTTCACAATGGAGTTTGTAGGTAGCTTCACTGAAAACCTTCACGAGACAAAACTCGTCCACTAGGAATCACCTAGGGGTTTAACGGCTTATTGCATATGCTAAATGCAATCGTGTTATCTACGAAAGTGATTTTGTTATGCTGTTATTTATTGCTAGAGACCAGCAATGTTTAGGTTGGGGGGTGTGATTAGCACTCAAAAGTAGCATATTGTTACACTCTTTTTGGACTAATTATACTTTGATGGAGTTTAAATGATGATATTTTAGGTTCTAAAGTGAAGGAAAGTCCAAAGGCATCAAAGAAGTACATCTGAGGGACAAATGCCGAATTAACGCAAGACCAAGGGAGCAATGTCAGGAGAATGCAAAGAATGAAGGACAAAGTGTAATAAAAGCAGGACAAAGTGTAATAAAAGCAGGACAAAGTGTAATAAAAGCATTTGAAAAATCAGCATTCAGCAACACCACCGTTCATTCTCCACTTGCCCACTTGCCCACTTGCCCAGCCTTCCTACGCCTATAAATAGGCTGCTCCTTCTGCATTTCAAGGAGGGATCTGAGGGTGGAATTGGTGGAAAAACCAAGAGAGGAACTAAGAGTTAGGAGAGATTTTAGAAGAGTTTTTAGAGAGCAAATTTTCTTTCATCTTTTGTAGCTTCCATTTCAATTCATGTATTGAAGATTTTATGCTTATGTTCTTATGGTAAGAGTTCTTTCTTCTAATTGTCATTTCTTTATAGCTTTTATATTTACTTGCTTGTATAAATATAATGGAAGGCTGAGCCTCCTCTTCTAATTGTCATTTCTTTATAGCTTTTATTATTTTCTTTTATGTATTTTTATATCTTGGTTGTGAATTAAACACCAAGTAGTTATTGTTTTCTTTTATGTATTTTTATATCTTGGTTGTGAATTAAACACCAAGTAGTTATTGTTTTCTTTTATGTATTTTTATCTCTTGGTTGTGAATTAAACACCAAGTATTTATTGCTTTCTTTTAATTTAAGTATTGTTTTCTTTTACTTCCATTGTTGGAGCTTCCTTCTTCCCCTTAGAGGAGTGAAACTCTTCCACTTTTCTAGAGCTTTACCAAAGCCGTGAAGGGTGGAACGTGATTCACTTGTTCTTTGTCGAAGAACGACTCCTTGTTTAGATATTTTACTTTAGAGTATTTTACTTTGTAACACCTTTTGGGGATGAGTACTATTCATCATTCTAGCTTTACCATAGCTATGAAGGGTGAGTAGTCCTCATTCACTCTTTGGGAAGGGATGATAGATATGTAAAAGATTAATCCGGACATTATGTTTGTGTATCACCTTTATGCTTAAATGTTCTATACTCCACTTGATTTTTGGGTGATTGAATGCACCTAGCAAAGTAAAGGTACTTTGTATAATCAACGGATCTTTCTATGATAAATGGATGACTCCTACATGGAAAGATCCATTGATTCAAGGCAAGTACCCTAACTAACTCTTCATGATAAAATTTCAATGTCCACCATTATTGCACTTCATTCCTATCTTCCGATTAATTTGCCGTTGACACGGGAGTTAATTGAGTTATAAAGCATAAACATAATGCACCGGATAATCAACTACATATTCTGATTCCCGAACCAAAGAGTGTTTGTTACATTTAATCATCTTATATTTTGTCTAGAAAAATACCCATTGGAAAGAATTTTACATTCTATCCAAAACTTCCCACAACTTCAAAATCATAATATTTCCAGTTACAAGTCTTTCTCACTATTTACTTCAAAGAACACCAACCATAGTTCCCTGAGGATTCGACTCTGGACTCAAACCAGATTATTACTACAACTTGACCGCCTGCACTTGGGTGTACACATTTCGGATCAAGTCAGTAGCCCATTTGGTTCATGATCTGCCCCCTTATTGTGTCAATCATGCTTGTGACAGGTAAGTGACGTGCCTTCGTGATCCAAGCATTGAAAGACTCAGCAGCATTTGAAGACATCTCCCCATAACGTTTCCCCTTGAAAAAAGCATTTGCCCATTTCTCAAATGGAAGGTTTTCCAAGAACTTAACAGCAACAGCTCCTCCTTCACGTCGAAAATCATCAAGCTTTTCATTGAAAAATGCCTCTGTCGGAGCATAAGCACACAATGTAAACAAAAAAACCATACGCTCACGAAAAACATGGGTAAAGCGACCCCCACTATACTTGTCTCTCAGATTTGCTTTTATGTGTTGTAGGCAGAACGAATGGTGCATAGCTGGGAACACCTTTGGCATTGCTTCCATCAAGCCAACATTGCGATCAGACATAATGGTAAGGTCCCTAGTATTACCAACAATCAAAGTTAATTGTTCTAAAAACCAACGCCAATTACACTCATTCTCCGAATCAACAACAGCAAAAGCCAAGGGGAACAAACCTGCAAACACATATAGGAACACAAATAGTAACATTAGTAAACAGTAACATACCATGAAAATATTACAAAGTAACATTAAATTAAAATCAATAACATCAAATTAAACCAAACAAAAATCACCTTGGTTGCCATATTTTGCAATTGCAGACAAAATAATGCCTTTATACATTCCCTTTAAAAATGTACCATCAATGAACAATATGGGTCGACAATAGTTAAATCCATGTATACATGCCTTAAATGACATGAACAACCTAATAAAACGCTGCGTGTCCGAATCACCTTCCAACACAAAATGACTCCCTGGATTGCTTTCATTAGCAGCATGTACATACCACTGTAATTGTTGGTATGACAAGGAATGATCCCCAAACAGCATACCCCTTGCTTTTTCAACACCCATCCAAGATTGATCATACGATATGGTCAAACCATAATCTGTATGAAATATACTTTTCACATCAACTGGTCGTGTGTCAGGTTTTTGCCGGACGTTGTCAACAATAAGACCTCCAACCAACTTAGAAGTCAATCTTTTGTTCTTTGTCGTACGTGCAGTCACACCACACGTGTGCTCATTGTTTAACTTCTTAATGTAAAACCATCCATTTATCCGCTGGAGTGTAGCAACAACAAACCACTCACACCCAGCAGAATATTTCATGACACATTCAGCCTTCACTCTTGTTTTTTCATTCTTCATATAATTAAACTGAAATCCAACCTCGATTGCATATTTGCATAAAGCATTCCGAAAATCAGCTACTCCACCCTCAAACTTCTGATCAACCTCTACTATTCCATTTGACCATTCATCAGTCAACAAAACCTTCTCATTGTGAGAACAAAAACTAGGGAGAAGATCATCCTCGCAACCAATAGGGTCAACATTTAATTCAGAACTTTCCACTAATTCCCCACCCTCAACATCACGAACCTCATTCCCTTTAACACCAACAGTAACATCTACAAAATTCAATTGAACAGATCGTGCAATTAAAAACATGTTTCTTACATCATGATCATTTTGCAAAGCACATATCGGATGTCCAGGAATAACGTACGATAGGGCAACACAATTGACACTCAAACCATTCCAATTGTCACAAACACCATGTAACACATCATCAATTGTGGAATGCATTGAAATTCTTAGGACAAAAGTCTCAGAAGAATACTTGCAACAAACCAATATGTTATCCTCCATCTGTTATAACCAAAAAAACAAAAATAAATGGGAAAATATAGTATCTCCAAACATAACCAATTCTAATTCCAATACATCACTACCAGTAACATGATAACAAAAAAAACTAGAACCTAATTCAAAAAAAAATAACTCCGATAAGGAACATCGCGATACGAATACCAGAAAGTGACATTGTATTTCGGCAATAACAAAGGAAAAAAAAACGAAAATAAGCAATTATAATTCCGATAAAATCACGAACAGTAACATGAAAAACATACTTAGTACCTAATTTCAAAATAAAAAAAAAATTCTTGTGAACAGGTTGTAATACGAATTTCCGGTAATTAACATAGAATTTCCGGCGAATGAATATCAATTTACGCAAAAAAATCCAAAACAGCACTGGTATTCATATTATGTAAATCAGCAAATTACAATGAAAATACCTCAGCAGATAATAGTTCATCAAACTATGTAAATCAGACAATTACAATGAACATATATCATGAAATAAAGAACCAGTAATTTAACCTGCAAACACAGCAAATTCGAACTACCAGTTTATGCTTGTATAACCTTCGAAAATATATATCAGGAAATAAAGAACCAGTAATCACAGCAAATTCGAACTCACAATTGATTATTGTACCACCTTCGAAAATCTTACCAAACCAAAATGACGTAGTGGTATCGTCTGAAGAAGAAGGACACCGCCTGCTTCCTGGAAAAAATTCGTCGTTCGAATTTCCGATGAGAAAGAATCTTGACGTAACAGACAACGATATTCTTGTGATTCAGAAATTGAAATTTGAATTTGAATCTGCTAATGGAAAAATTGAACTGAATTTGAGATAATAGCCCATTAATTTTGACGTAAATCATGCAGCCGAATATGATATATTATATTCCATTCCATAAAAAACTGAATATAACTGTTACTGTATATATCTCAAAATATCTAACCTATAACTTCCCATAATTGACCAATGTTAACACCGTTAGGGGTATTTTCGAGATTAAAAAAAAAAGTGGACTTAAGTCAGTATATATAATTTTAAAAGTGGACTTAACTCATTATAAGTTTCCTTGACGGACTTAAGTCCAAACAAGTCCATCTAGGGGGATTCACCCTCAATTTTCACATAAAACTCGTATTTGACATGAAAAAGCTTTTGAACTAATATTATATGAATGAAATAATTGACTTTTTGTATTTCTTTTTTGTTGCGTGATATACTATTGTATGAGTTGCTCTAGACTAATTATAATTCATTTGATTTTATTAAAGATACAGATTAAATACATTTTTAATTCATAGAAAAACTCTGTAGGGCAAATTTTCATGAGAGAAGGAACTTTTTAGCATGAAATTTCTAATTTATGAGTTGCACACGTTGACACACATATAATAACACGACTTAAATTATTACAACTTAAACATGACATGAATTTAAAATTACTCGATCGACAGGTAACCCTTAACGAGGCAAAGGCCTACTAAATAGACTTTCTAGATTTTATTATTTTATAT
Organism: Ilex aquifolium; assembly: GCA_951799425.1. Taxonomy (NCBI): domain Eukaryota; kingdom Viridiplantae; phylum Streptophyta; class Magnoliopsida; order Aquifoliales; family Aquifoliaceae; genus Ilex; species Ilex aquifolium. The sequence goes on along the minus strand of OX637408.1, from coordinate 5,491,449 downwards.
GAAAGATCAACTCCTTAAATAACTGTGAAAAATATTTAATCCAGCACATCAAAAACACAAAAATTCTACCACCGAAAATAGTGAAGAACAATTTCAAGAAGTGAGGACCACCATGGAATTGATGAACGTTATGATCATTTCCATTCCTCTAAATAGCAAAAACCCCTCAAACCCAAAGATGGAAACATGCTGGAACTCCCGTTGCTTTTTCTGTACGGGCAAAGCCACCCTGAAAAGCTTACAATGTAAATCCAACGGTTTAAATTATTCCACGCGTCGAAGTATCAGATCTGGATCTCTTTTCCGCGAACTCGAGAAGAGTAGATAGTGTCTCATGGGCCTGTCTTTCCGACAAGTAGTACGAGAGGACACATGGAGGAGCATGCTAGTGGTGGGCCACTGCGATGCACGTGTCAGCACCAACGGCTAGTGGAACTGGCCCGTAGATTGCGGGATTTTTTGTACGTAAGCCCAGATTGCTTCTTATGCCAGACACTGAAAGTTTTTCATCATTGAGTGAACTCTGAACGCAAAAGGAAAACGGGAGTCTTTCTTTTTTGGCATTCTAAGAGCATCTCCAACAATAAAATGTATTTTAGCTACTCAAAAAGTAACATTTTCTATTTTAGCTACTCACTTTTTTAATACACATTCCAACAGATTTTCTATATTTTTAACTACTCCTTTTAAATATTAATTATCATGACTTTTGTATTATTTTTTTTGGGAAAAGTGAAAAGGAGAAAGAGAGAGAATGGAAGAAAAGGAAAGGAAGAGAGAGAAAATATTATAAAAAAGTTTTACATATTGCTACAGTGATGTTCTATATTTAGAGCATCACTGTAGCAAAAATATATTTTACAGTATATGAAGATAATCTGTTGGAGTGCTATTTTTGGCTTTGATTAGCTAAAATTTACCTATTTTGGCCATTTAAAGCATCTGTTGGAGATGCTCTAATGCGGGGTAGAAGTAAAGAGAATAATTTGTTTTTGTGTAAATAAAATTATGGGTGTTAAATGTGTCATGTTAAACAATTACGTGTCGGGTTAAATAGGTGACGGGTGAAAAATATGTAAACTCATACACGACACGTTTAATAAACTGGTGAAAAATCTGAACACGAACACGAGCCGTTTAATAAACGAGTAACACGACACGACTCGTTTAACCCTTTTAATTTTAAAAAAATTATATCAACAAATTTTAATACTCCACTTTTTTTTATTGCCAATTGTACTTACCTTAAAAAAGATGAATTTTTAGCTAAATCTCATAAAAATCAGACTTGAAGCCTTAAAAAAAATGAAAGAGGTTATTGTCTTTTACAGGTAACTCAACATTCTCTATCTCCCCTCATTTTTCAATGTGGGATAAAAACAAAAGTCATTGGTTTGCCTTTATCTTTGAACTACTACTTTACTTTTTTTTATTATTATTATTGATTTCATTACTTCTTTTTTTCTTGCAAATTTTTTAAAATAATTATTAATTTATTATTATATTAATTTTATTTAAACGGGTAAACGTGTAATAAACGGGTTGACTGGTCTCACCCGAACATGACCCGTTTATTAAATGTGTTTGGCGTGTCAATCCGTTTATCACCCAAACCCGTTAAGATCTCACACAAACCCGTTTAATTCGTGTCGGTTAATTGTGTCGTGTCGAATTTTGACAACCCTAAATAAAATGGTCTAATTATAGGAATTTTCCACCCATAATTTTTGAAATATCATTATATCCTTAACGATAGGGACATTGTTGATAAGTCCAAAAAGTAATGATTTCAGTGAATATTCTCTCTTAAATGATATTATTTTTGTTTCTCATTCAAAATAATATTTTTACCCTTAAATTATCTATATAATAAAGTAGAGTTAAATTTGAATCTCAAAATTTATCTTGAACTTTTTGCGGTTCAGATTAATTCTAAACAAAAGATAAGTTATATCCAAAGATCTATCTTATCTCTAATTTTTTGCAGATCAAATCAACTCAAAAATATTGATTCGACGGATTAGATTGAGAGACGAATTTTGTTTTCCCGCTCAAGACACCTTCCATTTTTAATTACCTCAAATCAATGTTCTTCCGTTTTCACATTTCATTCACGGCTTCCTGACTTTCATATTCACCCCTTAATTCTGAGGAAAAATCTTCCACCAAATCATACATATATCTTCCCCAAATTATGCCTACCTTAATTCATTAACTCTTTCTATGGTAACTAATTTATTTTCTTTAGTATTTAGATATTTGTCTTTTAGATTATACAGTGACGATTTTTAAATTCATTACTGATGAACTAGAGTGACACATTTGATTTTAGCATTTCATGAAAACTATTTTTTTCTTCTATGATTTCATCGAGTGAGTGAATGATTTTTTTTTTTTTTGTGTTATGTAACTTTAATTTTTGGATTAATGTGAGCAGTATAGAATTTTAATTTTTTAATACAAAGAGAATGAAACATAATAGCTTAACTTTGGGGACTATTGGATGTTTAGATAATGAGTAAATAAGTCCCACTTATTCTAATTTTCTAAGTCAAGTAAAATATTTTTCAATTCAAAAAATAAAAAAGTAAAATATTTTCGATACTCCATTCAATTTCTATGAAAACGGAGTTTTGTGAATTATCACCGGGAGTGGAAGAGCATTTTGGAGAGGTTTATATTATCAAAGACCATGACATGAGTCATTTTTTTTAAATAAAAATTTGTATTCTTTACTATTGTGATTATAAAAATTGTGTATGTAGATTGATATTTTCCAAAGGTCATGTTTTTAGAGTTTATTTTATCGAATTTTTTTTTTTTGAATAGTGGGTCTATATTGATTGGTACTTTGTGTTATACATTGATTTTAAGTGTAATTTTTTTTTAAATAGTGTCTTCAGGCACAGACAATGACTAGTCTATATAATAAAATAGAGTTGAGTTTGAATTTCAAACTTTATCTTGAGTTTTTCGTAGTTAAGATCAATTTTGAGCAAAAGATAAGTTATATCTTAAGGTTCATATTATCTTCAGTTTTTTTGCGGCTCAAATTAACTCAAAAGTATTAATCCTACAGCTTTCATTGATCGACGATTTTTGTTTTTCCGCTTAAGAAACTTTTCATTTTTAATTACCCCAAATTAATGCTCTTCTGTTTCCACATTACATTCACGGTCCCTTGACTTCCATATTCACCCCTTAATTTAGAGGCAAATCTCCCACCAAATCATGCACATATCTTCCCCAAATTATGTCTACCTTAATTCATTCACTCGTTTTATGATAACTAATTTATTATCTTTAGTATTTGGATATTTGTCTTTTGGATTATAGAGTGACAATTTTTTAAATTCATTACTGATGAACTGGAGTGACACATTTGATTTTACCAATTCATGGAAGTTATTTTTTTTTTTCATTTATGATTTCATTGAGTGAGTGGATGATTTTTTTTTGTATTATGTAACTTTAATTTTTGGATTAATGCAAGTAGTATAAAATTTTAATTTTTTAATACAAAGAGAATAAGAAACAATAGCTTGAGTTTGGGTACTATTGCGTGTTTAGATAATGAGTAAATAAATCCCACTTATTCTAATTTTCTAATTCAAGTAAAATATTTTTCAATTCAAAAAATAAAAAAGTAAAATATTTTCAGCACTCCATTCAATTCTCCATGAAAAATGAAGTTTTGTGAATTATCCCTGGAAGTGGAAGAGTATTTTGGAGATGTTTATATTATGAAAAACCATGGCATGAGTCATTTTCTTTTAAAATAAAAATTTGTATTCTTTACTATTTTGATTATACAAATTTTGTATGCAAATTAATAGTGTCCAATAGTCATGTTTTTGGAGTTTATTTTATTGATTGTTTTTTTTTTAATAGTGGGTCCATGTTGATTGATATTTTGTGTTATACATTACTTTCAAGTGTAATTTTATTTTTTAATAATACCTTTAGGCACGGACAATAACTAATAAACTTATAGAATATAACTTAACGCTGCAATCAGCCATGTTATATAACTCAGAGAATGGTGAATAGGTATTTACAAACTCAAGGTGAAAAGCAAATAACATGCAGTTAAATTCCCCAAATTTAGCCAACACAAAGGAGAGTACCAGAATGAATAATCAAAATTGCAAATATAGAAAAGATATGACAAGAAATCAAGCATCCATACCACAAGAAATTTTTAGGTGAAAAATCCTTTCGGGTAAAAAAACTATGGGGCTAAGTCCAATTAAACTAATGCAATAAACTTCAAAGTAGATTTCAAGGCACAAAAACTTATACATCAACCAATTTCTTTTCTTGAACTTTCAGTCTAGCTAGAATCAATCGTGAACTCTTGAACGGTTGTTGATGATGCACAAATTGGTCTCGTGCAAGATCAACAGTCGAGTATATGAAGAGATGCAATTAATGAATAATAAGTAAAGAAATCAATGGAAAAACAGTAAATAATAAGTCAACACAAAGATATATAGTGGTTCGGTCCGGGTGACGTACTCCACTCTCGGGAAACAGCAGCGGTGACCGGAGGTCTTTATTGATGAATAAAGTAATCGGGAGAATTACAATAGCAAGGAGAGAGAAGCTATGGTGTAGAGAGGCAAAGCTCTAGATTTAGTGTGTGTAGATGTCTCAAGGTGTAGAGGTCTCCAAAAGGTGATGCCCCTCTATGTGGAGAGGGCTTACATTATATAGGTTTGGTGAGGCGGTGAGGCGATGACGTGAGGGAGATGACTCTACTCTTATGGTAAGTACAATTAAGGTAGGATTGGATTTCCATGAGTGCGTATCCCAATAGTTTCGGCCACGTGCTCCTATCTCTCCGGGCTTCTTGGATCCTACACTAGGTCGGACTGACAAAGTGGTGTCTTAGACCTTCTTGATTTATTGGGCCTGGCCCAGTTGATTTTGGGCTTATCATTTTCCCCCCATGCCCCAAGCCTTCGACTGTTTGCCAAAGCAGGGGGTTGAGGGCATGAGCTTCTTCTTCACTTGGGTGAGCAGGAGTTTTCTTGTTCTGCACGGCAACTCTAGTCTTCAGCTTTCCATTCCTGTTGGGTGGATCCATGAGAGATTCTATGGATGACCCCATGAGCTCCTTGAAGGCGAGGCATGAAGGCACCCCTTCTCATGGTCATGTCATTATGGTGATCGAGAGTAGAACATCTTTGGAGATTGGATGACCTTCGCTGATGGCGGCGCCAAGAGAAGGGGTGGCTGGTCAATGCCCTGGGCGTAGGAGGTCTTAGGCGATGCTATGGTGGGTGAGACCCTGGCCCAGATTGCTCAGGCGACACCGCTGGTGGCCTTCCCTTGGGCGCGCCGCTGCTGGCCTTCCCTTGGGCGATGCCTACTGGCCTCTCCTTGGGTGACGCCTACTGCTGGCCTTCCCTTGGGCAACGCCTACTGGCCTGGGTATGGTGGAGGGCGACGCCCTTGGTGGCTCAAGGCGCATGGGCGCTGTCAGGCAGACTGGAGGCGAGAGCTGGGCAGGTAGCTTTGGGCGAGAAAAAGAGTTGGGCATAGGCGCTGGGCGCTGGCTGGAGTATCATAAAATTATGAAAAACCGACAAAACTTTGAACGACCATAACTTTGCACATGGTTGTCCGTTTGGGGCAAATTTTTTTTGAATTCGGCTATTTTTTCGAGATCTAAGACATACAAACCACCAAAGGCGATTTGGTCAACAAATTTTCCCAAAAAATGCTTCTATCTCTCTGAATTTGATTTTTAAGCACAAATTGGTGAAACCGACGGTGGTGGGAAGCTGCGTTCTGGCAGGCAGCTGTCAGGCATTCATGGGCGATGACGCCTTGGTTCGGGTCAGTGGAGCAGAGGAGCAAGGAGAGGACAGTGAGGCAGGGACAGCGCTCAAGGCATCGTCTGGCATCGTGAGAGGCGATAGCGAGGTAGGCGGCGCCAGCCTGGGAGTTGGCCTGGGCGGCGCCTGTCTGGGCGGCGCCTGCCTGGGCTAGGCGTTGGTTGGTGCTGTCTGGCATGGGCGCCTAGGCGCTGGCGCTGGCTCGGAGTAGGAGGCAATGCCTTGGAGCAGAAGCTGGTCTTGGCGACACCATGGACCTGGGCGACGCCAAAGGATGTATGTGGTTTGGGCGACGCCTGAGAGGCCTTGTATCTAATTACAGGCGCCCTATTGATAGGGAGATGATGGAGGCTCTCTATGCTTTCTAGGGCAACGTCTTCCCCTCTTCTCAAGAGGGCAAGGTTTAATGCCCCTAGTGTTTTTCGGCCGAGGTCCGATTGCCAAGTTGCTTTTAGGTAGCGGGATCAGATGGTGCCCCCACTCCTTCCTAGACTGAGACTTCTGTGTGTACCAGAGCTAGCCCTTGTACCGCTGTAGGAGTTGAGACTCTAGTGCGGTCTTCTACGGGGACTGTAGCTGCACATAGCTGCCCTGCTTCTAGTAGTGGCTCAATTTTCATGCTTCGACGTGACTTTGGCCAAGGAGCAGCTTTGGAGGTCTATGACTCCCGGGGATATCATAGAGGTTGGATCTCCAGATCCAGAGGGCATTATCAACTTTGATTTAGTTCTAGCCTCCTTTTCTTCATGTTCTATTTTTTGGATTCTTGTATTCTTTGCCTTTTTCAAGGACGATCAAGCTTGGAGAGGCATCTAAGGATCTAGCAAAAGAGAGGCGGGCTTGAGAGACTGCTGAGGAGCAGTTGAGGCTTACTCATGAGGGAGTCACGCCTCTTGAGGCCTAGCTACGTATAGCTCGAGAGAGGGCTGCCGTAACAGAGGCTTATAAGGAGACTACCTGCACGAGAGTAGAGTCAGAGCTGCGGACGTCCCGTGAGAGGGCCGCTAAGCTAGAGGCCGAGCTACGTATAGTCTTGGGAGATGGCTGTCGTGGCAGAGAATTGTAAGGAGACTACTTGCGCGAGAGCAGAGTCAAATATGCGGACGTCCTGTGAGAGAGCCGCAGGAGCTGAGGCCGAGCTACGTATAGTCTCGGGAGATGGCTACCGTGCCAGAGGCTTGTAAGGAGACTACCTGCGCGAGAGCAGAGTCATAGCTGCAAACGTCCCGTGAGAGGGCCGCATAAGCTAAGGCCGAGCTATGTATAGTCTCAGGAGATGGCTGCCGTGGCAGAGGCTTGTAAGGAGACTACCTGCGCGCGAGCAGAGTCAAAGCTACAGACGTCCCGTGAAAGGGCCGCAGGAGCTGAGGCCGAGCTATGTATAGTCTCGGGAGATGACTGCCGTGGCAGAGGCTTGTAAGGAGACTACTTGCACGAGAGCAGAGTCATAGCTGTAAACTTCCCGTGAGAGGGCCGCAGGAATTGAGGCGAGCTACGTATAGTCTCGGGAGATGAATGTCATGGCAGAGGCTTCTAAGGAGACTACCTGGGCGAAGGCAGTGTCATAGCTGCAAACGTTCCGTGAGAGGGCCGCAGGAGCTGAGGCCGAGCTATGTATAGTCTCGAGAGATGGCTATTGTGGCAGAGGATTGTAAGGAGACTACCTGCGCGAGAGCAGAGTCATAGCTGCAAACGTTCCGTGAGAGGGCTGCAGGAGCTGAGGCCGAGCTACGTATAGTCTCGGGAGATGGCTACCGTGGTAGGGGCTTATTCCATTGAGATGGAGATGAGGAGGAAGGTCGAGCTACGTATAACTCGGGGGATGGCTGCCGTGGCAGAGACTCATTCCATTGAGATGGAGACGAGGAGTGAGGCTGGGCAACGCCCTAGGCTTGGATAGCGACGGCGGAGGAAAGGAGAGCGAAGCCTGGACTGGACGACGCCTGGGGCACTGGCGCTGGGCACTGGGCTCCAAGCGCTGGGCGCCGGGTGGTTGGCGCTGGGCGCCGGGTGTTGGGAGCCTGGTGCTGGGCACCTACTGAGAGGGCCACTGCAAAATCCTTTACTGATGGTTACGAAGGGCTTGGCAGTTTTACCTACTATTGATATATCTGGCCTCGTTCCATATGAGGCACTAGGGGTAGACGATGACGGAGAGAGCCTTGATGGTAATGGCTCGGGGAGTAATGACTGATCATCAGGAATATGACGATTTTCGTCTTTTTGTCTACCTTGTTGTTAGGTATGTTCTGAATTTTGTAAGCTGTCTACAAACTTTATGAAATGAAAGCAAGACAGTTATGGGCATAATAATCCTTGCAGAATTTTTATTTCATAAAATAATAAATAACAAAATAAATTAACTGAAACAATAAGGTTTAGATAAAATCTTCAGGTGCTTGGTGTCCCATAGGTGGGCCAAGACTTTCTTGGTGGAGTCGGAGTCGCCTCCTCCTCCTAGCCCTCAAGAGATTGTCTGGATTTCTCCGAGGGGTTGCTGGCATTCTCTGTCGTCCTGGTTCCGGCCAGGTGGCAGGGCTTGTCCTCTGTCAGCAACATACTGCCTCAACTGGCCACGTTATATGAGCTCCTCAATTTGCCTTTTAAGATCAAAGCAGTCGTCAGTATCATGGCCGTGGTCGAGGTGGAAACGGCAGTACTTGTTCGGGCTCCTCCAGTTTGGGGCGGTCTTCATCTTCTCTGGCCAGTGTACTGTAGGGTCATCCTATATTTGGAACAGGATATGCTCCATGGAAGCATTGAGCGACGTGAAGGCTTGCCGCTCTCTCAGAGGCGGGGGACCAAGGCGGTCCTTAACAAATATTCTCTCTTTCCTATTCTTTTTGTTCTCTGCTTCTCGCTGGTCCTCACAGTTGTCCTTCCTCTTCTCGCCCCCGTGGGAGGACTCACCTCGTCTAGCCTTGGTTACATCCTCGGCGTTCATATACCTCTGTGCCCTAGACAGCAGCTCGGGCATGCTGGAGGGCGGCTTCTTGAGGACGGAGAACATAAAGCTGGAGGAGCGCAGACCAACGATAAAGGCGGTGAAGGCTACCTTATCATCTGGCTCCTCGATCTGAAGAGCTTCCTCGTTGAAACGAGTAAGGTAGCTCCTAAGGCTTTCATCCATGTTCTGCTTGATGGTGAGCATGTGGGTAACAGACTTCTAATATCGGCGTCCCCCATTGAAGTGGGAGACGAAAGACCTGCTCAACTCCGTCAAGGAGTGGATAGAGGAGGGTTTGATTTTGGCGAGCCATTGACGAGCATACCCCTTTAAGGTGGTGGGGAAGGCTCTACACATGATCTCATCAGGCACGTTGTGGAGTTGCATGAGAGATTCATAGGTATCAAGGTGATCTAAGGGGTCTTTGGTACCGTCGAAGATCTCGATGGCAGACATCTTGAACTTCAATGGTAGAGGGTAATTGACAATATCTGCAACAAACGGGGTATCAGTGCGCCTTACCAAGTAGTCCACCATCTCGGGCGCCTGTGCCTTGATGGCGTTGAGAGCATCACCGAGTTAGTTTTGCACCTCCCTGATCTTCTTGTCTCATTGGTTGGGGACATCCTCCGTGGGATTATTGTATTGGCTTCCATGATCAGCATACTGGCTTTCTCTCTCGTCCTCCTGTGCAGGTACATGAGGAGGGGGAACGTGTGAGATCCTTGCGCGCTAAGGAGGGACTGCTAGGCGAGGGGTGCCCGTGGGTGGCCCTGGGGCGTTCTGGCGAGGGGCCCCATGGTGGGGGGCTGCATGACACCCAGAAGGGACAGGCTGCTGCGCCTCTCCTGTTGGAGGGAGTGGGGCTCCTCCTTCGGGCTGAGGGGCTATGCCTCCCTGGGTGAGCATCAATTGAATGATCTGCTGGTTCTATTTTACCAGCAACTGCATGGTCTGTAAGAGCTGTTGCTCGGCGACAGGAGTTGCAGTGGCGGATGGTTCCGAGGGTGCGAGGGGAGATGGTACCTCCTCTCGGGGGGCCGAGTTGTTGTCTCCTCGTTGTTGACTCATCGCTTTGGTAATGATTGCCATGGATTTCGAGAGAGTAGCAAGGTAGTAGAAAATTTAGCTGTTTTCCACAGACGACGCCAAACTGATGATGCACAAATTGGTCTTGTGCAAGATCAACAATCAAATATATAAAGACATTCAATTAATGAATAATAAGTAAAGAAATCAATGGCAAAACAGTAAATAATGAGTCAACACAAAGATATATAGTGGTTCGGTCCGGGTGACCTACTCCACTATCGGAAAACGACAGTAGTGGCCGAAGGTCTTTATTGATGAATAAAGTAACCGGGAGAATTACAATAGCAAGGAGAGAGAAACTATGGTGTAGAGAGGCAAAACTCTTGGTGTAGTGTGTGTAGAGGTCTCAAGGTGTAGAGGTCTCCAAATGGTGATGCCCCTCTATGTGGAGAGGGCTTACATTATATAGGTTTGGTGAGACGGTGATGTGAGGGAGAGGGTTCTACTCTTATGGTAAGTACAATTAAGGTAGGATTGGATTTCCATGAGTGCGTATCTTGATAGTTTCGCCCACGTGCTCCTATCTCTCTGGGCTTCTTGGTTCCGAGACTGGGTCGGACTGGAAAAGCGGGCTTGGGCCGCCCTTTAGCTGTCTTGGGCCTTCTTGATTTATTGGGCCTGACCTAGTTGATTTTGGGCTCATCAATTGTGATTAGCCCTATGAACTGGATCCACACATCCAAAAAATTTTTTTTTTTTTTGCAAGCTTTCGAATCCTTCTTCAATCTTGGAATCCACCAAAGCTCTCTGAACTTTTGAAGGTTTATGTGTGCTTTACAAAATCTCTCTCTCGCTCATGAATGATCTAAGTCAAATCTCTAAATTGATCAAAGAAGAGTTGGCTTTTTGGGTTGGGAAGACTAGGGTTCTTCTCTATAGTCTATTTTTCTATTTTTCTAGCTCTCTTGAAACCTTTTCAGGGATCAAGAAAACACAATTTTTCGATGGTCTGCTTGAGCAATTAGCCAACATTCATCGAGATGTGTTCACTAGAAAGAATCTATCAAGCCATCCCAAGGAGACCACTCTAGCGGCCAACTAGTGGTCATCGAGTGGTGGTCTCTGGAATTTATTTAACGCACTCATAATTTTACAGGGACCGCTCAATCACAAGGCCAATGATTATTAGGCTGTCTTTATTTGTTTTTGTGACTAAAACCAAGTCAAAATATACATTTTGAGTACAAAGAGGTGTTACTCAATAAGACTCCATATCACGACCCTTATGTAGTGTTTCACAACTATCTTTTCAAGCTTTAGAAACATTTTTCAATAATAATTTTAGAGTCAAACTACAGATTTAAATCTAAATCCAATTTTATACCTAAGTTAAAACTAATCTAATGCTCACTAAGGTATTAAGATCTCTTACCTCACCTAAGCATGATTGTTGAAAGAGGAGGATTATTTGGTTATTTATGTTGGAAGGATTTTTTTATGGAAGAGGGACAAGTACTAAGACAATAGTGGGGAAGTACTTTGTATTACACTTGAACACAAACTTTTTTGGGCATAGGACAAAGTGACTTAGAACCCATCCATATTTATACTACTCATGGAAGGTTCTAAATTTTTACATATGTGATAAATACATAGAACAAATATCTAGAATATTTCTCAAGGGTTTTCTAGACATCTTCTAGAATCTAAGTATTCTAGAACTCTTCTAGAAATTACATACATCTCCTTCCAAAATATCTTATATTTTGGGCTTTTTGTATTGGGCTTGTATTGGGCTTCATCTATTGATTTTCCTTGGGCTTCATTTTTTTGAACCAAATCAAGTTTATACTTCAACAATGATGAATTCCAAGAAGACTCTGAATGTAGCAATGAAGCTTGAACTTCTCGTCATTTGCTTTTGTCTTCTTCAATTGCATTATGACCTTTCAGACTTAGTTGAGATACATTACATGTGATTCATGAAGTTCACCAATTACATTACTTTCATAACACCTTTCTACCGAGAAGTTAAAAACTTCAAGGGAGAATTTCTCCTCCGAATTGCTTCCCCTCATTTAACTATTGCAGGGTTGTGGTTTGAAATCCATGGTGATAGCAATTTGGTAATGGTCTGCTCAAAAATTTTTGTTTGTACTTTATTAAGCTTCGTTGTCATGCAAGCTTTTCCCTCATTCTTATTGTTCCAAGTAAGAAAGATTCCTAAGGATCTTAAATCTATAAGTTCCTTTTGTGAACGCAGCTATCAAGGTCTTTCAGGTTTGACACAATATATAATAACCTCTATGGTTTCCTTGGCAGCTCCTTATAGCATTAAAATCCCTAGGTAACACCCAAGGGGTGTGTTTGGGTAGTAGGTTAAAGTGGGTTAACACCCATATGGATAGGCTAATAAGGCAATGGGTCCCAGAAAACTCTTGTTTGGGAAGCAAAAATTGAATGAGGATATAAATCCCGAGTCAAACCTTGACCCCGGTGTTACAGTGTTTTTTATCCAAGCTACATGGGTTAAATGTAACCCACCTCCCCCATGGGTTACAAACCTTGCCAAGAGGATAAGAGACACAATGACATTTTTGCCCCTGCATATAAACATTCCTACCCTTTTCACTTCGTCCAACCATTCGTCAAAATGGCTCCTTGGCTGAGAAGCACACAGGCAACGATGACGACGAAGGTGAAGCTTTTGGGAGGTCTCTCGCTCTCTCTGTTCTCCGACGAAGGTCAATGGTACATGTGTTCCCCCTCTCCAACGAATAGGTCTCTCTCTCTTTCTTCTTCTATTGCTTCTTCATTTTTCTATTAGTGGCGGCAGTGGGGTGTGCAGGGGGTGGGGTAGGGGTTCTGAATTTGTTTTTTTTTACCCTTTTTTGTTAGGGATGGGTTGATGATTGTGTTGGCTTTTGGCGAATGGAGTTGTTTAGATTTTTTCTTCTTCATTTTTGTGTTTGATGCAGCAGAGGGGTGTGGATTATTCTTATGGGTCCCTGTTGGTTCATCTGAATTAGAGAGGTGGGGGCTCTGATTTGGGTATTTTTTTAGTTGGTGGGGATTGTCTAATGGTTTTGAGGGCTTTGGGAGAGAGTGGATTGTTTAGAATTCTTCTTCTTCTTTAAATTTTTTTTGAGGTGGCAGCCGAGGGTGGAGTATGGTGCTGAGGAATGATGATGGTCATGCAGTTCTGGCTGCTAATGCCTTTTATGGGGTTGGTACTAATATGAATGCAGAGTGTAGAGCTCTGTTGGATGGTTTGAATCTGGTCTTCCAGTATGGTTTTGGAGGCGTATCAGATTCTTGTTGAATTTGATTCGCAAGTATTGGTTGAGATGGTGTTGGGAAATGTGGAGGTTCCTTGGAGATGTAAAGCTGTCTTGGAGCAGATTTTTGGCCTTGCTTGTTCAACTTAAAGCCAGAATTTATCATGTTTATAGAGAAGCTAATGGGATATTTGACTTTCTGGCCTCATATGTTGTTCAGTCTCAGTGCAGTGTTGATTTTTCTGATTCTGGTTTGTTGCCAGCAGTTGGTAGGTTGATTTTGAGTCAAGACCAATCAAAGCTACCTTTTTTGAGGAGGAAACAGGTCTTGGTTTTTGAAAGAAGAGGGGTGGTTTCTTGATGGTAATGGTGGTCTTAGGAGGCCTTTTTGAAGGATTAAAACCATGGTTGTAATTTTGAAATCTTTGATTCTTGTTTGCTTGTAATTCTTTTATTGATTCAATAAAATCTCTCTTTTCTTTAAAAAAAAAGAGGGCTGGGGTGGGGCAGTAGGGGATTTCTTCTAACAAAAAAATTGCATAACAATGGTTATACATATGAAGTTTTGAACTTTTGAACTTTTGATCACTTCTGCATGTTCAAATCAAATATGAGTCATAGCCCAAAAGAAAATTGGTTTTAGGCAAAAAAAAAAAAAAAATTAATCATGTGGGTGTTCCTAATTTCTTTGATTAACACCAAATTCAGATTTGCCTGTCCTGTTAACTCTTAATATTTTTGTTGTCTGGTTGTGCTTAATTGATTACACTCATAAGCATCTATTTGCTCTTAGCCTATTTAGCTGTCTGGATGATATTCAATTTTTATTTAATCGTCTACATGTATGTCTTTTGCTGATTGTTCATTGCCATCATAGGAGTTTACTCAGTGCCATCACAGGAAAAAGTATGGGTAGGAACTAGGAAGTGCAACATATGTCATGCAAAGGATTTTTTTTTATTGCTTACTTCTGGACTACTGGTTGGAGAATTCCTCTTATGGATTTTGTTGTTTTGGTGCCTCTTCTTTGTTTAGAAGACCTTGCATCCATCTGCCACTTTTTTTTTTCTTTTTGTCCTTTGGGATGTCAAATGTAATGGGAGAATCCCTTGTGTCAAATGTTATTATGTATATGTGGAAAATGTTTAATTTTGTTAGGATAAGCCGCCAATCCAAACATAAGATAGGATTGGATAGAGTCATGGGTAGAATAGTAAACTACTACAAAATATTTTGTATAATCTGTGGGGCTCACACAATTACATATTTGTTTCCCAAACAAATGTTTGGATTGGATATACTCCCTCACCTTGGATTTAAAGTGGATGAGTGGGTTTGGGTTGGATGTGCTAGGATACAAAAAAAAAATATCCTACCTTATCCAAACCCACTATCCAAACACACCCAAGGTACTTGAATGAATGAGCTAGCATGATAAGACAGATTACTTCATAGTTTTCTTCTCTCATTGTGTAACACCCCAAATACCACCCTGGACGGCATTACATTCTAAAACATTCACATCATGAGAGCACTAAATATATATCCATCAAATAAGAAACATTCTTAATTTTAACAAAATTTGGGCAGAGTCTCCTTTGTACAGGAAGCTCCACCCAAAAATCACAACCTGTGCAATTCTATTAACTTGACCACACAGGGTCCATTTAACCATCTAATAACAATAAAATTTCTATTTACCATCTATACTATCCTTAACATTATCCCAAAAGAATAGGCCAGATATGGCAATTACATTCCCCAAAAGAATTACATGAATATATCGCAGCGGAGTTTCAAAAGAATCTAGACTTTACATTGTTCAGAAATAAATCTCCTAGTCTAGAGCAAAATAAGCTATATCTCTAGATGTCCCATTCGGGATCTAGGTACCCCTCCAAGGAAGCTTCCCCAAGGCCCGGCTCATTCACACCGAGCTCCTTCTCTAAAGCCAAATCTGAAAAATGTAATTTGTAGGGGATGAGCACGAAGCTCTGTAGCAAAACCTTCCTAACTCAAACAAGGTTTATAAAAATATAAAACGGGTCGGTCACATTTCGAAAATAATATATATCAATTTTTTTAAGGAAAAACAGGACAGCTTAAAGAGATCTCAAGTTTAAGCCATAACAAAAATCAAGTAAAAGAATAAATTAAATTGAACAACAATACACCGTGTCCAAAGTTAGGCCAATTCGGAAGGGCGTCTTCCGATGCATTGTCCCATACCAATGCACCGGCCAAGACGTTCCAACTCATCATCCCATGTATATTGGTTCATCCCCGTACCATGTATGTTGATTGCTTCTCATGAATCTACCCAACGATTATACCTAGTCCACCAATCACAATCACATTCACAAGCATTTTAGGAAAGGGCGTCTACCATCCCAATGGTAGTGACGAGTCCCTTCCCAGGAAAAGTATACTATCCCTTGTTCGAATTCCAGTGAACGATAGTGGTTTCATTACCAAATGACAACCCACTACAAGTGCTAGGAAACCATCTCACCCCCACTGGGGTAGACTAACCTCTAACACTCTACGGCATCTCTCAAAGGCAATCCAAGTCCCTCACAACAACCATACAATTGAGGAAACCAAAATATTCTCAATTCATCAACCTTTCAAGGAATTACCAAATTCCACAATTTCTAATATAATGTTTCATAATATGATGGAAGAAAATGAGCAAGAGATCATCATAAGTAACATTTTGGTGTACAATATCAAACACTAAAGTTTTGAAAGCAATACCAAGGAAAAATAGAGGGAAAAGTTCATTTTTCTTTAAAACCAAGGTTTGAAGATGAAAAAGAGAAATTTAATAGTTACCCAACCATCACAATGTTCAAAACATGGCATTTATTTCAAGAGGAACAAGAATCATGTATTTCTTATCATGTATATAAGGATGAGAGTGAAAAACATATATATATACATAAACCCTAGCCTCAATGTAAGAGATTAGGAAGAAATCCCCTACCTTATGCTCTTGAAGAAACCTAGGGTTTGAGTCTTGAATCACTTGTGAACCCTTTGTCTTTCCTTTTGATCTTGAGTTTTATCTTTCTCTCTTTCTCTCTAAGGGTTTCTAGGAGGGTTAGTGTGAGAGTGGAGATGAAGAATAGGGCAAAGGAGGCTAAAAAGGGTGTTTTAAAACACCAAAATCCCGATTTTTACTGTTCGGCGGGCGTCAGATAAATCGTACCGGTACGCGGTACCGGTACTGTATGGCACCGTATGGCACCGGTACCGCGTACCGGTACGGTTGAGCTACTGGAGTAGTGGTACCGGTACGCGGTACCGGTACGGTTTGGTACGGGTACGGTTTGACTGACTGATTATTGTTCCGACCTCCATTGCCGTCCAATCCATTCCTAAACCAACCAAATCCATTCCAAACCTCTCCAACACATATTTCTACCCATATCCACATTTTTACCACTATTATTTACTATATATCTATATACATATATATATAAAAAAAGGAAATGCGGGGTGTTACAATCCACCCCCCTTAAAGAAAGTTTCGTCCTCGAAACTTACCTCAAGTAGCGAACAAATATGGATACTTCTCCCGCATTTCTTGCTCCGGTTCCCATGTAGCTTCCTCCACTCCATGGTGTTGCCACCGAACATTTACCAATCTGATAAATTTGTTGCGAAGAACTTTTTCCTTGGTGTCGAGAATTTCTACCGGTTGTTCTTCGTAGGTTGCTCCGTCTTGGATTTCAATCTCCTCCAAGTTCACGACTGGAGTTGCATCCGAGTCACACCTTCTCAACATGGACACGTGGAACACATCATGTACTCCGGATAGCTGGGCTGGTAGTCGAAGTTGGTATGCCGCCTTGCCTATCGCTTTGATTATCTCAAACGGTCCGGTATATCTTGGCGCTAGCTTCCCCTTCTTGCCGAATCGAAACACGCCCTTCTTGGGTGACACCTTGAGAAATACGTAGTCTCCCACCTTGAATTCTAAAGGTCTTCGTCTGTGGTCCGCATAGCTCTTCTGTCTACTTTGCGCCGTCCGTAGCCTCTCTCGGATGAGTTGAATCTTCTCCATAGTTTCTCGAACAATGTCCGGTCCCAACAAACTACTCTCACCGGCTTCTAACCAACACGTCGGTGATCGGCATGGTCTTCCATACAATGCTTCATACGGTGCCATCCCAATACTTTCCTGATAGCTGTTGTTGTAAGCAAACTCCACCAACGATAAGTGGTCGCTCCAACTCCCCTTGAAGTCCAACGCGCAAGTGCGTAACATATCCTCCACAATCTGGATCACCCTCTCGGATTGGCCATCCGTTTGGGGATGAAAAGCCGTACTGAAATGTAACTCCATCCCCATCGCTTGTTGTAGACTCTGCCAGAATCTCGCCACAAACCTAGAGTCACGATCCGACACAATCGAGAGCGGAACGCCGTGTAATCTCACTATCTCACGGATATACAGCTGGCTCAAGGTCTCGAATGTATCTGTGGCCTTCATACCCAAAAAGTGAGCGGACTTGGTGAGTCTATCCACAATGACCCACACTGCATTATGCCCACGCAACGTCCGTGGTAAACCCGACACGATGTCCATGGTGATGTGATCCCACTTCCACTCTGGAATAGGCAAAGACTGTAGGACTCCTCCTGGCCTTTGATGCTCAATCTTCACTTGCTGGCACACCTCACATTTTGCCACATACTTGGCCACATCTCGCTTCATTCCCCTCCACCAGTATTGACGTTTCATGTCCCTATACATCTTTGTGCTACCGGCGTGGATAGCAAACTTGGAGCGATGACACTCTCCAAGTATTTCCTCCTTTAGGGACGAATCATTGGGAACACATAGCTTCTCCCCATATCTCAACTCTCCATTCTTCCAAGACCATCCTTCCATCACTTCTCCATTCTCTAATCGGGCTTTAATCAAATCGAGTTCCGAATCCAGGCATTGCAACTCCACCACTCGTTGCAGAAGCGTCGGTTGAGCTATAAGGTTGAATATAGAGGGTTGCTACTCCGGTCCATCCACCCATAGATCGTACTCCTCCAATGCATCAATCATTTTCCACCAATTTACTGCAAGAGAATTGATTTCACCCCGAGACTTCCTGCTAAGAGCGTCGGCAACTACATTGGCCTTCCCCGGATGGTAGTTGAGCGTGAACTCATAATCTTCCAAGTACTCAATCCACATTCTCTGCCGGAGATTCAAGTCTTTCTGTGTGAAGATATACTTGAGGCTTTTATGGTCCGAGAACACTTGAAATTTCTCCCCGTATAAATAACATCTCCACAACTTAAGAGCAAACACCACAGCGGCAAGCTCTAAGTCATGGGTGGGGTAATTCTGCTCATGAACCTTGAGTTGCCTCGAGCCATAAGCGACCACCTTCCCTCCTTGCATCAACACACATCCCAAGCCTCGTAGCGAAGCATCGGTGTACACATCGTATCCTTCCCCACTACTCGGAATAATGAGGATAGGCGCCGTTGTCAACTTCTCCTTCAAGGTGCGAAAGGCTAGCTCACACGCTTGAGTCCACATGAATTTTTCTCCCTTCTTTGTAAGGCGAGTCATCGGCATCGCAAGCTTGGAGAATCCTTCCACAAACCTACGATAATAGCCGGCTAACCCCAAGAAACTCCGTACTTCCGTCACGTTCTTTGTTGGTTCCCATTTCATCACGGCCTCAATCTTTGCGGGATCAACCGCTACTCCTTGCTCGGACACAACATGGTCAAGGAACTTCACTTCCTTCATCCAAAACTCACACTTGCTCATCTTCGTATATAATTTATGTTCTCTCAATGTTTGTAGCACAATAGAGATATGACGAGCATGTTCCTCCTGAGTCTGTGAGTAAACCAATATGTCATCAATAAACACAATAACAAATTGATCGAGGTAAGGCCGGAAGACTCTGTGCATCAAATCCATGAAGGCTGCGGGGGCATTAGTCAATCCGAATGGCATCACCGTATACTCGAAATGACCATACCGGGTACGAAAAGCAGTCTTAGGAATATCCTCCTCCTTAATCCGCAGCTGATGATACCCCGTGCGAAGATCAATCTTGGAGTAATACTTCGAACCCTTCAACTGATCAAATAAGTCATCAATTCTTGGCAACGGATACTTATTCTTCACGGTAACCCGATTCAACCTCCGGTAATCCGTGCACAACCGTAGAGTCTCGTCCGTTTTCTTCACAAAGAGGACCGGGGCTCCCCAAGGTGAAATACTTAAACGGATAAACCCAATCGCCAACAAATGATCTAATTGCTTCCTCAGCTCCTTCAACTCCAAAGGTGCCATCCGATAAGGAGCAATGGATATAGGTTCGGTTCCTGGGTAGAGATCAATCCTGAACTCAATCTCCCTTTGTGGGGGTAACCCTGGTAATTCATCTGGGAAGACATCTAGAAAGTCCGATACTATCAACACTACTTCAGTAGGAAGTTTGTCCCGATCATCTCCCATTAAGCTAGCTAAGAAACTCAAATGGCTCCCCGCCTTAGCTTTCAAGAATTTACTACCCGTAGTGGGAAATGGATGGGAAGAACTTCGGTCATTGATAAAACTGAAAACTACCCCTCTTGGTAACTGAAATGTAATCCGCTTGCGGAAACAATCCATTACCGCCCGGAAAGTGGACAACAAGTCCATCCCGAATATAACGTCATACCCCTTCATATTTAGAGCAACCAAATCCACAATCAATTCGTGCTCCCCAATCCGAAGCACGCAACCCTTGCAAACCCGACTAGTACCCAACTGTTCTCCCGTAGGCAAGTCAACATTCAATGCATGTTCTAGTTTCTCGAAACCCAACCCCAATTTAGTAGCATACACAGTACTTATAAAAGAATGAGTTGCCCCGGGATCGAATAAAATTCGGGCCCAATAATTGTAAAGAAGGACGATACCTTCCACAACGGCATTGGAGGCATCTTCCTCCGCTTGGGTCAAAGCAAATACTCTCCCCTGAGTGGCGCCGCCTGGGGCTAAAGCTCCTATGGGTCTCTGTTGCTGTGGTCTCTGTGGAGTTTGTCTCGGTAGTGGGGGCTGGGTTGCTTGCCCTTGTCCTGCCGCTTGATTGGTCCGTGGTGGAAAGGATGGACAGTTATGTCTGAAGTGCCCGACACCTCCACAGGCAAAGCATTGACGTGGGTCAGTGCCTGTACGAGTCTGAGTAGCTCCATCCCCTCGGGCTGTCAAGAGTCTCTGTCCTCCTGCCTGGTCAGGACGACGGTACGGTGCCGCTCTCTGCACCCCACTGTTGCTAGCACCAGTCCGTATAGGACCTCCTCTCGCAAAGCTCTGTCTCCTCAAATTATCCTCTGTATCTCTCTCCACTAGTGCTACTCTATCCACAAGATCTCCATATTCCCGGATCTTGTGTGCCACAAGCTTCTCCCTGATGGCAGGCCTCAATCCCTGCTCAAAGCGCTTGGCCCTCATGGCCTCAGTGGATATGAACTCGGTGGCATAGCGGGATAGCTCGTCAAACCTCCTCTCGTATTCAGCCACCGTCATGCTACCCTGCCGTAGAGCCAGAAAGTCTGTCTTCATCCGGTCCCTAACTGATTCCGAAAAATACTTGTATTGGAAGACTTGGTCGAATTCCTCCCAAGTAAGTGCCTCGGTGTTCCTCCTTCTTTTCACGGAGTCCCACCAATGGTCGGCCTCCCCCTCGAGCAAATAGGTAGGCAAGCCAACCCTCAAGTCTTCGGCAACCCTCATGCCGTCACAAATCTTCTTTACCCGACGGATCCATTTATCCGCATCCAAAGGATTGGAGCTCCCTTGAAAAGTAGGCGGGTGTTGCTGATTTGCACTTTTTGTGTGTCAGAATTATATTATTATATTACACCCAAGTATAAGTGGTCAAATTGTAGTTTTCTTGGTTTTTGAGTCCAAGTATCGATCCCACAGAGAGTTTTAGTAATTAAAATAAAATAAAATAAATAAAATAAAAATAAAGCAATAAAAAGGTTGTTTGGAGTAGTTTGATGTTTAATCGCTTGTGGTGTGAGCTTAGTCTAATGACGGTGCTAAAAACTTGATTCTAAAATAACAGGTGGAATAAAGGTGCAGAAATAAAATGCGTACGTAAAACAAATGAATGACAGAAATATAAAAGATATCCTTCAGTTCAAGGATCCCACATGCTTTACATCGGTCTTGTTACGGAATTGCTACCTCACATCAGTTAACTTCCATTTTACTGGCAAGCTAACCGGCAGGTCTGATGTATATATATATTATAACACAGCTGCTTCTTAGGCTACACTGGTTATATTTATGTCAAATGATTAACCCAAGCAAACCAGAAGGACAAGCCATTCATGAGGAATACTTGAGTTATTCACTTGATCTCATGATTGCAAATACGTATATATATAATAAACCATAACACAGCTGCTTCTTAGGCTACACCGGTGGTAATATATAGCACAGTTGCTTCTTAGGCTACACTGGGCTTAGATGTTCCAATTGATTAATTCAAGTAAAATCCGCAGGTGGTACAGACTATCTTCCGGTGACTTGTCAGGTCAACCGGTGGTAGTTAATCATAATACAGCTGCTTCTTAGGCTACACTGTATTTAGATATATCACCCAGAAAGTGAAGTTACTCGAACGGCATACTTGAATTATTCAATAGGTTATCTTGTAATATATATATATATATATAGACAGTAGAACTTCCTCAGCGTTCCAGTGTAGGACTAGCCATACTGACAGGATCACCGGGGTTATTCTAGCAGGCAATATTATTATATATATAGTAATACCAGGCGTCAGTGGAACTTCCTCAGCATTTCGGTGGAAACGCCGGGGTCATTCTAGCTGGCCCGTCTTATATATATATAATACTATCAGGCGTCAGTGGAACTTCCTCAGCATTCCAGTGGAGGATTAACCATACCGGTAGGAACGCCGGGGTCATTCTAGCTGGCCCGTCTTGTATATATAATAAACGTATAAATAAAACATCAGCAATTCCAAAAACAGATCAATATTATACATGTGTTCCCCTTGAACCGGAGGATATACGGAACTACTCACGCTCCATTGCTATAGACAAGCAAGGAGAGCTAGCAGTTGTCATTACAACAGAAAGGAAAGTGCGGAATTTAAATGTCTTTCGCAGGGAACGATTGAAACACAACCACTCTTATAATCGGTTAAGATGAAAAAGTGGCGGCAGTTCAATTATTCGAATTGAAAGCTATACAAAAACTATAAAGGTACAGGACTTAGGACTGAAGTATAACACGGACCGGAGTGTATTTTCTCTTCTCTTTTCTTTCTCTCTTTTTCTCTCTTCAGAACTTCAGAACTTCAGAATCTCTCTCAGATCTCTCTGTTTCTCTCTTCTTTTCTGCCTCCATCCGGCCGTATGAAAGCTGAAGTGGAGAAGGGTATTTATAGGCGTGGGAAGAGACATGGGCAAGTGGGCAACTTGACTTCTGACAATGGTGACCGTCCGGACGGCAGTCCCACCGTCTGGACGGTGGTGCTTTGCTGGAAACTCCACTTGCATGCATGCTGACTCTTCTCGTTGGTTAATTACACTTTGGCCTTTATTCTTTGCATTTCCTTGACATTGCTCCCTTGGTCTTGTGTTAATTCAGCATTTGTCCTGCAGCTTTCAGATAAAATGTTATAACTAATATCATTCCCGCACAAACCTTAATTCACTCTAAGTACTAATTTTTAGTGTGTTTATTATATTAATTCGAGTTTTTTGATTTTTTAATTTACATACTAAATAGGTTAATCACACCCCCTAACTTAGACTTTACTAGTCCCTAGTAAAAAGAAAATATAATAAAAATAGAGGTAAAATCATTTTCGTAGATTTTTTCACGATTGCATTTAGCATATGCAATAAGCCGTTAAACCCCTAGGTGATCCCTAGTGGACGAGTTGTGTCTCGTGAAGGTTTCCAGAGAAGCTACCTACAAACTTCAATAATTAGGAATGCATATTTCATATTTTTCACATGTATGATTAGAATGATATTTCTTCTGTCTTGCTAGAATGCTTCCTTTTCTGATCACCTTGAGAGAATCATATGTTGGGTGTAGTATTATCTATATATTTTTATGAAAACTTGTGTGTGTGTGTAGTGATGTTTTTATTTTCAAAAATCACTTGAAAAATATTACCCTCTTTCATGGTAGTCTTGATGTCAATCCTTCCCTGGAATACACTCAGTAAGAATAGCACACAAGTTCTAGTGACTGTTCTCATAATTTTACATGTGATTGGAATATTGATAACAAAACAAATTATTGCACATGTAATAAAAAAGGAGCGGTTATTTTGAATAAACTGGAAATTGACATAATCTCATGAAAGAATATTAACACTGTATTATTAACATTTTCCTTTTTAGATTGCTAGAATGGATGCAAATATATGATTTCTGGAATCAAAAAGGACTTTCATTAGGTTGTATTGTGGCCATTGGGTTTAGAGTTTAAGAAACGACGTTTATGGGGTTCAAAAGCTACCTTTTGGCATTCCTCTTAAAACTTTATGTATTCTTTCCATTTTTTTTTTTTTTTTCACTTTCTTGGCTCTCTCTTTTTTCATTTTTCACTTTCTCGGCGTTCACTTTCTTGGCTCTCTCTTTTTGTTGAACGGGTGCGTTTTACGCTCCATCCCGTTCTCAATTCGTGCCTCTTTTTTTTTTTTTTTTTGGTGAGTGCATTTTATGCTCCATCTCACTTTTTTGGTATCCTGTTGATTTAAAAGAGGGTGCAAGAAAATTATGTAGCTCAGGTAGGTTTAATATATTTTTATCTGGCTCGGGTCTTTTTTCAGGTTTCATGAAAAGAATTTATACTATTTTAGGCTCAAACATGGTTGACTAATGATATAATTTTGTAAAAGAAATGGTTAAGGCTCAAAATTAATCAAACATGGCCTAAGATCATTTTCCAGAAATCCTATATTTATATTCTTTCTAGATAAATAGTTAAGGGCAATGTACATAATATATTTCAAGACGTGCTAATCAAAGCAAATATAATGAGATTATTCAAAGAAAAGTTACCGCTGAATCGAAGATTCGTAGTTGAGTAGATGTAGCATTTCTCTCCAAGAAAGAATGGCTCTAATTCTGCATTTGGTTTTTTTTTACATCTCCACTATATATAGAAAGAGTGTAGTATTTTGCATGGTTTTCAAAAATAAAGACATCTATTTGTGCTTCTAAGGTTAAGTTCGGATAAAAATATTGAGATAACGTACAGCTAAAATATGACAGTCTCATGAGATCAGATTGAGAGTATTTTCGCAAGGCATTAGAATATAATCCTAATCTAACTGTGAATTATATGAAATATACTTCCTACTTTAGCAATGTATGCTCTCATTTTAACAAAGACAATTAAAACATACTGAAAATTAAAACATATTAGTTCAAACATATATAAACATATAAGCAAAATTTAACTAAGTTCAAATCACACAAACATAAAAAACATAAAACATAACTTCAAGTTTTAAGTGCAGAAATTTATAGTGCATAAAGTAAAAGGGTGAGTGGAAGAAAGTAAAAAAAATTTTTTTTTTTTTTTTTTATCCATAAACATATAAAAATGACTCAAAGAAAAATTATTTAAAATTGACTCCTTATCCGGTTCTTTAACGTCTGTCAGTCACAAAGACAAACATAATTTTTTAAATAAAAATTATTATGCTAAAAACAACAAGTAAATTCACACTTATATTTTCCCAACTTAAATTAAATATTATCCTCACTATATAAGATGAAAATAGAAAATTACTAATTAGGTCTTGCAGCGAGAGATATTTATAGTATAAGATTCTAATATAAAAGACAAATAAAGAAACTATACAAAAGACATAAAAACATAAAACAACGAAAATTTTAACTACTATATACAAGAAGTGCATTAGAGGATAGATCAATCGGGCTTAAGTTCCCAAGTAGAGTTTCTTACATTCCCTGATACTTTCTGCGAAGAATTTAACAAATCAGCATAAAATTGGACATCAGGATTTCCACTATCAATAACAGAATTAATCAAACAGACTTGTAGAGGGTCAGAATAAGAAGAGGTGTTAACTTTTTCCTCTACAATCTTATCAATTTCATCTACCTCACAAATTTCTTCCTCCTCACCTGGGTGCTTTATCACATTAAAGATGTTCAATTCACTAGTCATATTTCCAAATGAAAGCTTCATGACTCCATTCCTACAATTTATCAATGCATTTGATGTAGCTAGGAATGGTCTACCTAGAATGACAGGAATGTATGTGAAAGCATTCAAAACTGGCTGAGTGTCTAAGATAATGAAATCTACTGGAAAATAGAATTGATCAACTTGGACAAGAACATCCTCCACAATTCCTCGTGGAGTTTTTATAGACCGGTCTGCTAATTGTAGTGTAACATTGGTAGGTTTCAATTCACCTAACCCTAGTTGTGTATATACTGAATATGGCATTAAATTAACACTGGCTCCAAGATCTAGTAGAGCTTGTTCAATTTGAAAATTTCCAATAATACATGAGACTGTAGGACTACCCGGATCTTTGTACTTAAGAAGTGTATCATGTTGTATTATATTGACTTGCTCAGTTGCGAATGCTTTCTTTGGTACATTAGTTCTTCTTTTTATTGTGCAAAGATCTTTTAGGAATTTAGCATAAACTGGAACTCTTTTTATTGCATCTAATAATGGAATATTAATCTTTACCTGTTTAAATAGCTCGAGAATATCAGATTGATCTTTTTCAGTTTGAAGTTGCTTGACTCTTTGAGGGAAAGGTAAAGGGATAGGACATGGCAGATCTTTTTCACTTTGTACTCCTGGTTGCTTTTTGATTAAAGGTTCAGATTCAAGTGGTTCGTTTACAGGAATTGACTCACGTATTTTCTTTGAAATCTTAGGTTTGATGGTTTTATCAATTACCTTACCACTTCTTAGTGTTGTAATTGCTTGTACTTGATTTGACGAAGATTCAGAGGATACAGAATTAACATGACTCTGACTTTGTGGAGGTTTAGGTTGAGAATGAAACTTTCCTTTCTCTGACGTACTCAAGGATTGGGTCAACTTAGCAAGATGACTCTTAATATCTTCAATACTCTGGGAAGTTTGAGCTTTAAAATCATTAAATGCTTGATTTGTTTGAGTATTAAAACTCATTTGACTTTGAATAAATTGATTCATAGTATCTTCCAGAGCTCTTCTTTGAGGAGGTTGATAAGGTTGGTACTGTTGTTGATTTTGTGGCTGTGGTGGACCTTGTGTTTGATTTGTAGATTGTGTATTTCTCCAACTAAAATTCGGATGATTTCTCCATCCTGGATTGTAAGTTTCAGAATATGGATTTGAATATGGTTTATTATAAGTTGGAATAGCATTTGATTGTTCAATTAAAACTTCTTTAAAGGCAGGTATAGTTGGACATTCCCCAGCAGGATGTCCCGACAATGCACAAATTTCACACACTTGATTAGTAGAGGTTACAACAGATACTTGTTTAAGTTTGTTCATTTCTAAGGCTTCTAATTTTCGAGATAAATTAGCCATTTTAGCTCTTAAATCATCATCGTCTTTTAAAACATATTTCCCTCTTTCAGATATAGATGGCCTATTTTCCACAATGTTTGAAGAAGTTGAGTCCCACATCTGGGAACTCTCTGAAATAGTATCAAAAAATTGAAATGCTTCTTCAGGATTTTTACTCATAAATTCTCCTTGAGCCATCATTTCAACAAATTGTCTCATTGCAGATGGAAGAGCATCATAAAAGAAACCAACTAAAGTCCAGTTTTCAAATGCATGATGTGGACAAGCTTGGAGAAGATCTTTAAATCTTTCCCAACATTGATAAAAAGTTTCTTTTTCCTTTACAACAAAATTCATTATTTTACGTCTTAGTGCATTAGTACGATGCACAGGAAAAAACTTTTTAAAGAACTCAGTTTGTAAAGCTTGCCAATTTGTGATAGAATTTGCTCTTAAAGAGTTAAGCCATAGTTTAGCTTTATCTTTTAACGAAAAAGGAAAAAGTTTTAATTTAATCATTTCAGAACTATCTTGCAAAGTTCCACAGACTTCTTCAAATTCTTTCATATGAACATAAGGATTTTCATCTTCCAAACCATGGAACTGTGGTAGTAGTTGTATTGTTCCTGGCTTGATATTAATATTTGGAGCGTCTGTTGGAAAAGCAAAACATGACGGAACATTAGTTCTAGTAGGATGTAAATATTCTCTTAATGGTCTAGTATTTTGAACTATTTCCTGTTCTCTAGCCTCTTCCTCCCTAGGTACATTTTGAGCCATACTTAAGTTAAATGATTCTTGTGTAGGTGCAGATGAAGAAGATAAGGAAGATGAAGGAGTTGACTGATTTATAGAACCTACTGATGAATGAACAGACATAGACTATTAAAAACAAACTATAAACAGAAACAAATTATAAACAAACAACTACTTTATATTTTTTTTTTTAATTTTTTTTTTAATTTATTTATTTATTTATTTATATATTTTTTTTTTAATTACCGTAACTCCCCGGCAACGGCGCCAAAAACTTGATTCGCACTTTTTGTGTGTCAGAATTATATTATTATATTACACCCAAGTATAAGTGGTCAAATTGTAGTTTTCTTGGTTTTTGAGTCCAAGTATCGATCCCACAGAGAGTTTTAGTAATTAAAATAAAATAAAATAAATAAA
Organism: Ilex aquifolium; assembly: GCA_951799425.1. Classification (NCBI taxonomy): domain Eukaryota; kingdom Viridiplantae; phylum Streptophyta; class Magnoliopsida; order Aquifoliales; family Aquifoliaceae; genus Ilex; species Ilex aquifolium. The sequence continues at coordinate 5,463,603 of OX637408.1, read as the reverse complement.
ATAAAAATAAAGCAATAAAAAGGTTGTTTGGAGTAGTTTGATGTTTAATCGCTTGTGGTGTGAGCTTAGTCTAATGACGGTGCTAAAAACTTGATTCTAAAATAACAGGTGGAATAAAGGTGCAGAAATAAAATGCGTACGTAAAACAAATGAATGACAGAAATATAAAAGATATCCTTCAGTTCAAGGATCCCACATGCTTTACATCGGTCTTGTTACGGAATTGCTACCTCACATCAGTTAACTTCCATTTTACTGGCAAGCTAACCGGCAGGTCTGATGTATATATATATTATAACACAGCTGCTTCTTAGGCTACACTGGTTATATTTATGTCAAATGATTAACCCAAGCAAACCAGAAGGACAAGCCATTCATGAGGAATACTTGAGTTATTCACTTGATCTCATGATTGCAAATACGTATATATATAATAAACCATAACACAGCTGCTTCTTAGGCTACACCGGTGGTAATATATAGCACAGTTGCTTCTTAGGCTACACTGGGCTTAGATGTTCCAATTGATTAATTCAAGTAAAATCCGCAGGTGGTACAGACTATCTTCCGGTGACTTGTCAGGTCAACCGGTGGTAGTTAATCATAATACAGCTGCTTCTTAGGCTACACTGTATTTAGATATATCACCCAGAAAGTGAAGTTACTCGAACGGCATACTTGAATTATTCAATAGGTTATCTTGTAATATATATATATATATATATAGACAGTAGAACTTCCTCAGCGTTCCAGTGTAGGACTAGCCATACTGACAGGATCACCGGGGTTATTCTAGCAGGCAATATTATTATATATATAGTAATACCAGGCGTCAGTGGAACTTCCTCAGCATTTCGGTGGAAACGCCGGGGTCATTCTAGCTGGCCCGTCTTATATATATATAATACTATCAGGCGTCAGTGGAACTTCCTCAGCATTCTAGTGGAGGATTAACCATACCGGTAGGAACGCCGGGGTCATTCTAGCTGGCCCGTCTTGTATATATAATAAACGTATAAATAAAACATCAGCAATTCCAAAAACAGATCAATATTATACATGTGTTCCCCTTGAACCGGAGGATATACGGAACTACTCACGCTCCATTGCTATAGACAAGCAAGGAGAGCTAGCAGTTGTCATTACAACAGAAAGGAAAGTGCGGAATTTAAATGTCTTTCGCAGGGAACGATTGAAACACAACCACTCTTATAATCGGTTAAGATGAAAAAGTGGCGGCAGTTCAATTATTCGAATTGAAAGCTATACAAAAACTATAAAGGTACAGGACTTAGGACTGAAGTATAACACGGACCGGAGTGTATTTTCTCTTCTCTTTTCTTTCTCTCTTTTTCTCTCTTCAGAACTTCAGAACTTCAGAATCTCTCTCAGATCTCTCTGTTTCTCTCTTCTTTTCTGCCTCCATCCGGCCGTATGAAAGCTGAAGTGGAGAAGGGTATTTATAGGCGTGGGAAGAGACATGGGCAAGTGGGCAACTTGACTTCTGACAATGGTGACCGTCCGGACGGCAGTCCCACCGTCTGGACGGTGGTGCTTTGCTGGAAACTCCACTTGCATGCATGCTGACTCTTCTCGTTGGTTAATTACACTTTGGCCTTTATTCTTTGCATTTCCTTGACATTGCTCCCTTGGTCTTGTGTTAATTCAGCATTTGTCCTGCAGCTTTCAGATAAAATGTTATAACTAATATCATTCCCGCACAAACCTTAATTCACTCTAAGTACTAATTTTTAGTGTGTTTATTATATTAATTCGAGTTTTTTGATTTTTTAATTTACATACTAAATAGGTTAATCAGTTGCCTCAGAAATTCCCGAAGGGTTACCATCCTCCGGTTATCATCCCCATTGCCCGGTACTTGGGCTAATGGATGAGCTCCCCCGTTGTGGTTGTGGTTGTTTCCATTCTGGTTTTGCACCAGAGTGGTGAGCTCCCTCAAGCATTGATATATGTCTTGCATGGCATCGGGAGGTGGTGGTGGTGGTGGATTTGCTTGACCTCCACGACCACGTCCACGTCCTCGCCCTCGTAACCCGTCCATCCTGCACATCAATTCACAATTCAGTTTCATTGATGTACAAGGCATCCTAAGTATAGATTTAGTCTAAAGCATAAAGTTTATATCAAACTAGACCACAATTTCCTTCACCCTAATCCTATATCTCTAATGGTGATCCATAACCTACAGCTCCCATGTAAAACCTAAAGCCTAGGCTCTGATACCATTCTGTAACACCCCAAATACCACCCTGGACGGCATTACATTCTAAAACATTCACATCATGAGAGCACTAAATATATATCCATCAAATAAGAAACATTCTTAATTTTAACAAAATTTGGGCAGAGTCTCCTTTGTACAGGAAGCTCCACCCAAAAATCACAACCTGTGCAATTCTATTAACTTGACCACACAGGGTCCATTTAACCATCCAATAACAATAAAATTTCTATTTACCATCTATACTATCCTTAACATTATCCCAAAAGAATAGGCCAGATATGGCAATTACATTCCCCAAAAGAATTACATGAATATATCGCAGCGGAGTTTCAAAAGAATCTAGACTTTACATTGTTCAGAAATAAATCTCCTAGTCTAGAGCAAAATAAGCTATATCTCTAGATGTCCCATTCGGGATCTAGGTACCCCTCCAAGGAAGCTTCCCCAAGGCCCGGCTCATTCACACCGAGCTCCTCCTCTAAAGCCAAATCTGAAAAATGTAATTTGTAGGGGATGAGCACGAAGTTCTGTAGCAAAATCTTCCCAACTCAAACAAGGTTTATAAAAATATAAAACGGGTCGGTCACATTTAGAAAATAATATATATCAATTTTTTTAAGGAAAAACAGGACAGCTTAAAGAGATCTCAAGTTTAAGTCATAACAACAATCAAGTAAAAGAATAAATTAAATTGAACAACAATACACCGTGTCCAAAGTTAGGCCAATTCGGAAGGGCGTCTTCCGTTGCATTGTCCCATACCAATGCACCGGCCAAGACGTTCCAACTCATCATCCCATGTATATTGGTTCATCCCCGTACCATGTATGTTGATTGCTTCTCATGAATCTACCCAACGATTATACCTAGTCCACCAATCACAATCACATTCACAAGCATTTTAGGAAAGGGCGTCTACCATCCCAATGGCAGTGATGAGTCCCTTCCCAGGAAAAGTATACTATCCCTTGTTCGAACTCTAGTGAACGATAGTGGTTTCATTACCAAATGACAACCCACTACAAGTGCTAGGAAACCATCTCACCCCCACTGGGGTAGACTAACCTCTAACACTCTACGACATCTCTCGAAGGCAATCCAAGTCCCTCACAACAACCATACAATTGAGGAAACCAAAATATTCTCAATTCATCAACCTTTCAAGGAATTACCAAATTCCACAATTTCTAATATAATGTTTCATAATATGATGGAAGAAAATGAGTAAGAGATCATCATAAGTAACATTTTGGTGTACAATATCAAACACTAAAGTTTTGAAAGCAATACCAAGGAAAAATAGAGGGAAAAGTCTATTTCTCTTTAAAACCAAGGTTTGAAGATGAAAAATAGAAATTTAATAGTTACCCAACCATCACAATGTTCAAAACATGGCATTTATTTCAAGAGGAACAAGAATCATGTATTTCTTATCATGTATATAAGGATGAGAGTGAAAAACATATATATATACATAAACCCTAGCCTCAATGTAAGAGATTAGGAAGAAATCCCCTACCTTATGCTCTTGAAGAAACCTAGGGTTTGAGTCTTGAATCACTTGTGAACCCTTTGTCTTTCCTTTTGATCTTGAGTTTTATCTTTCTCTCTAAGGGTTTCTAGGAGGGTTAGTGTGAGAGTGGAGATGAAGAATAGGGCAAAGGAGGCTAAAAAGGGTGTTTTAAAACACCAAAATCCCGATTTTTACTGTTCGGCGGGCGTCAGATAAATCGTACCGGTACGCGGTACCGGTACTGTATGGTACCGGTACCGCGTACAGGTACGGTTGAGCTACTGGAGTAGTGGTACCGGTACGCGGTACCGGTACGGTTTGGTACCGGTACGGTTTGACTGACTGATTCTTGTTCCGACCTCCATTGCCGTCCAATCCATTCCTAAACCAACCAAATCCATTCCAAACCTCTCCAACACATATTTCTACCCATATCCACATTTTTACCACTATTATTTACTATATATCTATATACATATATATATAAAAAAAGGAAATGCGGGGTGTTACACATTGTCATCACGTGTAGGGGTGCAACTTGGACGGATTAACCCGAATTCAACCCGAGCCCAACCCGAAAAAAACAAGGTTTGAGTTAGAATTTTTAATACTTGGGTTGGGCTTGGGCAAAAAAATTCCACCCGAATTGAATTTGGGCAAGTCTCGGGTTGAGGCATCGGGTTGTCGAGTTCAACCCGAATATTAAAATCGGGTTAAACCCGAATATACATAAATATATAATTATATTTAACTAGGGTTAGTATTTATTTTCACTCTTCAGAGTCCATATTTTCACTTCATTTAAATCTTCATCTTTGCGCCTCCATCACTCCTAGATCCCTCTCTCACTCATCACTCCTCCCTCTCTCTTCATTTGCGCCTCGCCCTTCATCTCAGATCACTTGAAAAAATCAAATCTACACTTGAAAAAATTAAATCTACACTTCAAAAAATTAACTCGAATTAAGTAACTCAAGCTCAAACCAATTTTTAACCCGAAATCAGTCCGAAATTAAGTAACCCAAATTCAACACGAGCCCGCTCGAATTAAACTCAGACATTACTCGAGTTGAGGTAGGGTTAGGGTTATGGTTAGGATTGAAGATTATATACCTAGGGTTGGGCTATGATTGACCTCTCAACCCGCCCAATCCGCCTGAGTTTGACCCCTAATCACCTGAGCCATAAAAAGGAGTCTTTTTTATATTCTTCTTCTTTTTGACTAAATAGACGTCTTCAGAAGCAGTAATCAAAGTCCACTACTAATTTTCCCCATAACAAGTTTTTATAAGGAAAATATTATTTGGATTTAATTTGGAGATTTAATATGAAGACCTAATTAAATATAGCATGTGGATTAAAAGTGGACTCCATCTAATATTGAAACTCAGAACTAATTCAATAACTAAATTTAATTAAATCTCTCATTAGATTCCAAAATTAGATACCCACAACATTGCTCTTTAGTCAAATGGACATATTACTATGGTTTGGTCCAGTTCTATATCACCCCTTAAGAATGCAACTTGGATGGGCCAACCAGAATTCAACCAATAAAAAAATACAGACTTGAGTTTAGGTTTTTAATGTTTGGGTGGGGCCTGGGTCGAAAAATATCAATCCAAATTAAATTCGGACAGTACCCGAGTTGAGACTTTGGGTTATCGGGTTCAACCCGATATATATATATAATAATAATAAAGTACAATACAATTCAAATCTCAAAAGATAAATAAAATAATTTTTGCTATTCGCGGTTGAGATCGCTTTAAATTTTACTTTAAAGTTAATCTAACGGCTAATATTAACACCCCAAATTTAATAAGAAAAATAAGCCTCTGAATGCGTGTTTGAAGTGATTTTTTAAAAGTACTTATAAGAATTATTTCTCATAAGTACTTTAAAAAAAAAATAGTGTTTGAAAACGCCACATCACTACCTCTACCACCCTCACCCCCACCGCCCCATCACTACCTCTACCACCACCATCCCCACCATCGCCGCCACCGCTACCATCACTATCACCACCCTACCATACCCATCACCACTACCACCACCGCCGTTGCCACCACCATCACCCCCCACCACCACCACCACCATTACCACTACCACCATCGTCCCACCACCACCACCACTTCTACCACCCCACCACCATCACCGCTGCTGCACCCTACCATCATCACCACCGCTGTCGCACCTTACTACCACCGCTACTGTCCTAACATCACCCCTATTATCCCACCGCCCAACCACCACCCCCATGACTATCATAACTGCCACCACCATTGCCAACCCACCATTGCCACTGCCCCACCTTCACCCCTACCCCACCCTCACTGCCCCACCGCCACCACCATCACCACCACCATCGCCACCCACCACCGATTGCTACTATCGTCGTCCATGGCCACCACTCACCACCATCGTCATCTTATTCTTATATTTATTACTATTACCATCATCATCCCACTACCACCGTAGCCCACCTTCAGCACCCACCACCACCCATCGTCGCCCACCATCGCCACCAGCCACTGTCAGCTACCCCATTACACTTACCACCACCACCTGTCATCGCCCACCACTGCAGCCACCCACTGTCACCTACCCCCCACCACACTTACCACCGCCGCGATTTGCCACCACCTATCACACTGTCGTCTCAAAGCACCCATCGTCGCCCACCACCATCATCATCACGGTCCAACACCACCGTCGTCATCCCACCACCACCACTGCTAACCACCATCACCGTCGTCCACCACCACCCACACCCACCACCACCACCACCACCACCACTGTTGCCACCCACAGCTGCCACTACCATCATCGTCACTCAAAACCCACCACCACCACCACCATTGCCACCCACGACTGCTACCACCACCACGGTCGTCGCCTTACCCACCACAACCATCACCGTCTCCCATCATCACCACTGTCGTCCACCACCACTACCACCGCTCACCCCACTACAATAGGTGCTTAAATTTTTTTATCTCTCCTTTATGTTTTTGATTTGATTTTGGGTATGAATACAAATATGTTGACTATTTTTTTTTATTACTCCGTGTCTTCAAGCACCAGGAATAGCTAATATATATATATATAGCATAACACAAGTTACACAACTAGGATTCACGGTTCACTTCAGACTCCTGCGCCTCTCTCACTCTTATCGTCTCTCTCAGTCTCTCACTCTCATCGTCTCTCTTAGTCTCTCACTTTCTTCGCCACTCTCCACCGTCTTTCACTCAGATTGTCTCTATAGTCTACTCCACATGTACTCTCCCTTGCGACTGCTGTCGATCTGTGCCTCTCTAATGTTGATCGACTGTTGTTGTTAATCTGTGCCACTCCACCTGCTCTCTGTTGTTGATCTACGTTGAAAATTGGGGCATTGTTGATCAGGGTTGAGAAGTTGAAAACAAAGCCTGTTAATCTGCATTGAGAAATTGGGGGTTTGCTGTTGGGTTGTGGTTTGTTGTTGTTGGGCTTTTGTTTGTGAACTGTGAGTGTAATAGTGGTTTGCGTGGCGGTGGTTTGGGATGGAAAAATCATGGATGTGGATGAACCCGAATTCAGCCCGAATTGCAACTTAAAATCAGTCTGAATTGAACCCGAAATCAACTCGGACAATACTCAGGTTGAGTATCTCGGGTTAAGGTTAGATTAAAATATTTTATACCTAAGATTGGATTAGGGTTGATCTCTCAACCCGCCCAAGTTCCACCCCTAAACCCCTCATTTTTAAATCTTAAGATAACCTCTTATGATTTTAGATCAAAGTGATCAGTTACATTCTTTATCTGATGAAGAAAATGATTGTGTAGATTTTACTGCCGCTATAGAATATGTGGTTGATATGTCTTCCCTTGCTGAAGACGTTCAGAAATAAAACTGACAATGAGATGCTATATCATTGTGATGGGTGATCTATTTTCGTCTATTTTGATTCAATGATACAAAATTTATTTCAATTCTTTTTCACTTAAAAATATCATTTTCATTGGACGATATCTCAATGCTAGACAACCCCACTAATTCACATTTTTTTTGTTTATTTAATTTTAAAATGTATTATTGAAGAGAAAAATATAAAAATAAATTTTAAATGTTGTACGATCAATGTTTGATTTTTGCTATTACAAAATATCTTCAAACACGAGGTTAATGCTAGTATATATCTATAATATAAAATATGGCAGATTTCAGTAAGTTCATTCGACGGTCTCAAACAAATTCTTTCAACGACCGCCAACATCCATTTGAAAACCATTCACATTGAACTTCTCCACCCCAAATCCATCATTTCTCACTTACGTTGCACTGTGCCTTCAGGCATGGATTATCCCTAGTATATATATGTCACTGGTGTCAACGGTGTTAGCAGTTTATTTTAGTCCAATAGCATAAGGGGGTTATGTTTATATTTTGAAACAACAAGAGAATGGTGTGCACAATTGCCTAACCATAAGGGTTAAACTTAAAAGAATTTTGCCCTAAAATGAATTGCATGAATAAGCTCTTTTAAGGTAAAAAATGATAAAGAATAAAAAACAGAGAAATGTTTTCTGTACTTAATTTAGTGACATGATGAATCATAACTATTAAATTGATAGTAAGTTCAAATTAATAGTAGGGTCCATTAGTTGGGACTCACCGTCAATCTAATAGTAGAGAATGATAAGATCACTAAATAAGGTTCATGTAACATTGGCCAAAAAATATTGAGCCCCCCCCCCTTCAAATTGTTGGAAAAATAGTATATTTCCTTGAAGCAAGAAGGCGAAGAGTCTGCTGCTGTTGTGATCAAAGTTGAGGAGAGAAAAAAGGTTTCTTTGTCGGAGAGAATTGACAAGTTAGAGAAGGAACTTACTTCTTTGAATATTACAAGAAAGCATTGAACAGAAGCTTTTAAAGCTTGAGCAAGATTTTTATAGAAGTAGAGAGAGTAAGACAAACTTGAATGCAAAATAGGAGATGAATGCGACAGCTCCTCCAACTCCAAGTGGAAGTACTCTTGATAAACTTAATTTTTATTTTAGATTGAGTGACGCCAAATATCTACTAGAAAGCACGGCATATTGAAAGTAAAAAGTGAATCATGGTTCACCTTAATTTGCTAAGTACCATGTTGAAGATTGTTACCTTGTTGAACACAAATAAACTGCATATTCAAAGTGAAGCATAGATGTCCACGTTCAAAAATAAACTCGATCCAATTAGATGAGATTTTGGCAGAAAAACAAATGGAGATCCTCAAACGATAGCTAAACTTTACTTTTTAGCTTTTTGATTCAAAGTATGGTACATTAGTATTTAAGAGAGGAACTTTGGACACCTTCAAAATTAGCAGAAAAAGTCCACCTTCAAGATAAACTTCAGCTCAACAAAATAGAATCTTGGCATAAATCAAGAAAGGATACTAAGGCTATAACATTTACTCTCTTTATACTTTGATTTCCGAGTATTGTACACTATGATTCGTGAGACATCATATTACTTAAAGATATCTAGTAAATGGGGTAGATAGAATATATACATAGGTAAGCTCATTATGCTTTATACCAGAAGACAATGTGTGCTTGTGTTCACAATCAAATAATGGTTGGGTTAGAAGATGTCCATACGTGCTTATCACAGCTCAACCAATACAACAGAAAGTCATAATCAATATAGACAACTCAGCCATAAAGAGATTTTTATCCTATATCTATAATATAAAATAGGGCGGCCTCAACAAGCCGATCCTACGGTCTTAAATTCATTCATCAAACGATTAAGAAATTATAATTTTTTTCCTTACTATTCCCCCTCCCCCCCCACACCAAAAAGTCAACGATTACGGCTGATCTTGGAACACATCCTACAGTCTCAAATTTATTCATCCAACGGTCAAGAAATTATAATTTGTTTCCTTAATATTTTCCCTCCCAATAGGTCAACAACTCCTGCTGATCTTGGAATACATGATTTTCTCTGACATAATAATTAGTCATTGTTTAATATTATTTGTGTAGTATAACATTTTGAATTTTTGTAAGACACAATGGTAACATTTCTATTGAATATAATTAATTTTATTTTTATTTATTTAATTAATTATCTCAAACTAACATGTATTACACACTTTGAACCAAAAGTTCAAGACTAATTTTTTTATCTCTTAAAAAAATCTAACGCTAATATATTCTTATAAATTAATAATTTTGTAATAACTTGTATTAATTAAAAAATAATATTTTGTAAATGATATTTGTAGATCTTTTCACTCTTCACTCTTCTCACTCTTCACTCTCTCTCTTTGGCAGTGGCGGGGGGAGGAGGGAGAGGAGGGGTCTGGGGCCACCCTAAAAAAAGTATTTTTTTAGTTATATATGTTTTATATATTTTTTTGGATTAATTGGGCTCACTGTAATAATTTATGAAAAACAAACAAGCATTGTTAGTGAGATATAATTTGAGAACTTAATGATTGTGGTCATTAGATTGTCGATGAGTCCCAACATTAAATTATCACTGAATCCCAACACTCAATCAAATGATCATAATACATTAAATCCCAAAATTATGTCCCAATAGCATTGGTGAAAACAAAACTAATTGGGTCAAACAAGTTGGGTACTAGAACAAAAAAATAAAAACAAAAAGTCCATACCAAATCTCTTAAAATTAGCAAACTAAAATTGATTCCTTAAAATATTAGTATGATTTGTTGAAGTCTCATTTGGTTAAAAAATTATGGAATATATAGCCAAAAATGAGTAAAATGTGGAATTTGTAAGAAGATTAAAAATTATAGATTATTGCTTCTATTTGTGTCAAATAAATTATATAATTGATTCTTAATGTATAGATGTTATCTTATTGATTTTTTTCAAACATACCCCTTTTATGTTTAATGAATTTTTAAGTATCAAATTCGATATAAAAAAATTTAAATATATCACATTATTTTTATCTATTATACTTAAAGTGTGTCCACCCTAGATCATATTTTTGGCTCTGCCACTGCTATCAGGGATCTTCACTCCTTACTTCTCCAAATTAATCGGTTGGTTTACATTGCACTGTAAATTTTTTGTCATTTTTCAAAAAAAAAAAAAAAAAACACGTTGCATCGTGCCTTCAGGCACGGGTTATCTCTAGTTGATTCATATTTCTAATCGAGTAGTAGTTCGTGGTGATAGTGAGAAGAAAAACCATAAAAGAGAAATAAAAAACCATTATACGAGGATTGGGGGTAGAATTAGCCCATCATCAATATTACAATATACTTACCGAAAAAAAAAAATTACAATATCACAATATAAACCAAGAACACAAGTAGCAAGTGTAATACTATCCAGAATAGGTAACCATTTATGTTTCATAGCCCATATAAATCCCTCAAAAGAGGAAAATGATTTCAATTTTTGTAATGTTTTAACAGTGTCTCACATAACATAAAGACACAGTCACAGTTCGAAAATATAGTAAATATTCAAGGGTTAAGACTTAGGCAATTGATAAAGGAGAAAAAATACATATAAGACAAACATAATTAGGATTAATCAGCTGGTGGATTTGAAAAAAGCTGTGGTTCACAAACCTAATTCCATGTATATTTATATATCAGTCTTATTGTAATAAACTTATCATATCTGTATAAAAATAGAATATAGGTTTTGTCTCCTACCCTATTTATAGGATCAATTATTAACTAAAATCACTTTTAGGAAGGCTCGTGTGTTTTCACTTGCCCAATGCTTTTTTCCCTTTATAGAATCAATAGACGGAGAGAGAGAGATCCACAACTCATTGAAGTTTAATTTCTATTACATGGGGTCCTCTAGAGAGAAAAATAAAAATAAGAAACTATCACTCCAAAAATATATGGTATGATAGAACAAGATTAGAAAGAGAAGAAATGAAGGATAGGAAAATTCAATAATCACTAGCAATAATTGCATTACCCTCTGCTTCTCTTTTTTTTTTTCTTTGGTCTTGCATTACCCTCTTCAAGTGAGGGAAAAGTACACGAAAATTGTCTGGATTTTAAATGTTTTCCAACCTTAATGTTTACCACAATTCCGGGATAGCAATTAGTAATCTTCCCTCTGAACTACAACTTCCATGGGGTTCTGAATATCTTAAGCAGAAATTAGTCATAACATATTAAGGTGAAAATATGAGAGAGAATTTCAGTTAACAGAGATACTCTTCAATGTATTATATTCATGGTTCATGGTTAATCAGTAGTGGCGTTGTGGTTTGGTATTGGCCGATACACACAAATATCTGATAGAATGTCTAAATTTCTCTGAAAATTCTACGAAAGTAAACTACATTCATGCATCATATGTTCAAAACACATAAGCTACATATTAAAGATAGTGAATATGAAGCAGGAGAGTGCTACCCGAAATACTTATCATCATCAATCGTCAAGTAGGAGGAGGAATTTCTATTTTAAATTTCTTGTGCACGTTATATTCATTTTCCAGCAAGTTAATCTCTGACATCTAGACATAGGAACATTATTAAGAACAAACAACAATGATTTTTTTTGTACATATATACAAGGGCAGTAGTTTATCAGATATTATCTAGCTAATGGTACAAACTATAAACATATACATTATCAACTACTACCGTAAATACTTCTGCTAACACATTAGAGATTTCTACTGATTTTACCACTGTTCATAATCTCAAACTTTACTCTTTCAAGGAGGAGAAAATTAACTCTCTCTCCATTCTCTAACACTCGTCTAAAAGAGAAAGTACTAAAGATAGAGGACACAGAGGTAAAAGCTGGAAAGAGTGGATTGGACGATCTTATTTTCTTACTCATTCTCCGAATCTAGACTGTCCAGTGCAGGAAACACCCGTCACGGTAGATCTGCAAGGGTCAGGTGTTTACCTGCGTGCGAAGAGGCTGTAGATCACTTAATAGTGGGTTTAGCACTATGAGTTACACCAGGAGCTTGCAGTGCTACTTTCTGTTTTTGCCTCTTTCGCTTCTTGTCGTAACTGATCCCTCTTGACTTGGACTGAAAATCACGAACATCATGTAGGAAAAGCCTCACTGCTCTTGCCCCAAATGGGTTTGCTTCAGGCTTGCCACCATGTTCTTCGTAAGCAGCTCGGAGGCGTCCGACGAGAGCGTCGAGGCTTCCCCAGGCCTGCCGGAGAGGACAAGGGCACGGTGCCGGAGGGTTCGGGACACCGAAGAAAGGGCAACTTTGGTTGTGGATTTTGGTCTTGCCGAATTGGTCAAGGTATCGGAGAAATTCAAGTACATGAGCAGAATTGAAGAGAGAGAGTGAGATTTGAGGCCTGTGGTTTCTTAGGTATTGGCAAAAGGTGTTCCAGTCTCGGCGCTTTTGGCTCTCGTATCGGCTTGGAGGAGGAGGTGGCAATGAGATTGGTACTGAGCAGATGGGGAAGCTGCTGCTTATGACGTTTAGCGAGTTAGGGTTACCTGATGCTGCAGCAAAATCCATGTAAGTTGGCGAAGATTTGAGAGTTCTGATTGTTATTGTGATCTTCTTCTTCTAGGGTTTCGTTGTTGTAGCTTCTTGGTGAAAGTTGGTCTGCAAGAACTGCAAAAACACACAGACAACAAGAGAGAGAGAGGGAGAGGGAGAGAGATTCGAAGTGTAAAGGGAGATGCAGTTCCTAAAGGAGAAGATCAGCTTTTGAACTGTCTCCTCTCAAATCTGATGGTCTTTGTTTCGACTGAGATCAGAAGATTCGTCTTAAAGGCCCTATTTCTGGCTTCCTAGGTTTGAAAACAGTGCAAACTATCAGAAAATCTTGAAGCACGGAGATGCTAAGTGGTAAACAGAAGATCAGGTCATTAGATTTTATTTCCAGGAAAGGGGGAAGCAACTGAAATTATATAGTGTAGAGAGAGAATGTACCAAAAAAAAATAGTGTAGAGAGAGAGAGAGAGAAGTAGCTTTTGTGGCAATAGGGCATTTTGCAAGAAAGGGAAAGGTTTGACGTTAAGTGGAACACTGGGAGCAATGGAGAGTAGATGTATTGTCAGTTTGCAATTAATTCCTAAGCGCGTGAAGTGAGAAAGAAAATAAGTTGAAAACAACAAATCTAGGAACCTTCGTAGCCATTCTCTTTGAAGAATAAATTATTGGTGATGTTATGCTAATCAAATTTCTGTCTCAAATAATGTGATATAATTTTTTACTTAAGTAAAATTTATTAATATTTAATAATAAAGATTATATCATATTATTTAGAATGATAAATTTAGTAAATATAACATTTTTCTAAATCCTTTATAGCTTGTAAAATCCCAGTTAACAGTCAACCACAATTTATTGGCAACCACTCATGACACATCATCTATTTTTAAATTAATGCTCCGTTTGGTTGGAATGATGGAAAGTAGGAAGGATGGAAAGTAGGAGGGATACACTTTCTATTCTTCAAGGAAGGAAAGTAGAAGGGATACACTTTCATTCCTTTGTGTTTGGTTGGATGGATAGAAAAAAAAAATGACTAATTTTTTTTTTTTTTTTTTGTGCTGGATAAGATCAGGGGTTGACAATCGAGTCGTATTGTGTCAGATTCGTGTTGAGTCATTACGGATTTATGTCGAACATTAATAAAATCTAACTCAACTCATTTAATTAATTGTGTCGTGTCGAGTTGTGAGTTGACCTGTTTATTATTATTATTTTTTTATTTTTTATTATTTTTTATCATTTTATTTTTTGTATTTTTTTATTTATATTTTAAAATTTATTTTTAAAATTTTTTAAAATATATATATATAAATACATATTTTATCATTGTATTTTTATATGAAACTAATGTATATATAATATATGTATATATTAAAAGATATATAGACAAATAAGATACATCTCAACACAAATAATTAACTTTTCATCTACTTTCTTTCCGATTTTGGAGGGATTGATTTTGGTGAGTTGAAAGGAAAGTTAATCCATCAACTTTTCCATTATTCCTACTTTCCTTTCTTACCAAACATGATGTTTTATTTATTCCTTCCACTTTCCATCATTCCAATTTTCCATCCTTCCACTTTTCCATCGTACCAAACAGAGCATAAATATTATTAACCAATCTTTAAATACTTGTATTTGTTTAACTCTACCATACTTGAATCTTATGAAAAGTCTTCTTTACTTGGGTTAATAATTATTGGGTTCCATTTTACCAACTCATGGATTAAAACAAAAAAAAAGAATAATAAAAAAATTTAGAAACAAAAGTTAGAGTCGATAAACGAACGACACAAACTTCTCTAGTGGCTACTTTTCGTCTTCTCCGACAGTTGCTGTTTGTCTTTTTCGGTGGCTGCTGTTCATCTTCTCCGTTTAAAAATTCCTACGAGTTTTTCCGTTTAAAAATTCCTATGAGTTTTTCCGTTTAAATATTCCTCTTCATCTATCTCATAAAATATGTCTTGGGTATTAATGTTTTTCCTATTTTTTTTTTCAATTTTTGGTGTGGCTTTTTGATATAAATTACGAGAGTTCAATCTCTCCTAAAAAGTGAATATTTACATATCTTGAGTTAAAGATTGGCGGCTGCTGTCTTCTCTGGCCAAAATTCCAATGAATTTTTTCGTTTAAATATATAGTAGTTGACTTGATCCAAAATGTGTACACCCAAGTGTAGGAGGTCAAGTTGTAGTAATAATTTGGTTAAGTCCGGAGTCGAATCCACAGAGAACTAATGTTGGTGTTTCGAATTAAGTAGTGATAGAGACCAAAGTTACTGGAACCATTGAGATTTGAAGTTATGATGTTTATGGATTTTCCTGGACAAAATATAGGATTCTTTCCAAGGGGATTTTCTAGACAAAATATAATATTCTCTCAAATGTAAAAGTCATTTTTTAGCTCGAAGATCTGGATATGTATTCAATCATTCGGTTGTTATACTAGTGCTTGGGAACTCAATTAACCCCTGTGTCAACATAAAGTTAATCGGAGGATAAAGATGAATTGTGATAATTAAGAGCATGATTTTGATGTCTTTGTAGAGATTTATAAGAATTATTTGTGCCGAAACTCAACTCGTCTACAAACAAGCAAATATTTCTACAAGACATCCAATCACTGTGTTAGTATTCCATTCTTAGTTGAAGCACAATAAGAGTGAAGATTGAACTGTAGTCATGAAGATCTAGCTGGAGTACTTGCAAAGAACCAATGAGTCTTCATATGCCAAGAGTCATCTATGTCATAGAAAGGACTCATGGTTGTACAAAGTACCTTTAGCTTTACTAGATGCATTCAATCATTCAATAAGCAAGTGAAAGATAAAACATTAAGTATAAACGAAATGCACAAATATAACTTTTCAAATGATTTATACATGTTCATTACCTCTTACTAAAGAGTGAATGAGAAACTACTTACTCTTCATGGCTTTGAGAAAGCTAGAAAAGTGAGTGATTCTCATCCCTCAAAGTAAAGGAGTTACAAGGTAAAACACACTACACAATGAGCTTATCTTCGACGAAGAATGAGTGAATCATTTTTCACCCTTCATGGCTTTGGTAAAACTTAGAAAAGTGGAAGAGTTTCACTCCTCTAAGGGAAGAAGGAAGCTCAAACAATGGAAGTTAATGAAACTAATAATGAAAGTAGAAAGCTAGTCGCTTTTGGAGGGTTTCCTCCTCAACCAAAAGATGATCTATCTCTCTCTCTCTCTCTATTTATGTCTATCTATATCTAAGTGCAAGTCCTTCCTCCCTTTTGAAGCTCCCACAATGGAGGTATTTATAGGCAAGGAGGAGTGGGTAAGGAAGAGTAAAAGAATACTTCAAAGTCCAAGTGAATGCCCCAAGGTACGGATAAAAAATCAACCACTCTGCAACCTGTCTAGGGATTGCGTTTAAACATAGTATGGCGTTCGAACGTTGACTCATGTCTTCTGTTATGGGCGTTCGAACGCTTAATGGAGTTTGAACGTGGAACTCAAGTGGCTCTTGTCACCCACAGTAGATAGTAAGTCATATCTCATCACCCTGCAGTCTGGTTCTCAAATAATTCAAGATGGCATTCGAACATTGGTTGGCGTTCGAACGTTGTACTCAAGTAGCTCTTGTTCTTCTGTGACAATAACTGCAACACGCCATATGCCATCGCCCTAGCACTCTTCCAGGGGGCCCTCAATTATTTCTAGATGGGCGTTCGAACGTTAATTGACGTTCGAACGTTGATGCCTTGCTTCAAACTTATCCAATTTTCTTCCAGAACACGTGGGTGTTGCATGAAAGTTTGGTATCCATTTACTTTAGGCTTTTGTGCAACTTTTGTCCTGAAATGTCATAATTTAAACTCCATCAAAGCATAATTAGTCTTGTAAAAACATAGTAAGATGCTAATTTTAGCTATTCATCAGTAGTCATATAGGTAATTTTCCTATACTCTTGGTGACTGTTGAGAAAGGCTCATCACCCAGTGTAGCACCTGTTAATCAATGAGACATGGAAAAATTCACTGGGTACAAGCCTATTGACTTGATCCGAAATGTGTACACCCAAGTGCAGGTGGTCAAGTTGTAGTTATAATTCGGTTAAGTCCGGAGTCGAATCCACAGGGAACTAAGGTTGGTATTTTGAAGTCAACAGAGACAGAGACTAGAGTTACTGGAACCTTTGAGATTTGAAGTTATGATGATTATAGGATTTCCTAGACATAATATAAGATTCTATCAAATAAAAGAGTCACCCTTTAGCTCAAGGATTTGGACATGTAGTCAATCATCCGGTTGTTATATTTGTGCTTGAAAGTTCAATTAACCCCTATGTCAATAGCAAGTTAATTGGAGGATAAAGATGGACTGTGAGAATTAAGAGTATGGTTTCGATGTCTTTGTAGAGATTTACAAGAATTATCAGTGCTGGGAATCAACCCATCTACAAACAAGCAAGTAATTCTACAAATCATCCAACCACTGCGATATTATTCCATTCTTAGTTAAAGCACAATAATAATGAAGATTGAAATGTTGTCATGAAGATCTAGCTTGATTACTTGCAAAGAACCAATGAATCGACCTATGCCAAGAGATAACTTGTCTTAGAAAGTGACTTGATCCAAAATGTGTACACCCAAGTGCAGGCGGTCAAGTTGTAGTTATAATACGGTTAAGTCCGGAGTCGAATCTACAGAGAACTACTGTTGGTGTTTTGAAGTAATTAGTGACAGAGACCAAAGTGACTGGAACCCTTGAGATTTGAAGTTATGATGATTATAGAGTTTCCTAGACAGAATATAAGATTCTTTCAAATGAAAGAGTCACCCTTTAGCTTGAGGATCTGAACATGTAGTCAATCATCCGATTGTTCTATTTGAGCTTGAGAACTCAATTAACCCCCATGTCAACAACAATTTAATTGGAGGATAAAGATGAAATTTGAGAATTAAGAGCACGGTCCCGATGTATTTGTAGAGATTTACAAGAATTGTCAGTGTCAGAACTCAACCCGTCTACAAACAAGCAAGTAATTCTACAAGTCATCCAACATCTGTGATATTATTCCATTCTTAGTTAAAGCATAATAATAGTGAATATTGAAATGCTGTCATGAAGATCTAGCTTAAGTACTTGCAAATAATCAATGAGTCCTCCTATGCCAAGAGTTAACTTGTCTTAGAAAGGACTCATGATTGTACAAAGTACATTAGCTTTGCTAGATGCATTCAATCATTCAATAAACAATCAAAAGATAAAGCATTAAACATACATGAAATGCACAAATATAACTTCCAAATAATTTATATATTTCCATCACCTATTACTAAAGAGTGAATTATAAACTACTCACACTTCATGGCTTTGAGAAAGCTAGAAAAGTGAGTGATTCTCATCCCTCCAAGTAAAGGAGTTACAAGATAAAATACACTATGAAATAAGCCTATCTTCAACGAAGAATGAGTGAATAACTACCCACCCTTCAAGGCTACAAGAGAGCTAGAAAGGTGAGAGAGTTTCACTCTACTAAGTGAAGAAAGAAGCTTTTACAATAGAAGCTAATGAAACTAATAATGAAAGTAAAAGAAAACTAGTTACTTTTGGAGGGTTTTTCCTCTTCCAAAGATGATCCTTTTCAAGTTCCTAATGAAAGGTATTTATAGGCAAGGAGGAGGGGGAAAAGGAGAGTACAAGAATAGTTCTAGGTGCTGAAATTCCAAGTGAATGCCCAAAAATTTGGATGTAGATCTAATCTTCCTGCAGCTTGTCTGGTATTTGCATTCAAACGTTGCTTGCATTCGAACGTGGAAACCTGTCTTCTTTGATGGGCGTTCGAACACTGTTGGTGTTTGAACGTGGTACTCAAGTGGCTTTTGTCACCCACAGTAGATAGTTGCAACAGGCTACGTGTCATCACCCTGGCAGTCTCCTGGGGCCCTCAATTATTTCAAGATGGTGTTCGAACGAGGTTTGGTGTTCGAACATGGATGCTTTGCTTCCTCCTTCTCTAACTCTCTTCCAGAACACGTGGGTGTTGCTTGAAAGTTTGATGTTATTGACTTTAGGCCCTAGTACAACTTTTCCCTTGAAATGTAATCATTTAAACTCCATCAAAGCATAATTATTCATGTAAGTGCATAGTGAAATGTTAATTTTACGTATGCATCACACCCCCAACCTAAATATTGCTAGTCCCTAGTACAAAACTTCTGAATGAAAATATATTTACAATGCCATTTTCGTAGGTCATCCGGTTGCATTTAGCATAAGCAATAAGCCGTTAAACCCCTAGGTTTCCCCTAGCGGATGAGTGTTGTCACGTGAGGGTTTCTAGTGAAGCTACCCACAAACTTTAGTTGAACAGATGCGTGTATGTAAGATTTCTTGTCAGAGTGAGTTAGCGCCATCTTTGTTAAGACACCTAACCCTCAATTTCGACTTGTTTCCCAAACACTTCTCTTTCATAGGTACGTAATCTATGCAAAAATAAACAATTGTTACAGTGGTATTTGAAATTCCCTATGTAGTAAGAATAATTATTCTAGCGACAAGAATTATTATATAACAAACATTTTTCTTTACAACCATCCATGTATAGCTTTAATTTCACAAACCTCTCTTAGAATGCTCTCAGCAAAAATTCCCTCCGATTATAGTGACTTTTCTATCAAGAGGCATGTGGTCAGAAGAAGGTAGTAAATTCCCATGCACAAAATTACGGAAGTGAAATTCAAGGAAACAGACTAATCATGTTTGGCATAATCTCAGGGAAGAATATTGATATTAATAAAATAATACTATTAACGTACCCCAAAATTTTGATTGACGTCCTACACATGCATCAGACCTAGGATCAATTAGGGCTTTTTTCGGGTTGTAATGTGGCTAGGCGTCAGTGGCAAATGAAATGACGGAAAAGAGGAGTTCAAAATGGGTTATCCAATTTGGTTATACTTCTGCACGTTCTCTCCTTATTTTCTTCATCTTGTCTTCCGAAAATTCATTCGTACTTTTCATTTTATTCCCTTTCTCTTTCAAATCACAATTCTTTGGCTAGATTGACTTCTTTTGTATTTTCTTTCTTTTCTGCCCTTTTGGTTGCCCTTTTCTTCTCTTATTTTCATACCCAGAAAGCCCCTTTTTTAAGAAAACATGCAGAGAAATTAGATAACCCAGGTAGGGATTTAGAATTCTTTGGCTTTGGTCAAAGTCATGGTTGTACCGAAAAAATTATCATTTTGAGGCTCAATCATGGTTGACAATGGATTATGTATCAAAAGAAATATATAAATCTCAAAGATTCAATAAATGGCCTAAAATCCTTTCTCAAGCATATGCACATGTATTTGTCGTATGAACAGATTCTTTGTGGGATACATCAATAGACTACTCTATTTGCATCAATCAAAACAATAATACTGAGATTATTCAAGGATAGAAGGTGAAAAATCTTACTTGAGTAAGTGTTGATTTTCTCTCAAAAGTATTGCAAGGCTCAAAAACTTATCATGGTATTCTTCATTATCTCCACTGGTTATGTCAGGTTTTTAAAGAATGTCGGTTATATACCAATTTCATTTTGAAGTCTGAGTATTCTGCATTTTAAGAATAACAAATACCAATGTACATTTGACATTTAAGCATAGAGAAAATACCATTTTTTAAGGAAATGTGATTTTAAATCTGGATTGTTAGGTTAGGTGTCAGACTAATCATGTGCTTAGTCACTTTAGCAAGCAATCTCAATATTTACATCGATCTCATCAATCCTTAACAAATAACAATGTAAAGCTAAATCTAACACATGCATTTAAGAAGATAAATATAATAAAACTAAATCATTCATTTCACAATATATCATAGTTCAAAACAAAATGACTTAGATCATCTAAAAAACAACAAACAGTTATCAATCCCAAGTATAGAAATCACTCTCACTCTCTCGCCTCTCCAGAGCCTGAAGGTCATCTAGCTCTACCTCGCAAAAGACGGAGAATCTCCTCTTGTTGACGGAGAATCTCATCTTACTTCGCATCGATGCCGAGGATGATCTCCCGTAACGCCTGTCAGTCGTTGGTCTCTGCAAGGGCTTGCTCCATCTGTCTCTCCTCCTCAGCGTCCAAGGCATCCTGAACCTCGTGAGTGCCTTGAGCTAGTGGCACATCTTGCCTAGCCGCTGGCCCTCCGCTATGACCTTGGCTCCTTCTAAACGATACTTTATTCAAGAATCCCATTGGCTTGAGCACCTCCATCTCTGGCCTGACCTTCACTCCCCAATCCATGCATATCTCCGTCACTAGCGTGCCGAAGGGAAGTGAATTCCTCTTAGCATCACATCCCTTAATCATTCAGACAATATCAAAGATGAGAGGTCTATGCTATGATTTTTTCCTAATGCGTATAGCAATCGAGCCATGTCAGGGAGTATCTCGTTCTTTCGTCCAATGGGGGCAAAGTTGGAGACGACAATCAAGTTAAGCATCTTATACTTGTCCGTCACCTCACCTTGCTTAAGGAACCGCCTTCCTCCCCATGCAAATGTCAACAAACCCGTCAACTCTGGCTTTGGTCAAAGTCATGGTTATACCGAAAAATTTATCATTTTGAGGCTCAATCATGGTTGAAAAGGGATTATGTATCAAAAGAAATAGATAAAGCTCAAAGATTCAATAAAGGGCCTAAAATCCTTTCTCAAGCATGTGCACATGTATTTGTCGTATGAACAAATTCTCTGTGGGATACATCAATAGACTGCTCTATTTGCATCAATCAAAACAATAATACTGAGATTATTCAAGGATAGAAGGTGAAAAACCTTACTTAAGTAAGTGTTGATTTTCTCTCAAAAGTATTGCAAGGCTCAAAAACTTACCATGGTATTCTTCGATATCTCCAACGGTTAATTTAATTAAGTTAATAGGTCAATTGTGTTAGTAAAACAAAGTTAAACTAGTCAAAGTAAGTCAAATTAGGGTTAGTGTGTGAATTAGGAATAATGCATTAATTGTTGTTCTTTTCAGGGTTTTGTGCGTCAAAATTACTGGGGAGCCAATTATCAAAGCTACAAACTATAGGGTGCCAATTATTAAAGCTCAAAACAAAGGGGGATCAAATTGTAATTCAAGCTCTTCCTGGGGCTTGTAAAGGGCATCTTCTTGGAGCTTGTAAAGGGCATCTTTTGGTTGCCTATAAATACCACCCCTTGGGGCTTGTAAAGGGCATCTTTTTGGTTGTGGAAAACCCTCTAAAAGTAATTGCTTTCTTTTACTGTATTATTGCTTTATTTTAATTGCTTTCTTCTAATTTAAGTATTGCCTTCTTTTATTGTATTATTGCTTTCTTTTAATTTCATTGTTTGAGTTTCCTTCTTCCCTTAGAGGATTGAAACTCTTCCACTTTTCTAGAGCTTTACCAAAGCCATGAAGGGTGAAACCTGATTCACTCATTCTTTGTCGAAGATCAGCTCCTTGTGTAATATGGTTTTACCTTGTAACTCCTCTACTTGGAGGGATGAACATCAATCACTTTTCTAGCTTTACCAAAGTCATGAAGAGTGATTAGTTTCTCATTCACTCTTTAGTAAGAGGTGATGGACATGTATAAATTATCCGGAAGTCATATTGGTGCATTTCGTTTATGCTTAGCTCTAATATTCATTTCTTCATAATGTCTTCTCATTACATTGTTGTCTTTACTTTAAGCATGCGTAGCTAAGTTTTTAAGTTGGCTAATCCAAGGGAGACCTCCTCTTGGGTATGCCATTTCAACTCATCTTCTTTCCTCCCCTCGGTGTACGATAGTTCGGTTTAACTGGGTTGAGTGAGGACATGGTGTGAATCTTTGATATCCCGTAGACTTGTCACGGGTTATGCTTGGATCCTCACTTCCATCTCGTCCCTCGCTTCCCACGAATCAATCTTTCATCTATGCACCATTGGAGGAAGGGTTCGAGTCGACTAGGCATTCCCATTGGAGTGAACCCTTCGGATTAGCCAACACTTGTTTCCCATTTCAATTTCATCACAACACAAATCACAAACCAACTTCATACAAAAGATTTTACACTTTTCTTTCACCAAAATTACCTTCTACACGATTCACCTCCTTCCCTGAGGAGACGACTTTGGAATACGGTTCCAAGTAAAACACGATACACAAAAGTCTTCTTGCGCTTGGGAAGAATTTTTGTTCACACACACACACTCATTTTGTGACACCCCAAAATTCAGGTGTCCGTAATTAACCCATGATTAACCCAAATTAAACTGAGATATCAATATGTTCTGATACCAAGCTGTGACACCCCAAAAATCCGGGTGTCCGTTGATCAGCCATCAACCTGCGGAATACTCGTGGATATCATGTAACTCGACATCACGCCATTATGCCCCATTTATCGGGGTCCATAATTTAACGAAATTCGGGCAGAGTCTCCTTTGTATGGGAAGCTCTACCCAAAACACAACCTGTGCAATATACAATCACATGACCCATCCGAGGTCCAATATACAACATTGACCGCACTGGGTCCATTTATGAGTAAACATTGACCACACCGGGTTCATTTATCCATACTCATATAAAAACATGCAAGGTTATACTAAAAGTAGTCCATATAAGTTCGATTACAATTCTTTTACATATATTACATGCCCAAAACATAGTTTTAACAAAAGTTTTACAAAAACCAAGGTTAAAGGCTACAATTCGGCCTCTCTTCACCCTTGAGGCTCCAAATGAGAGTCGTCCACTAGTGTGTATCCCGCACTTGAAATATTTTCCCGTATAGGGTGAGTAACTCTCAATAGAGTATCTCCTACAGAGGCTACTCCCCACCCTAGATGCATATGAATGTGCACATGTAACAATCAACAACCATTCTAAACAAGAACATGCGATTCAATGTTGAAATTCTTTTACCATGTCATGCAATGAAATGAGATGAAACTCACTCACACACTTTAAGCCGAGCCCTCACCGGCTCCCACCTCACAATGCAATGCCAATGTATGATAAATCCGTCATTGATGAAATACACCCAATGATCATTTTGAAATAAAAGTCATGTGTTTATAAAACAAAATCATTGTTGGATGCTACCCATCGAATGACTATTTTATTTATAAAACAAAATCTTGAGTCTTTGTTGGGTAGCGGATCTTCGGAGTTTCACCGCCGGTTCCGCACACCGTTACACTTTTTTAGAATTTCACCGCCAGAAAGTGTCTGAACAAAGTAGCCGGGTTTTTCACCCGAGGGAGAATCTAGTCCTTCTTGCTATACCCGACACAAGTTTTTCATGCAACCATGCGACTCAAGGGGATCTTTGATCCAACCTTCCCGAGACCACTTATCAATCACCAAGTATGGTGTTTGATCAACCATGCACCCACAACTACACTCATGCGATGTCTCCGTGCAAATGCAATGTAATGAACCATTGCATGTCAATGTCAAGTCTCATATGTAATGAATGCCATATGGATCAATTTAACCACATACTTCAACATGTGCCATGGTAATTTATATCTAATGCACATAATTACCACAATTCATCATGATGCTAATATATTAACAACATATATCAATTACCTTTTTCTCAAGCATGTCACACATAAATTATGCCATAACAAGCTTAATTCTCACATAGGCATTTAGCAAAATACCTTCAAGGCACCAATCATGTTATCACATAACCTATGTAAATTACTCATTTCTTTCACAAGGCACAATATAACACATAGCATGCCCACACAATACCAAGCTCCAAGAAATTTTCACTTGGAACTTCACATATCAATTTCAAACTAGAAATTGATTAAATCATTTCTACACCTACTCCATAACCATAGGCAAGGGAAATACATAGTTCCATATACCTACCCATTTCCATTTAAACCAACTATAATAGGAAAGTTTTAAAATACACAAAACAGCCCACATAAACCCAATTTCCAAGAGTTTACACCAATAGCTTCCACATATCAAATTTAAGCTAGAAGTTGGTCTAAGCCACTTTTATACCCAATTCCTCACTTCCATAACAAGAGGCAAGTGACATGTATAGTTCCATATACCTACCCATTTCATATGGAACCATATGTTAGAATTAAACCAAAGTAGAAGGGAACCCTACCTCTTGGAGCGTGAGATGAAGTGTGGAGAACCTCAAGAACACCTCCCAAGCCCCAAAACTCTTGATTTCCCCAAGTCTCCTCTTGGATCTTTGGTGAAATCCTTCGTTCTTGATATGGTTGCTCAGCTCTCGTCGAGGATATCAACTTTGATTTTTGGTTCGAGTTGATTCGAGCGACGGAACTCCGTGAATCGAAGGGAGAAAAATTGGATTTCTCACTTTTCTCCTCTCTTCTTCCTTCACATGTTACACACCGGTTTCAGTAGAGATATTTGTCCAAAAAATCAGATTTTTACCGATATTTATAGCTCTTGATGCTTGGTGCACGTCGCGCCACATGCCCCCCTTGTCCGGGTCCGTTTTCGCCCCGAAACGATTAATTTCATCCCGGTTTAAGTTCAAATTATTTTTATTTGAAATTTAATTCAATTATAAGGAAATTTTATAATTTTCGTTTTTGGGGACCTTTGTGAGGTCATTCGACACAGTCGTCTCGTAAAACGTGAAAAATTTGACTATCTCGGAATTCGACGAAAATTGACAGAGCAACTAGATTTCGCGAGACGAATACAAGGATAAGGTCTGTTTCGTCATCCGAGCTCTAGAGAAATATGTATTTTAAATCCGCATTATAGTGGCAAATTACCGTTTTGCCATTTTTCAGAAAAAAGTTCAAATTTACCCGGGTTTTACACATTTCATTCATTCCACCATTCCGTTTCCCTTTCTTTTGACATCATTCCAAGGGAGAGTGACACTCCCCTCCACACATAGACTATACGCATTGAGGGATGTTCGGAGGTTAAGATATACTACAACGGAAACAAACAAGCATTTTTGGCGCCGTTGCCGGGGAAGGCAAAGTGTTGAATCAAGAAGGTGATTTCCAGACAACGGAGGTAAGTCCCGTGATGTTCATCATGGGCTGAGGTACGTTGATCCTTGTATATACTCTTGTTTGTTCACATTCTTTATTTTTAGTTAGTTTGTTATATGTGGGGAAGGGACGAACAAAACCGACTAGTTAGACAACCCTTGGGCCCCAATAAGAACATTGACCAAGACCCACCCGAGGACGCGGGTGATAATTTTGAGAATATAGGTGTCAATCCAAACATGCAACGAGGTGGGGGAGGACAAGAACCTAGAATGCCCGATCCACGAATGCAATTTCCCCTTCCCGTGAATGAAGGGAACAACATCCACATTGAGCCTCTGGCGAGGTCAATGAGGGATTTCCTTCAACCCACACGAAGCACCACACCCTTATGCATCCTCCTTCCAGTCCAAGCTCATCTCTTCCTAGTTAAGCCGGGGATGTTGCAACTACTTCCCACTTTCCACGGAATTGAAAAGGAAAACCCCTATTTGCACATAAAGGATTTATAGGAAATAGTTGCAACCTTCCTCACCACTCATGGAATGGAAGACATAGCTAGGCTGAAATTGTTCCCTTTTTCCCTAAGAGATAAGGCAAAAACGTGGCTTAATTCCTTGAGGCCTCGATCCGTAACATCTTGGAACCAAATGCTCTCCGAGTTTTTTAAAAAAAAAATTCCAGTGCAAAAAACCACCACTTTAAAAAAACAAATTCAAAACTTTTCGGAGAAGCCTAATGAGCAATTCTACCAATGTTGGGATCGGTACAAGGAGTTGCTACAATCCATTCCACACCATGGCTTTGAACCATGGCAAATGGTGAGTTTCTTCTATGAAGGAATCACATCGGGCCATCGACAGTTCATTGATATGATGTGTAATGGGGAGTTTTTGAACAAAGACCCCGACGAGGCCTTAGATTACTTTGATACATTGGCATAGAATGCACAATCATGGGACATTATGGATCCCACCGATTTACCAAGGTCTTGTCCTCAAAGGAGTGGGCAAGCTCAAGGGGGAGGGATTTATGACTTGAGAGACCAGGAGGACTTACTTTCAAAAATTGCCAAGTTATCAAGGAAGGTAGAGAGTCTTGAAGTCAATAGGAGACACGAGGTGTCTAATGTTTCAAAAAACGAGGAGGCTTGTGTTGTCCGAATTTGGTATTGACAATTTACGTGCAAGTATACACGATCAACAAGTAATAAAGTGATAAGTAGAGTATCGTTCCCACGAAGAATTATTGCTAATAACTTTCAAGTACTAACTTTATATCAATTCAATTTTATTTAAACAATAGGAATTAAACTATGAATTTACTAATTTAAGACTAAACCTAAATTTAATAATCAAAGATTGAATTTAACGGATAGAAGAAGTTAATATTACAACTTCCCCTAATGCTTCGTATAAATCTCTCCACTCTCTTTCCAGCTAATTGATCAAAATAAGTTGTTAACTGAGAACTCAAAACTATTTATCAAACCTCTTCCGATAGTTAGATAAAAATATCTCTCCCAATTAAATTACTATATTCCTATGCAAAATAAGTTGAAAAAGATTCATTAAGTTCAAACTCATAAAATTTACACACGGCATGTAGGTATATTCCTATCTTATACACAAACCCAACAATTCAATCCTAAGAAGAATTAACCAGACGTATGTCATCACATTCAGATCTAAACATAAAATTCATCTTCCAATTTCATCTAAGTTATCAAATTAATTGTTGGTCACACAATTATATATTAAACACAAAATATGACAAACAACTCATATATGATCAACAAGAACTAGAAACGAGAGTAGATCAATTTAACTAGACATTAGGTTTCGTTGCAATCTTAATAAAAATTTAGTTCATAATGTAATTAAAAAACATCATTCTCAAATTAAACAACATCTTAGAAAATCAAGAAGTAAAATTAAGGGAAAAGAATGAAAACTTAGTTGCAATCTTCAATCTCTATCTAGCCTTCAACCCTGATCTTCTTCGTGTCGCCTCCTTCGATTCTTGCCTTCAATTTTTCTTCAATCCTTGGTTTTCTTCTTATTGTTTTCAGCCCCCAAAAATAGTATTTTTATAACCCCACTCAAACCCTAGCATATATGAGACATTAGAGTCCAATTTCGGGTCAAAAACAAGTCGGAATTCGGGTCCAGAGCCAACACAAGCGCAACTGCGCCATAAATCAGCGCAGGGGCACTGAGTTACTGCCCTTGTGGCACAGGGGCGCTGGTTTTGGCGCAAGGGCGTTGATCCCTTTTAAGCCTAGCATCTTCCCTTGTTGTTTAGCCTTCAAAAACCCAACTTTTAGGCTCCAAATTGACCTTGTTTCCTTCTAAATGATCTTGTTTGCTTCCAAATGATGATTCCTATCAAATAACATTAAAACACACAAAAAAAATAAAAAAGAACATAAAATAATTAAAAACTTGCAATTTCATCAAACCGAAAGTACTCAATTCGTAGGTATAAAACCCACTCATCAGCTTGCTCGATTTGTGAGAGTGTGGAGCATTCCATATCGGAGTGCCCCAACATTCCGGCACTTAAGGAAGTGTATTATGAGCAAGTCCAATCATTCAATCAAACGAGGCAATCATTCTCCCCTCATTCGAACACGTACAATTCGGGTTGGAGTAATCACCCAAACTTTAGTTGGAGAAATGATAACCCCACCCCTCATGGTTCAAATGCATACACACCTCTCGTGCCTCCCAGGCAAAATTAATTTCAATCCCAAGGCCAAGCGTCTAGCTCCCAATACCCCCCGTCTAGTCCACAAGGGTATTCACAAAACCCACCACCACAGAATTTTTCACCAAGTCCACCTCCACAAAGCTTTCCCCAAGGACCATCCAATCCTCCCACATATCAACCTCCGCAAAAGAGGAATTTGGAGGATATGGTTCATGCTTTCATTCAAAGCCAGACTACCTTCAATCAAAACCAGACCGCCATCAACAATCAAAATGCCATAGCTTTTAATGACATTAGGACCCAACTCACAAAATTGACAAACTCCATGGAGGCATCACAACAAGAGAAAGGGAAATTTCCCGCTCAACCCCAAGAGAACCCTAGAGGTCAACATGTCATTGAGTCATCAGAGCCCTTAAGAGAAAGTTGTGAGCAACTCAAGGCAGTTACCACCCTTCGTAGTGGCAAACAAATTGATAAAACCATTGTGCCAAAGCTTTCACCCAAGGCCACATTGCCAAAAGAGAAAGACACCATGGGTGAAACTGACGAGGGTGAGGTGTGTAAGAAGAAAGAAAGTGAGGTGGTTGAGATGAAAAAAAGGGTTGACGAAAGTGTTCTTGTTTCTCCCATGCCTGCTCCTTTTCCTAATCGTTTGAAGCCACCTGTGAAGGTGGCTAATTATGCTGATATACTTGAAATGTTTAAGCAAGTAAAGATCAACATTCCACTCCTTGATGCCATAAAGCAAATTCCATCATGTGCAAAGATCTTGAAAGACTTATGCACGGTAAAGAGGAGGCTCAATGTCCACAAGAATGCATTTCTCACCGAGCAAGTGAGCTCGATTTTGAGGACAAACACCCCTCCAAATTTTAAAGACCCCGGTTGTCCTACCATTGCAATAACAATCAGAAATAGCCTGGTGGAGCAAGCACTCCTTGATTTGGGGGCTAGTGTGAACCTCCTTCCGTACTCGGTGTACCAACAACTTCAGCTCGAGGAATTAAAGCCTACTCCAATCACGCTTCAACTGGCGGACCGTAGTGTTCGAACACCAAGGGGAGTAGTTGAGGATGTTTTAGTGCAAGTTGATAAATTTTACTTTCCTATTGATTTTATTGTGCTTGACACTCACCCAGTTGCAAATCTTAGCTCTCAAATCCCTGTAATACTTGGTAGACATTTTCTTGCCACATCTAATGCTATGATTAACTACATGAACGGTCTTATGAAGATAGCATTTGGGAACATGACTATGGATCTCAATGTGTTCAACTTGTCCAAGCAACGGGGGGATGATGAGGAGATGCACGAAATCAATAGGATTGATACCTTGGTAGAGGAGCACTTAGAGTGAATGAATACCTTCAAGTTGGAAGAGGAGGGATTTGTTGTTATGAACGAGTTTGATGAGAAAGAGGATTTGGAGAGCTTGAAAGTGGTAGACAAATGGATCCCTACATTTGAGAAGCTTCCACTTCAAGAAAAGAAGATCTTTCCATCGGATGTACAAAAACCCGTGTTGGAGTTGAAGCCATTGCCATCTCATCTTAAGTATGCATATCTTGGGGAGGATAAGACCTTTTCGGTGGTGATTAGCTCAACCTTGGATCCAAAGCAAGAAGAAGATCTCTTAGAAGTGTTGAGGAGACATAAGGGGGCGATTGGTTGGACAATTGCCGACATCAAAGGTATAAGCCCCATCATTTGCACACACCGAATCTATCTTGAAGACAACTCCAAGCCGTCTCGAAAACCACAAAGAAGGTTGAACCCAATAATGAAGGATGTGGTGAGAGACGAGGTCTTATAGCTACTTGACGTGGGCATCATCTTTCCAATTACCGATAGTAAGTGGGTTAGCCCCACTCAAGTAGTCCCCAAGAATTTGGGAGTCACCGTGGTGGAAAAGGAGGATAATGAGCTTATTCCAACAAGGGTGATCACCGGATGGAGAGTATGCATTGACTACCGCAAGCTCAATGCATGCATAAGAAAAGACCACTTCTCATTGCCATTCCTCGACCAAGTGTTGGAACGAATAGCGGGGCATTTATTCTATTGCTTCTTAGATGGATATTTCGGCTACAATCAAATCAAGATTGCATTAGAAGATCAGGAGAAGACCATCTTCACTTGTCCCTACGGTACATTTGCCTACCGTCGCATGCCTTTTGGGCTATGTAATGCCCTAGGGACTTTTCAACGTTGCATGATGGGGATCTTCAGTGACATGGTGGAGAAGATAGTAGAGGTCTTTATGGATGATTTTTCAGTGTTCGGGGATTCATTTGAAAGATGTCTGGGAAATTTAGAGAAAGTTCTAGAGAGATGCGAGGAAAAGAACTTAGTCCTCAATTAGGAGAAGTGTCACTTCATGGTGACTGAGGGAATTGTTCTCGGCCATATAGTTTCGGCAAGGGGTATCGAAGTTGAAAAATCAAAGGTGGAGGCCATCTCCAACCTCCCTACGCCTAGAGTCGTCAAGGATATCAGGTCGTTTCTGGGCCATGCTGGTTTTTACCGTCGCTTCATTAAAAATTTTAGTGCACTGGCCCGACCTTTGACCAATTTATTATCTAAAGATGTCTCATTCGAGTGGTCGGATAGTTGTGAGGCATCTTTTACAAAACTCAAAAGCATGCTTACCACACCTCCAATTATGCGACCACCCAAATGGGATTTACCTTTTGAGCTTATGTGCGACGCAAGTGATTACGCGGTCGGCGCAGTGCTCGGTCAAAGAGAGGAGAATAGACCTTATGTAATATACTACGCTAGCAAGACACTCAATGAAGCTCAAATGAATTATACTACCACAGAAAAAGAGCTGCTAGCCGTAGTGTTTGCATTGGATAAATTTTGGTCCTACATCATAGGTACACCGATAGTTGTCTATACTGATCACTAGGGGTGTTCACCCTACCCTACGGGTAGGAAATATGCTCTTCCGTCTTCCTACCCGATACTTTGCGGAAGAATTTTTTTTTGGCCTACCCTACCCGACAGGTGTGGTATTCCTACCCGACTTCCTACCCGATTAAATCGAGTAGGAAGTCGGGTAGGAAATCGGATAAACACTTTTGTAACTATTAATTTTTGAATGCACCAATTTAACAACACAATAAATCAATAACACTAAAATCTAAAACAACTACAACAACAATTATAATAAAACACAAGAAAGTATGAACATCAATCCACCATAATTGTTACACAAATACAATAACAATTAATTTAAGTTTAAATCATATGATATACATTAAAATCATATTAATTAATTAATGCGGGTAGGGTAGGGTAGGAATGCGGAAATGGATAGCTCTTCTGCATTCCTACCCGATTTAATCGGAAGACCAAAAACTCTTCCGCATTCCTACCCAATTTTTGCGGCTAACCGTTCAATAGGGTAGGGTAGGGTCGGGTAGGGTAGGAACTTGCGGCTAGTCGGAAATTTGAACACTCCTACTGATCACTCTGCCTTGAAGTATTTGTTGTCTAAGAAGGATGCCAAACCAAGACTTATCAGGTGGATCCTCTTACTCCAAGAGTTCAATCTGACAATCAAAGACAAAAAGGGAGTGGAGAACGTGGTGGTGGACCATTTGTCCCGACTACTAGTGCAAGAGGCCGATGAGAACATTCCTTCCCTGATGAACATTTAATTTAAATTCATTCTATTTGTCCTTGGTATGCTGACATATGTAATTATCTTGCAACAGGACAAATATCACCGCATTGGAGCCCGGAGGATCGAAGAAGATTTATGGCAGATGTGAAGTAC
Source organism: Ilex aquifolium (assembly GCA_951799425.1). Classification (NCBI taxonomy): domain Eukaryota; kingdom Viridiplantae; phylum Streptophyta; class Magnoliopsida; order Aquifoliales; family Aquifoliaceae; genus Ilex; species Ilex aquifolium. The sequence goes on along the minus strand of OX637408.1, from coordinate 5,430,865 downwards.
TTCTACTTCGACAACCCATACCTGTTCAAGTACTGCCCCGACCAAGTCATGCATAGATACGTACCAGAGAATGAACAGTGAGATGTCCTTGCATTCTGTAATTCACAAGCATGCGGTGGCCATTTCTCGGCGAAAAAGACCTCGACAAAAATTCTTCACTCAGGTTTTTATTGACCCTCTCTTATAAAGGATTGTATTTCATTTTATAAAGAGTGTGATAGATGCCAACATTTGGGTAGCGTGACCCGAAGGAACATGATGCCCCTTTCCCCTGTGCTTGTTATCGAAATATTTGATTGTTGGGGTATCGACTTCATGGGTCCCTTCCCTATGTCGTTTGGCTATCTATACATTCTACTGGCAGTGGAATACGTGTCCAAATGGGTGGAGGCTATCCCAACCAAGACTAATGACCACCGGGTTGTAGTTAAGTTTCTCAAGGAGAACATTTTTTCGAGGTTTGGGATGCCTCGTGCAATGATAAGTGATGGTGGATCACATTTCTGCAATAGGCCATTTGCATCTTTAATGTTTAAATATGGCGTCACACATAAGGTGTCCACCGCATACCACCCACAAACCAATGGCCAAGCCGAGTTGGCCAATAGGGAGATCAAAAATATTTTAGAAAAGACGGTGAATCCAAACAGGAATGATTGGTCAAATAGACTGACCGATGCCCTATGGGCTTACCGTACCGCCTACAAGACTGTTTTAGGCATGTCTCCCTACCAGATTATCTATGGAAAAGCTTTCCATTTGCCAGTTGAGATGGAACACAAGGCCTATTGGGCCATTAAGACTTTGAATTTCAATTTGAGGATGGCCGGAGAGCATAGGAAGCTAGAATTGAATGAATTGAAAGAGATGCGAAGAGACGCGTATGAGAGCTCTAAAATTTCAAAAGAGCGAGCTAAGATCTTTCATGAAAAATCCATTGTACGGAAGTCATTCGAGCCCGGCCAAAAAGTGCTCTTGTACAACTCTCGTCTCTCGATCTTCCAAGGCAAACTTTAATCCCGTTGGGATGACCCCTATCTTGTCAAGGTGGCCTACCCCAATGGAGTTGTGGAAGTCACAAACCCCGAGAATGACCAGACATTCAAGGTTAATGGCCAAAGACTTAATCCATTTTTCGGTTTTAAAGGACAAGGAGTGGAGGAAGACTTGAAGGATCCGGTGTATCCGGAATTCGTGGATGAGTAACTAGTATTTATGTTTTTTAGTGTACAGTCTTTTTATTTACTTATGTTTTTTTTATTCTTCATGCTACTTACTTTACTTGGTCGTATTTTTCTAGTTTCAGATATTGGTGTGTGGTCAAAGCTCAAGTGCAAGGTGTTCTCTAACCTTACTCATCTTTTTACTGTCCGTCATTGCATACCATATCTTTTGTTGCATTGAGGACAATGCATGAATCAAATTGGGGGGTGAGGTGCACCATTTGAATGTTACACCAATGTTTGTGGGGGCAGGTTACACCGATGTTCAATGTTTGTGGGAATTTTTGTGGATAATACCAATTTTTGTGTTGAAATACAGATTTTTGTTTACATTGGTGAAAATTATGTGAAAAATTTGAATTTTTTTGTGAAAAACATCTGAATGTTGATCTGTATTCCCTTATTAAGAGTGTTTGAGTTAGTTTTTTTTTTTTTTTGGATCCAGAATATTCCATGGATATTCGCGCCTGCCGACACTCAAATGGATCGGGTCAGGAAAAAAAAAACCCAACCCGACCCGCTAGGACGCCTTTATAAGGCCTCCAACCCTTTTTCCCCATCCACCGGTGTTGGGCCCCCCCCATCTTCTTCCTTTTTTTTTTCTTCTTTTATTCTTCTTCTTCTTCTTCGTTGTTCTCTGTTCTCTGTAAAAACAACCCACCCCCTGCAAATCCATGACCATATATCCCGAAGACCCAGTCATTTGTTTAATGATTTTCTTTATATGTTTGTATTTGTACATGGGTCTTCTTTTGCTATATGCACTTACGGGGAAGGGTTTCTAGCCTAGCCGAAACCCTTATTTCGAAGAATGATTATTAATTTGGGTATTTTCTTTGTAGGCTTTGGCAGATGAACAGATCTCTACTTCTCAAACCCTAACTCTATTTTGCGGTTACTGGTAAATTCGAAACATTTGGGATAATGTTCAGTTTAGGTTGGGGGGTGTTGTGATCTACAATTCTAGTTTGTTCCAGTTTCATATTTGCAATTCTATTTTTACAGTATTTTTGCTTATATTTCATGATCATATCGAATGCAGCTTCAATCGTCTTTGTGACTAGCAGACGTTAAAGAACCAGAAATGGTGTCTTTAGTTTAGCAAGCATGGATAGTAAACTTTTTTGGTTCAGTTTAGGCGTTTTACGAACTTTTCTATCTGATGTGCATGCTGTGATAATGATAAAGGCAAGAGTTGTGAGAAAAACCGAAATCCGAGAACAACAAGTGAAACCACTGTACGGTAGAAACACTTTTGCTAAGCGTCATCGGGCCAAAAGGCTTGGTGCCTGTAAATAGTGTGGTAGGATCTTTCACATGAAAAAATACAATCAGTGTTCTGAACCAATTTCGGGTCGTGCAACTGATCCATTAAACTGGATAGTGTATGGGCAGAGTAAGGATTTTCCTGACACGCCATCTTATACCAGTCCGGGACTTACACGTTATGTGCGACAAGAAGTTGGAAGGGCTACTAATAATGACATAGACACAAGCGATGACTCGGATTAGATTTTGACTAATAATGACAAAGTTGTGGAAAAACGTGTTTTAGGGATGAAGGTTAATGGTCCGAAAGTTTTTTGTAAAAAGTGTAAATATTTTTTTTAGATGTACAAAGTCTTTTTGTTGAAATAAAGATGTGGGCCGAGTAAGGAATGTCCTAAAATGCCAACCTGTAGTGTGGGTAGGGACTTATCCTGAGACGCCATAGTTTTCCAAGTTCAATGGTATTTTCTTTATGCTTAAATGTCAAATGTACATTGGTATTTGTTATTCTTAAAGTACAGAATGACCAGACTCGAAAATAGAATTGATATATAACCGAAATTCTTCAAAAACCTGACATAACCAGTGGAGATAACGAAAAATAGCATGATAAGTTTTCGAGCCTTGCGATGCTTTTGAGAGAAAATCAACATTTACTCAAGTAAGGTTTTTTTTTTTACTTTCTATCCTTGAATAATCTCATTATTATTATTTTGATTGATGCAAATAGAGCAGTCTATTAATGTATCCCACAAAGAATCTATTCATACGACACATACATGTGCACATGCTTGAGAAAGGATCTTAGGCCATCTTTGATTTAATTTTTGAGCCTTAGCCATTTCTTTTACAAAATTATATCCCTAGTTAGCCGTGATTGAGCCTTTAATGTGTAATTTCTATATGATAACCGAACTACAGGAAAATATATTTGACATACCTTTGCTATCTAATTTTCTTGCGCCCTCTTATAAATCAGTATGATACATAAAAGCAAGAGAAAAAGAAAAGAAGATGGTGGCTACTGTTCAAAGAAAGTCAGTAGAAACAACTGAAAAAAAAAAAAAAAAGTGAAAAATGAGAAAAAGAATGAAAGAAAGAAATACCATGTAGGTGAAGTTTCGAAAAGCTAGAAAGAGGTGTATTACATTACACAAAGAAATGATAGCTTTCGAATATCATTGACGTCGTTTCGTTAGCCACTGACCCTTGGCCACATTATAACCTATAAAAAGACCTAATTGATCTCAAGTCTGATGCATATGTAGGTCGTCAATCAAAAGTGTGGGATATGTTAAATAGTATTACTTTATTTGTATCAATATTCTTCCATGAGATTATGCCAAACCTGATTAGTCTGTTTCCTTGGTTTTCACTCCCGTAATTATTGAGCATGTAAATTTACAATTATCCTTCTTCTAATTACATGCTTTTGAGAGAAAAGTCACTATAATCGGAGATAATTTTTGCTGAGAGATTTCTAAGAGAGGATTGTGAAATTAAAGCTATCCATGGAAGGTTGAAAAGAAGAGTTTTTGTTATATAATAACTCTTGTCGCTAGAATGATTATTCTTACTACATAGGGAATTTCAAATACCAATATAACAAGTGTTTATTTTTGCATATAGTACGTACCTATGACAGAGAAGTGTTTGAAAAAAAAAATTTAACTAAGGGATGAGTTGTCTCAACGATCATGGTGCTAACTCATATACACATCTTTTTAACTGGAGTTTGTAGGTAGCTTCACTGGAAACCTTCACGAGACAAAACTCGTCCACTAGGGATCACCTAGGGGTTTAACGGCTTGTTGCATTTGCTAAATGCAATCGTGTTATTTACGAAAGTGATTTTATTTTGTTCTGTTGTTATTTATTACAAGGGACTAGTAATGTTTAGGTTGGGGGGGAGGGGGTGTGATTAACCCTAATTAATGCATAATTTAATTAAGTTAATAGGTTAATTGTGTTAGTAAAACAAAGTTAAACTAGTCAAAGTAAGTCAAATTAGGGTTAGTGTGTGAATTAGGAATAATGCATTAATTGTTGTTCTTTTCAGGGTTTTGTGCGTCAAAATTACTGGGGAGCCAATTATCAAAGCTACAAACTATAGGGTGTCAATTATAAAAGCTCAAAACAAAGGGGGATCAAAGTGTAATTCAAGCTCTTCTTGGGGCTTGTAAAGGGCATCTTTTGGGGCTTGTAAATGGCATCTTTTGGTTGCCTATAAATACCACCCATTGGGGCTTGTAAATGACATCTTTTTTGTTGTGGAAAACCCTCTAAAAGTAATTGCTTTCTTTTATTGTATTATTGCTTTATTTTAATTGCTTTCTTCTAATTTAAGTATTGTCTTCTTTTATTGTATTATTGCTATCTTTTAATTTATTGCTTTCTTTTACTTTCATTGTTTGAGCTTCCTTCTTCCCTTAGAGGAGTGAAACTCTTCAACTTTTCTAGTGCTTTACCAAAGCCGTGAAGGGTGGAACGTGATTCACTCATTCTTTGTCGAAGATCGGCTCCTTGTGTAATATGGTTTTACCTTGTAACTCCTCTACTTGGAGGGATGAACATCACTCACTTTTCTAGCTTTACCAAAGCCATAAAGAGTGAGTAGTTTCTCATTCACTCTTTAGTAAGAGGTGATGGGCATGTATAAATTATCCGGAAGTTTTATTGGTGCATTTCGTTTATGCTTAGCTCCAATCTTCATTTCTTCATAATGTCTTCTCATTGCATTGTTGTCTTTACTTTAAGTATGAGTAGCTAAGTCTTTAAGTTGTATAATCCAAGGGAGACCTCCTCTTGGGTATGCCATTTCAACTTATCTTCTTTCCTCCCCTCGGTGTACGATGGTTCGGTTTAACTGGGTTGAGTGAGGACATGGTGTGAATCTTTGATATCTCGTAGACTTGTCACGTGTTATGGTTGGATCCTCACTTCCATCTCGTCCCCCGCTTCCCACGAATCAATCGTTCATGTAAAACTCGTGTGAATTTGAACTTTTTCTGAAAAAATGGCAAAATAGTAATCTGTCACCGCTATGCGGATTTGAAATAAGTATTTCTCTAGACCTTGGATGAGGAAACGGACTTCGTCATTGGATTTGTATCGCGAAATCTAGTTACCCTGTCAAATTTCGTCGAATTTCGAGATAGTCAGATTTTTCACGTTTTTCGAGGCGACGGATGTCCGGTGACCCCCAAAAATGAATTTTTAATAAAATTTTAATATTTGGGAAATAATTTAAAGAAAGTTGAAATAAAAATATTTGAGCTTGAACCGGAGCGAAATTTAATCGTTTCGGGGCGAAAACGGACCCGGACAAGTAGGGGACCCGTGGCACGATCTGAGCCAAGTCTTTAAAATTATAAATAGGGCAAAATATCTAAATTTTGCAGAAAATTCTGCTGGTTGTGCTGGTTTTAACGTGTGGGAGAAAGAGGGAGAAAAAAGTGAGTTCTTCAAGCTTCCTACCTCGGATCTTCGAAGTTCCGTCGCTCGGATCAACTCGGACCAAGAGTTAAAGTCGATCACTGCGACGAGGGCTACGTCTACGTACCAAGAAAAGTGAATTGCACCGAAGATCCAAGAGGGGACTTTGGAGAAATCAAAGGTTCTTGGGCTTTGGTTGATGTTCTTGGAAGTTCTACTACTTCCTACACGCTACAAGAGGTAGGGTTCTTCCTACTTTGATTTTATTCCTACCTTTTGGGCTGATTTTTGGACTGTTTTGGTGGCCTATTTTGGGGCTGTTTTGTGGCGGTTTAGAGGCTGTTTTGGTGGCCATTAGATGGACTGTTTTTGGGGCCATTATACGAACTGTTTTGGGACTGTTTTTGGGGCTATTATACGGACTGTTGTACGGCTGTTTTGGGTTAAAATTGTGGACTGTTTTAGGGACTGTTTTGGGTTGAAATTGTGGGCTGTTTTATGGCTTGTTTTGGGGCTATTTTGTGGCTTGTTTCGGGGCCGTTAGATGGCTTGTTTAGGGCTATTATGTGGGCTGTTTTGTGGGCATATTATATGTTTACATTATGCCTTGAGGATTAAGGGTGTTATTGCTTGATTATGTAATGACATGCTTGGTTGTTGTTGTTGTTAGATAAAATGTTGATATATGTGTACTAATATGTTGACATTGGGATGAGTTTTTGGAGGTTATATGCATATGATATGATTGTCCATGATACATGATGAAATGTGTGATTTAAGTTGTCCATGTGACATTCAGTACATATGAGACATGACATTGACATGCAATGGTACATTACATTGCATATGCACGGGGACATCGCATTCCATGGGTGTGAGTGCATGGTTGAAAGCAAACACCACATTGGTGATTGATAAGTGGGCTCGGTACTGTTGGACCAAGGTTCAACAGAGTCGCACGGTCGCATGACATGAAAAACTTGTGTCGGGTATAGCAAGAACGGCTAGACACTCCCTCGGGTGAAAAACCCGGTTACTGGTTCATACACTCCGACGGTGAAAGTCCAAAAAGTGTAGATAGGCTTGCGGAGCCGGCGGTGTGATTCCAAAATCCGCTACCCATAAAGACACATGGTTTTGTTTATGAAATGATCATTCGAGGTGTAACATCCAACAAGTTTTGGTTTATAAACACATGACTTTTATTTCAAAGTGATCATTGGATGTAATTCATCAATGACGGATTTTATTACACATTGGCATTGCATTGTGTGGTGGGAGTTGGTGAAGACTCGGGTTATGATGCATGAGTGAGTTTCATCTCATTTCATAGCATGACATGTAGAATTCCAACCTAGAATTGCATATTCTTACTCGGAATGTTGATGTGAATATAAATTGTTGAATGTGAACATTGCATGTGCACTTAGGTGGGGAGTAGCCTCTGTAGGAATTACTCTACTGGGCGTGGCTCACCCTATACGGGAAAACATTTCAGGTGCGGGATATACGCTAGTGGACGGCTCTCATTTGGGGCCGCAAGGTTGAAGAAAGCCGACTTGTGGCTTTTATAACTCTTTTTGTAAAACTTTTGGAGCAAACTAGTTTTGACATGTAATTTTGTATAAGAGAGTTGTAATGGAACTCATATGTACTGTTTTTAATATAACCTTGCATGTTTTTATATGAGTATGGATAAATGGACCCGGTGTGGTCAATTTTTACTCATAAATGGACCTGGTGCGGTCATTGTGTTATATTGGGTCTCGGATGGGTCATGTTATTGTGTATTGTACAGGTTGGGTTTTGGGTAGAGCTCCCCGTAGAAAGGAGACTCTGTCCGATTTTGTTAAATTATGGACCCCGGTAAATGGGACACAACGGTGTGATATCGAGTTATACGATATTCACAGGTATTCCATGGGTTGATGGGTGATCAACGGACCCCCGGATTTTGGGGCGTCACAGCTTGGTATCAGAGCTTAAGTATACGATTACCTAGGGCTTGATGGGCATGGGTCTAGACCATTGCATTCATTGTGCATTTCATGTTATGTGCTCTAATATGCTATATGATTATGTGCTATGTGTTATGTTAATTATATACATGGTAAAATGTGTATGGAAATGGACACACTAGGGTTAGAGAACTTAACCTTGGGAGTGGGAAATGAAATGAACGAGATAGTTCGGAGTGTAGATGTCTATTAGTGGTTGGCACATGCGCTACTAGTTAGACAAGGAGAGAAATCTCAAAGTTTAAACTTGATCCCCATTTTTGGGATACTATGTAAGACTCTATTGCTATCTGACATATGTAGATGGCTAATCGAGGAAGAGGACGCCGAGGCGGTGGGCGGAACAACAACCAACCACCACCGGCCTTTGACCAACAAGCCTTCATAGAGGCTATTGGTACTGCGACTACTACCATTGCACAGGCGAGTGCTGCGGCTGCCACCATTGCACAAGCTAGTGCAACTGTGAGCCAAGGAGGGCCAAGTAGCCTCCAGAGGTTCAAGGCACACCATCCTCCAACCTTCATGGGAGGAGGGGATCCAATGGTAGCCGATCATTGGCTCCGACAAGTCGGCAAGATCTTGGAGGCTATGGAGATCACCTCCGATGCCACTAAGATAAAGCTAGCTGCATTCCAGCTAGAGGGAGAATCCCAAGTGTGGTGGGATTGGGTGAAAGCCTCAAGGAACTTGGAGGCAATGACATGGGAAGAGTTCCGTGAGCTCTTCATGGGCAAATACTTCCCGGCGTCTGCTCGGCATGCAAAAGCTCGGGAGTTCCTAGACCTGAAACAAGGGACGATGACGGTGCTCGAATACGTGGCTAAGTTCACTGAATTAGCCCGTTTTGCCGATGAGTATGTGGCCACAGACATGACCAAAGTGAGGAAATTTGAGGATGGCCTAAAATTGTCCATCTGGGGAAAAATTGTAGGCCTTCTCATGCAAGACTTGGACTTGATGGTCGAGACTGCTATGGCCATTGAGAGGGAGGTGGACGACGCGCGGAACATCCGGGAGGCGGGTGTTAAAGATAAGAGGGTGGAGAGCCAACCTTTTTCTTCTAGCTCGGGGAAGAAACATATGACTTCTACTCCGCAAGGGTTTCAGGGACAGGGCCGCGGCTATCAAGGCCAAGGCCAGGGTCAATCATCCCAAGGTAGGAGACACTTTAGGGCTCCTAGCCAGCCAGGGCAGAGAGCATGTTTCTATTGCCACCAGCTTGGACACATGAAACAGGATTGCCCTCAGAGGTAGAGATCCCAGAGTTATGGGACACCCCAGTCCCAGTCATCAGTGGGACGTTCACAGACTCAGTTTGTTCCTCCCTACCACACCATGGGTCAGGGGAGCCAGTACCAGTCCCAGGGTGCTGCACATGCCCCTACTACATCACAATCAGGCCAAATGGGCCAGGGTATGGGTCGAGGTCGAGGACAAGGCTTTCAAGCCGGGACTTCAGGGACCCAGGGGCTTGTCTACGCCATCAAACCTCAGACTGAGCCTACAGATCAGTCGATTATTCAGGGTACATTTCTACTCTCTCGCTTATGGGCAAGGGTGTTATTTGATTCTGGTGCATCTCATTCCTTTATTGCTGCATCATGTGTGAAAGATTTGGGCTTAGAGGTTGAAACCTTGGAAGAGCCACTGCATGTGAGTTCTCCCCTAGGAGCTAGGGTGAGCGTTGATCAGATATGTCGGGGTTGTGAGTTAGAGATCTCTGGGATTCTACTCACCGTGGACCTTAGGGTCATCGACATGTCGGAGTTTGATGTCATCCTTGGGATGGACTGGTTGACGGCACATCGAGTCGTCATTGATTGTGATCGTAAGAGGGTCACTGCCTACACACCAGACGGTATTTGTTTTATGTTTTAGGGGGATAAGCATGATGCTTTACCCCAAGCCGTGTACGACTCTAGATGGCACGGGTAGTTGATGGGTTGGTTAGCAAGCCTTACCCTGGAGGACGAGGCGAGACAGGGGTTGGGTCTACCTCGGGTGGTTTGTGAGTATGAGGATATTTTTCCAGATGAACTACCGGGATTACCTCCACATAGGGATGTAGACTTTACCATTGAGTTGCATCCCGGTACATCACCCATTTATATGACTCCACATAGGATGACACCTGCTGAGTTGCAAGAACTCAAGGTCCAATTACAGGAATTGTTGGACAAGGGTTTTATTAGACCGAGCACTTCACCCTGGGGCGCTCCGGTGTTGTTTGCCAAGAAGAAGGACAAGACCCTTCGGCTATGCATAGACTATCGGCAGTTGAATAGGGTTACTATCAAGAATAGATACCCTTTGCCGCGGATTGATGATTTGTTTGATCAATTGAGAGGGGCGCGGGTCTGCTCCAAGATAGATCTCCGCACCGGTTACCATCAGTTGAGGGTTAGGGAGGCGGATATCCCTAAGACGGCGTTTAGGATGTGATATGGACATTTCGAGTTCACAGTGATTCCATTTGGATTGACGAATGCCCCGACGGCATTCATGGATCTCATGCACAGGGTGTTCCAACCCTACCTAGATCAGTTCGTCGTGGTCTTTGTTGACGACATTTTGATCTACTCCAAGTCTGAGGAGGAGCATGAGGGTCACTTGAGGATTGTTCTCCAGACCTTGAGGGACCATCAGTTGTACGCCAAGTTCAGCAAGTGTGAATTTTGGCTGATTGAGGTGAAATTCTTGGGGCATGTGGTGTCGGCTTCGGGTGTATCCGTGGACCCGGAGAAGGTTGAGGTAATCATGAATTGGGAGAGACCGAAGTTAGTCTTCGAGATACGCAGTTTCTTGGGATTGGCAGGGTATTACAGGAGGTTTATTGAGGACTTCTCTCCGATTAGCTGCACCTATGACAAAGTTGACCCGGAAAGAGGTCAAGTTTGAGTGGAATGACTCGTGTGAGAAGGCATTCCAGGAGTTGAAGAGGAGGCTTACTTCAGCTCCTATCTTGATAGTCCTAGAAAGGGAACAGAGTTACACGGTGTTTTGTGATGCCTCGAAGGACGGATTTGGTTGCGTTTTGATGCAGTCCGGGAGAGTGGTGGCTTATGGTTCTCGGCAGTTAAAGAACCACGAGCAGAACTATCCCACACATGATATGGAGTTGGCGGCCATTGTCTTTGCCTTAAAGACTTGGCGCCACTATCTATACGGTGAGTAGTTCGAGGTGTTTTCGGACCACAAAAGTCTGAAGTACATCTTTACACAGCGGGACCTCAACATGAGGCAACACAGGTGGATGGAATTTCTGGAGGACTATGACTTCACTTTGTATTACCATCCCGGTAAGGCAAATGTGGTGGCTGACGCACTCAGCCGGAAGTTACGGGGAGTCTTGGCTAGGGGTGCAACTTGGGTTGGGCAACCCGATTTCAACCCGAGCCCAACCCAAAAAAATTAGGGCTTGGGCTAGGGTTTTTAATACTTGGGTTGGGCTTGGGTCAAAAAATCTCAACCCGAATTCAATTTGGGCCGGGCTCGGGTTGAGGCATCGACAACCCGATTTCAACCCGAACCCGACAAATTAAAAAATAATTTTATATATATAAAGCATTAGCACTTTTTTTCATTTTTACTTCATCGTCCTCTGTTTCTTGTTGCTTGCTATTCTGTTATGCGTGATTAGTGGTGATAGTGTGATGTTTTAAGTTTAATGTTTTTATGGGTCTAATTTCTATGTTTTCTGGGATCGTGCTTTGAGATCACTAGTTTTTTGGTGTGAAAGCAGATGATCAATAATCGTGCACTGTTATGAATGAAATATATGAATTGTTTTATGAATTTGTAATTATTCCCCCCTTTCTCTGTCTCTCTCTCAGTGAACCCGAATTCAACCCGAGCCCGCTCGAATTAAACTTGGGCAGTGCTCGGATTGAGTTACTCAACCCGAGGTAGGGTTAGGGTTAGGGTTAGGGTTAGGGTTGAAGATTATATACCTAGGGTTGGGCTAGGGTTGACTATCTAACCCGCCCGAGTTGCACCCCTAGTCTTGGCTAGTGTGGCTTCCTGGGAGTGGCAGATGCTCGAGACTGTAGGACAGTTCGGGCTACACTACAGAGGTCAGGCTCAGGGTACTTTGGAAAGTTTGGTGGCTACGCTTTCCCTACTGAACAGAGTGATTGAGTTCCAGGGGCAAGACCCAGAGATATTGTCCATTAAGGACCAAGTACAGGCTGGTACAGGTGATGAGGGCTGGGCCATTCACTCGGATGGTAGTCTTCGGTACAGGGGACGAGTTGTGGTTTGCCAGTCTGATGATCTGAGAGAAGATATCCTTAGGGAGTTTCATTGCTCCCGTTTTGCTATTCATCCAGGTGGCACGAAGATGTACCATGATTTTCGTCGCCAGTATTACTAGAGTGGGATGAAGAGACAGGTGGGAGACTTTGTTAGTAGATGTCTCACATGTCAGCAGGTCAAGACAGAGCATCAGAGACCAGCAGGTTTGCTCCAGCCTTTAGAGGTGGCTGAGTGGAAGTGGGAGCATGTCACGATGGATTTTGTGACCCACTTGCCACGGACATCGCGAGGTCATGACGCGGTATGGGTGATAGTGGACCGGCTTACGAAGTCGGCACACTTTTTGGCGGTGCGGATGACCTTCACCCTAGAGGAATTCTACAGGTTGTATATACGGGAGATTGTCCGGTTGCATGGGGTGCCCGTATCTATAGTATCGGATCGGGATCCCAGGTTTACGGCTCATTTTTGGGAGAGTTTCCAGCGAGCCATGGGGACACAGTTGATGATGAGCACTGCTTTTCATCCCCAGACGGACGGTCAGTCGGAGAGGACCATCCAGACTTTAGAGGACATGCTACGACCATGCGTCCTAGCTCTCAAGGGTGGCTGGGAAGAGCACTTGCCCTTAGTGGAGTTCGCTTACAACAACGGTTACCAGACAAGCATACAGATGGCACCCTATGAGACACTATATGGAAAGCCTTGTCGATCTCTGGTTTGTTGGACGGAGGTAGGAGAGAGACCCTCTACGGGTCCGAATTTGGTTAGGGACACCTCTGAGAAGGTGGATTTGATACGGAAGCGTCTTCTCACGGCTCAGAGCTGGCAGAAGAGCTACGCAGACAGACGGCGACGACCTCTAGAGTTTGAGGTGGGAGATCATGTCTTCTTGAAGGTGATGCCTAAGAGAGGAGTGGTCAGGTTCGGCAAGCGGGGAAAGCTGTCGCCGAGGTATATCGGGCCCTTCGAGGTACTCGAGAGGGTAGGTACAGTTGCTTACCGGGTGGCGTTACCGCCAAATCTATCGGGTGTTCACGCCGTATTCCATGTTTCCATGCTCCGGAAATACTCCCCAGATCAGACTCATGTGGTGGATTAGGGCGAGCTTGTTGTTGATGCGGATGGGACCTTCGAGGAGGGACCGGTGCGTATCATGGATAGTCGGGATCAGGTTTTGCGAGGCAAGACCGTGAGGCTAGTAAAGGTGTTGTGGCAGCACCGAGGAGTGGAGGAGGCGACGTGGGAGCGTGATGACACTATACGTACCAATTATCCTTTCTTATTCGAGGATTGATGTACATTCTTATAGTCATTTAGTATTGAATGACTGTTGCATATGCATGTGAGTTTATGTATATGTGACTTTCGGGGACGAAATTCTTTTAAGGGGGGAAGAATGTAAAACCCGGGTGAATTTGAACTTTTTCTGAAAAAAGGGCAAAATAGTAATTTGCCACCACTATGCGTATTTGAAATAAGTATTTCTCTAGACCTTGGATGAAGAAACGGATTTCTCCATTGGATTCGTATCGCGAAATCTAGTTACCCTGTCAAATTTCGCCGAATTTCGAGATAATCGGATTTTTCACGTTTTTCGAGGCGACTGGTGTCCGGTGATCCCCAAAAACGAATTTTTAATAAAATTTTAATATTTGGGAAATAATTTAAAGAAATTTGAAATAAAAATATTTGAGCTTTAACCGGAGCGAAAATTAATCGTTTCGGGGCGAAAACGGACCCGAACAAGTAAGGGACACGTGGCGCGATCTGAGCCAAGTCTTTAAAATTATAAATAGGGCAAAATATCTAAATTTTGCAGAAAATTCTGCTCATTGTGCTGGTTTTAACGTGTGGGAGAAAGAGGGAGAGAAAAGTGAGTTCTTCAAGCTTCCTACCTCGGATCTTCGAAGTTCTGTCGCTCGGATCAACTCGGACCAAGAGTTAAAGTCGATCACCGCGACGAGGGCTACGTCTACGTACCAAGAAAAGTGAATTTCACCGAAGATCCAAGAGGAGACTTTGGAGAAATCAAAGGTTCTTGGGCTTTGGTTGATGTTCTTGGAAGTTCTACTACTTCCTATACGCTACAAGAGGTAGGGTTCTTCCTACTTTGGTTTTATTCCTACCTTTTGGGCTGATTTTTGGGACTGTTTTGTGGCGGTTTAGGGGCTGTTTTGGTGGCCATTATATGGACTGTTTTTGGGGCCATTATACGGGCTGAAATTGCGGCTGTTTTGGGTTAAAATTGTGGACTATTATAGGGACTGTTTTGGGTTGAAATTGTGGGCTGTTTTATGGCTTGTTTTGGGGCTTTTTTGTGGCTTATTTCGGGGCCGTTATATGGCTTGTTTAGGGGCTATTATGTGGGCTGTTTTGTGGGCATATTATATGTTTACATTATGCCTTGAGGATTAAGGGTGTTATTGCTTGATTATGTAATGACATGCTTGGTTGTTGTTGTTAGATAAAATGTTGATATATGTGTACTAATATGTTGACATTGGGATGAGTTTTTGGAGGTTATATGCATATGATATGATTGTCCATGATACATGATGAAATGTGTGATTTAAGTTGTCCATGTGACATTCAGTACATATGAGACATGACATTGACATGCAATGGTACATTACATTGCATATGCACGGGGGCATCGCATTCCATGGGTGTGAGTGCATGGTTGAAAGCAAACACCACATTGGTGATTGATAAGTGGGCTCGGTACTGTTGGACCAAGGTTCAACAGAGTTGCACGGTCGCATGACATGGAAAACTTGTGTCAGGTATAGCAAGAAGGGCTAGACACTCCCTTGGGTGAAAAACTCGGTTACTGGTTCATACACTCCGACGGTGAAAGTCCAAAAAGTGTAGATAGGCTTGCGGAGCCAGCGATGTGATTCCAAAATTCGCTACCCATAAAGACACATGGTTTTGTTTATGAAATGATCATTCGAGGTGTAACATCCAACAAGTTTTGGTTTATAAACACATGACTTTTATTTCAAAATGATCATTGGATGTAATTCATCAATGACGGATTTTATTACACATTAGCATTGCATTGTGTGGTGGGAGTTGGTGAAGACTCGGGTTATGATGCATGAGTGAGTTTCATCTCATTTCGTAGCATGACATGTAGAATTCCAACCTAGAATTGCATATTCTTACTCGGAATGTTGATGTGAATATAAATTGTTGAATGTGAACATTGCATGTGCACTTAGGTGGGAAGTAGCCTCTGTAGGAATTACTCTACTGGGCGTGGCTCACCCTATACGGGAAAACATTTCAGGTGCGGGATATACGCCGGTGGACGGCTCTCATTTGGGGCCGCAAGGGTGAAGAAAGCCGACTTGTGGCTTTTATAACTCATTTTGTAAAAATTTTGGAGCAAACTAGTTTTGGCATGTAATTTTATATAAGAGAGTTGTAATGGAACTCATATGTACTGTTTTTAATATAACCTTGCATGTTTTTATATGAGTACAGATAAATGGACCCGGTGTGGTCAATTTTTACTCATAAATGGACCTGGTGCGGTCATTGTGTTATATTGGGTCTCGGATGGGTCATGTTATTGTGTATTGTACATGTTGGGTTTTGGGTAGAGCTCCCCGTACAAAGGAGACTCTGTCCGATTTTGTTAAATTATGGACCCCGGTAAATGGGACACAACGGTGTGATATCGAGTTATACGATATCCACAGGTATTCCGCGGGTTGATGGGTGATCAACGGACCCCCGGATTTTGGGGCGTCACAGTTCATCTATGCACCATTTGAGGAAGGGTTCGAGTCGACTTGGCATTCCCATTGGAGTGAACCCTTCGGATTAGCCAACACTTGTTTCCCATTTCAATTTCATCACAACACAAATCACAAACCAACTTCAAACAAAAGATTTTACACTTTTCTTTCACCAAAAGTACCTTCTACATGATTCACCTCCTTCCCTGAGGAGAAGACTTTGGAATACATTTCCAAGTAAAACACGCACACAAATCTTCTTGCGCTTGAGAAACATTTTTGTTGTCACACACACACATTTCATTCATTCCACCATTCCGTTGCCCTTTCTTTTGACATCATTCCAAGGGAGAGTGACACTCCCCTCCACACATAGACTATACACATTGAGGGGTGATGTTCGGAGGTTAGGATATACTACAACGGAAACAAACAAGCACTTAACCCGCCTCACTTATCTCTTTTCTTCCATTAGTCCATTTGAGCAACAAAAGTCTCCCATTGGTCAACTTGGGTGTCTTCCGCCTTACCTCCTCCTTCTAGTGCCTATAAATAGCCTACTTCAGCCATTTTTCAAGGAGATTCAGGAGAGTTCAGTCTAGTGCATGAAAGGAGTGAAGAGGAGGGAAGAACGAGAGAAAGAAAGGCTTCAGAAAGTGTTTCAGTAAAAAAACGAGCGAAGCCCTACCCTAATCACTTCTTAGCCAGAATTTTATTTAATTGTACATTTCTATTTATCCTTTCTACTTGGAGGGTTGAACCTCTCCCACTTTTTTGCCCTAGCTGGTAACAAGAATGACAGTCTTTCAACTATTCATTGGGAAAGGACTTTGTTGTATTTTGTTTTCGATTGTAATGGGATTGTCTCACTCCTGTTGCCCGTCTATAGCAATGAGGCGTGAGTAGTTCGCTTATACTCTTCAGTAAAGGGTGAATGCATGTGTAATACTGTTTAAGTTATGGAAATGCCGATATTTTATTTATGTGTTAATGTTTATACCACCCTTAATTGATGGATGGTTATTATTATAATATGCTCATGGTTATGAACATCGAGCAAATTCTAATGCTATATACCATTCTATATATAATTATTACGTACATCATGCATGATACGGTGATGCACGTTGTTGGGCTTTATGTAATAGTTTGGTGATTAGTTATAGATGGGTTAAATCTTGTCATAGTCAATGCTTTTGATTTAATGCAGAAACCAGAACTCCGTCTTCATTGAATCATCAACCTGCCAATCGAATAGCTAGAATAAACCTTTTGAATGGTTTACTAGGGTTATTTGGTTGTTGCATGGTACACAGACCTTCTGGCTAACCTAACCAGTTGCTGTGATATGGTTCAGTAATACATCAAACCTACTGGTTAGCTTTCTAGTAAAATGAGAGTTAATTGTTGTAAGGTGGCATTTTCATAAATGAGCAAGTATAACGCATGTTGGATCCCCGAACGTAAGAGTACTTTTTTATCATTGTTATTTAAAGTTTAGTTAAGTGTTTATTTGACAATTCAAAGCTCACATTACAAGTTATTCTATTACACACTACACACACAACAATCTTACCTTTTCTGCTTTGAGTACCAACAGTTAGCACCTTGTGGATTCGACCTCAGACTTAAACTGAGAAATACTGTAATTTGACCACTTATACTTGGGTGTATGATTTAAATCAGGTCAGATCAACCTTATTAGCACCGTTGACAGGGAGTTACGATGATTTCAAAATGAACAGGGAAGTTGTCTAGTTTGTATTATATGTGTATATATTGTTTGTTTTATTTTAATTGTTTATGTCTGTTAAGTCATCAGTAGGGTCTGTAAATCAGTCTAGTCCTTCATCTTCGTCATCTTCATCATCAAAAGCATCATTAGACTCTTTTGAGTTAAGCATGCCTAATAATAATCAAAAAGAACAAGAGATAGTTTAGAATGTCAGACTTTTAAGAGAATACTTGCATCTCACATGCACTAGTGTCCCTTCGTGTTTTGCTTTTCCCACTAATACTCCAAATTTTAACATCAAACCAGGACAATACAACTTTTACCGCAATTTTATGGTCTTGAGTCTGAAAACCCTTATTTGCATATGAAGGAATTTGAGGAGGTATGTGGTGCATTACAAGATAATTCTGAAATGGACCGGTTGAAACTTTTTCCTTTCTCCTTGAAGGATAAAACTAAATAGTGACTAAATTCTCTAAAAGCTCAATCCATTCCAAGTTAGCAAGTTTTGCAAACCGAATTTTTCAAAAAGTTTTTTTCCTGTGCACCACACTAATGCATTGAGACATCAAATCATGAATTTTTCTGTGAAAAAAGGAGAAATTTTTTATCAATGTTGGGAAAGATTTAAGGATCTTCTCCAAGCTTGTCCACATCATCCATTTGAAAGTTGGACCTTAGTTGGTTTCTTTTATGATGCCATCCCATCCACAATGCGTCAGTTTGTTGAAATGATGGCCCAAGGAGAATTCATGGGTAAGAGTCCCGATGAGGCATTCGAGTTTTTTGATACCATTTATGAGAGTTCCCAAATGTGGGACTCGGCCTCACCACATATTGTCGAACCCAAGCCATCTTCATCCCAAGTAGGGAAATACGTGTTAAAAGAGGATGATGACCTAAGGGCCAGAGTGGCTACTTTGTCCCGAAAGCTTGATGCTCTAAAGATGAAAAAAGTAAAGAAAGTTTTTGTTGTGTCACCCACTAATCAGTTATGTGGAATATGTGCTTTGTCAGGACATCCCACAAGGGAGTGTACCACCATTCCAACATTCAAGGAGGTCTTGATGGAACAAACAATGCCATTTCAAATTTTAACAAGCCTTATTCCAATCCCTATTCCAAAACCTATAACCTAGGGTGGGGAATCACTCAAATTTCAGTTGGAAAAACATACAACCTGTGAGTCAGCCACCAGGTCCACCTTCACCACAACCCTAGACTTAGCAGCCATATCAGCCTTATCAACCTCCACATAAGAGGAGTTTAGAGGATACCATGAATCATTTCATTCAAAGTCAAATGAGTTTCAATACATAGACTACCCATGCATTCAATGATTTCAAAGCTCATACTTCACAAAATATTTAGGATATTATGAGTCATCTAGCCAAATTGACCCAGTCTTTGAGCACAACAAAGAAAGGAAAATTCTCATCTCAACCTAAACCTCCACAAGGTCAAAACCAGGCTAATGTCGTGTCTTCTGAACCTTCTCCGAGTCAAGTACAAGTGATTAAGGCCTAATAATCACATTTATTATTAAGAAAGATTGATTATTTAATTATAAAAGTGTGATAAAAATAAAAGTTTATCCAAGTTCGGGTGCTATGCTATCAAATGTTGATTTGTGTTAATTTGCAGGACAAAAGCATAATTTTGGAGATAAATTATGGGAAGATGAAGCACAACTCAAGGGAAAACACACTGGAACACGTGTCCGGACGGAAGAAGAAATCGCGTCCGAACGCGAGTGGCAAAAAGGCGATCAGTAGAGGAATAAAGTCACTGGAAGTTGCGTCCGGACGGAAGAATGAATACGAGTCCGGACGCGTGTTAAGGATCTGCTGATGCCAGACTTAGAATTCTGACGAAAATCAATCTTTTTCCTAGGAGGTTATAAATAAAAATTGAAGACTTTGTAAAGTGGATCTTTTTGCTCACGAATTCTTGAGTGTATTTTGCAATTCTTTTATCATGTCCGGCTAGAAGGTTAAGCTAGGGCTAGGGAAAATCTCTCAATGAAGTACGGTATTATCATTGACTTTGCACTTAATGATTTATGATATTGTGTTAATCTAATTTCTGATCTTTTATCAAAGTTTTTATTCTGTAAAAACTCCTAAGTTGTTGTGCCACGTACATCGATTGCTTGAGTTTCCCTGTGAATAAATAACTGGTTATTCCACGCTTGAAGTGTTAGCATTGTTTCATAAAATGATATGATTGATTTATCATTCAGGTTTCTGAATAATCCTTTGATCATAACTTTTGGTTTCATCACTTGATTTGTTATTTGGATTAACCGACATTTAATTCCTGTTTCAAATTAAGCCTCAAGTCTTTAATTATTACCATATGAAATTGAGAGGGAGTACCTGATGCTCTAGTATTTTTATTACTGTTTTAATTATTAAAGTCAATTGTTTTCAATCAACAACTCTTCAAACAAACTTTTTCCTTTTAATTTATTAGTATTTGTGTGATTGTTTTCTTGTTACAATTCCTTGCGGGTTCGACCTCGGACTTCCGAGAATATATTACTCTGCTCAACCTACGCTTGGGTTTACAATTCTAAAGTTGAAGCAAGTTTTTGGCGCCGTTGCCGGGGAATTGAAAAACAAGGAGCCATCACATTTTTTGAGGTTTTCGGTATTTGCGATTCGTCGGAGAACCAGAAACTTCGTTCCAATTTCTTTTATTCTTATTTTCTGGCAATTTATTTACTTTTCGTTATTTACTTAGATTTCTATTTTATTTAGTTTGTTTAGTTGTTTTATGAGCTCTTGGCATCGTGATTTGAGTGGACGTTTAATAAGAGAAGATTTAGATACTCTGTTTGGAAATCTATTTGGTTCATCTGATTTAAATTATTATTTGCACACAATGGCTGCTAATCCTAACAATAATAGGCGGAATGAACTTCCCGAACATGAGGACCATATTGATAGAGTAAGCAATCATGATGAGAACGATGTGGGTAATTTGAATGCTAATCAGGGTAGGACTTTGCGTGAATATCTACAACCTGTACTACTCACTGAACCTTCATGCATTATTTTTCCATTGAATGCCATTAATTTTGTTTTCAAACCTGGCATGATTCAATTACTCCCAAAGTTCCTTGGTATAGGTGAAGAAAACCCATATTTGCACATCAGAGAATTTGGGGATGTATGTGCTACGTTCCATGACCAGAATGTTGCAATGGATATAGTCAGGATGAAGCTATTTCCTTTTTCATTAAAGGAAAAAGCTAAAACTTGGTTATATTCATTAAGATCTAGGTCTATAGGTACATGGCAAGAGACGCAGAAACAGTTTTTAAAGAAATTTTTTCTCACACACCGCACAAACTCTTTAAAAAGACAAATAATGAATTTTTCTCAAAAGGAGTCTGAAAATTTTTATCAAAGTTGGGAAAGATTTAAAGACCTTCTTGTATCTTGTCCACATCATGGTTATGAAAGCTGGCGCGTGATAAGTTTCTTTTATGAGGGTTTAGGCCCACAACTGCGTCAATTTATTGAGATGATGTGTAATGGTGATTTTATGAATAAGGAACCAGATGATGCTTTTGACTATTTAGATCAATTAGCAGAGAGTGCACAATCTTGGGACACTACATCTCAGGAACCACCTAAAGGTAAAACTGCACAATCATCATCATCTAGTGGGGGTAAGTACCAGTTGAGGGATGAAGATGACATTGGGGCTAGGATTGCCACCTTAGCTAGGAGGGTAGAAGCCATGGAATACAAAAGGGTTAATGAGGTTGACACAATACCTGTTGAGGAAGTTTGTAGCTTTTGTGACATCCCCGGACACCCAGTTAAACAATGTCCAACATTGCCTGTTTTAAAAGAAGTTTTGCATGATCAAGCAAATGCTGCAAACAATTTTTCAAAACCTTACAATAATCCTTATTCAAATACATACAATCCGGGGTGGAAGAATCATCCAAATTTTAGTTGGAGGAATGAAAATCAGACATCACAACCACCTCAACAAAATTCCTCCACTGTTGCACCTTATGTCCCACCCCCTAAGAGAAGTATGGATGAAGCATTGACACAGTTCATGCAGAGTCAGACAAATTATAATAGACAAACTACTCAGGCCATTGATGATCTCAGAAGTACAGTCAATCAAACCACACAGGCTTTAAATGATATTAGGAGTGCAATCACTAAACTGACTATTGACCCTTATCATCAGGAGAAAGGTAAGTTCCTAGCACAATCACAACCAAATCCACAGGGTCAATTTTTTGTGAATGACACTAGCACTCCTACTACTGAGCATGAACAGGTAAAGTCTATCACCACACTCCGTAGTGGGAAAGAAATTGATAAAACCATTCTTTCTAAAACCCAAATATTTGAGAAAATTTCAAAACCTACGGAGAGTGATGATAAACTTAACCTTTCTGAAGTTAGTGAGCCTGAGAAGTATGTCCCTCCTGCACCATTCCCACAGAGATTGCTTACTTCTACTAAGCCTCATATGCACAATGATATGTTAGAGATCTTTAAGCAGGTAAAAATCAATATTCCCTTGTTGGATGCCATTAAACAAATACCTTCTTATGCAAAGTTTTTGAAAGAATTATGCACTGTCAAAAGGAAATTGAATGTGCAAAAGAAGGCATTTTTGACTGAGCAGGTATCCTCCATTATACAGCATAACACTCCACCAAAGTATAAAGACCCAGGTTGTCCTACTATTTCTTGTGTCATAGGCAACCACAAAATTGAACAGGCTTTACTGGATCTTGGAGCTAGTGTGAACTTGCTCCCTTATTCAGTATATGAACAATTAGGGTTAGGTGAGTTAAAACCCACTTCGGTTACACTCCAATTAGCTGACAGATCAATAAAAATACCAAGGGGTATGGTGGAGGATGTCTTAGTACAGGTTGACAAATTTTATTTTTCCGTCGATTTCATAATTTTGGATACTCAACCTGTATTAAATGCTAATGCTCAAATTCCTGTTATTTTAGGCAGATCATTCCTAGCAACTTCAAATGCTTTAATTAATTGTAGGAATGGTGTGATGAAATTAACTTTTGGGAATATGACATTAGAGCTCAACATTTTTCATGTGTACAAACAACCAGGGAATGTTGATGAGGATGTGCATGAGGTTAACATGATTGAGTCTCTGGTTCCAAGCAGAGTATATGATTCTTCTCTATTTGATCCACTTGAAGCATGCTTGCTTGAACAATCTTCTATGATAGAGATAGATGAACATAATTCTGAAATTTCTGTTTCGACTGATTTGTTAAACTCTTTACAGGTACTTGAAATGAAAGAGTTGAGACAGAAATTTGAGGAGCTTCCACCAAGAATTGACCTGCCAATTCCATCCAGTGAGAAAGCGCCCAAGCTTGACCTCAAGCAGTTACCGGTTGAGTTAAAGTATGCATTTTTAGGAGATGATGCAACTTATCCGGTGATAATCTCTTCTCAATTAAATTCAGCACAGGAATGTATGTTATTACAACTTCTTAGAGAACATAAAAATGCAATTGGCTGGACTTTAGCAGATATAAAAGGAATTAGTCCATTGGTTTGCACTCACAAGATTTATTTGGAAGATAATGCTAAAACATCTAGGGAAATGCAACGCAGACTAAATCCACATATGAAAGAAGTTGTAAAGAAGGAAGTGCTGAAATTGTTAGACATAGGAATTATTTACCCTATTGCAGACAGCAAATGGGTAAGCCCCACACAGGTAGTTCCTAAGAAATCTGGAGTTACTGTAGTTGCTAATGAAAATAATGAACTTGTGCCAACTAGGACAGTTACTGGTTGGAGAATGTGCATTGACTACAGAAAATTAAATTATGTAACTAGAAAATATCACTTCCCTTTGCCTTTCATGGATCAAATCTTAGAAAGGGTGGCTTCACATTTGTATTATTGTTTTTTAGATGGTTATTCAGGATATAACCAAATTGAAATTGCCCTAGAGGACCAAGAGAAAACCACATTTACTTGTCCTTTTGGCACCTTTGCTTATCGAATGATGCCCTTTGGACTCTGCAATGCACCGGCGAACTTTCAAAGGTGTATGCTTAGTATTTTCAGTGATATGGTTGAACGTTTTCTTGAAGTCTTTATGGATGATTTTACTATTTTTGGTGATTCCTATGATGACTGTTTATCTAACCTTGAGAAAGTGCTCATAAGATGTGAAGAAAAGAACCTTGTACTTAACTGGGAAAAATGCCACTTTATGGTTCGAAAGGGAATTGTTCTTGGTCACATTGTCTCATCTGAGGGAATCCAGGTAGATAGAGCTAAGATAGAATTAATTGCCAATTTACCTTCTCCCAAAACCCTCAAGGATGTTAGATCTTTTTTGGGTCATGCTGGTTTTTATAGGAGATTTATAAGAAATTTTAGTTCTATATCTAGACCACTTTGCAATCTCCTAGGGAAGGATATACCTTTTGAGTGGGATGAGTTATGCCAAGAGGCTTTTGATAAGCTAAAAGGCATGCTCGTCACTGCTCCAATTATGCAACCCCCGAATTGGAGTCTTCCTTTTGAAATTATGTGTGATGCCAGTGACTATGCCGTAGGGGCAATTTTAGGACAAAGGAATGAGAAAAAGCCACATGTCATCTATTATGCCAGTCGAACTTTAAATAGTGCATAGATGAATTATTCTACCACAGAAAAGGAGTTACTGGCAGTAGTATTTGCACTAGACAAATTTAGGTCATATTTAGTAGGATCTCCCATTGTCATTTTCACAGACCATGCAGCTCTTAAATATCTACTGACAAAGAAAGATGCCAAACCAAGATTGCTTAGGTGGATCCTCCTACTCCAAGAATTTGATATAACTATTAAAGATAAAAAAGGGGTAGAGAATGTAGTGGCTGACCATTTGTCTAGACTTGTGATTGATATACCCATTGAGACAATGAAAATCAAAGACACTTTTCCTGACGAACAGTTGTTGGCAGTTTCTTCGCTACCATGGTTTGCTGACATTGTAAATTTTCTTGTTACAAGTAATATGCCACTAGCTTGGACTACTGTGGATAAGAGGAAATTTCTAACTGAAGTAAAAAGCTTTTTCTGTGATGACCCATACCTTTTCAAGTATTGCTCAGATCAAATTATCCGGAGATGTGTGCCCGATGATGAGGTAAGTAGCATTCTATCTTGTTGTCATTCGGGAGCATGTGGGGGCCACTTTTCTATGAAAAAGACCGCTGCAAAGGTTTTGTAGTGCGGATTTTATTGGCCGACAATTTTTAAGGATGCATATAATTTTTGTAAGGTGTGTGAGCGATGTCAAAAACTGGAGGGATTAACCCGTAGAAATATGATGCCTCTAAATCCAATTTTGATAATATAAATTTTTGACTGTTGGGGCATAGATTTCATGGGACCTTTTCCCCCATCTTTTGGATATATGTACATTTTAGTGGGAGTAGACTATGTTTCTAAGTGGGTCGAAGCTATACCATGTCGGATAAATGATCATAAAGTTGTTTTGAAATTTCTAAAAGAAAATATTTTGTCCAGATTTGGTATACCTCGAGCCATTATCAGTGATGGGGGATTGCACTTTTGTAATAGACCTTTTGAGAATTTAATGAAAAAATATGGTGTAACACATAAGGTTGCAACCCCCTATCATCCACAGACAAGTGGTCAAGCGGAGTTAGCCAATAGGGAGATTTCATACATTTTGGAAAAAATGGTTAACCCTGATCGTAAAGATTGGTCATTACGATTACTCGATGCGCTATGGGCATATCGCACAGCATACAAAACCCCGATTGGCATGTCTCCGTATAGACTGGTATATGGAAAAGCTTGTCATTTACCTGTGGAACTAGAACATAAAGCATACTGGGCCATTAAGATGTTCAATTTTAGTTTTGACAAAGCCGGCACCGTACGAAAATTACAGCTAAATGAACTTGAGGAGATCCGGAATGAGGCATATGAGAATTCTAGAATTAGTAAAGAACGAATGAAAGTGTTTCATGATAAAAATATTGTGCGTAAAACCTTTACACCTGCACAAAAAGTTCTTCTTTATAATTCTAGACTTCACATCTTCAAAGGAAAGCTTCGAACTAGATGGAGTGGTCCGTACATTGTTAAGGAGGTATTCCCCTATGGAACAATTGAGATTGAGAATCCTAATAATGGGAACACCTTTAAAGTTAACGGACAACGACTGAAACCATTCTTGGAGGAAGGTATTGTTGAAGTGGATTCCATCGAATTGATGGATCCCCACTATGAATAATCTGTCTCTAACCATTTGCTGTATACTGTTGTATATTAGTGTATTTTGTTTTCTCTTTATTTTTCTACAGATGCATGAGCACATTTTACGTGCATCCGGTATGTTCTTCCTATCCCTTATTTGATCTTACTTTCCGTATTAGTACATTGAGGACAATGTAAATTTTTGAGTGGGGGGGTGGAGCATACTTTGATTAATGGATATGAATTTTTGTGTTTGTTGTGCACATGCAGCTGTGTTATTATTACAAAAAAATTTCTTAGCTTTGTGTACAATTTTATTTTTTTTAGCCTTAGAAATTTTTAGGAGTAGAATGGAACCACTTGGGAGAGAAAGAGCTGAAAAAAGTGAAAATTTTTCTAAGTATAGAGGAATCAACTCACTGGAAGGCGCGTCCGGACGCAAGAATATAGAACAAAACCTACTGGAACTTGCGTCCGGACGTAATCAAAGAGCCTGAACTCTCTGGAACACGCGTCCGGACGGAACATCAATATGCGTCCGGACGGGAAAACCAAGTGTTTCGAATTCCATAGGACGCGTCCGGACGGGACCTGATCATGCGTCCGGACGCGTGACTTTTAAGGCTAATTAAGGCGATAGTTGAGGCGCGTCCGGACGGGAGAACCCCATGCGTCCGGACGCGTTTAGAAAACTATAAATACAGGGAGTCCGGACGAATTTTTCTATCCTCTCTTCCCTTCTAACCCATAGAACATTCCTCCAGGCTCCACCATTTTAAAAAATATATATAAATACCCACCATGGGACCTCCACGAGCAACCATATCAAAGAGACCCCGGACGACTGCTCAAGAGTCTCAGGACGAGGATACCACATTCGACCCAATTCGTTTTGAAACCTTAGAAGCCCGAGTCAGATTTTTCAAATATTATGCCAACAAGCCTATTGTATGTGAGAGGAAGGTAGAGCATGAGGATTTCGCTCGACTGGGAGTCCGAGATATCATTACTTCACGGAGATGGGCTGGGTTCATGGGCAGGGAGTGGCGAGTTATCCCGATATTGACACGGGAGTTTTATAGTAATGCTGACGACTGTGGGAATGGAACATTCACCACCTACGTTCGAGGGAAGCATATCAGAGTGGATGCCACTACCATAGCTGGTTTGACTGGAATGCTTCAGGCCCGAGTCCCCAACCCCGACTACCCCACGAACTACTCTGGAGATATAGTGGGACAGCCACTTTTGGGAGATGAGAGTTTCGTGTGGCCAGAGAGTCTTCGGTTCCTACAGCAGGGAGACTTGACAAATAAATACAAGATTCTTAATCTGATATCAGTCTCCAATGTTTTTCCCCTGTTGAGAAACAATCACATTTATCTTGATCGAGGCCGACTTCTATACGCTATGGGCACTGGAAAATCCATTGACCTCCCTTCCCTGATTGTTGCGGAGATGAGGCGTGCTATCGTGGACCCGAAGAAACCATCCCTTCCCTTTGCTGGCTTGGCTACTGCACTATGTGAGTAGGCAGGAGTGGTGATTGACACCACTATGGAGCAGGCCAAGAGAGTAGTGGTACTAAACTCTGGCTCTCTTTTGATAAGTCAGAGTGTAGACAGACCAGTGCCAGGTGGGAGGGGGCTGGGTGGCGAGCAAGCAGCACCACCAGGGGTGGAACCGGTGGAGGAATGGGATCAGTTCTTCAATTTCGAGGAAGATCTTGAGTTGCCAGTGGATGAGGATACTGATCCCAGGACTGACAGACATATTTTATTTGAGCTGTTGAGAGGACAGAGAGAGATGAGGAAGGAGATGAGAGAGTTGAGGGCTCAGATGAGGGGGCTAGGGCAGAGTTCTCAGGATCAGGTAGGCCCCTCATCTTAGCATGTTTCTTCTAGGTCCCGGTGTTTGAAACTCTTTTATTTTATTTTCCAGTTATCTGTAGAAATTAAAGCCTATTTTGAGTAGTTTTTGTTAGGCTTGATTTCTTTTATCTTTTGAATATGCATTGTACCTGAATTCTCAATATTATATAAAATGCATATTTTGTTTGGTGTGCTATCAAATATCTAAATAACATTGTTATGAATAAGTTGATACCACAATATAGAAATAATTTTCTAAACTTTAAATTTGCAACTGTTAAGCACCACATAGAACTTTATTTTATATTTTTGTATCTCAGATCATGTTCTTATAAAAACTCACAATTTGTGCACTTTAGACTTTACCAAGTTGAAAATTTGGTAGGTATTTCACCTTGAGAACTTGAAACATATAGTGGAGATGCATAAAAACCCTAGTGAGTTTTGATCCAATCTTTCTTGGAGGGTTATTTACATTTACTCAATAAATAATATTTTTGTTCAGCTAATCTCTTTCAATAGTCTCATTATTTTTGTTTTGCTCAACACCAATATTGTGAATGTTTGCTAGACTTTAAATTATTTGCATGAGTTAGTGTGTTTTCAAGAACTCTTGAGATATGATTTTAGGCCATCTTTGATATTATTTGATCCTAAGCCTTATTCTTTGAATATTATTATCCCTAGAAGCCATGATTGAGCCTTTGAAGAAATTTTTTTATTTCTTATGCCCAACATATAATAACCAAGCTAATGAAAAAAAAAAATTATCCTTTACCCTTGGTTATCCCGAGATTGAGTTTTTTTTTATTGTTTATGTAATTTGGGAGATGTTGGTTGAGAAAAGATGAAAAAAAAAAAAAGAAGCTTTGCATACTTGTGATTATTTGCATTAGATGTCTTGCTGAAAAAAAAAAAAGAGAAAAAAAGTTGAAAAGAAAGACAATATGTCTAGCTATGAAAAAAAACAGATTGAAAAAAAAAAAAGGAGGAAAAAAAAAATATAGCAAGCATGAGTTTTGAAAAAAATATGAGCAAGTGTTGTAAATTGTGCTTCTAAAGGGTGAAGAATGAAAGGCTATGGAAAGAAGTTTGGTTGTGTAATGTACATGTTCTCTCGGGATAGTCTTTTGAATTCCTAAATATCCTTCGTTTCAAGACCCTTATCCCAAGGCCCCATTACAACCTTAAATAAAGACCTATCTGATCTCAAGAGTGTATTGGTGGATGCATGACTTGTGTGAATAAGGAAGAGAATGGTGATTATTTGTTTATTGTGTGTTGAGTTCCTTTCATGAGATTATGTCAAATCCTTTTCTTTTGGATTACAATTATTTTAATAGACATGTGAACATTATTTTGTTTTGACTTAAATATCTTCTTCTCACATGTGATATTTGAGGGAATAGTCACCATAATCTGAGAGAATCTTTTATGAGTGAATTATCTAGTGAGATTTAGCATTGAGACGAATAGTTGATAGTTGTAGAGGTGATTACCGGATAAATTACTGACTTGATATAGTTAATTCACACTACACACGAGTTTATATGAGAATATGATAAGTGTATACATTTATATAGCGCATAGTTCTATATTATGTTTTGCATGTGCTTATAAAAAAATTGCATCTTAGAATTTTTATATTGTGGTAGCAACTTGTGTTATAAAATTGTTATTCAGATATTTGATCACAAGGTGATGTTTGTGGGTATCATCTCTGGAAACCCTCACGAGACTATACTCGTCCACTAGGGGAAACCTAGGAGTTTAAGAAAGATTGATTATTTAATTATAAAAGTGTGATAAAAATAAAAGTTTATCCAAGTTCGGGTGCTATGCTATCAAATGTTGATTTGTGTTAATTTGCAGGACAAAAACATAATTTTGGAGATAAATTATGGGAAGATGAAGCACAGCTCAAGGGAAAACACACTGGAACACGTGTCCGAACAGAAGAAGAAATCGCTTCCGGACGCGAGTGGCTTAAAGGCGATCAGTAGAGGAATAAACTCACTGGAAGTTGCGTCCGGACGGAAGAATGAACACGCGTCCGGACGCGTGTTAAGGATCTGCTGATGCCAGACTTAGAATTCTGACGAAAATCAATCTCTTTCCTAGGAGGTTATAAATAAAAATTGAAGACTTTGTAAAGTGGATCTTTTTGCTCACGAATTCTTGAGTGTATTTTACAATTCTTTTATCATGTCCGGCTAGAAGGTTAAGCTAGGGCTAGGGAAAACCTCTCAGTGAAGTACGGTATTATCATTGACTTTGCACTTAATGATTTATGATATTGTGTTAATCTAATTTCTGATCTTTTAGCAAAGTTTTTATTCTGTAAAAACTCCTAAGTTGTTGTGCCACGTACATCGATTGCTTGAGTTTCCCTGCGAATAAATAACTGGTTATTCCACGCTTGAAGTGTTAGCATTGTTTCATAAAATGATATGATTGATTTATCATTCAGGTTTCTGAATAATCCTTTGATCATAACTTTTGGTTTCATCACTTGATTTGTTATTTGGATTAATCGACATTTAATTCCTGTTTCAAATTAAGCCTCAAGTCTTTAATTATTACCATATGAAATTGAGAGGGAGTACCTGATGCTCTAGTATTTTTATTACTGTTTTAATTATTAAAGTCAATTGTTTTCAATCAACAACTCTTCAAACAAACCTTTTCCTTTTAATTTATTAGTATTCGTGTGATTGTTTTCTTGTTACAATTCCTTGTGGGTTCAACCTCGGACTTCTGAGAATATATTACTCTGCTCAACCTACGCTTGGGTTTACAATTCGAAAGTTGAAGCAAGTTTTTGGCCTTAATGATTTCAATGATTTCAAAGCTCATACTTCACAAAATATTTAGGATATTATGAGTCATCTAGCCAAATTGACCCAGTCTTTGAGCACAACAAAGAAAAGAAAATTCTCATCTCAACCTAAACCTCCACAAGGTCAAAACCAGGCTAATGTCGTGTCTTCTGAACCTTCTCTGAGTGAAGTACAATCAATCACCACACTGAGAAGTGGAAAGGTGATTGACAAAACCATTAAAGCCAAAAACCATCGAACCCATAGCTGATTCAATCCCTGTTAAGGAACCAATTGAGCCTGAACCATTGATTGAAAAGGAAACAAAGTTGCTAAATGAAAAAGAAAAATCAAGTCATGTTCCTTTACCTTTTCCTCAAAGAGTCAAGAAACATCAACCATTGAACAATCATGCTAAAATCTTTGAATTTTTTAAGTAAAAATTAACATCCCCCTATTGGATGCAATCGAGCAGGTCCCATCGTATGCCAAGTTTTTAAAAAACCTTTGCACAGTAAAGAGAAGGATCAATGTACAGAAAAAAATATTTTTGACTGAACAGGCTAGTGCTGTCATTCAGCACAAGGCCCATCTAAAGTACAGAGATCCTGGGAGTCCTATAGTTTCATGCATAATCGGGAACTTCAGGATTGAACAAGCCTTGCTTGATCTTGGAGTTAGTGTTAATTTGCTTCCATATTCTGTCTATGAGCAGTTAGGATTGGATGAATTAAAACCTACTAATGTTAAATTGCAGTTGGCAGACCGTTCTATGAAAATTTGGAGGGGAGCTGTAGTGGATGTACTTGTTCAAGTTGATAAGTTTTATTTCCCAATGGATTTTATTGTCTTGGATACACAGTCAGTCATGCATATCATTACACAAATTCCTGTCATTTTAGGATGACCATTCCTAACTACATCAAATGCATTGATTAATTGTAGGAATGAAATTATGAAACTTTCATTTGGAAATATGACACTAGAATTGAATATGTTTGATATTACTAAGCAGCCCAGAGAGGAAGAAGAATTGCATGAAATAAATTGCATTGAGTCATTAACTCAAAATTTGTTTGAAAGTGCTTGTATAAAGAAAGAGTCACATGCATTATAATCTGTAAATAATGTTGAGTCTGTAGATATGTCAACTATTGAAACATGGATTCCACAATTTGAAGAGTTATTTCCTTCTGGAACTAAGTCTGTTGAGTCCAGTACTATTGCCCCAAAACCAGAGTTGAAACCTCTTCCGGCTGACTTGAAATATTTCTTCTTGGGAGAAGATGAAACTCGTCTAGTGATAATATATTCAAAATTGACAGAAGTCCAAGAAAAGCAATTGATAAAAGTTATAAAAAATCATCGAAGTGCTATCGGTTGGACAGTAGCAGATATAAAGTGTATAAGTCCTCTTTTCTGTACTCATTGTATATACTTGGAAGAAGGCTCTAAACCATCCCGACAGTCCCAAAGAAGTTTAAATCCACATTTGAAAGAAATAGTCCGGATTGAAGTACTTAAACTATTAGACGCTGATATTATGTGATGCCCCTAAAACTGGGGGGTCCTTTTTCAACCCGTTGACCACCCATCAACCCGCGAAAAATACCCGTGAATGCTGCATAATCCGACACCACGTCATAACATCCCCTTTACCGAGATCACAACAACTCAAGTTTGGGCAGAGTCTCCCTTGTACCGGGCATTCCCAAACGTACAACCTGTATACCATTCAACCACATGACCCATCCGAGGCTAAATATACCACAATTTATACTCCATTATTGTCCATTTACTTCATTTGAATAAAGGGACATAAAGCCCGAAAGCATGGCAAAGCATTCTTAAAAATTTAGATTTTAGGAAAACCTACTGGTAGAAGATGACCATGTTCTACCGGTAGGAAAACCCTCTGGAAAAATTCTACCGGTAGGTTTGTCATCGTTCTACCAGTAGGAAAACTCACTGGAAAATTCTTCCGCAAATCTTGAAGTTCTACCGGTAGAAGAACTCGTCGTTCTACCGGTAGGTTTTAACAGTTTTCCTACAATTCCTTCATTTTTCAATTCCAATCTATTCCAAACTTATACAACCTCATACCAAATTCATATAACATCAATTTTAAGCAAAATACAGTTCATATGAGTTCACTTTACAATCATTTACAATATCACATGTCCAAAACTAAATAACATAAAATTTTTTGTTTTTACAACACATGTTTCAAAAGCCATAACTCGGCTTTTTTTTTTCAACTATGAGGGCCCGATTGAGAGCCGTCCACTGACGCATATCCCGCACCTAAAATATTGTCCTCATAAAAGGTGATCCACGCTTAATAAAGTATCTCCTAAAGAGGCTACTCCCTAACCTAGATGCATATAAAATGTTCAAATGCAAATTCAAAAAACAACAATTAATCCATTCAAGAATGTGCAATTCATAATGGATTCTCTATGTCGTGCCATGTTATGAGATGAGCCTCACACATGCAACTCAACCCGAGCCTTTACCGGCTCCCATAACCCATGCAATGACATGAGTATAAAACCGGGCATTCCAAGCCTTGCCATTGTTGTTGCACATCCAATGGCCTTTTTAAAAATAAACAATGTGTCTTTTTTGGGTAGCAGGAATTTGGTGTCTTACTGCTGGTTTCGCACGCTGATACACTTTTTTGGACTTTCACCGGCGGAAGTGTATAAACCAGTAATCGGGTCTTGCACCCGAGGGAGTATCTAGCCCTTCTTCCTATACCCGACACAAGTTTTTCATACAACCGTGCGACTTTGTCGGACCTTGGTTCGACTGTACCGAACCCACTTATCAACTACCAAGAATGGTGTTTGATCTAACAACATGCACACACCCACACTCATGTTAATGCCCATGAATGTGATGTTTCCTGTGTTTATACAAATGTATATGTACAATTGCATTTTATATACTTATGCAACCAAGATTTCAAATTGCAATAACAACACCATGTTCAACATGTCATAAGCACAATATGAACAATTCCAATATCCAATCAACATTTCCCATGGTAAATTATACCCTAAGCATATAACCACCATCTATAGCTTCAATGTCAATATATCATTTGCATGTACAAACATTTCTCCAACATCAATTTCCAAGCATGTTATAACATATTCAATGTAATTAACACACTTAATCTACATAGGCATTTAATCAAACACCTTCAAGGCACCAAATCATGTAATCACATAAAATGCCCAAATTCATCACATAACTCAAGAAATCACATTAAGTAATTTCTACACACCCAATTCATGCTAGAATTGATTTTACCCATTTCTATATCCATTTTCCACATTTCAACAACAATAGGCAATTGCTAAACATGAGAATACATCTCTAACACCCTACCCATTTCATATTTCAAACCTAAGTTGGAAATAAACCTAGTTAGGATGAAAACCCTACCTATTGAAGCGTAAAACAATGGAAGGAAGCTCCAAGAACCCGAAATAAGCTCTAATCCAAGCTTTCCCCAAAATCCCGTCCTTGAAATTTCACCCAAATCCAACCTTCTTGATATGGTTTTGTAGCCCTCGATGAGGAGAACAACTTTTGTTCTTGGCTCATGTTGATTCGAGCAACGTGGAGGCGTAGATCGTAGAGAGAAGGTAGAGCTTCCCTTTCTTCTTTTGATTTTCTAAAAAATCTGATGGATATGGGGAGAAATATGATTTTCTACCTTTTAGGTGCTTGGTCCACATCGCGCCACACATTTCCCAGTCCCGGGTTCGATTTCGTTCCGGCACGATAAAATTTCGCCCCGGTTCAAGTTCAAAATATTTTTATATGAACTTCCTTTAAATTATTTTCCAACTTTTGAAATTTTATTTCATACCTCGTTTTTAGGTCACGCGACACTTGATCGTCTCGTAAAACGTAAAAAATCCGACTGTCTCATAATTCAACGAAAATTGACTGGGAAAATAGACTTCGCGAGACGAATCCAACAGAGGTTTGTTTCTTCATCCGAGTTCTAGAAAAATTTGGGTTTTCAACCTGTACCATAGTGGCAAATTACCGTTTTGCCATTTTTCATAAAAATTCAAATTTACTCAGGTTTTACATATTACACATCTTATATCTGATAGTAAATGGGTCATCCCTACACAGGTAGCACCTAAAAAGTCTGGAGTCACGGTAGTGAAAAACCAAGAAAATAAATTAGTCCCTATGCGTATAGTCATTGGTTGGCGTATGTGTATTGACTATCAAAAGTTGAATTATTTCACTAGAAAAGATCATTTTTTCCTACCTTTCCTGGACCAAGTTTTGGAAAAAATAGCTGGACATGCATATTATTGTTTATTGGATGAATATTCTTGCTATAATTAGATTAAAATAGCAATTGATGACCAAGAGAAAAATACATTTACATGTTCCTTTGGCACTTTTACTTATAATAGAATGACATTTTGATTTTGTAGTGCTCCAGTCACTTTTCAGCATTGTATGTTAAGCATTTTTAGTGATATGGTAGAACGGTTTTTGGAAGTCTTTATGGATGATTTTTCTGTATATGGTGATTCATTTGAGTTGTCATGCCCCGAATTTCCACAAACCCGGGGAGTGAGGGAAATTGGAAGAAGAAAAGTAAATGAAAAGTCATTAGGTTGGATGAATTGATTTTTCATTCATTTCCCATGTTTTTCCATTTTTTTCCAAAGTTTTTCAAGCCATTTTTCTTCCATTTTTAGCCTATTTCTTCAAGGTTTCTAAATCTCCCCTTTTGACATCCTTCCCACCTATTTAAAAGGTTATTTACACACTTAACAAGTCTTTTAATTTTTCATAAAATTTCGACATAACCTCATTTGTTTTCCAAGCCTTTTTCCCACCTAATATTCACAATATTTCATATGTATAAGTATATCACAACCCGCCCTCACTCGGTGGCCACAATCCATGTAAATTAAACATACATCCCTTGTCCTCAACATACACATCTAGTTGTCTCAATATACACATATGATACTCATTAAATAAAGATATCCTACACATCAATTTGGGTTTACACTCGTACACTTTAAAATGGCCCAAGACCTATAATACACCACTTTTTCAAACTGAAATACAAGTCATTTGGGCTTATGCCCATACATACAAAATATGCCCCAAGGGCCAAATATCCATTCAAGTTCCTTTCCTCTCATTCCTTTAAGACTTCCTCAAGTCTCAAGTACCGGGAGCCTCATCTGTAATATGATATCCCACGAATGGGTCAGCTCAACTGCTGGTATGAAAAAATACTAATGCTAGGAACAAATTTAAGGTGTGGCATGTGCAAGTGTACATTTTATAAGCTACAATCCCGTAATCCCTAAATGTTGTGCAATGTCAATATGCATGACACACACATGCAACTCTATGCCACTCATGTCTCGCTTCACGGTCCGCCCCCGTCAGCCCGCATGTACTGTCATTGGCCAAATTTTGAGTTTTTCACCACAGGATCTACACCCTCATAATGCATAGTACCAAGTGCTTAACCCACACTATGTTCCAAGGATTCATGTATGCCAAGATGCCATGATTTTTCTCAAAGTAAATTCTATGAAACATTTCATCAAACACGTGGCGTATAACTTAAAATATGCCTCATTCATAAAGTAAAGCATAACTTCAAATTCACAACACTTTATCTACATGAATGTGAAGCACCATTCAATAGATTAAACATATGATCAAGTTTCATGTTCATTATTTTCACAATTTCTCAAAGAAACTACAAATACACAAACTACCAACTCATGGAATAAATCATAACTCTCAAACCACAAGAGTTTCTTTACATGAACATAAGCTAGAATATAATAATTCAACACATATGCAATATACACCTTTATCATAGCAACAAATTGTTTTTCTCAAATCAAAGGAGTTGTGTTCGCTTTATAGCCGAACCGATCAGTGAGAATATAGCTCTTGTTGAGAGGAACAACTTCTTAGAAGGGAGTCTTGCAAGAAACTTGGCCTAGGAATGAGTTTTGGTGGCTTGAAGCTTGAAGAACCTAGGGTTTTTCTTCCTTTCTTCCTCCTTGAACGTGTACTGCCCTTCTTCAGACCAAAATGTGATATTTTTACACTAAAGAGGTTGTATTTATAGTGGAGGGCAAATGTGCAAAATGACCCTTTTGCCCTTGATGAATCTGGGACCCCGTTACACTACAACTCGTCCCGAAACGCCTCAATTCGACATTTTATTTTAACCAAAGTTCTTAAAATTATCTTAAATGAAAATTTTCAAAAAAAATATATTTTTGCTTGTGGCCGGGTTTGGCCGGGCCCACCTAGGCTGTCCGGGATGCCTTTTTTGTTCAATTTTTGAAACTATCTCTGTTTAGGTTCAAATTCGTACAGTAGGTTTATTTTAACATTATAAGCATGTTTCTCTTCTATGAAATACTCAAATTAAGCTCCTAAACATGACTTACGCTTAAATGATGCATATGTAGTGCCCTACCGGTAAATGATGCATGAATAGTGCCGTACCGGCAAAATTGAAAAATTTATCCTCATTTTTCAGACCTCTACATGAGTTATGTTCAGAAAATATTAAAAATGTCCTTACTCGATGTGAGGAAACAAATCTTGTTTTGAATTGAAAAAAGTGGCATTTCATCGTCACATAGTGCATTATTTTAGGACATGTAGTTTCTGCAGAGGGAATTGAATTTGACTAGTCAAAGATTGATTTAATAGCCAATCTCCCTCCACCTAAGACTGTAAAAGATGTTCAATCATTTCTAGGTCATGCATGATTCTATAGAAGATTCATTAAAGATTTTAGTTTGATTTCAAGACCTATGTGTAATCTTCTATGTCAGGATGTACCATTTAATTGGAATAATGCATGTCAATCAGCACTTGATAAACTCAAAAGCATGCTTATTTCTACACCAATTATGCAGTCTCTTGATTGGTCTTTACCTTTTGAATTAATGTGTGATGTTAGTGACATACAATAGGAGCTGTTTTAGGTTAGAGAAAAGATAAAAGACCCTATGTAATTTATTATGCAAGTAAAACTCTGAATGATGCACAGATGAATTATTCCACTACAAAAAAAGAATTTCTTGATGTAGTATTTGCTATAGATAAATTTTGATCATATTTAGTTGGATCATCAATCGTTATTTCTACTGTTGCTTCAAGAATTTGATCTTATCACCAAATACAAGAAAGAAATTGAAAATGTGGTAGCTGATCATCTCTCAAGATCGAATTATGATAGAAAGGAAGAGTCAATACCAATCAAATAAACTTTCTAGATGTGCAGTTATTTGTAGTAACAGAAGTATCATGGTATGCAGATATAACCAATTATTTAGCCATAGGTACTATTCCTTTTTCACTATACCTAGACCGACAAGAATAAATTTTTAAGAGATGTATGCAATTTCTTTTGGGAAGATCCCTATATGTTTATGTACTACAAAGATCAGATAATAAGACGTTGTGTACCCAATCATGAAATAGCCCAAGTCATTTCATTTTGCCATTTGAAGCTTGTGGAGGGCATTTTTCTTCAAAAAAAACCCTGCTAAAATTTTACAGTGTGGATTTTATTGGCCCACCCTTTTTAAATATGTACATGTCTTTTGTCTAAATTGTGACAGATGTCAAAGAATGGTGAATATTTTGAAAAGAAACATGATGCCTTTGAACTCTATTTTGATTATTGAAATTTTTGATTGTTGGGGCATCGATTTTATGAGACCATTTCCCCCATCTCTTGGACATCTATATATTTTGATTGTCGTTGATTATGTTTCAAAATGGGTGGAGGCTATTCCTTGTCGAAACAATATCACCACACAGTGATCAAGTTTTTAAAAGAAATTTTTTTGTCTAGATTTAGAATTCCTCAAGGCATTATCAGTGATGGGGCTATACATATTTGTAATAAAGTTTTTGAAAACCTAATGAAAAAATATGTGATTTCCCACAAAGTATCTGCCTCTTATCATCCTCAGACAAGTGGACAAGCTGAATTGACCAATAGAGATAAAATATATTTTCGAGAAAACAGTCAATCCAGATCACAAAGATTGGTCTTTAAGACTGACTGATGCACTTTGGGCTTACTACACTGCATACAAAACTCTTTTGGGAATGTCTCCTTATCGACTAGTTTATGGTAAACCATGTCACTTGCCTGTAGAATTGGAACATCGAGCATACTGGGCAATCAAACTGATGAATTTTGATATTGACAAAGCAAGTGCATTTCGCAAACTTCAGATTAATGAATTGGAAGAATTGAGAAATGAAGCATATGAAAATGCAAAGATTATCAAATCTAGATTGAAAATTTTTCATGATAAAAATATTGTACGAAAATTGTAACACCCCGCATTTCCTTTTTTTTATATATATATAGATATATAGTAAATAATTGTTGTAAAAATGTGGATATGTGTAATGATGTAAGAATGAACTATATAGATTGTAATACTAGGAGAAATGCTAGAGATGCATATGGATTGGGAAGTTGGAGTTTTCAAGACGTTTAAACTTGGAAAGGGTGATTAGATGAATTTCTAAATATTTTTAGTTCAAAATAAGATGTCCATTGAATCCGGAAGGTCGAACAACCTTGGGAGAGGTAATATGAGATGTATTGGAAGTTAGGAAGTAATTCGGGAGTAAAGACACACTTCGAGAGAATTTGGGTAAAAAGGAGTTGAGACACCTTCTAGTATTTTGGTCATAACTTTTCATCCTTATGTCCAATTGATCTTAAATTTGGACAGTAGATAGTAGGCATCTAGGGCTACAAAAGTGTATCTCATGAAAATTTTCCAATTCGACCTCTAAATGGGTCAAAACTTCCCTGGAAGTCGAAGCAGCCAAAGTGTACCGGAACACCGTACCGGTACGGTACCGTACCGGTACGCCCGAACCAGTAGCTTAACCGTACCGGTACCGAGTACCGGTACTATACCGTACCGGTACGATTTTTCTGACACTCGCCGAACAGTTAAAAAGTCGGGATTTTTGGGTTTAAAACACCACCTCAAGCCCTCATTTGTCCCATTTTTTACTCCACTCTCATCCTAAACACTTTAGAACCCTAGGAGGAGATAAAGGAGGAGAAAGAAACACAAGATCAAGAGGGAGTTACACTTTCAAAAAAAATCAAAGCCCTAGATTTCAAGAACATCAAGGTAGGGGTTTTCTCTCACTCACTTCCATTGAGGCTAGGGTATTTATATATTTATGTTTTGGCTATCAATGGTATATATATGTTATGGAATCATCATCTCTCAGGCTTTTTGACAAATATTACATGTTTTGAACAAAGTTAGGGTTTAATACCCATGAAATCTCTTTTCTAGTTTTAAAACCCTAGTTTTTTTGGGAGAGTGATGTATTTCTTCTTAAAGGCTTTTTTCATTATGAACTTCGAAAATTGTAGTTGTTGTGTTGGGTAGAAAAATGATGTTATTGTCATCTCATGTATTTTTCTTAGTTGGTTGTGGAACTTTACATGTTATATTTTGGGGAATTTTGGATAGATGATTGTAAATTGAGAAAAATATTGGAATTGTATGCTTGGTTGGGTTGTTTGTGATGCCTTGAGGGTGAGAGGTTCCTTATAAGGATGCTCATGCCAAAAGAGGACATTATGTGATTTTCCTCAAGAGATTCCTTATAAGGATGCTTGAGAAACCAAGCCTTGAGGGTGAGAGGTTCCTTATAAGGATGCTCATGCCAAAAGAGGACAGTATGTGATTTTCCTCAAGAGGTTCTTTATAAGGATGCTTGAGAAACCAAGCCTTGAGGGTGAGAGGTTCCTTATAAGGATGCTCATGCCAAAAGAGGACAGTATGTGATTTTCCTCAAGAGGTTCCTTATAAGGATGCTTGAGAAACCAAGCCTTGAGGGTGAGAGGTTCCTTATAAGGATGCTCATGCCAAAAGAGGACAGTATGTGATTTTCCTCAAGAGGTTCCTTGTAAGGATGCTTGAGAAACCAAACCTTGGGGGTGAGAGGTTCCTTGTAAGGATGCTCATGCCATGGAGGACAATATTACATAATGTGTGGGAAATGGTTTATATTTTGAAAATGGATGTTTATTAGAATTGGTTATTATTGTTCATTTCTAGTACTATTACTACTTAAACTTGAGATCCGTTGTAAAATGTCACTGTTTTACTTCAAAGATTATATATGCTATTTGTGAAATGAGACCGGCCATTTTAAATGCTTTTCTAAACCTTGTATGGGTTTGAGAGAATTTTTCTACAGAGCTTCGTGCTCACCCCCTACCGCTAACATTTTTCAGATTACCCGCTTGAGGAGGAAGTAAGGGTCGAGGAGCCCGCTACTTGGGAGACTCCACTTGACGGGAGTGTGGATCCCGAGGTGGACGCATAGAGCGACCTCCTTTCCTTTTTTTTTACTAGACTAGGACATTCTTTTGGAACATTGTGTAGTCTAGTTTCTTTTGTTTATTCCGCTGTGCAACTTTAATTAATTTTTGAGATGTAATAGCCATAATTTGGGCTTATTCTTTTGGATCACTTTGTAAATATTTGTGGATGACAAATGGAGTCTCGTTTCTTGAGGAATTATATTAGTGCTCTCATGATATGAATGTTTTAGAATGTAATACCGTCCAGGGTGTGTTTTGGGGTGTTACAAAGTTGGTATCAGAGCTTAGGCTATAGGTCTTACATGGGAGCTGTAGGTTATGGATTACCACTAGAGATGTAGGTTTAGGGTGAAGGAAATTGTTAAGTTAAATTTTGTATATGCCTTGTGCTTAACTCAAGACATCCTACATATCACTTTAGTTTATATCTTGCACATCAGGGAAACTAAGTCGTGAATTGATGTGCGGGATGAACGGCGAACAAGGACGGGGACGCGGACGTGGCCGTGGCCGTGGAGGTCAAGCAAATCCACCACCACCACCACCTCCGGATGCCATGCTAGGCATTTACCAATGCTTGAGGGAGCTCACCACTTTGGTACAAAGCCAAAATGGTAACAACAACCACAATGGTGGAGCTCATCCTCTCGCTCAAGTACCGGGCAATGAGAACGGAGACCGAAGGATGATAGCTCTTCGGGAATTCTTAAGACAACGACCACCCAACTTCCAAGGGAGCTCCAATCCTTTGGAGGCGGATAGATGGATCCGCCGAGTGAAGAAGATCTGTGACGGCATGGGAGTTGCCGAGGAGTTGAGAGTTGGTTTGGCGACCAACCTGTTTGAGGGGGAGGCCGACTATTGGTGGGATGCCATAAAGAGGAGAAGAGACACCGACACACTCACTTGGGAAGAGTTTGATCAACTTTTCCAAGATAAGTACTTCCCTGAATCAGTCAGAGACCGAATGAAGGCGGATTTTCTTGCACTAAGACAGGGTAGTATGACTGTGGCTGAGTATGAGAGGCGGTTTGACAAGCTCTCCCGTTATGCTACAGGATTTATATCTACTGAGGCCGACAGGGCCAAGCGCTACGAGCAGGGTCTGAGGCTGGTCATTAGGGAGAAGTTGGTAGCTCTCAGGATCCGTGATTTTGGGGACCTGGTAGACAGAGCTGCACTGGTAGAGAGAGACATAGAGGATAGCCAGCGACGACAGGGCTTCTCGAGAGGAGGTCCGATCCGGACGGGTGCTAGCAATAGAGGGGCACAGAGACCGACACCATACCGTCGCCCAGACCAGACAGGTGGACAGCGACTTTTGACAGCCCAAGGAGAGGGAGACCTTTAGACTAGAGCCGATATTACCCCACGATCCTGTTTTGCATGCGGAGGTGTGGGACACCTTCGGATGCATTGCCCAATTTATCCACCTCAGGGCCTATCCAGACCGCCAGACAGGTACCAGCAGCCCAACCACCACCACCGAGGCCTGCACCGCAGCGACCGATACA
Source organism: Ilex aquifolium (assembly GCA_951799425.1). Lineage (NCBI taxonomy): Eukaryota > Viridiplantae > Streptophyta > Magnoliopsida > Aquifoliales > Aquifoliaceae > Ilex > Ilex aquifolium. The sequence goes on along the minus strand of OX637408.1, from coordinate 5,388,294 downwards.
AGCTCAAGCCCCCGGCGGCGCCAACCAAGGGAGAATATTTGCTTTGACTCAACCGGAGAAGAACATTGCCAACGCCGTTGTGGAAGGTATCGTCCTTATTTATAATTCTTGGGCCCGAATATTATTTGACCCCGGTGCAACACACTCATTTGTACGCACGACATATGCACTTGATTTGGGATTGAGTTTCGCGAAGCTAGAGCATGTGATGAATATTAGCTTGCCCATGGGAGGACGGTTAGATACTAGCCGAGTCTGCAAGGGTTGCGTGCTTCACATTGGGGAGCACGAATTAATTGTGGATTTGATTGCTTTAGAGATAAAGGGGTATGATGTGATTTTTGGGATGAACTTGTTGTCTGCTTTCCGGGCGGTAATGGATTGTTTCCGCAAGCGGATTACATTTCAGTTACCGGGAGGAGTCGTTTTTATTTTTGTGAATAACCGAGATTCTTTCCATCCATTTCCTACTACGGGTAGTAGATTCTTAAAAGCGAAAGCGGGAAATCAATTGAGTTTCTTAGCTAGCTTGATGGGAGATGACAGGGATAAACTCCACACGGATGTGGTGTTAATTGTATCAGAGTTTTCAGATGTTTTTCCCGAGGAATTACCCGGATTACCGCCACATAGGGAAATTGAATTCAAGATCGATCTCTATCCGGGAACCGAACCCATATCTATTGCTCCCTACCGGATGGCACCTTTGGAGTTGAAGGAGCTAAGGAAGCAGTTGGATCATTTGTTGGCGATTGGGTTTATCCGTTTAAGCACTTCACCTTGGGGAGCCCCGGTCCTCTTTGTGAAGAAAATGGATGAGACTCTACGGTTGTGCACGGATTACCTGAGGTTGAATCGGGTTACCGTGAAGAATAAGTATCCGTTGCCGAGAATTGATGACTTATTTGATCAATTGAAGGGTTCGAAGTATTACTCCAAGATTGATCTTCGCACGGGGTATCATCAGCTGCGGATTAAGGAGAAGGATATTCCTAAGACTGCTTTCTGTACCCGGTATGGTCATTTCGAGTATACGGTGATGCCGTTCGGATTGACTAATGCCCCCGCAGCCTTCATGGATTTGATGCACAGAGTCTTCCGGCCTTACCTCGATCAATTTGTCATTGTGTTTATTGATGACATATTAGTTTACTCACAGACTCAGGAGGAACATGCTCATCATCTCTCTATTGTGCTACAAACATTGAGAGAACATAAGTTATATGCGAAGATGAGCAAGTGTGAGTTTTGGATGAAGGAAGTGAAGTTCCTTGGTCATGTTGTGTCCGAACAAGGAGTAGCGGTCGACTCCGCAAAGATTGAGGCCGTGATGAAATGGGAACCACCGAAGAACATGACGGAAGTACGGAGTTTCTTGGGGTTAGCCGGCTATTTTCGTAGGTTTGTGGAAGGGTTCTCCAAGCTTGCGATGCCGATGACTCGCCTTACAAAGAAGGGGGAGAAATTTTCATGGACTCAAGCGTGTGAACTAGCTTTCCGCACCTTGAAGGAGAAGTTGACGACGGCACCTATCCTCATTATTCCGAGTAGTGGGGAAGGCTACGATGTCTACATCGATGCTTCACTACGAGGCTTGGGGTGCGTTCTAATGCAAGGAGGGAAGGTAGTGGCTTATGGCTCGAGGCAACTCAAGGTGCATGGGCAGAATTATCCCACACACGGCTTGGAGCTGGCTGCGGTGGTGTTTGCTCTTAAGTTGTGGAGATGTTATTTATACGGGGAGAAATTTCAAGTGTTCTCGGACCATAAAAGCCTCAAGTATATCTTCACACAGAAAGACTTGAATCTCCGGCAGAGAAGGTGGATTGAGTACTTGGAAGATTATGAGTTCACGCTCAACTACCATCCGGGGAAGGCCAATGTAGTTGCCGACGCTCTTAGCAGGAAGTCTCGGGGTGAAATCAATTCTCTTGCGGTAAAGAGGTGGAAAATGATTGATGCATTGGAGGAGTACGATCTATAGGTGGATGGACCGGAGTATCAACCATATCTATTCAACCTTGTAGCTCAACCGACGCTTCTGCAACGAGTGGTGGAGTTGCAATGCCTGGATTCAGAACTCGATTTGATTAGAGCCCGATTGGAGAATGGAGAAGCGATGGAAGGATGGTCTTGGAAGAATGGAGAGTTGAGATATGGGGAGAAGCTATGTGTTCCCAATGATTCGTCCCTAAAGGAGGAAATACTTGGAGAGTGTCATCGCTCCAAGTTTGCTATCCACCCTGGTAGCACAAAGATGTATAGGGACATGAAGTGTCAATACTGGTGGAGGGGAATGAAGCGAGATGTGGCCAAGTATGTGGCAAAATGTGCGGTGTGCCAGCAGGTGAAGATTGAGCATCAAAGGCCAGGAGGAGTCCTACAGTCTTTGCCTATTCCAGAGTGGAAGTGGGATCACATCACCATGGACTTCGTGTCGGGTTTACCACGGACGTCGCGTGGGCATAATGTAGTGTGGGTCATTGTGGATAGACTCACCAAGTCCGCTCACTTTTTGGGTATGAAGACCACGGATACATTCGAGACTTTGAGCCAGCTGTATATCCGTGAGATAGTGAGATTACACGGAGTTCCGCTCTCGATTGTGTCGGATCGTGACTCTAGGTTTGTGGCGAGATTCTGGCAGTCTACAACAAGCGATGGGGACGGAGTTACATTTAAGTACGGCTTTTCATCCCCAAACGGATGGCCAATCCGAGAGGGTGATCCAGATTGTGGAGGATATGTTACGCACTTGCGCGTTGGACTTCAAGGGGAGTTGGAGCGACCACTTACCGTTGGTGGAGTTTGCTTACAACAACAGCTATCAGGAAAGTATTGGGATGGCACCGTATGAAGCATTGTATGGAAGACCATGCCGATCACCGACGTGTTGGTTAGAAGCCGGTGAGAGTAGTTTGTTAGGACCGGACATTGTTCGAGAAACTACGGAGAAGATTCAACTCATCCGAGAGAGGCTACGGACGGCGCAAAGTAGACAGAAGAGCTATGCGGACCACAGACGGAGACCCTTAGAATTCAAGGTGGGAGACTATGTATTTCTCAATGTGTCACCCAAGAAGGCCGTGTTTCGATTCGGTAAGAAGGGGAAGCTAGCGCCAAGATATACCGGACCATTTGAGATAATCAAAGCGATAGGCAAGGCGGCATACCAACTTTGACTACCAGCCCAGCTATCCGGAGTACATGATGTGTTCCACGTGTCCATGTTGAGAAGGTGTCACTCGGATGCAACTCCAGTCGTGAACTTGGAGGAGATTGAAATCCAAGACGGAGTAACCTACGAAGAACAACCGGTAGAAATTATCGACGCCAAGTAAAAAGTGCTTCGCAACAAAGTTATCAGATTGGTAAAGGTTTGGTGGCAACACCATGGAGTGGAGGAAGCTACATGGGAATCAGAGCAAGAAATGCGAGAGAAGTATCCATATTTGTTCGCTACTTGAGATAAGTTTCGAGGACGAAACTTTCTTTAAGGGGGGTGAATTGTAACACCCCGCATTTCCTTTTATATATATGTATATAGATATATAGTAAATAATTGTTGTAAAAATGTGGATATGTGTAATTGATAAGAGCAAAATATTGCATATTTGATGGCCTCATTATATGCATTTTAACTCAACTTTTGCATTTAAGTACTTAGTGTTAGCCAAAGTTGTGAATAATGTTGATATTTTGATGTTGCATGTTTTGATAGCTTAAATGATGGATTTTAGGACTTTGCAACTATGTTGGATGTGAGGTGAAGTGGTGGACTCATGAAATGAGGATTGAGAGGTTTGGAAGGTAAAGAAATCAAGAAAAATGCATTTTGGATGAAGACCTTCCGGAAGGTTTATGAAGACCTTCCGGAAGGTTTAGCCCACTGGAATTTCGTAATTTTGACACTGTACCACTGTTTTTCTAAATTTTGACCATGATATACTTCGAATTTGAAAAAGTGAAAAACATGAAAGTTGTAGATATGGATGTCCTTTTTATTGTGTCAAAATTTCAACTCAATCCAACGGTTGGATCAAAATTTATTATTTTTCTACCAAAACTGGTCCAGAGCTGTCACCAGATTCCAGTAGGTTAAACCTTCCGGAAGGTTGTCATCGTTCTTCCGGAAGGTCTTGCCCAGAATGCGAAAAAACAGCCTGCAACTCAACTTTGCGGCTTGGGGGTCCCACCTAATCTTCTCCCACTTGCTCCCCAACATTATCTTACACAAGCACATGCTTCCCTTACACATTTGGAGGACTTTGGAGGCTTTGCATTGAAGAAGGCATGGGAGGGAAGTGGGCTACCATGGGGGTGTTGTCCTAGCTTGTCCAAGGCAATCAACTCAGCCCCTCTTTGGTGTAAGACCTGCACACACCTAGGGGGACCCTCCATGGACGAAATTCAAGGCTTTCACTCTCCATTATACATTCAACATTCAACACACAAGAAAGGGGGTTGGCTACCTAAGCTTAGGGGTAGATGTAGAAAGCTCCAAGGTTGAAGATGATGAATAGTAATTTCGTTTTTGCATTTTCTTCATCCATGTCATTGCTGTAAGCTACATTCCTCTTGTAATCTTCATTATATGTCTTTACATTATGCTTGTCTTTCATTTTCATTTCTTACATTGTAATCTCCTTTATTTCAAGTATATTGCAAGTTAATTACATGTTCTTCATTTCACCATTTATGCTTTCAAGTTCTTCATTTTTAGCTTAAAATGAGTTTTGAATATTTCTCTTCATAGCTTTAGATTTCTTGTTGTAAGTTAATTTTCATGCTTCATGTCTTCATTATATGTCTTTACATTATGCTTGTCTTTCATTTTTATGTATGATTAGCTAGGATTTAAGTTGGTTAATCCAAGGGAAAATTCCTCTTGGGGATTCCATTTCAACTCTTCTTCTTTCCTCCCTTTTGAGTCAAATGGTTCGGTTTGTCGGGGTTAAGAGTGGATGAGTTGGTGAGCCTTTGATATTCCGTAGGCCTAGCCACGGTTTATGCTTAGATTATTCACCAATCTCGTCCCTAGCTTCCCCCGAATCAATCGTTCATTCATGCTCAATCGGAGGAAGGCTTTGAGTTGGCTTGATATTCCCATTGGAATGAACCCTTTGGATTAGCCAACACTTGCTTTATTTGCATTTTCATTTACAAACCAAACACAAAACTCAAACAAAAGATTTTACATTTTCTTTTCACTTTTGCAAAATCACTTTCACAAAACTCCCTTTCCTTCCCTGATGAGACGACCTTGGAATATTTTCCAAGTAAAACACACGACCACAAAAGACTCCTTTCGATTGGGGAGCATTTTTGTGCACACCGCATCTCATTCCATCTATTTTGTTCATCACATTTCCATTCACATCCATTTTGTTGTTGTTTCCTATCTTCTTGCATCATCCGGAGGGAGAGTGACACTCCCCCATCACTATAAGCTACATACACACATTGAGGGTGAGGGTGATGTTTAGAGGTTAGGAACGACGTAATTATCAACCAATCAGTAATGATGTAAGAATGAACTATATAGATTGTAATAGTAGGAGAAATGCTAGAGATGCATATGGATTGGGAAGTTGGAGTTTTCAAGACGTTTAAACTTGGAAAGGGTGATTAGATGAATTTTTAAATATTTTTAGTTCAAAATAAGATGTCCATTGAATCCGGAAGGTCGAACAACCTTGGGAGAGGTAATATGAGGTGTATTGGAAGTTAGGAAGTAATTCGGGAGTAAAGACACACTTGGAGAGAATTTGGGTAAAAAGGAGTTGGGACACCTTCTAGTATTTTGGTCATAACTTTTTAGCCTTCTGCCCAATTGATCTGAAATTTTGACAGTAGATAGTAGACATCTAGGGCTACAAAAGTGTATATCATGAAAATTTTCCAATTCGACCTCTAAATGGGTCAAAACTTCCCTGGAAGTTGAAGCAGCCAAAGTGTACCGGAACACCGTACCGGTACGCCCGAACCAGTAGCTTAACCGTACCGGTACCGAGTACCGGTACTATACCGTACCGGTACGATTTTTCTGACACTCGCCGAACAGTTAAAAAGTCGGGATTTTTGGGTTTAAAACACCACCTCAAGCCCTCATTTGTCCCATTCTTCACTCCACTCTCATCCTAAACACTTTAGAACCCTAGGAGGAGATAAAGGAGGAGAAAGAAACGCAAGATCAAGAGGGAGTTACACTTTCAAAAAAAATCAAAGCCCTAGATTTCAAGAACATCAAGGTAGGGGTTTTCTCTCACTCACTTCCATTGAGGCTAGGGTATTTATATATTTATGTTTTGGCTATCAATGGTATATATATGTTATGGAATCATCATCTCTCAGGCTTTTTGACAAAGATTACATGTTTTGAACAAAATTAGGGTTTAATACCCATGAAATCTCTTTTCTAGTTTTAAAACCCTAGTTTTTTTGGGAGAGTGATGTATTTCTTCTTAAAGGCTTTCTTCATTATGAACTTCGAAAACCGTAGTTGTTGTGTTGGGTAGAAAATGATGTTATTGTGATCTCATGTATTTTTCTTAGTTGGTTGTGGAACTTTACATGTTATATTTTGGGGAATTTTGGATAGATGATTGTAAATTGAGAAAAATATTGGAATTGTATGCTTGGTTGGGTTGTTTGTGATGCCTTGAGGGTGAGAGATTCCTTATAAGGATGCTCATCCCAAAAGAGGACAGTATGTGATTTTCCTCAAGAGGTTCCTTATAAGGATGCTTGAGAAACCAAGCCTTGAGGGTGAGAGGTTCCTTATAAGGATGCTCATGCCAAAAGAGGACAGTATGTGATTTTCCTCAAGAGGTTCCTTATAAGAAGGCTTGAGAAACCAAGCCTTGAGGGTGAGAGGTTCCTTATAAGGATGCTCATGCCAAAAGAGGACAGTATGTGATTTTCCTCAAGAGGTTCCTTGTAAGGATGCTTGAGAAACCAAACCTTGGGGGTGAGAGGTTCCTTGTAAGGATGCTCATGCCATGGAGGACAATATTACATAATGTGTGGGAAATGGTTTATATTTTGAAAATGGATGTTTATTAGAATTGGTTATTATTGTTCATTTCTACTACTATTGCTACTTAAACTTGAGATCCGTTGTAAAATGTCATTGTTTTACTTCAAAGATTATATATGCTATTTGTGAAATGAGACCGGCCGTTTTAAATGCTTTTCTAAACCTTGTATGCGTTTGAGAGAATTTTTCTACAGAGCTTCGTGCTCACCCCCTACCGCTAACATTTTTCAGATTACCCGCTTGAGGAGGAAGTAAGGGTCGAGGAGCCCGCTACTTGGGAGACTCCACTTGACGGGAGTGTGGATCCCGAGGTGGACACATAGAGCGACCTCCTTTCCTTTTTTTTTACTAGACTAGGACATTCTTTTGGAACATTGTGTAGTCTAGTTTCTTTTGTTTATTCCGCTGTGCAACTTTAATTAATTTTTGAGATGTAATAGCCATAATTTGGGCTTATTCTTTTGTATCACTTTGTAAATATTTGTGGATGACAAATGGAGTCTCGTTTCTTGAGGAATTATATTAGTGCTCTCATGATATGAATGTTTTAGAATGTAATGCCGTCCAGGGTGTGTTTTGGGGTGTTACAAAAATCCTCTGTATCTTTTCAAAAAGTCTTGTTATATAATTCAAGACTCTGCCTATTTCCTGAAAATTTGAGATCAAGGTGGACAGGACCCTACATTGTAAAACAAGTTTTTGAACATGGGGTAATTGAAATTAACAATCCATTAACTGGAAGTATTTTTTTAAGTGAATGGTCAAAGTCTTAAGACATATCATGATGAATTTGTTCAAAATGTGGAGTCCATTCAATTCATGGAACTTGAATATGTGCCTTGAAATTTTTTTATAAGTGTTTGATTGTAAATAGTAGTACTAAATGTTTGCTTTTTGTTTTATAGATTAGGGTTTTGCATTATGGATTTGTCTCGCCTATGGATCTTATTAGCAATTGTCTATAATTTTACTTTATAATGCTATACATTGAGGACAATGTTAAATTTAGGTTAGGGGGAGGGAATAATTCATATTCTTCTTTGTGACTGGAAGATGTTAAAGAACCGAATAGTGAGTCTTTTCTAAATTTTTCAAAAAATAATTTTCAAACAATGGATGAAAAAAAAATTTGGTTTAGTTTGGGTATGTTACATATTTTTCCGAAAGATATACATTCTTTGATCATAGCAAAAGCAAAGATTGTAAGAAAATTATAAATATTTGGTAGTCAAGAAAAACCTTTGTGTGGAAATAGTTCATTCGCCAAAAGCCGACAAGCAAATCGACTAGGTAGTTGTGTAAAGTGATGTCGATTAATGCATGTGAGAGAATTTAATCAATGTACTGAACCAATTTCAAGTCGAGCATTAGATCATCTTGACTGGATTAAGTATGGTTAGAGTAAGGAGTACCCTGAGATGCCATCCTATTTCAGTCCCATGCTTCCCAGATATTTGTAACAGGAAATTAATTGATTCACTAATGTTCTTGATTTAGAAGACTCCGATTAAATTTACTGATGATCAAATAGGTATTGGTTACCCTAATATGAATGTATATAAATATAGAATTATTTAATATATTAATGTACAATTTAAGTTTATTAGATAGTTAAATGTGTAATGTTTGAAGTTAAACTGATTATCTGTAACTATAAGGTGAAAACACTTCAGTTGGAAACCAGGAGGAGATCAAAGGTCAGCAGCTAAAAGCCTAAGCAGAATTCCAGAGGATCAGCAATGTCCGCTGATAGCGTCTGGACAGTTCTGCTCAGTATAAAAATAGACAGTTCGCGCAGAATTTCGAAAATCAGCAGATTTCTTCATCTTCTCTCTTTAGATTCGTTTCACCCATAAGCTTGTTTTTTCAATTCTATTTCGATTAAACACTTACCCATAAACTTTTACAGGTTTTTACCCATAAAAAATCCTTGAAATCTCTTATAGAGCAAGAAATTCAAAAATTCATGGATCCAAGAGCAAGAACAAGAGCTTCTTCAAGTCGAGCAAGGCGAGGAGCCTCTCCATCACCTGAAGCGATCCTGCAACAAGAGGAACAACCCCAGGAGCGAAACCTACTTGAAACTACTATGTTTGAAAGCATCAATTAGCAAGTTTGGTATGATACTCATTTTTAGTCTAAACCTATTATTGCTGAAAGACCTGTGATATATGAAGATTTTGGAAACATAGGGGTTAGGCAAAATTTAGAAGCACGGGGTTGGTTACATTATGTGAAATTGGTAGGTCTTGCTTATGAATGTTTAGTCTGAGAATTCTATAGTAATGCACGAGTAACTGGGCCAAGGCAATTACGTACATATGTTAGGGGAATAGTGTTTCAGGTTACACCGGCAACCATTGCTAATTTTCTGAATCCTATGCCAAGGCATCAGGATCCCCAATACCTCTTTACCACCTTGCCTGACATGACTACCATTGGGATTGAGTTGACTAGGAATCCGGAGTATGTCTAGGGTAGGCCAAACAAGTATATTAAACAAGGGGACTTGACGGATAAATACAGAATCTTGAATTTGATCACTATGAACAACTTGCTGCCTCAGTCTCAGAAAAATCAAATCTACACTGAAAGGGCTTATTTCATGTATGCTTTTGGAATGAGATATATTATTGACTTGCCAACCCTGATAATGGATCAAATGATGGTAACTGTGAAGAATAAGAAATCCTCACTCCCATTTGTTGTGTTAGTATCTGAGTTATGCAGGAAAAAAGGAGTGATTGCTGATCCAACATGGCCACTCGTGGAGCATCTGGCGCCATTGGACAAAACCTCGCTAAAAAGAACCATGGATGGCAGGCAGAAGAACAATAGGAAGTACCCCTAGAGCTGTAAGCAGAACCATTCCCAGAAGGTGAAGACTTTCAACCACCAGAGGAGCCCCAACCACTAGAAGAGCAGCCTTATATTCCCGTTGATCACCGAACTGACCGCTAGATTTTGTTGGGATTAGAGACTCGCATCACTTAGTTGGATCAAAGGATGGGTAGCTATGAAGAGAATCAGAATGAGATCCTGAGGCTACTTCGAGGGCAATACAGTGGTGGCTCGTCAGCTTAGTGACTAGAGTTTCTAAAATTTCTATGCTCTTTCTATTTTTACTGAACTTTTTACTTATGCACTTTATTTCAATTGGATTTTTTGAACAGTTGTTTTGAGTTAGGTTTTAATTAATTTGGTTAGTTATGATTTTGCTTAAGTTTTGATGTGTTAGGATACTTATTTCATACGATTCACGATAAGAATTATGTTATTGCTCTAATGTATTGCAGGTATAACCCTAACACAATTACGTGGAATTATCATACATTGTTTGTACACTTTCTTTACATTTTCATAGAAACTCATTCTCTTGAGCACGTAAAAATTCCTTATTTTGAAAACCTTTTGAAATACTACAATCCTTTATTAAGCTTACATATATAGTGGAAAATGATTTTAGGCCATTGAGATTTTATTTTGAGCCTTAGTCATTTCTTTTGCAAAACTATATCCCTATTAAGCCTAAAAAATATGACTTCTTTTCTTTTAACCCATGCATTAACCAAGGCACATAAAATATATCTATCCGACCCTTGCTATCTAATTTTCTTGCACCCTCTCTAGAAAAAGGCATTATACAGAAAAAAAAGAAGGAGAAAAATGGTGATTGTGGTTCAAGAAAAGCAAAAGGATCTATGAAAGAAACAAAAAAGATACAGAAAAAGAAAAATAAAGGAAGCAAAGAAAGAAAATAGCCAAGAAATTACAAAAAATGGGATTGAAAGGAAAAATGGGAAATACATTGTGTAAAAGTTTTGAAAAAATGGGAGAGATATGTGCTACACTAATTGGAAGGGATAGCTTTTTGAATATCTTTGACATTGTTTCTTAAAACCTAATACCCTTGGCCACATTATAACCTAATAAAGTCATTTTTGATTCCAGAAGTCATGCATATGTATTATTTCCACCTATTGATTAGAAAGGTATGATGTTGATAATGTTGTTTGATATAGTGTTAATATTCTTTCATGAGATTATGTCAATTTTCAATTTTATTAAAATAACCTTCTTTTGGGATATTACATGTTCATTAAATTGCTTTAATAACAATATTCTTATCACATGTAATTTTTGAGTGATAGTCACTAAAATCTGAGTGTATTCTTTGTTGAGTGATTTCTAGAAAAGGATTGACATCGAGGCTAATTCTTGTATAAAAAAATGAAGGATTGTGATATTTCTTAAGTGTTTTTGAAATAAAGAAATCCCTACACACATAGGAATTTTTCTGAAAATATATGGAATAGTGTTACAACTAATGTGTGTTACTCTTATAGTGATTAGGGAAGAGAAGTATCCTGACAATAGACTAGAACGGTGATTTCATTTGATATGTGGAAAATATGAATTATGTAATCCTAACCTTTAAAGTTTGTAGGTATCTTCACTGGAAACATTCACGAGACAAAACTCGTCCACTAGGGATCACCTAGGGGTTTAACGGCTTATTGCATCAGCTAAATGCAATCGTGAAATCTATGAAAGTGATTTTTTTTTATTTGTTTTATTACTAGGGACTAGTAATGTTTGGTTGGGGGGTATAATTAACCCTAAATAGTGCATGAAGGAATTAGGGTTTAGGGTTAATTGTGTGCATAAATTAGGTTAAAGTGATTAAATTATAAAGTATTAGGGTTAATGTGTAGTTTGTATATTTTGCAAGGTTTCAAGCATAAATACAGAAGTTTGGGAGGATCGAAGTGCAGAGGTTGAATGAAGTAAGGGAGGCAAGTGTAATTCTAAACTCAAAAAGTCAAACAAGGGTGGCTGCCAAGGATAAAATCCAGAGAGTTGTCACTGTCCAAACGGTGCTTAAACCGCCTCACTTATCTCTCTCCTCCCATTGGTCCATTTGAGCAACAAAAGTCTCCCATTGGTCAGCTTGGATGTCTGCCACCTTACCTCCTCCTTCCGGTGCTTATAAATAGCCTAATTCAGCCATTTTTCAAGGAGATTCAGGAGAGTTCAGTCCAATGCAAAAAATGAGAGAAAATGAGGGAAGAAAGAGAGAAAGAAAGGCTTTAGAGAGTGTTTCAGTCAAAAAACGAGCGAAGCCTTAACCTAATCACTTCTCAGCCAGAATTTTCTCTACTTCTACATTTCTATTTATCCTTTCTACTTGGAGGGTTTAACCTCTCCCACTTTTGTACCCTAGCTGGTAATAAGAGTTGCAATGTTTCAACTATTCCTTGGGAAATGACTTTGTTGAATTTTGTTTTCGATTGTAATGGGATTGTCTTACTCTTGTTGCTCGTCTATTGCAATGAGGCATGAGTAGTCCTTTTATACTCTTCAGTAAAGGGTGAATGCATGTGTAATACTATTTAAGTTATGGAAATACCGATGTTTTATTTATGCGTTAATGTTTATACCTCCCTTAATTGATGGATTGTTATTATTATAATATGCTCATAGTTATGAACACTGAACAAAGCCTAATGCTATATACCATTCTATCTATAATTATTACATACTTCATGCATGATACGGTGATGCACGTAGTTGGGCTTTATGTAATAGTTGGGAGATTGGTTATAGACGGGTTAAATCTTGCCATAGCCAATGTTTTTGATTCAATGCATAAACCAGAACTCCGTCTTCATTGAATCATCAACCTACCAATCAAATAGCTAAAGTAAACCTTTTGAATGGTTCACCTTCAGGTTTGCTAGGGTTATTTGGTTGTTGCATGGTACATAGACCTTCCGGCTAACCTAACCAGTTGTTGTGATATGGTTCAGTAATACGTCAAACCTACCGGTTCGTTTTCCAGTAAAATGGGAGTTAATTATTGTAAGGTGGCATTTTCATAAATGGGCTAGTATAATGCATGTTGGATCCCCGAACTGAAGAGTACCTTTTTATCATTGTTATTTAAAGTTTAGTTAAGTGTTTATTTGACAATTCTAAGCTCACACTAGAAGTTATTATGTTACACACTATACACACAAGAATCTTACCTTTTCTGTTTTGAGTATCAACAGTTAGCTCCATGTGGGTTCAACCTCGAACTTAAAGCGAGAAATACTGCAATTTGACCCCTAATACTTGGGTGTATGATTTAAATCCGGTCAGATCATGTTATGGTGATTACCTTGTCCTAAGCACGAAAGTGCATACGAAGGTTGAATGATGTTGCTTCGACGTTTGATCTCCTCCCTTTAATGATGCTTTCGGATCTTGAACTTGATAGCATCATGACCATGGATAGGTTGAGATTTGCAATGAAATCAACAAAATTAGTCAATTTCAAATATGATCTAACATGCCTATCCCGTCTAGACGCATGTTTTGAACCATCAGGATGCACTGCTTCATCTTAGTCTATCTGTTGGTCGCGTCTGGACGAACTGGTCCTTCTTGCAGCTACCAAAGATGGCGGCCGAATGCATTTTCTCAACCGTCTGGACGCAACACTATATGTCATTTTTACGCCCATGTGCCCCAGATCTTCTCCTCTTTAAGCATTCACCCCCCTCAAGTCTTCAAATCAAGCAATTTACCTGTAAAATGGGAAAACACTTCAAAAGAAATAAAAAATCTAGAAACATATATATTACACATAATTTAGTTTCTTTACCCAATGTAATTAGACAAATATCTCTATTGGAAACATGAACAATTCATGACTAATCACACTCAATCAAGATATTCTCACTTGTTAATAATTTTAGAGAGTCTAAGCGTAGTGAACTAAACTCAGAGTGAAATAAGATTACCCAAGTATATTGTCCTCAATGAGTATTCTGTCTATGTCCTTTTTAAGCAATTAATACTTCCAAAACAAATTTAGCCAACTCTCCATAATGCATGCAAATCAATATTGATACCCTCAATATATGGTTATAAAATGATATCCAATCCATCTAAGAAGCATAACTACAATTACTACTCTTATTCCTAGAACAAACACCCATTCGTAGTTATTTCATTATATGCCCCCAATTGGTCATATTTGAACATAGTACTCACATTGGGGAATGATATATCACTCTCATTTTTTTCACCATATGGCAAAAATCTCAATCGTTCCTCAATTTCCTAGATTTTCGATTATGTCGTCTAACTTAACATAACAATTTCTACGCAACAAACAAAATCACCACACTTTGTTGTTTTCCAAAAGTTCAACTTACAATACCATAAAGGGTCACCATCACCAATCATAGAATTATCACCAACCCATAATTCCATTCTATATCATCATCCATCGAGGCACTTCAATCTTCTCTCATACTCTTTCATCCAAACTACACCAATACGCTCAATGACAGCTCAAAACCTTTGTCTTGTAAATAGAAACTCTTTTTGTCACCAATCATATCTCATAACATTCTCCCTTATTGGCAAGACCATTTCTTGAAAGATTCATGCCTAACATCCTTTACTATCTGAAAATAAAATACCATCCGTTTCCTAAAATAGTCCATAACGGCAAGGTAGGCATCTAGCATATCCATCCCAAAAATTACATCAAGCCTCAAATATATAAACAATCCATACCCTAACTAAAATTCAACTCACACTTATCTTCTAAGCACATAGTTCCTAGAAGATTCAAGCCTAAGGTTCCTTCCATCTTATACTTCCTACTCCCACTGGTTAACCTATAACATACTACTCCTATGTAAGACCTAATTTCTAAACTCTTATACCAACTTTGTCACACCCCAATTTCCACAAATAGGTGTGAACTAAACTATTAACTATCAACCATGAGATCATAGCTAAAATAAGCCATTGTATAAATTAAACCATCCATCATTCAATATCTAACTAAACAAATCCCAAGAAATATAATTTAATTATCAAGGTTACAACCACAACCTTTAAATAAACCAAATCTCCCATCCAACTTGTATAAAGTTAATAACATTCAACTTTGTCATAAACCAAATGAAACTAAAATAGATAGCAAAACCCTAAGCCTCAAAAGCTAGATCCACATACTCATCCACTTCAAACTCCAACTCCAGATGCTCACCTAGGGTAGGATCCTCTTCGATATCAAAATCTAAAAAATGTTAGGGAATGGGTGATCAAAAAAGCCCAATAGAAAAACTCTCTCAAAACTAACTAATGTTTACAAAATATATGAAAACGGGTCAGTCTCACTTAATAAAATAAATTATTAATTTTTATAGTAAAAAATGTGACAATTAATAGCAATCTCAAGTTTTGATTTAAAAGTAGAAAAAATCATGAATGAATAAAACCATTCCTCAAACAAAAAATACTCATAACAAGTGTATCTCATGTACGCAGTTTGACTACCGTGAATCTACACATCAAGAATATCCTAGTCCACACACACACACACAATCATCCAACCAATCCTCACAAGGATACACCATTTTAGGAAGTGCATATATCGATGCATAGGCATTAACGAAATCTTTCCAAGAATAGTATCGCCCCCTGCCTCGATCCCTGTGAGCGAATAGTGCAAACTTTTGGAACCTCATAAGTAACCAAAAAACTCCTCTACAAGTGATAGGAAATATTCAAACCCTTCAAGGTAAGAAACTTATCTAAACACTCTAAGATATCCAGTCGAGTGCAACCCACGTTCATCACACCCACCCATACAAGAGATAATAACAACACTTTTTCATAAAATCCAATTTATAGTTCCATAATTCTAAAAAATAGAAGAGTAATCAAATCAAAACATGCAAGAGATCGTAAAAAAAGATTTATCCAATTTTTCCATACTCAAGATCTAGGGTTTTTCGTCAAGAACATGTAATTTTGAATGTAAATCATGCAATTTTTTCAAGAAACAAATTATGCATAAAAAATAATGTGAAATTAATGTAGATCAATTATATAAATTGATATAGGAATAAAAAAGGTACATATAGTAACCCTAATCCTCAATGAATAGATTTGAGAAAGAAACTCAATCTTAATCCGCAAATAATTGATTCTAGCATGTTTTCACGCAATTACCATGCGTTAATCCTACAAGATCTAGCCTATTTTTTCTCTTTTCCTTCTCTACAAACTCTTTTAGGCTTCTTAGGGTTGAAAAACCATATATAGGAACCCTAAAAGGCAACCCTGGGGTATTTATAGTGTCAAAATGAAGAAAACACTAAAAACTTATCGGGGCTATTTTTAGCGAGGCTTCCGGATAGTTCCAACGTACTTTTTCTCCTTTATTTTGACCATATGCACACTTTCATTTTTTGGAGAGGTATCCCGATGGTTCTTAGGGGATACGGACGCTAATAACTTTTTGTCCCAGATTTTCAAATCAATTTTGACATAGTTAGAGGCTAATTGTCAAAACTTTCATGAAATACATTTTTGTAGCTCTTTAAGTCTACTTTCTAATGCTATAAGAATTAGGTCAATTGGACATCGGAGTCAAAAATTATGTCAAAAATATTAAGGTAGTGTCAAATTTCGTTCTACCCAAATTATCCCCAAAATGCGTTTTGGATACTTTCAAAGTTCTAATACACTTTATATCACATCTTCAAAGGTTTCATGACCTTTCGGATTCAAAGGTAGCTTGATTTTGATCTAAAAATATTTAGAAACTTACGTAGTTATCCTTCTCAAGGTTAAACATCTCTGAAATTAAATTTAACCCGAAAGTCAATACATGCAAAACTCAAAATTTATGATGAATCTTTCAACAATTCTTGAAAGTTTAAAAAATTATTTTATTTATCTTAAGAGAACTCTTAAGATGATATTATCTTTATTTAATTATATTACTATAAACCCCCATCTGTTCATCTTAATATAGTGACGTAATTATTTTATATTGTTCATATATGTAATGACGTAAGAATGAACCATATAGGTTGTAAGACTAGAAATAAATAACTGAGAGATAAATTGATCATGAAATTTAATTTTCGGAGGCGTTTAAACTTGAGAAGGTGGTTGCGTAAGTTTCTAAATATTTTTAGGCCAAAATAAGGCCATAATTAAATCTGGATTGTCGAGAAACCTAGGGAGTTGTAACATGGGGTGTATTAGAAGTTAGGAAGTATTCTAGAGTTAAAACATATTTTGGAGAGAATTCAGGTAGCAAGAAATCAGATACTACCTTAGTATTTTTCCTATAATGTTTTATTCTTATATCCAATTGATCTAAAATTTGGACAATAGATATTAGACTTCAAGGGTTACAAAAGTGTATTTCACCAAAATTGTCTAAATCGGCTTCTAACTAGTGAAAATCAATCTGAAAGTATGGACATAAAGTTTCCAGCATCCGAATGCCCCTTGCACCGTCTGGACGCCCGTCACGAAAATAAATTTTGTGTTTCACCAGAATTAAGGAAAAATAGAGAATTATAACCGTCCGGAAGCCCCCAAAACCGTCTGAACCTCTAGCTAAAAATGACCCCAATCAGTTTTTAGGATTTTCTCCATTTTTCACATTATATATTACCTTAAGGCCGCGATTTGATGTTCTTTTATTTGTTTTTCACTCCCAACAAGCCTAATAACTTCTAAGAGCAAGAAAAAAGAGGAAGAAATGGTGGCACACGTGAAAGAATAACACACTAGGATTGCGTCAAATACACATGGCAACACACAATCTCTAAATTAGAGATTGGGGATTCTTCTCGAGTTCTTTCATTGAGACTTAGGGTATAATTATGTATGTTTTAAATCTTGTAGATTACTATATGCTAAATAATATTTAATTCTTGGTTTCTTTTTGATTAACATGTTGTAAATAAGATACATGTCTTGCGTTCAAGAAGTATTGTTTTTGAATTTCTAAAACCCTAACTTCTCCTAATTACATGTTCTATTGTGAAAGGCATATCTATTCTTGGTTTTTTAAAATTCCTATTATTGACTAAATTAGGTTTCAAGCAACTACTTGTTCTCGTTCCAAGAAATCATAATTTTTGGGAAAACCCTAGAATTTGGATATCGAAATTGTGAAGGTTTCTTGATATGATCTCTTGCATATTTTAATTCCTTTAATATTATAGTATATTAAGAATTGTGAAATTATGATACTTGAATTTTTGATGAGAATTATGATTTGTTAAGATTACGGTTGTTGAGGAAGTTATGGTTTTCATCTCTTGTATGGTTTGGGTGTGACGGACTTGAATTGCCTTCGAGAGCTGCCATAGAGTGTTAGAGGTTAGTCTATCCTAGTGGGGGTGAGATGGTTGCCTAACACTTGTAGTGGGTTGTTGCTTGTGAGATCAACCACTATTGTTCACGTAGGTTTGAGGCTGAGGGATGATATACCTTTCCTAGGAAGGATTCTTCAATGTCGTGTGAGATGGTATATGCCCTTCCTAAAGTGGTTTGTGATGTGGCCCAACGGGGAATGATTGAGATTGTATGTTTGTGGTGGGTGAATAAGGTAGGATCATTGTGTAGATTCCTTAGAAGCAACCAACATACATGAGAAAAAATGAGATGTTATTGAATTAATTGTTGATTAATCTGATCTTAAAGTGTTTATTCCTGTTATTGACTTAATATATTTCGTACACTTGATATCATTATAACTGTCATGGTTTTACATTCGAAAATGATATATATGTTATTTTCCAAAAGAGACTTGTCTTCTTTATATTGTTTTAAAATCTTGTTTGGATTTGAGAGGGATTTTACGGGCTTTTACTCACCCCCCCCCCCCCCTAGAACAATATTTATAGATTTTGGCAAAGAGAAGGATGTCGGATTAGATGAGTAGGTTGAACTCGAGACTAAAGAAGATCAGTACGTGGATCCCGGTGTGGAGGCTTAGAGATGCTTCTTTGTAGTTTAGATTGTTTTTTGAGTTGGCTATGAAATAATATTTTCATTATATTTAATTATTCCGCTGCTAGTTATAGTTTGGTTTTGAATTGCAAGTTGGAGAAGCTACAATGTTTTATTGTCTTTAGTATCTGGTATTTAATGGATGGATCATTTATTATCTAAATGGTTATTTTTAGTTGCTTTCATGATTGGATGGTTTTTAGATGGTAATGCCTTCCAGGGTGGATTTTGGGGCGTTACAATTACGGGGTCTTATAGTTAGATGCTCATTTCCTTCAATAGATCTCTCCACTGAAAGTATCTATTCGATGTTATGATAGTTTCACGTGAATGCCTCCACCACAATGGATCGTTTAGGCCTCGAGTAATTTTCTACACCAAGATCCTCAGAATGCACACTTCTTCAATGGGTTTTGTTTCAAGCAAGAACATTTTCTTCAGAGTGTGAAGTTGAATGAAGATTCAATATAGATTTGCCTTAGTCTCTTAGGGGTCTATGGTTTATGGTGATCTCTAAAGGTATGAGAGACTGAATTTAGGCTCACAAAAGAGATACCCTAGCTCTAGAAGGCTTCCCCTATTTATAGACTCATAATTAAGTAAAGCTTGAAGGCCAAGTAAACAAAAATTCATAAACGACCGCTCGAGCAATGGGAGGGCTATGAGAGGGTGGTTGTCACTAAAAAGGAATCAAACCAATTTGTTAGGATAGAGAATGCTCGAGCCGTCTAAGAGCGACCCAAATGGTAGTCTTTACTATCAAACTCGACAACCTTCTTTATTTTATCCTAAGTCATCAAAGACTTCTCTAGCCAAAGGCAAGTAAGCAGAGGTCAGTCCCTACTAGTTTTTAAGCCAAAAATCAAGCAAAAACTTGTCATCTTGAGCACTAAGAGTGCTGCTAAAGTAAGGTCTAATAAATGACTCAAACTATCTTTTCAAAACACCTTTAAGGTTGATGATGCACAAAATTGTCTTGTGCAAGATCAACAGTAAAGAATGTATAAAGGTGTAATTAATGAGCAACTGACAAGCAATCAATGGCAATCAAGGAATTAAAATGATAAACAATAGATCAACACAGGGATTTATAGTGGTTCGATCCGGGTGACCTACTCCACTCTTGGGAACGGCGACGGTGGCCGAAGGTGTTTTATTGATGAACAATGTAGCCGGGAGAGTAACTCCGGGAGTATTACAGTGCTTAGGGAAGAGAGAGAGCAATGTGTGCAGTGAAGTATGTGAGGTATTGGAGGCGTGCCCTTATTCTTGAGAGGGCTTACATTATATAGTTAAGGTATGGCGGTGACGTAAGGAAGAGGTCCTCCACTATTTTGGTAAGTGTAATTTTAGTAGGAATAGATCTCTTTGGCAAACACAGTTAAGGTAGGAATAGATCTTCGTATCCCAATATTCTTTCCTCGTGTTCCTATTCAGTCGGAGGAGAATTCTGAGTTGGATTGGACTTGATGTTGAGCTTGGACTTTGAGTTGGAGTGGGCTGAACTTTGTATTGGAGTCAAGATGATGAAAGAGGACTAGGGGGCAGCCTGGGCAGCGCCCTGGCCTTGGGTGGCTGGAGTAGGTCACCCGGACCGAACCACTATAAATCCCTGCGTTGATCTATTGTTTATCGTTTTAATTCCTTGATTGCCATTGATTGCTTGTCAGTTGCTCATTAATTACACCCTTATACATTCTTGATTGTTGATCTTGCACAAAACAATTTTGTGCATCATCAGTTTAGCGCCGTCTGTGGGAACGACTAAGTTTCTACTACCTTCCTACTCTTTCAATCCATGGCAATTACTACGAGGTCGAGGTCTCAACAACCAGGTGACAACAACCCAGCCCACCGGGAGGAGGCTCCACCTCCCCTCGCACCTTCAGAACCCTCTGCCACGGCAACTCCAGTCGTTGGACAACATCAACAGCTCTTACAGACCATGCAACTGCTGGTGAAACAAAACCAGCAAATCATCCAGCTAATGCTCACCCAAGGGGGCGTCGCCCCTCACCCTACAGGAGGAGCACCACTCCTTCCAACTATAGAGGAGCAACAACCCCTTCCTTTTGGGCATCAGACAGCCCCTCACCTCGGGGGGCCTCGTCATAATGCCCCAAGGCCATGCCAGGGCGCTGCTCGCCCAGCAGTCCCTCCTCAGCGCGCAGGGAGCTCGCGCATTCCTCCTCCTCCACAAGTGCCTACGCAGGAGGACGAAGACGACGAGAGCCAATACGGCGACCACGAAAGCCAGAACCATCATCTGACTGAAGGTGTCCCCAACCAGTGGGACGAGAAGATTAGAGAGGTGCAGAACCAACTTGGTGATGCCCTCAACGCCATCAAGGCACAGGCGCCTGAAGCCGTGGACTACCTGGTAAGACATACTGATACGCCTTTTACTGCTGATATTGTCAATTACCCTTTGCCCTCGAAGTTCAAGATGCCCACCATCGAGATCTTCGACGGCAAGGAATGAGGCATATGACAATGCTAAAATTGCAAAGAAAATGATGAAAGTTCTTCATGACAAAAACTTAGTGAGAAAATCATTTGCCCCTTCACAGAAAGTCCTCCTATTCAATTCAAGGCTCCGCCTATTTCC
This sequence comes from Ilex aquifolium, assembly GCA_951799425.1. Classification (NCBI taxonomy): domain Eukaryota; kingdom Viridiplantae; phylum Streptophyta; class Magnoliopsida; order Aquifoliales; family Aquifoliaceae; genus Ilex; species Ilex aquifolium. Next base: position 5,366,818 of record OX637408.1, on the reverse strand, counting down.
TGGTAAGTTGACATCAAAATGGACTGGACCTTACATTGTAAAACGAGAGTTTGGACATGGAGTAATGGTGGTGGAGAATCCGTCAAATGGTAATAATTTTACTATTAATGGACAACATTTAAAACTATTTTACGAAGAGTTTGTTAAAGATGTAGAATCCATTTTTTTAATGGATCCCGAATATTCGGGATAGATTCGCGGCTGCCGACACGGAAAAGGATTGGGTCAGGAGAAATTCAACCCAACCCGACCCGAACAGACGTCTTTATAAGGCCTACAAACCGTAATCCTTTTCCCATCCGCCGCTCTTCTTTTTCTTCTTCCCTTTTCTCTGCAAACGATTCACTCTTTGCAAACTCCATGGCCACACACTCCACAGATACCATCCTTTGTTTCATGTTTTGTGTTTTGATGTTGTATTTGCTCATGGGTTTCCTTTTTATGTTTGCACTTACGCAAAAGGGTTTCCATGCTAATCGAAACCCTAATTTTTGTAAAAAAATGATTAAATATGTATTCTGTTTGTAGGGTTTTGGCATATGAATGGATCTCTCTCTCTCTCTCTTTCTCTCAAACCATAAACCACTCTGCAAACTGGTAAATTTGACACATTGGGGACAATGTTCAGTTTAGGTTGGGGCATGAGAAATACAGTTCATATTGACACAGATCTGTGATTTTTGTTTTGATCGTATTTCACACAGTTTTCTTGCTCGTATTTCATATTTATATTGTCTTTATAGTATTTTAAAAAAATGATGATCATCATGTCTTTTAAAGCAGCTTCAATCGTCTTTATAACTGGAAGACGTTAAAGAATCGGATAGGGAGTCTTAAGCTTAGCAAAAATGGATGATAAGATTTTTTGGTTCAGTTTAGGCGTTCTACGCACAATTCCATCTAATGTGCATTCTGCGAAAATGAAAAAAGCAAGACTGGTGAGAAAAATTGAAATCCGAGAAGAACAAGCAAAACCACTGTATGGAAGAAGCAATTTTGCTAAACGTCGTCGTTCCAAACGACTTGGTGCATGTAAACAATGTGGCAGGATCTTTCACATGAAGGAATACAATCAGTGTTCTGAACCAATTTTTTATCGCGCACTCGATCGATTTGACTGGATAGTGAATGGGCAGAGTAAAGATTATCCTGAGACGCCATACTATACTAGTCTTGTACTTACACGTTATGTGCAACAAGAAATTGGAAGAGTCATTGATTGTTCGAATGACATGGAGACAAGGCAAGACTCGGATTAAAATGCTCTTGACAAAGTTGTGGAAAACTATGTTTTTAGGATGAAGGTTAATGGTCCAAACTTTTTTGTAAAAATTGTGAATATCTTTTAGATGTACAAAGTCCTTTTTGTTGAAATAAAATGTGGGCCGAGTAAGTAATGTCCTAAAATACCAACGAACCTGTAGCGTGGGTAGGGACTTATCCTGAGACGCCATAGTTTTTAAGTTCAATTTGTGCATGTAGTCTTCTTTTGATGTATGTGTATATAAATAAATTTTGAATTTGCGTTCGAACGTCAGTTCACGTTCGAATGACAGAAGCTCACAGTACTGTTTTATTTCCGTAGAAACACAAAAGTACTGAGAGCACCTTTCGTTCTAATGATAGATGAACGTTTGAACTTGTAATCCACGTTCGAACGTCATTTTCATGTTCGAACTAGAGGAGCTTATAGTACTTTGATCTCTGCAGAACAACAAAAGTATTGGGACCAACTTTCGTTCGAACAACATTTTCACGTTCGAACTGTCTTTTAAAATTTCTTCTATCCTCGTTCGAACGTCAGCAACGTTCAAACCTTCGCTGCTTGGGTATAAATACTTGGTTCGTCTTCTCCAGATCACAACACCTAAAACCCTTGAAGTTCTTCAAACCCTAGCTCACCCCTTCACTACCCAAGCCTCTAAACCTCATTCCCTTTCACTTTCTACTCAAAATCAAGCATCCGAACCACATTCCCTTTCACTTTCTACTCAAAAAGAAGCATCCGAACCACATTCCCATCTCATTTCTCATATTTTAACAAAGAAATCCCAAGTTTTTCTTACCCTCAAAACCCCAAAAATTCGAAAATGCCTCCAAGGATGAAAATGCCCGCTAGGCAAAAGGCAGCCAATCAAGAACCCAACTTTGTGGAGGAGGTGATCGAGCAAAGGGAGGGAAGGCCACCATTGGTCTGAAGATACGATCGCACTCGCTTCCCCAGTGCTGTCAAAGTCGAAAGGTACGAAAAAAAAATTCAAAATCAAGCCATTGTGTGTGAACGAAATGTAGAATTGTCAAATTTTGCAGAATTGGGTATTTTGGCTAACATGGAGGCTAGAGGTTGGGGTATGTACTTGAGAAATTGTGGTGATGCGGTAAAAGAACTTATGAGGGAAATTTATTCCAATGCCGAGGTTGTGAACGGGGCAATCAAGACATATGTGAGGGGGGCTCACATCAATGTGGACGAGGATCTTATTTTAGAGTAGAGGGTCGTACCACGAGTACAAAGGCCTAGCTACCCCCCAAGGAAGAATGTGGAGTTGAACGTGGTAGGCGTTGAGTTGATGGGTTTGTTGACATTTGCATGGGGAGGAAGGAGGTTCCTTAAGCAAGGCGAGGTGACGGACAAGTATAAGATGCTTAACTTGATTTTCATCTCCAACATTGCCCCCATTGGACGAAAGAACGAGATACTCCCTGACATGGCTCGATTGCCATACGCACTAGGAAAAAACCATAGCATAGACCTCCCATCTTTGATATTGTCTAAAATGATTAAGGGATGTGATGCTAAGAGGAATTCACTCCCCTTCAGCACGCTAGTGACGGAGATATGCATGGATTGGGAGCGAAGGTCAGGCCAGAGATGGAGGTGCTCAAGCCGATGGGATTCCTGAATAAAGTATCGTTCAGAGGAGCCAAGGTCATAGCGGAGAGCCAGCGACTAGGCAAGATGTGCCACCAGCTCAGGGCACTAACGAGGTTCAAGATGCCTTGGACACTGAGGATGAGAGAGAGGGAGAGCAGGCCCTTGAAGAGACCAGCGACCCACGGACGTTACGAGAGATCATGCTCAGATTCTTCGTCAGCAAGATAAGATTCTCCGTCAACAAGAAGAGATTCTCCGTCTTTTGCAAGGTGGAGCTGGAGGACCTTCAGGCTCTAGAGAGGCGAGAGAGTGAGAGTGATTTATGTACTTGGGATTGATGACTATTTGTTGTTTTTTAGATGATCTAAGTCTTTTTGTTTTGAACTATGATATATTGTGAAATGAATGATTGAGTTTTATTATATTTATCTTCTTAAATGCATGTGTTAGATTTAGCATTACATTTTTATTTGTTAAGGATTGATGGGATCGATGTAAATATTGAGATTGCTTGCTAAAGTGACTAAGCACATGATTAGTCTGACACCTAACTTAAAAATCCAGATTTAAAATCACATTTCCTTAAAAAATGGTATTTTCTCTATGCTTAAATGTCAAATGTACATTGGTATTTGTTATTTTTAAAATGCAGAATACTCAGACTTGAAAATGGAATTGGTATATAACCGACATTCTTTAAAAACTTGACATGCATTAATTAGGGTTAATCTTTAAGCACCATCCGGACGCCGCCACCACCGTCCGGACGGTGGCTAATCTTTGGATTTTTGCCTTTGCAGCCACCCTTGTTTGACTCTTTGAATTCAAAATTACACTTGTCTCCCTTGTTTCATTCAGCCTCTGCACTTCGATCCTCCCAAACTTCCATATTTATGCTTGAAACCCTACAAAATATAAAAACTACACATTAACCCTAATACTTTATAATTTAATCACTTTAACCTAATTTAAGCACACAATTAACCCTAAACCCTAATTCATTTGCACACTATTTAGGGTTAATCAAGGCACCTAAAATGAACCCTTAGTTGTTTTAAATTTGGTTGATTAGGATGAAAATGGAATTGGAAGAAATTTGATTATGACTCCTAGGTATTTTAAAAGAAAAGATTTTCTATACCATTTATGAATTTTGAAATTATAGTTTGAGTCACAATCGGACCCCTCTTTGCGCAACACCTTTTAGTACTTAAGTGAAAATTTTCTGCATGGTTTCATGCTTAAAAATTTATAGGGATCAATCTATGCTCGCTTGCGGTCCCTTTATGAGTTAGGGAAGGAAATCAAAAAAGGCCACGAAAGGCAGCACAGGGCTCGCTCTATGAGCTCGCTCGAGTGATCCTTCATGGTTGCTCGAGTGGTGCTCATGGTGGCTTGAGCGATGCTTTCCTTAGTCGGGATTGGAATGTGTTTTTTCATTTAGCGACAATCGCCCTATGACCACCTTATGATCGCCCTCCCATCGATCGAGCTATCGTTTGCAAATCTGAATTTTCTTATTTATTAAGACTACCTTTATTCTGGACCTATATATAGGGAGAGCCTTTCCCACACCTAGGTTAAGTCTCTTGTGTGATTTCTAAGAGAGAATATCATACTTCTACCTTGATAGCCTCCACCATAACCTAGATCCCTAAGACCCAAAAGGTTACTACTAGAGATTCTACCCAACCTCACAACTTGGAGAAGAAGATATTGATGGTTTGATAAACTCATTGGTTCGTACATACTGAGGATCGTTAGCGTGCCCATGATTGTTCGAGCCCTAAACAAACTGTGCGGCGGGGAGGTCCAATTGAAGCAACACTAGACGTCAAAGGAGAGCATTTGGTGGAGAGACAACAAGAAAAGGAGCATCTAACCATGGTATTGGTTGAGGTATAAGTCTCGAGTACTTTTAAGTTGACTTAGACGTCAACAAATCGCTTGTGTTTTTTATTGATTATTGTATACACTTGTGATTGTTTGCACACACGTGCACTATGTATTTGTTGGTTTGATTGTTTGAATATTCATTCAACCATAGTATGCAATTAATTTTTGGTTTTGGGATCGACATGAAATTAGTTTATGAGCGAATTAATTGAATATTAATTTAATTAATCGTCATGGTGAAAAGTAGTTGTGGTGACTAAAGGGAGTTCTCACATTAATTGCTAAATCTTTGTGGGAAGAGGTAATTATGTGGGTTAGGTTTTAATTGGTTATCAAATTGGGCTAAAATTGAAAAACCTATTCATCCCTCTCTTGGTATAGTGTCTTGAGCTCCACGTATATAATCGTGAGGGAAGATCCACATCGGGTTCCCCCTCCCAGAGCAATAATTGGTATCAAAGTGTGGTTTCCCTGAGATCATGGACACTAAGCAGGCAAGTTTCATTTGTGCTTACTTGCCTAATTATTTGCCTTCAAGAGATCTTTCATTAAAACTAGTTAGTCTTGAATGAATTCTAAAAAGGAAGTTGGTTCAATTGGATAACCACCACTCTTTGATGGATTGAACTTTCCATATTCTTAAATCCATTGACGAGAGAGTGTGATTGATCGTCCAAGAGGATTGGAGCCCTCCCACCACCACCACACAAGTCAGAGATGATGAAGGGGTGGTTGAAGTGAAATCCTTGAACGTATGGACTAAAAATGAAAACGAGTCCGCGTGGTGGAACTCAAAAGGCTTGAATGCGATATTCAATGTCGTGACACCAAATGAGTTCCAAAGGATCGCAAATTTTTAGACTTCAAAGGTAGCATGGGAGATCCTAGTTGTTTCCCATGAAGGGATTTCCATGGTGAAGATGTCTAGACTCCAAAAGGTATACCTATTAGTTCGAGACTTTAATGATTAAAGATGATGAAACATTTAGTAAATTTTATGCTAAATTATGTGATAGTGTTAATTCACTATTTACATTAGGTACCAAGGTTGAAGATGTAGCCATGAAGTGAAAAATCTTGAGATCTCTATGATGAGTGCGTAATTTTGCATATTTCATGGCCTCATTGCAAGCATTTCAACTCAACTTTTGCATATAAGTGCTTAGAAGTTAGCCGTTTTGAACTATAATGTTGATATTTTGATGTTGCAACCTTTTATAGCTTAAATGATTGATTTTAGGACATTGCAACCTTGATGGATGTGTGGTGAAGGCATGGACACAATACATGAAGAATTGGAGGCTTAAAAGTGAAGAAATCAAGAAGGCATTGGTGCTTGGGAACAAGGGCATCAGCAGCCACATCGTTTGGAAGTACTGCCTCGGAGTTCCTCCATTTTGACCATGATCTACTCAGAATTTGACAAAGTGATAAACATGAAAGTTGTATATCTGGGTGTCTTATTTTCTGTGTCAAAATTTCAGCCCAATCCAACGGTTGGATCAAAAGTTATGCCGATTCTACCAAAAGTGGTCCAGAGCAGAAAAGAGTGTACCGGTACGCGTACCGGTACGCCGAAGTTTCTGGTGTTCGGGGTACCGGTACGCGTACCGGTACGCTCTCCTGAAGCAGCCCCGATGCTCCTGCAACTCAGCCCCACTTGCTTGGGGGTCCCACCATCGATTCTCCCACGTTTCCCCCAACATTTCCTTACACAACCATGTCTCTCTTACACCTTATGAAAGACTTTTGAGGCTTGACATTAAAAGAGGAAGAGAGAGAAATGGGCTGCCATGTGGGTTGCAGGCAGCCTGTCCAAGGCTTCAACTCAGCATGGAGGCTCTGCACACACCTTGGGGGGACCACCATACACGAAAATGGAAGGCTCTCACACTCCATATACTCAGCATTATTCAGCATTGCAGAGAGGTTGGCTACCTAAGCTTAGGAGTAGAGATAGAAAGCTCCAAGGGGGAAGATGATGAATAGTGCTCAAAGTGACGTTTTTGCATTTTTCTTCCACTATTTCACTTGTAGTTTAATGTAAGAACCTTGTAAGCTTCATTTATTGTCTTTAATCTCATTCCTTTCAAGTCTATTGCAAGTTTACTTACATGTTCTTCATTTCACCATTGTTATGCTTTCATGTTCTTCATTTTTTGCTTAAAATGGGTTTTGAATATTTCTCTTCATAGCTTTAGATTTCTTGTTGTAAGTTAATTTTCATGCTTCATGTCTTCATTATATGTCTTTACATTATGCTTGTCTTTCATTTTTATGTATGATTAGCTAGGATTTAAGTTGGTAAATCCAAGGGAAAATTTCTCTTGGGGATTCCATTTTAACTCATTCTCCTCCCTCCCTTAAGAGTCCAGTGGTTCGGTTTGACGGGGTTGAGAGTGGATGAATTGGTGCCTTTGATATTCTGTAGACTTGTCACGGTTTATTCTTAGATCATCACCAACCTCATCTCTAGCTTCCCCCGAATCAATTGTTCATTCATGCTCTATCGGAGTTAAGGAGGGATTGGAGTTGAAATGGTAGTCCCATTGGAGTGACTTCCTTTGGATTAACCAACATTGTTTTCTTGCATTTTCCATACATAAACACAACCACAAAACACAAATACAAGATTTTACACTTTCTTTTCACTTTTGCAAAATCACTTTCACAAAACTCCCTTTCCTTCCCTGAGGAGACGACCTTGGAATACTTTCCAAGTAAAACACCGACAACGAAAGACTCCTTGCGATTGGGGAGAACTTTTGTTCACACGCATTCCATTCCACATTTCAGTCCATACATTTTGTTCATTCAACATTTTCATTCACATTTGTTGTTGCTCCTATATCTCTTGCATTATCCGGTGGGAGAGTGACACTCCCCCATCACTATAAGCCATATACACAAATTGAGGGTGAGGGTGATGTTACGAGGTTAGGAACGACGCAATTACCAATCAATCACTCTACCCGAGAGGTTTCATGCTAAGGTCATGTAAAACTCGGAAAAATTAAAATTTTATGAAAAAGGGTAAAACGGTAATAGAAGTTACGGTACAGGTTAAAAACCTAATTTTTCTAGAACTCGAATGATGAAATAGACCTTATCATTGGATTCGTCGCGCAAAATCTAGCTATCTAGTAAATTTTCGTTGAATTCTAAGATAGTCAAAATTTTCAAGTTTTATGAGGCAATCGGGTGTCGCGTGATTGAAATAAACGAAATCAGATGTTATTCGCGAAACCCGAGAAATAATTTAAAGTTAGTTCAATAAAAATGTACTCAACCTAAAACAGGACGATGTTTAATTGATTCGGAATAAAAATCAGATTAGAAAAAATCGGGACGTATCGTGCATCTTAAGCCATGGAATTAGAGGGTATAAAAAGGGGGAGAAATCAGATTTTTTTCCCCCATTGTGTTGCTGTAATTTCCTGAAAAGAGAGATAGAAAGAAGAGATAGAAAAATCAATGGTTCTCCCACCATCTTCCTCCGATCCACGACGATCCGACTATCGGATATCTTTGGGCCAAGAGATAAAGTCGTTCTACGCAACGAGAGCTACGTGTACATACCAAAGATCGTAAGTTTCGCTAAGATCTCAAAAATGAGATTTTTGGGATAAAAGTTTTGAGGCTTGATTTTGAGTTTTAAGAACTTCTTCTACACGAATTTACGCTATAAGAGGTAGGGTTCCTTTCCTAACTAGGTTTATTTTCAACCTAGGGTTGAAATATGAAATGGGTAGGGTGCTAGAGATGAATTCTCATGTTTAACACATAGCTGTGACGATTAGATTATGAAAATGGGTATAAGAAGATGTTAGGAACAATTCTTGAATGATTTGGTTTTGACGAAATTGCTTGATTTGGAACTTCATGAGAAACGTGTTGTTTTGGGCATTCTATGTGTTTACATAATTTTGCCTATTAAGTGTTTGATAAAATTCTTATGAGTACAAGTATGTTAATTAGATTAATATCACTTGTAACATGCTTAGGATTGATTGAGGAGATGGATATGCTTGATATATGCTCATGATGCAATGAACATAATATCATAAGTTGCAATTGTGCATTACATGTGACACCCCAAATCCGGGGGTCCTTTATTAACCGTTGACAACCCGTCAACCCGCGGAAACATCCGTGGATATCGCCTAACCTGATACCACATCAATAACATCCCTAAACCGAGGTTATAACCCACAATGAAAATTCGGTTCAACATTCATTTGATCCAACCCCAGTCCAACACACCATGATTCATACCCCATTAGGGTCCAATTTGATCATTTAAAGGAAGGAAATTCAAAGCCCAAAGCTTGGCAAAACAATTTTAAAATTTTAGAATTTTTGGACTGACTACCGGTAGCTGTTTATCGACTACCGGTAGCTGGAACCTTCTGGACCACGAGTACCTGTTAACTACCGGTAACTGGAACCCTCTGGACCAACGACTACCTGTTGACTACCGGTAGTCAAAGGCAGATTTTGTCCATTTCAATAATTTTTCATTTCCAACTCATTTCAAACCTTTCCAAGGTCACCCAAACATATATATTCATGTTTTCTACATTATAAAAAGTCCATGGAAGTCCATTTAATACAATTCCATATATTTACACATTAAAATGGAATTTATACGAAAACTTTACAAGTTAAACCATAAAAGCCACAAGTCGACTTTTCTTCATTCTTGGGGTCCCGTATGAGGGTCTCCCACCGGCGTATAGTCCGCACCTGAAATGTGTTCCCGTCTAGGGTGAGCCAACGCCCAGTAGAGTATTTCCTACAGAGGCTACTCCTCAACCTATATGCATATGAAATGTTCACATGCAACATCCATAAATCCGTAACCATTCCATCAAATAATATACAATTAAATGATGTAATGCTATAATGTCATGCCATGAATGAGGTGAGACACACCCATGTGCACTCAACCCGAGTCCACTCTGACTCCCTTTACATGTCAATGCCATGTATGTTAAACCGGGCTACCTAAGCCCCATGAAATGAGATGAGACTCATGTACTCAACCCGAGCCCTCCCTGGCTCCTCAACACAATGCTAATGCCAACATGTTTGATGTATCATGAGATGAGATGTGACTCATTTATGCACTCACCCCGAGCCCTTCCCGGCTCGACAACACAATGTAAATGCCAATGTGTACGACATGCCATGAGTGAGATGAGACTCAATCATGTAATACACCCCGAGCCTCCACCATTGGTATTACTCACCCAATAACTAATTTAAGAAAATCTCCGGGTCTTTCTTTGGGGTGGGCGTTTATGGACTTCCACCAACGGAACCCAACCGACACGGGATTTATGGACTCTTTCCACCAACGGTGCCGCGTACACCAACACACTTTATGGGCTCTTATACCAACGGAAGTGCGTATCCGAAACACCGGGCCTTGCACCCGAGAGGTCGTCTTGCCCTTTCTTGCGAAACCCGACCCAATCTTTTTCTTCTTTTTCATGCAACCATGCGACTCAGTTGAATAATCAATCCAACTTTCCCGATCCCATCCACCAACCACCAAGCATGATGATTGATATATGCAACTACCCCCCCCCCCCCCCCCACACTCATGCAAGTTTCCCATGAATGTGACATCACCTTATGCCCAATATGTCATGAATACCAATGAGCAATTTATCTCCATATTAGACTCTCATAATACCACATAGCTTGTGGTACAAACACCCATGCACAAACATCCCTATGACACAATGTCCATGTATGCGATGTTCCCGTGCCATGCAATGTAATGAATCATTACATCAATAATTCAATATTCAATATGCAATGTATGCCACATGAACTACTCCAATTCATTTCATCAAATCCCATGACAATTTACATCATAAGAATGTAATTCTCACAATCTTTCACCATGCCAATATATATTAAAATCATATATCAACAATCACAAATTTTCATGTAGCTCATATCATAAACATATAACTTAACTTTATCACAATTTCAAGTATGTTATTTCAATTTTATTAAAATAACCATTTCCACCAACTTAGGCATTTTGTTGAACACATTCAAGGCAAATAATTATGGTAGCACATATCATGCCCAACTTTCATATAATTCAAGAAATTTCAATAGACAATTTCTACATAACAATTTAGGATAAAATTATTTTACCTAAATTCCACAAAAAAGGCAAGTGTAATTTTTCTAACAACCTACCCATTTTCTCTCAATTAACAACAATACGTAATTGATATAAACCTCTATCAATCTACCCATTTCATAAAAACATGCTAGGTTAGGAATACACCAAGAGAGGAGGGAACCCTACCTCTTGTAGCGTGAGGAATCCCCGTAGGAAACTCCAAGAAGCCAACCCAAGCCCATTCCAAGCTTCTCCAAAATTTCGGTTTCCATACCTTCGGTGAAAACCGCCGTTCTTGGTGTCCACGCGTAGCTCTCGACGCGTAGAACATCTTTTGTTCTTGGCCTGAGACGATTTGAGCACTCCACGGCCGTAGATCGTAGAGAGAAGTCGAATTTTCTCTCATTTTCCCTCTCTTCTTTTCTCTCGGCTGAAACCGGCTGAAATGGTGTGGAGAAGTCTGATTTTTCAGACTTAGGCCCCTATTTATATTTTTAGAATACTTGGCCCTCATTGCGCCACACGTCCCTCTTAATTCCGGGTCCGTTTCAATCCCGAAACGATTAATTTTCGTCCCGGTTCAAGTTTTAAATATTTTATATAAAATTTATTTAAATTATTTTCAAATTCTCCATATTTTAACAAAATTTTCGTTTTTGGGGTCACCCGAGACTCGACCGCCTCGTAAAACGCAAAAAATCCGACTGTCTCGGAATTCGATGAAATTTTATAGGGTAACTAGATTTCGCGAGACGAATCCAACGGTGAAATCCGTTTCGTCATCCGAGATCTAGAAATATTCAGTTTTTCAACTAGTACCGAAGTGGCAATTCACCTATTGCCCTTGTTCGTCAAAGTTTAAATTTTACGGGGTTTCACATTACATTTGTATTTGCACTTGCACGGGTAGCATCACATTCAAGGGCATTGACATTAGTGTGGGTGTGTGTGCATGTTTTTGATCAAACACCATTCTTGGTGGGTTAATACGTGGGCTCGAGAAGGTTGGACCTAGGTTCAACTGAGTCACACAGGTTGCATTGAAAATATGTGTCGGGTATAGCAAGAAGGGATAGATTCTTCATCAGGTGCAAGGCCCGTTTACTTGGTTCTCTCACTTGATCGGAGGTAAAATTCCAAAAAAGTGTGTCGGTGTACTCGGAACCGGAGGTGCGAGACCTCAAATACCGTGTTGGTGTGGTAGACCGTTGGTGTGTGACCATGAATTTACCTACCCAAGAAAGACAATATTTTATAAAATGGTCATTGGATGTCTAACATCAATGGCGGGGGCTTGGAATGCCCGGAAGCATACACATGACATTGCATGTGTTATGGGAGGCAGTGGAGGGCTCGGGTATGCATTGCATGTGTAAGTTTCATCTAATGACATGGCATCGATAAGTAATATTCATTTATGAAATATATCTATTTGGATGAATGCTTTATGTGATGAATTTTCATGTGACATTTCATATGCATCTAGGTTGGGGAAAAGCCTCCTTAGGAAATACCCTACTGAGCGTGGCTCACCCTTTATGGGAACATATTTCATGTGTTGGACAAGAGCCAGTGGACTGCCCTCACTTGGGCCCTTGTTGATTACGGAGCCAAAATGTGACTTTTGAATTACATTTTGTAAATCAATCCTGCAATTTGTTTTGAACTTGTATATTGGTAATACAATATGTAATGGGACTCTATTGGACAATGTTTTCATGTAAATGAAAGAATGGATCGAGTATGGTATGAGTTTGGGTGACGATGAATTGAAAATTGGAAGGACTGGGGAAAATTTAGGCTCAGTTACTGGAACATAGGTTCATAGGTACCAGTACCACACTGTAGGATGACCCAAGTACGGGTACCTAGGCTTACAGGTACCAGTACTTGAATTTTAGTGGCTTCAGGTACCGATACCTAGGCTTTATGTAACGGTACCCCGATGGACAGTGGGGTCAAGTACCGGTACCTATGCTCATAGGTACCGGTACCCCCGTTGACTGTGGGCCTAGGTATCAGTACCAATGCTTATAGGTATTGGTACCTGGCAAACAGAAGGCTCAAGTACCGGTACCAAGTACGCGAGGTACCGGTACCTCTTCATAAAAACTAAAAATTTTGAATGTAACTTTACCAGGCCTTCACCTTTTGACCACTTTCATTTGAATGATGTAATTCATTAAATATTAAGTCCTAATTGATGGGGTTTGGACCTTGGAATGGTCATATGATTAATGCGAGAACAGGTTATGTGTTGGGTAGTGCTTCCGTACAAAGGAGGCTCTGTCCTGATTCCGTTTTGGTTAGCATCTCGGTGAAGGGGATGTAATGACGTGGTGACAGGTTATACGGCATTCACGGGTACTTCCGCGGGTTGATGGGTGATCAACGGGTTGCGACAGGAACCCCAAATTTAGGGGCATCACAACTTGGTATTAGAGCTTAGGTTCCCGATTACCTTGGACTTGAGGGTAGATTGGGCTAAGTCATTGCATTCATTATGCATTACATGTTATGTGCATTAAATGCTACATGTTGTGTGATATGATGTTATATGCATAATTCAGTGTGTTTGGAAATGAGACAATAGGGGTTAGAAAACTGATTAACCATCAAAAGTGCTATTTTATTATATTTAATGATTGGTTAATTGCATATTATTTGTGATTAAATGTGTTAAATTTCTTGATTTTCTATTTTGATACTTTTTCTAGCTGTTTGGTTTATTTTGCAGGTAAATTGGTTGATTTAAAGTAATAATGGATAATGCAAGTGAAGCAATCACTAGAGGAAGAATCATAAATGATAAGGATTGAAGAGTCAAGATTGAGATAGGAAGACTTGAAGATAAATCAGCAATTTAATCCTTATAAGTGTCTAAGTGAGAAGAAAACTCATTTAAAGTTGGATTAAGAAAGTTTCCTAAAAGATAAGGATTTGACACGTCTTCAGTATTTTGGCCATAACTTTTGACTTTGATATCTGATTTATCTGAATTATCTGAATTTTGTGGGGTTGGAGAGAAGATTTCAAGGGCTACAAAAGTGTATTTCGTGATTCAGCCTCTAAATATGCGAAATTCAAGCTCGAAATCTGGACAGATTTTGTACCCGCGGGCCCCAAGATTTATGCACGGGATTTAACCTTACAAGACATCTTTTTGGAAAGGAATTCCTTCCAAACCAACCTTATATCCTCTATCTACACTTATGATTTATTTTAGTATAAATAAGGGTTCTCATCTAGGATTTAGGAGATTAGGATTATTCTTTTCTCATCTTTTCTTTTTTAGTTTTTGTTCTAAGTTCTATGGCTTGCTAAAAGCCCAACTAAAGCTAGGGGAAATACTTTCAATGAAGCACGGTATTTATTATTGATTCAATTTTATTGTTTTATGCACAATTTATTCTTTTAATTTAATTCTTGTCTTTTTGTAAAGTTTTTGCTCTGTATAATGTTTTGATTTGTTGTGCCACGTACATCGAATGCTTGAGATTCCCTGCGAGTCAAATAACTGGTTATTCCATGCTTGAATTAATTAATTAGAATTTCTCATAAGATAGTTGATTTATTATTTACAATAAAATAAGATTTACCTGTTAGAAAGCTTGATTTATCATAGACTCCGGGCACGGTGAATGCTTGTGATCTACAAGTAAATTCTTATATTTATTTAGATAATTCATTAATTATAACTTTTGATGTTTTCATATTATCACTGCTAAATATTCCGATTGGGATCACTCCTCAGTTGATTCTCAATTGAGTTCGAAAACTTGATTATTAATAATTATTGTGTGGATTTGAAAAGGTATCCCCGATGCTTTAGTATTTCAATTATTGTTTTAAAAACCAAATTTATTATTTTCTGATTCCAAAATTCCTACTCAAACAAATTGCAAACAATTTCTTTTTATTTGTTTTGTGTCTCTTGTTTTCACAATTCCCTGTAGTTTGACCTCAGATTCCCGAGAAATTTATTACTTCGCACAACCTACACTTGGGTGATCAATTCTAAAGTTGTAGCAAGTTTTTGGCGCCGTTGCCGGGGAGTTATTGAAAGACAAGGAGCCGTCATCACATCTATTGAGGTTTGCTAGATTTGAGATTCATCACAGATCCGGTAATCTCGTCCCTTCCCTTATTTTATTTTATTTGTTTTATTTTTCCTTAAGTTAGGTTTTCATAATTTTTATTTTTATGTTTTTAGATTTTTTTTTTAATGTGGTGTTAAGTGCTTCCTCTATGGAGGAATTGTGTGCGCTTTGTGATGTGTTTGGGCATCCCATTGAGGTTTGCCCTTTAATTCCAACTGCTCTACAATATTTGAGGAATTGGTCAATTGTATTACCTAATTCTTCTCAACCTTACCCCAACCATTGTTTTGAAACTTTTTATCCTAATTTTGGTTGGGGGAATGAACATTATCAGTTACCTATGTATGACACATCACCACAAGACCCTCCCCAATATCCACCTTACCATGACCCACAAGAAAAGAATTTGAAAGACATTGTTTGTGAATTTATGCAAAGCCAACAAGCTTTCAATGAAAGCCAACAAGCTTTCAATACCCAAACAAGCCAAGATATTGAAGAGATAAAAGACATGCTCAATATATTGGTACAAGAACAAGAGGTTAAAAATAGTCAATATAGTGAGAGTGATTCTTTTCTTGAACTACAAACTGAAGATGAATTCATTAATACTCTTGATAGTGACGAATTAAGTGAAATTATTATTCCACAAGAGGTTAATGAGCCCAAATACCTTTCATTATCAACAAGTAGTAATGAGATTCACATATCTAATCTTGATGAGGGTATGAAAGTTGAGTTGTGTGTTGTAATTGATAAAAATCTATTTTCTATCTCATTGTTAGATTTGCATAAAAATGTATATATCTCCCTTTTCTTGCATGTTCAAAAGATATATTGGATATATGAGTGGATAATTCGATTAAAGGAGTTACTTCGACATCATATTTTTAAGCAATTAAAAATAAAATGGTGTATATTCAAATCTTACTTTAAACCGGATTGAACGTGAGCTTTTATTTTTATATGTACATAGTAGTTAGATTTTATTTTATTTTATTTTTTTTATTTGTTTCAATTTATAGTTTTTTTTTGTTGAGTTTTTATTTTTAGGTTTTAAAGTTGTTGCGGTACCAAGTATTCCTATCCCTTTGATCTTTATTCATTATTTTTATTGAGCGTTAAGGTACTTATTTTTACATTGAGGACAATGTTGAATTTAGGTTGGGGGTGTGGATGTATTTTGTGTTGTGACAATTTCTAGTTTATTTAAATTTTAGTCTAAAAAAATATTAAAAAAAAAAAAAATTATTTTGGGTATTAAATATCTAAATAACATGTTTATGCATAATTTGACTCCACAATATAGAAATAATTTGCGTAACTTTAAATTTGCAACTATTTAAGCATTACATAGAACTTTATTCTATATTTTTGTATCTCATATCATGTTCTTATAAAAACTCACAATTTGTGCACTTTAGACTTTACCAAGTTGAAAATTTGTTACGTATTTTACCTTGAGAACTTAAAACATATAGTGGAGATGCATAATAAAGAATATTTTTATTCAGCTAATCTCCTTCAATAGTCTCATTATTTTTGTTTTGGTCAACACCAATATTATGAATGATTGCTTGACTTTAAAATTATTTGTATGGGAAGTGTGTTATCAAAAGCTCTTGAGATATGATTTTAGGCCATTTTTGATATTATTTGAGTCTAAGCCTTATTTTTTGAATATTATTATCCCTAGAAGCCATGATTGAGCCTTTGAAGCAAAATTTTATTTCTTACACCTAACATATCATAACCAAGCTAATGAAAAAAAAAATACGAATAATATCTTTTACCCTTGGTCATTCCGAGATTGAGATTTTATTGTTTACGTAATTTGGAAGATGTTGGTTGAGAAAAGAAAAAAAAAAAAAGAAAAGAAAGAGTTTTGCATACTTGTGAATATTTGCATTAGATGTCTTGCTGAAAAAAAAAAAAAAAAAAAAGTTGAAAAGAAATGAAAGACAATATGTCTAGTTGTGAAAAAAAAAGAGAAAAAAATAGGCATGAGTTTAAAAAAATAAGAGCAAGTGTTGTAAATTGTGCTTCTAAGGGGGTGAAGAGTGAAAGGCTATGGAAAGAAGTTTGGTTGTGTAATGTAAATGTTCTCTCGGGATAATCTTTTGAATTCCTGAATATCCTTCGTTTCAAAACCCTAATCCCAAGGCCCCATTACAACCTTAAATAAAGACCTATTTGATCTCAAGAGTGTATTGATAGATGCATGATTTGTGTGAATAAGAAAGAGAATGGTGATTATTTATTTATTGTGTGTTGATTTCCTTTCATGAGATTATGTCAAATCCTTTTCTTTTGAATTACAATTATTTTAATAGACATGTGAGTATTATTTTGTTTTGACTTAAATATCTTCTTCTCACATGTGATATTTGAGGGAATAGTCACTATAATCTGAGAGAATCTTTTATGAGTGAATTATCCAGTGAGATTTGGCATTGAGACGAATAATTGATAGTTGTAGAGGTGATTATCGGATAAGTTATTGACTTGGTATAGTTAATTTACACTACACACGAGTTTATATGAGAATATGATAAGTGCATACATTTATATAGCATAGAGTTCTATATTTTTGCTTTGCATGTGCTTATAAAAAGAATTATAGTTTAGAATTCTTATATTGTGGTAGCAATTTGTGTTATAAAATTATTATTTAGATATTTGATCAGAGGTTGATGTTTGTGGGTATCATCTCTAGAAACCCTCACGAGACTATACTCGTCCACTAGGGGGAACCTAGGGGTTTAAAGGCTTGTTGCATATGCTAAATGCAATCGTGAGTCCTACGAAAGTGGATTTGTATTTTATTTTATTAGGTTATTTTGTTTTTAGTTTTTAGATTTTGGGATCCATGTATTACTAGGGACTAGTAATATTCAGGTTGGAGGGTGTGATTAACCGTCAAAAGTGCTATTTTATTATATTTAATGATTGGTTAATTGCATATTATTTGTGATTAAATGTGTTAAATTTCTTGATTTTCTAGTTTGATACTTTTTCTAGCTGTTTGGTTTATTTTGCAGGTAAATTGGTTGATTTAAAGTAATAATGGATAATGCAAGTGAATCAATCACTAGAGGAAGAATCATAACTGATAAGGATTGAAGAGTCAAGATTGAGATAGGAAGACTTGAAGATAAATCAGCAATTTAATCCTTATAAGAGTCTAAGTGAGAAGAAAACTCATTTATAGTTGGATTAGGAAAGTTTCCTAAAAGATAAGGATTTGACACGTCTTCAGTATTTTGGCCATAACTTTTGACTTTGATATCGGCTTTACCTGATTTTGTGGGGTTGGAAAGAAGATTTCAAGGGCTACAAAAGTGTATTTCGTGATTCAGCCTCTAAATATGCGAAATTCAAGCTCGAAATCTGGACAGATTTTGTACCCGCGAGCCCCAAGATTTATGCACGGGATTTAACCTTACAAGACATCTTTTTGGAAAGGAATTCCTTCCAAACCAACCTTATATCCTCTATCTACACTTATGATTTATTTTAGTATAAATAAGGGTTCTCATCTAGGATTTAGGAGATTAGGATTATTCTTTTCTCATCTTTTCTTTTTTAGTTTTTGTTCTAAGTTCTATGGCTTGCTAAAAGCCCAACTAAAGCTAGGGGAGATACTTTCAATGAAGCACAATATTTATTATTGATTCAATGTTTTTTTTTTTTATGCATGATTTATTCTTTTAATTTAATTCTTGTCTTTTAGTAAAGTTTTTGATCTGTATAATGTCTTGATTTGTTGTGCCACGTACATCGAATGCTTGAGATTCCCTGCGAGTCAAATAACTGGTTATTCCATGCTTGAATTAATTAATTAGAATTTCTCATAAGATAGTTGATTTATTATTTGCAATAAAATAAGATTTACCTGTTAGAAAGCTTGATTATCGTAGACTCCGGGCACGGTAAATGCTTGTGATCTACAAGTAAATTCTTATATTTATTCAGATAATTCATTAATTATAACTTTTGATGTTTTCATATTATCACTGCTAAATATTCTGATTGGGATCACTCCTCAGTTGATTCTCAATTGAGTTCGAAAACTTGATTATTAATAATTACTGTGTGGATTTGAAAAGGTATCCCCGATGCTTTAGTATTTCAATTATTGTTTTAAAAACCAAATTTATTATTTTCTGATTCCAAAATTCCTACTCAAACAAATTGCAAACAATTTCTTTTTATTTGTTTTGTGTCTCTTGTTTTCACAATTCCCTGTGGTTCGACCTCGGATTCCCGAGAAATTTATTACTTCGCACAACCTGCACTTGGATGATCAATTCTAAAGTTGTAGCAAAAACATTAACCTTGGGGTTGGAAAAAGAAAGAATGGGAAATTTTACAGTTTGGCGTATACTAGTGGGTGGCATACCTCCTACTAGTGAGACGAGAGGAATTTAAATTTCCAAATTTGTAACTTTGGGATACCAAGGTAGTGGTCTATTGATATCTTACGTGTGTGTAGATGACAAATAGAGAGAGAGGACGTCACAACAGTCAAGGGAGTGGACAGAACAACCAACCATCACCACCACCGGCCTTTGATCAACAAGCTTTCATGGAGGCTATCGGTGCAATGGTTGCTACCTTTATGCAAGTTAACGCCAGCATGGGCCAAAGAGGCTTGAACAACCTCTAGAGGCTCAAGGCACACAAGCCACCTACTTTCATGGGAGGGGCAGATCCGATGGTGGTCGACCATTGGTTCTAATAAGTAGATAAGATTTTTGAGGCTATGGAGATCATATCCGACGCTACCAATATAAGACTAGCAACATTTCAACTTGAGGGAGAGACTCATCTATTGTGGAATTGGGCAAAGGCCTCAAAGAATGTTGAGGCAATGACTTATGAAGAGTTTCGTGAGCTCTTCATGGGCAAGTATTTCCTATTAGCTGTTCTACAAGTGAAAGCCCGGGAATGCTTGGATCTTAAACAAGGAATAATGACGGTGATGGAATATGTGGCTAAGTTCACCGAGCTAACCCGTTTTGTCGACGATTATATAGCCACTAATTTGGCCAAAGTGAGGAGATTCAAGGATGGCTTGAAGTTGTCCATCCGGAGCAAGATTATGGGCCATCTCCTACAAGACTTAGACTCAATGGTTGAGACAGCCATGGCCATTGAGAGGGAAGTGGAAGACGCAAGGAACA
This sequence comes from Ilex aquifolium, assembly GCA_951799425.1. Lineage (NCBI taxonomy): Eukaryota > Viridiplantae > Streptophyta > Magnoliopsida > Aquifoliales > Aquifoliaceae > Ilex > Ilex aquifolium. The sequence goes on along the minus strand of OX637408.1, from coordinate 5,346,613 downwards.
TCCGGGAGGGCAGTGCTAAAGACAAGAAAAATGAGGGTCAATCATCTTCTTCTAGTTCGGGGAATAAGCAACAGACGTCTACCCCACAAGGGTGTCAGGGGCAAGGTCGGTCAGTTTTCCCAAGGGGGGAAGAACTTCAAGGGGACGTTCCAAGGAGGCCAAAGGACATGTTATTTGTGTCAACAGCCAGGCCACTTGAAACGGGATTGTCCTTAGAGGCAGGAATCTCAGAGCTATGGGACTTCTCCGTCCCAATCATTGGTGGGACATCCACAAACATTCTTCACTCCTCTCTATCCCACCATGGGCCAAGGAAGTCAGTTCAAGTTCCAGTTCCAGGGTGTTACACAGGCCCCTACTATTTCACGTGCGGGGACTCTGCAATCAGGCCAGATGGGTCAAGGTATGGGTTGAGCCCGAGGACAAGGCTTGCAGGCAGGGACTTCATGGACTTAGGTGCAAGTCTACACCATCACACCTCAGACTAATTCGGTGGATCAGTCGGTGATTCAGGGTACATTTCTACTCTCTCCCTTATGGGTAAAGGTGTTATTTGATTCGGGTGCATCTCATTCATTTATAGCTGCATCATAAGTAAAGGATTTGGACTTAGAGGTTGAGGCCTTAGGGGAGCCAGTGCATATAAGTTCTCCCCTAGGAACTAGAGTTTGCATTGATAAGATATGTTGGGGATGTGAGTTAGACATCTCGTGGATTCAACTCATTGTGGACCTTAGGTTTATGGACATGTCAAATTTTGACTTCATCCTCGAGATGGATTAGTTGGTGGCACATCGCATCATAATTGATTGTGATTAGAAGAGGGTCACCACTAATACCCCAGAGGGTTTCTGTTTCAAATTTCAGGGTGAAAAACATAACGATTCACCCTAAGCCGTGAATGACTCTCGTTGGCACGAACAGTTGAGGGGTTGGCTTGCGCGCCTTACACTTGAGGACGAGGCGAGACAAGAGTTAGGTCTACCTCGGGTAGTTTGCGAGTATACAGATGTTTTACCAGATGAGTTACCAGAATTGTCTTCACATCGGGATGTAAACTTCACCATTGAGTTACAACCTGGTGCATCCCCTATTTCTATGACACCGCATAGGATGGCACCTGCAGAGTTGCAAGAACTCAAAGTCCAGTTGTAAGAATTGTTAGATAAGGGCTTTATTAGACTGAGTACCTCACCTTGGGGTGCTCCGGTGCTTTTTGTCAAGAAGAAGGACAAGATCCTTAGACTATGTATCGACTACTGGCAACTGAATTGGGTCACCATCAAGAATAAGTACCCATTGCCAAGGATCGATGACCTTTTTGATCAACTGAGAGGGGCACGAGTCTACTCTAAAATAGATCTACGCACATGATACCATCAGTTGAGAATTAGGGAGGCCGACATCCCTAAGACGGTGTTCAGGACGTGATACAGGCATTTTGAGTTCACGGTTATGCCATTCGGATTGACGAATGTCCCAGTGGCATTCATGAAACTTATGCATAGGGTGTTACAACCCTATTTAGATAAGTTTGTCATAGTTTTTGTTGATGACATTCTGATCTACTCCAAGTCTGAGGAGGAGCATGAGGGTCACTTGAGGATCATTTTCCAGACCTTCAGAGACCATCAGTTTTACGCCAAGTTCAGCAAGTGTGAATTTTGGTTTTTAGCAAGTGTGAATTTTGGTCGACAGAGGTAAAATTTTTGGGTCACATTGTGTCGCTACAGGTGTATTAGTTCACCCGAAGAAGGTTGAGGCAATTATAAGTTAGGAGATGCCTAAGTCAGTCTTCTAGTGGGATGACTCATATGAAAGGGCATTCAGGAGTTGAAGAGGAGGCTTACTTCAGCTCCTATCCTTGTAGTGCCAGAGAGGGGGCAGAGGTAGATAGTATATTGTGAAGCCTCAAAGGACAGACTTGGGTGTGTTCTAATACAATCCGGGAGGGTTGTAGCTTGTGGTTCACGGTAGTTGAAGAGTCACGAGCAAAACTATCCCACACACGGCGTGGAGTTGGCGGTCGTCGTCTTTGCCTTGAAGGCATGCCACAATTATCAATACGGAGAACAGTTTGAGGTATTTTCAGACCATAAGAGTCTAAAGTACATCTTCACACAACGGGACCTCAATATGAGGCAGCGCAAGTGGATGGAGTATCTAGAGGATTATGACTTCACTTTGCATTACTATCCTGGTAAGGCAAATGTAGTGGTTGATGTACTCAGCTGGAAGTCACGGGGAGTCTTGGCTGGTATAGCTTCCCAAGAGTGGGGATGCTCGAGACTGTGAGGCAGTTCGGGCTACACTATGGGGATCAGGCTCAAGGTATTTTGGAAATTCTAGTGGCTACCCCTTCCTTGTTGAGCAGAGTGATCGAGTCCTAGGGGAAGGACACAGAGCTATTGTCCATCAGGGACCGGGTATATTCGGGTACAAGTGACGAGGTCTGGGTGCTTGATGAAAAACCTTGTTGTTTCCCTACCTCTAAAAACTATCCCTTAGCATGTGTAGTGTAAGGATAAAAGGGAGTGTCACTCTCCTTTGGGATAGTGTCAAAAGAAAGGGCAAGGAGAAAGGAAAGGGAAATGGTAGTAATGTGATGTATGAATGCACAAAACGTGTGTGTGTGTGTACAAAAGTGCTCCCCAAGCGCAAGGAGACTTTTGAGAATCGTGTTTTACTTTGTGGTATTCCAAGGTCGTTTCCACGGGGAAGGAAGTACCAAGGGGAAGGTGATTTCGGGTAAGAGAAAATGTAAAATCTTTTGGTTGTTGAAAGTTGTTTGGTGGTGTATGTTGATGAAAATCAAATGAGAAACAAATGTTGGTAAAGCCAAGAGGTTACTCCAATAGGAATGCCATCTCAACTCGAATCCCTCCTACGATAGAGCATGAATGAACGATTGATTCATGGGAAGTTGGGGATACTAAGGGTGAGTATCTAAGCATAAACCGTGACTAGGCCTACGGAATATCAAAGACTCACCAATTTATCCACCCACAACCCAGTCAAACCGAACCATTGATCTCCGGAAAGGGAGGAGAATGAGTTGACATGGCATACCCAAGAGGAGGTTCCCCTTGGTTTTACCAACTAAAGGATTTAGCTACTCATGTTTGTAATGAAGTTGACTATGTAAGAAAAATGCATTGCAAGAGAGGAAGTTCTTGAATAGCTAAAATGCAAGTAGACAAAAATTAGAGAAGGATGCATTTAAGACCCATTTACAGCTAAGAAAATGATGAACCTTGTTGCATTAATGGTGAGAAGTTAAGAGAGCATTAAACTAACAATGAACTTGAAGGAAAACAACATTAATGGTATTAAAATGAAGCTTGAAATGTTCTTACAGTAGATTACAAGACAATGCAGTAAAGAAAATGCAAAAATCTGAAATTTATCTCTCTAGAACACTATTCATCCTCTTCTCCAGACTTTCTCTCTCTATATCTATCTATTTCTGCCTAATCCCTCTCATGCTCCATTCCCCTGGTCTTGCTGAACTTGGCTTCCTAAAACGTGCATGGGGAGGTCCCCTAGTCTCCACAAAATGACCTCCATCAGTAGGGGTGCAGTAGTACTAGGCTGGAAAGAAGGGTTGCAGGGTTTGTCTGCACACCCATCTCTTCTTCTCTTCTCTCTCCTCATTTATCACCAAGACTCCAACTTATAATCATAGGTGTGAAAAGGGGTGAATAGCATTGTGGGTGTGTCAGGGGAGCAGGGGATGTCTGTTGGTGGGACCCTCAAGCAGCAGGCATGGGTTGCAGAGCAGTTGGGCAAATCAGGCAAGGCGTACCGGTACGACGAACTCCAGTGGCTTGAGCGTACCGGTACGCGTACCGATACGGTTTACTCCAGTAGCCTTAGCGTACCGGTACGCGTACCGGTACGGTTTGGCTGGTTTCTTGATTTTCTGATTTCCTCCTCCACTGAGCTATCCACAAGCTATCTTTTCATCTTCATTTGCCTCACATGATTGGGGAAGGCATTAAGAGGTCTCATTTAGCACCATTTAACTGCAAACACCAAATATCATCGTTAAGAGTTCAATTAACCTAACTCCCATCATTTAAATCTCCAAAAACAATTAAAAAGAGATGATTAGCACATCAAAATATACAAAGTTTTGTGTTAATCACACCCCCCCAACTTAGGTTTTGCTAGTCCCTTAGCAAAAGATTATTTTCAATCACAAAACAATAAGAATAGTGCACACCCAATCCATTTAGCTAACCATTCATTCAATCAATTAAAAAACATAAATCATAATGCAATTTCAAAATAGCATAGACAAGATTGGATCCGAAATTATGGTATTTTCATTAATGTGTTCTGAAGTTGGAGTACATAACGTAGGACAACAAAAGAGACAAAATAGCCTACGACTCCATTCCATCCAATTCAACCTTAAAAGAAAAAATACAAACTATAAACTACTACATATCATCCTAATCATCACCAGAGCCATCATCATCCTCCTCCTCGACTGCTGTAGGGGCAGAGGGGGCAGAAGTAGAAGGAGAAGTGGCCGGAGCTGGTCTAGTGGGCACTTCTGGGATGAGTCTCCCAGGGAAGGTATGTAAAAACAGCTCTTGCATCATAGCCTCCATCCCTAGCACAGTAGCCTCGATCCCATGCACTGTAGTCTCTAGTGCATCGAGGCGCTGAGGGATTGAACGGGGAGGTGCAATGGATGGCCAAGCAGATGAAGATGCCCCGGGGGCCTCAGAACCAGCAGCCATGTTCTTGGCTCGCTTTCCTCGACTCATTGCTTTCCTTTTCTTTTTACTGGTCCTACCAATGGCTCCAAACTCAGGTGGGGTAATCTTGTCGAATGCATAGCCCTTAACCTTGAATTGCATGCACATCCGGGTTACCAAGTCCCCGAATGGCAGTTTAATCATGGGCTTCTACAATTCAGCAAAATTTTTCATTTCCTGCCAAATAAGAAGGGCAAAGTCAACGGCCTTCCCAGAAACGACCGCATCCAAGAGGGTCAGCTTCTCTATGTTTGGCTTCTTTTCAGCACCCCTTGGCATAAGATTGCAGTGGAGGAGCTTGTTCAACAATCCATAAGTGGGCTTGAGTCTCCCACTTTGCACGGTCCCTTTGAAATCTCCAGGCTTTTCATACATCAACTCAACCAATTCAGAAATTTTCTTGGATCTAGTGATGTTATGGGGATAGACAAGCGTAGACTCCAGTGGCCTCTCGTACCCTCCCAGGAGTGTGGCAATGACATCCGGGGTCACCACAAACACCTTGCCACGGACGTTGGTTTTTAGGATTTCCACACCATCCACCTCGGACTCCTAGAGCATCTGGTAAAATTCCCTACACATCGACAGGTTGTATCCCTCAACCGGCTCAAACCAGAACTTCATACCATGTGTTTCAATGATTTTTATGGCCTCGTTCCTAGGGGTGAGAGAGATGGAGTCCAGGTACCTTTCACAAGTAACCCTTTTTTCCTGGATCAGTCGATTCCTAGCCTCATTTTTCACTTTCTTCCTCTGTTCATTCATATCCCCACTTGACCCCTCTCCACTTCTTTTACGACCACTAGAGCCTTCGGGTGGAGGGGATTTGTGTCCCAATGTCTTTGTGCGGGCCATGCATAGCAACAATGCCCCCATCATCAAAAAAGTACAAAGGGCGAAGAGGAGACTCTCAATTGGGTCCATGGTCACTTGGAAACACCCTAGAGAGCGAGCCATTTGAGAGATTTGAAAATTTTTTGAGAATTTGAGAGAGAAGAGGGTTTGGGGAATTTCGGCAATTAGGATTTCCACAAGGTTGATTTCCACTCAATCAAAGAACAAGGGAGAGGATTTGAGAGATTAAAGGGAGCTTGGTGTGATTGGAAGCTTAAGGGTTGAATTCGGGTGAGAGAGGGGAGTGAAAGGGGGTTGTATTTTAGGAGGAAAATGAAAGAGGTTTTAAAACAAATCGATTAAAAGCCCTAAACCTTGGCTTCCCAGGAAAATCGTACCGGTACGTCGAACTCCAGTGGCATTAGCGTACCAGTACGCGTACCGGTACGGTTACCTCCAGTAGCCTTAGCGTACCGGTATGCGTACCAATACGGTTTGGCTGACTCCCTGAAAATTCATGCTGTGCAGCCCTTCACTACTCCTTTTCATTTTAGGACCTCCCCTGTACATTCTAACACTATTTTCATGACCTCTACTCTACCCCAAACTATACTCCATTTATGAACCACAATCCGGACCATCAGGCCCAAATTATTACTGAAGTTGCAAAGTAATTTAAACTTTTAAAGCATTCAACGTACAAGGAATGGATTTCTATTCTTAACCATCAAAATGAACACCCAAAATGCTAGTCATATAATGAATAACAAAGACATTCCTAATTCTTTTCAAATATCAAAAACTTGAGTCATATTCCCTCATTCTTGCAAGCATGGAGCTATTTGACAGATTTCTCAAATGATTAAACTAAGTATACATGAGCTATACCATAGTCTTAGATACTAGTCTAAAGTATGCACCTACAAATTTATTTTCAACTCGAGTGTGTGTGAAGTTTAATAACCAATTTGAGCACTTACACAACGAAATTCACATTCGAATAGCCAGACAAATTCAGTTTTGATGCAAAACTCACCAAGGGTCACTCTTAAACAATGAAATACACTCAAGTTATCCTAGTATGCACTCCATGTGTACATGTGATATAGAATCTTGTGTTCAAAACAAAGTGTGCTCACATGTAATCCAAAAAATGAAGTTCATATATGAAAATGAAGCAACATTGGCATAGTCTCATGAACAGAATGCTAGGGCATTAGGTAGTAAGACATGACTCATCATTTCCTTTGAAATTATGCACCTCCCATGCTTCTCTAGATCACTTGGGACTTTAAGGGTTATAATGGGGCCTTGGGGTGATATCTAAGCAAGTGAAATGAAGGATATAGGATAACAAAGAGGGTTGTTCCGAGTGAATGACCTTTATTTCAAAAAGATCTCCCTTTTATGGGATTTCTAGGCTAACACCATCACTTCACTCTTTGTTTCTTTTCTTGCTTCTTTTCCTTAACATTTTACTTTTCTTTTTCTCTTTCTTTTTCTTCTTCCACCCCTTTTTCTCCTTTTCTTGGATTTTCATTCTTTTTCGTTCAACTCTTTGAGTTTCAACTTCATTCATCCCTTTTGTTTGATTTTCCACACCATACTTCCTTCTCTTTTATGATCACTCATACTCAGCACTAGGAACAACCAAGGTAAGGTAGATATTTATCATTTTCATTGGCTTGGTCAAATGTGTGGCATGGAAACGAATTTACAATTAAGGCTCAATCACGACACTAGGGATAAATTTTTCACAAGAAAAAGGGGGAAAGGCTCAAAGCATTTCAAAGATGGCCTAAGATCATTTCTAGATAGGCATGAGAGTATTATATGATCAAGACAAATCAGTCCACTACCCAAATGCAACTAACCAAAACAAGCATAATGAGACTATTGAACAAATTTGACATTGAAAAATTGTTCTTTGAGTAATTGTAAGTTCCCTCCAAAAGGATTTGGCACTAAAGCTCTCATGGGTCCTTACTCATCTCCACTACTTATGTCAAGCTTAAAACATGAATTCAATCCGTAAATTGTCAAAATTACACAATCAAGAATCACATACAGTTGAGTTCAAAAATAAATACATATGTGATACTTTTGCATAGGATCAAATTCCATAGGATGCTCATGTGCACAAAGTTCACAACAAGGATCAACATGTCATCCAGCTCACACACTCTTCGTGAAGGAATACAGGTCAACAATCAGATATTTTTCATCAAAAATTTTCAAAAATTTCACATATTTTCTACTAATGCAAGCAAAACTCAAAAATTTCTCAACAACTTGGTGTATCATACACATGGTGCACCTCACCCCCCAACTAGAATCATGCATTGTCCTCAATGCATCAAAAAAAATTTATATAGTATGCAATGAAAGACCGAAACAATGAGTAGGGTAAGAGAACACCTTGTGATTTAGCTTTGGACAACGGCACCAAGATCTGAAATTAATAAAGACATAGCTATACAAGCAAAGAAAGTGAGTGACAGGAAAATAAAGATGACGTAAATACATGAAAGTAACTGTACACTAAAGAGTACAAACACTAGCTAATCCTCCACACACTCCGGATACTCGGGATCCGTCAACTCTTCCTCCACTTCTTGCTCTCCAGAACCCTCGAAGAATGGTTTGAGTCTTTGACCATTTACTTTGAATGTTTGGCCATTCTCAGGGTTAGTTACCTCAACTGCTCCGTTGGGGTAGGCCACCTTGACAAGATAGGGCCCATCCCAACGGGATCGTAGTTTTCCTTGAAAATTTTGGAGGCGAGAATTGTATAAGAACACCTTTTGCCCGGGCTCAAATGATTTCCGTGTGATGGAATTATCATGAAAGATTTTAGCCCGTTCCTTTGAAATTTTTGAGCTCTCGTATGCATCTCGACGAATCTCTTCCAACTCATTCAGCTCCAACTTCCTATGTGTACCGGCCATCCTCAAATTAAAGTTTAAAGTTTTGATGGCCCAATAGGCCTTGTGTTCCATTTCGACAGGCAGATGGCAAGCCTTTCCATAGACAAGCCGGTAGGGAGACATGCCCAAAACAGTCTTATAGGCAGTGCGATATGCCCACAGGGCATCGGTTAGTCTATTGGACCAATCCTTTCTACTTGGATTGACAGTTTTTTCTAGGATGGTCTTGATTTCCCTGTTGGCTAGCTCGGCTTGGCCATTTGTTTGTGGGTGATAAGCGATGGATACTTTGTGAGTGATGTCATATTTGAACATTAGAGATGCAAATGGCCTATTACAAAAAGTGGGATCCACCATCACTGATCATAGCTCGAGGTACCCCAAACCTTGAAAATATATTCTCTTTGAGGAACTTGACTACGACCCGGTGGTCATTAGTCTTGGTCGGGATGGCCTCCACCCACTTGGACACATAGTCCACTGCCAGAAGGATATACAGATAACCGAATGACATAGGGAATGGACCCATGAAATCGATGCCCCAACAGTCGAATATTTCTATGACAAGCACGGGAGAGAGGGGCATCATACTTCGGCGGGTCACACTACCCAATCGTTGGCATCTGTCGCATGCCTTACAGAATGAAACACAATCTTTGATAAGAGATGGCCAGTAGAAACCTGATTGAAGAATTTTAGCAGAAGTCTTCTTTGCTGAAAAATGTCCGCCGCAAGCTTGTGAATGGCAAAATGCTAAGACATCCCGCTGTTCATTTTCGGGTACACATCTCCTCATGACCTGGTCAGGGCAATATTTGAACAAATACGGGTTGTCGAAGTAGAAATACTTAACATCTGCCATGAATCGTCTTCTATCCTCTGGACTCCATTGCGGCGGGATCTGTCCTGCTACAAGGTAATTACATATATCAGCATACCAAGGACATACTGAATGAATTGAAAGTAAATGTTCATCAGGGAAAAAGTCAGGGATCGGAATGTGCTCATCAGTCTCCTGCACCACAAGCCGTGATAAATGATCCGCCACCACGTTCTCAACTCCTTTATTGTCCTTAATCGTCAAGTCAAATTCTTGTAGGAGGAGTATCCACCTAATGAGCCTTGGTTTCGCATCTTGCTTAGATAACAAATACTTCAAAGCAGAATGGTCAGTAAAGACAATAATAGGCGAACCAATGATATATGAGCGAAATTTATCTAAAGCAAACACTACTGCTAGCAACTCTTTCTCGGTGGTAGCGTAGTTCATCTAAGCATCATTGAGTGTTTTGCTAGCATAGTGTATTACATACGACCTGTTTTCCTCCCTTTGATCGAGCACTGCGCCGATCGCGTAATCACTCGCGTCGCACATGAGCTCGAAAGGTAGATCCCATCTGGGTGGTCACATGATAGGAGGCGTGACTAGCATGCTCTTAAGTTTTTTAAAAGATGCCTCACAGTCATCCGACCACTCAAAGGGAACCTCCTTAGACAGTAGGTTGGTCAAGGGTCGTGCCAATGCACTGAAATTTTTTATAAACCTGTGATAAAAACCTGCATGGTCTAAAAACTACCGGATTCCCTTAATGGCCCTCGGCGTGGGGAGGTTGGAGATGGCCTCCAACTTGGATCTGTCGACTTCAATACCCCTTGCCGAGACTATATGGCCCAGCACAATTCCTTCCGTCACCATAAAGTGACACTTTTCCCAATTCAACACCAGATTCTTTTTCTCACATCTAGTTAGGACTTTCTCCAAATTTGTCAAGCATCCGTCAAACGAATCACCAAACACTGAAAAGTCATCCATGAAGACCTCCACGATCTTTTCCACCATATCATTGAAGATGCCCATCATGCGTCGCTGAAAGGTCCCTAGAGCATTGCATAGACCAAACGGCATGCAGCGGTAGGCGAAAGTACCATAGGGGCAGGTGAAAGTAGTCTTCTCTTGATCCACCAATGCGATCTCTATTTGATTATAGCCAGAGTACCCATCTAGAAAATAATAGAATAGGTGCCCAGCTACTCTTTCCAAAACTTGATCAAGAAATGGCATCGGGAAATGATCTTTTCTAGTGCATGAGTTCAACTTCCGATAATCAATGCATACCCTCCATCCGGTGATCACTCTTGTAGGTATTAGCTCATTCTCATCATTTTCCACCACCGTGACTCCGGATTTCTTTGGCACTACTTGTGTGAGGCTGACCCACTTACTGTCGGCAATTGGAAAAATGATCCCCACATCAAGTAGCTTCAAAACCTCATCCCTTACCACCTCCTTTATGATGGGGTTTAGCCATCGTTGTGGTTGTCGGGAAGGTTTGGAGTCCTTCTCCAAGTATATGCAGTGGGTGCAAATGAGAGGGCTTATGCCCTTGATATCCGCAATGGTCCACCCAATTGCTCCTTTGTGTTTTCTTAATACCTCCAAAAGCTCTTTTTCTTATTCCTTATTCAGCGTAGAGCTAATGACCATCGGGAATGTTTCTTCATCGCCAAGGTAGGCGTACTTCAAATGTGAGGGTAATGGTTTCAATTCCAGGTTCGGCTTTTGTTCATTTGACGGGAAAATTCTCTTTCCTTGTTTGGGTAACTCCTCAAATGTAGGGATCCAAGTTCCCATACCTTTCAATTCTCCAACTTCCTCTCGTTCCTCCAACTCCTCAAGATTCACAACTCCTTCATCCTTGAACCTCAACATCCTCTCCAAGTCCATGTGCTCCTCAACCAAGTTGTCAATTCTATTGACCTTGCTTATTTCCTCATCATCACCCGGTTGCTTCGCTAGGTTGAACACATTGAGCTCCATTGTGATGTTCCCAAACGCCAACTTCATTAGACCGTTCCTGCAATTTATAACAGCATTAGACGTAACAAGGAAAGATCGTCCAAGTATAACGGGAATCTGGGAACTAAGGTTAGCAACAGGGTGTGTATCTAGCACAATAAAATCGACGGGAAAATAAAATTTGTCAACTTGAACCAAGACATCTTCCACTACTCCCCTTGGTGTACGGATGCTACGATCCACTAATTGAAGCGTAATGGAGGTGGGCTTCAACTCCTCAAGCTTGAGTTGTTGATACATGGAGTAGGGAAGGAGATTGACGCTTGCTCCCAAGTCAAGCAATGCTTGTTCCACCCGGTAATTCCCTATGGTGATGGCAATTGTTGGACAGTCGGGATCTTTGAATTTGGGAGGAGTATTGGTCCTCAAAATTGAGCTGACTTGTTCGGTTAAGAATGCTTTCTTCTGGACATTCAATCTCCTCTTCACCGTGCATAGATCCTTCAAAATTTTGGCACAAGACGGTATTTGCTTGATGGCATCGAGGAGTGGGATGTTGATCTTCACCTGCTTAAACATTTCCAAAATATCAGTATAATTTGCCACCTTAACAGGTGGCTTCAATCGATGTGGGAAAGGGGCAGGCATAGGAGGAACAACGAAGGAATCATCGGTCATTTTTTCTTTCTCATCACCCTCCCCCTCTTTCTCTTTACTCAACTCACCCTCATTGGTTTCACTCTCATTCTCTTCTTCTATTGGCAATGAAGCTTTGGGTGAGACCCTTGGAAAAATGGTTTTGTCAATTTGTTTGCCATTACGGAGGGTGGTGATAGTTTTGAGTTGCTCGCAACTCTCTTTGGTGGGGTCGGATGACTCAATGACGTGCTGCCCCTTAGGGTTCTCTTGGGGTTGAGCGGGGAATTTCCCCTTCTCTTGTTGTGATAACCCTATGGCATTGGTGACTTTGGTGAGTTGGGCCGACATGTTGTTATTGAAGGTGGTTTGGGTTTGAATGAAGTTGTAGAGCACATCCTCCAAGTTCCTTTTATGAGGGGGTTGGTAGGTGGGAGGATTGGATGGACCTTGTTGGGAGAAATTTGGTGGGGGAGGATTGGATGAATACCCTTGCAGATTGGACCGTGGGTATTGGGAGCTAGACGCTTGCCCTTGACCTTGGTATTGGTTGTGGTATTGCCCTTGTTTAGGAGGCGCGGGAGGTGTATGTGCAATTGAACCATGAGGTGTGGGGTTCTCATTTCTCCAACTAAAATTTGGGTGGTTGCTCCAACCCGGATTATATGTGTTTGAGTGAGGAGAAAATGATTGCCTAGGTTGGTTAAATGCATGGACTTGCTCATGGTATGCTTCCTTGAGCGCCGGAATGTTGGGGCAATCCGATGTGGAATGCTCCAAATTTTCACATATTGAGCAAAATTCCTCGGCCTTTGACACTTGTGACACCTCATGCCTCCTTTTTGTCTCAAGACTCTCGACCTTCCTAGATAATTTTGCAATTTTTGAAAGTAGGTACTCTCGGTCACTTAAGTCATAAATTTCCCCTCTATGAGTGTGGCTACTCCCTTGGGGAGAAGATCTTGGTACATCGGTGGGATTCGTGATATCCCATGACTGTGCATTTTTCGCCAATGTATCAAAATAATCTAAGGCCTCATCAGGGTCTTTGCTCAAGAACTCTCCATTGCACATCATATCGATGAACTGTCGATGGCTTGGTGAGATTCCCTCATAGAAGAAACTCACCATTTGTCATGGTTCAAAGCCATGATGTTGAATGGATTGTAGCAAATCCTTGTATCGTTCCCAGCAGTGATAGAATTGTTCATTAGACAACTCAGAAAAATTTTGAATTTGCTTCTTTAGGGTGATGGTTTTATGCACCGAAAAAAACTTGTTCAAGAACACAGAAATCATTTGACCCCAAGATGTCACGGTTCGGGGTCTCAAAGCATGAAGCCAATTCTTTGCCTTATCACTCAGGGAAAAAGGGAACAATTTCATTCTTGCTATCTCTTCCATATTGTGATTGGGGTGAAATGTTGCAACTATTTCCTCGAAGTCTCTTATATAAGAATAGGAGCTCTCATTCTCAATTCCATGGAAGGTGGGAAGCAATTGCAACATCCCCGGTTTAAGTATGAAGAGATGAGCCTTGACCGGAAGGTGGATGCATGAAGGTGTGGTGGTGTAGGTTGGTTGGAGGAATTCTCGCATTGACCTCGCCGGAGGATCAATGGGGATGTTGTTCCCTTCATTCCTAGGAGGGGGGAAATGCATTCGTGGATTTGGTACCCTATGTTCTGGTCCTCCCCCACCCCTTTGCAAGTTCGGATTGGCATCCACATTTTCAAAATTATCACCCGCATCCTCGGGCGAGTCTTCGTCAGGATTCATGTTTGGGTCAAGGGGTTGCCTAACTAACCGGTTTTGATCATCTCTCTCCCAAATGCAACAAAATATCTATAAATGAATTTGTACACAAACAAAAATATATATACGAGACAACGTACCTAAGCCCGTGATGAAGATCACGGGACTTACCTCCATCGTCCGGAAATCACCTTCTTGGTTTGACACTTGCCTTCCCCGGCAACGGCGCCAAAAATGCTTGATGAAAAACCTTGTTGTTTCCCTACCTCTAAAAAATATCCCTTAGCATGTGTAGTGTAAGGATAAAAGGGAGTTTCACTCTCCTTTGGGATAGTGTCAAAAGAAAGGATAGGGAGAAAGGAAAGGGAAATGGTAGTAATGTGATGTATGAATGCACAAAACGTGTGTGTGTGTACAAAAGTGCTCCCCAAGTGCAAGGAGACTTTTGAGAATCGTGTTTTACTTGGTGGTATTCAAAGGTCGTTTCCACGGGGAAGGAAGTACCAAGGGGAAGGTGATTTCGGGTAAGAGAAAATGTAAAATCTTTTGGTTGTTGAAAGTTGTTTGGTGGTGTATGTTGATGAAAATCAAATGAGAAACAAATATTGGTAAAGCCAAGAGGTTACTCCAATAGGAATGCCATCTCAACTCGAATCCCTCCTACGATAGAGCATGAATGAACGATTGATTCATGGGAAGTTAGGGATACTAAGGGTGAGTATCTAAGCATAAAACGTGACTAGGCCTACGGAATATCAAAGACTCACCAATTTATCCACCCACAACCCAGTCAAACCGAACCATTGATCTCCGGAAAGGGAGGAGAATGAGTTGACATGGCATACCCAAGAGGAGGTTCCCCTTGGTTTTACCAACTAAAGGATTTAGCTACTCATGCTTGTAATGAAGTTGACTATGTAAGAAAAATGCATTGCAAGAGAGGAAGTTCTTGAATAGCTAAAATGCAAGTAGACAGAAATTAGAGAAGGATGCATTTAAGACCCATTTACAGCTAAGAAAATGATGAACCTTGTTGCATTAATGGTGAGAAGTTAAGAGAGCATTAAACTAACAATGAACTTGAAGGAAAACAACATTAATGGTATTAAAATGAAGCTTGAAATGTTCTTACAGCAGATTACAAGACAATGCAGTGAAGAAAATGCAAAAATCTGAAATTTATCTCTCTAGAACACTATTCATCCTCTTCTCCAGACTTTCTCTCTCTATATCTTTCTATTTCTGCCAAATCCCTCTCATGCTCCATTCCCCTGGTCTTGCTGAACTTGGCTTCCCAAAAAGTGCATGGGGAGGTCCTCTAGTCTCCACAAAATGACCTCCATCAGTAGGGGTGCAGTAGTACTGGGCTGGAAAGAAGGGTTGCAGGGTTTGTCTGCACACCCAGCTCTTCTTCTCTTCTCTCTCCTCATTTATCACCAAGACTCCAACTTGTAATCATAGGTGTGAAAAAGGGTGAATAGCATTATGGGCGTGTCAGGGGTGTAGGGGATGTTTGTTGGTGGGACCCTCAAAGCAGCAGGCATGGGTTGCAGAGCAGTTGGGCAGATCAGGCAAGGCGTACCGGTACGCGTACCGGTATGGCAAACTCCAGTGGCTTGAGCGTACCGGTACGGTTTGGCTGATTTGTTGATTTTCTGATTTCCTCCTCCACTGAGCTATCCACAAGCTGTCTTTTCATCTTCATTTGCCTCACATGATTGGGGAAGGCATTAAGAGGTCTCATTTAGCACCATTTAACTGCAAACACCAAATATCATCGTTAAGAGTTCAATTAACCTAACTCCCATCATTTAAATCTCCAAAAATAATTAAAAAGAGATGATTAGCACATCAAAATATACAAAGTTTTGTGCTAATCACTGGGCCATTCACGCTGATGGTAGTCTTCGATTCATGGGAAGAGTTATGGTTCCCCAATCGGACCTGAGAGAGGAGATCCTCAGGGAGTTTCATTGCTCCCGTTTTATTGTGCATCCTAGTAGCATGAAGATGTACATGATCTTCACCGCCAGTATTACTGTAGCGAGATAAAGAGACACGTTTGAGACTTTGTTAGTATATGGCTCACGTGTTAGCAGGTCAAGGCTGAGCACCAGAGACCAGCAAGGTTGTTCCAGCCCTTGGAGGTGGCTGAATGGAAGTGGGAGTATGTCACTATGGATTTTGTGATCCACTTACCACGGACTTCACGTGGGCATGACGTAGTGAGAGTGATAGTGGACCAGTTTATGAAGTTGGCAATTTTTTTTGGCTATGTGGATTACTTTCATACTGGAGGAATTATATAGGTTGTACATACGAAAGATAGTCTGGTTACACAAGGTGCCCATATCTATAGTATCGGATCAGGATCCCAGGTTCACAACTCATTTATAGGAGAGTTTTCAGAGAACTATGGGGACATAGTTGATGATGAGTACACCTTTTCATCCCCCGATGGACGGTTAGTCGAAGAGGACCTTCTAGACTTAAGAGAACATGTTTTGGGCATGCGTCTTTGATCTCAATGGTAGCTGGGAAGAGCATTTACCCTTAGTGGAGTTCGCCTACAACAATAGTTATCAGGTGAGCATACAGATGACACCCTAAGAGACACTTTATGGGAGGACGTGTCGTTCTCCAGTGTGTCAGACGGAGGTTGGAGAGGGACCTTCCAAGGGTCTGGGCTTGATCAGAGACACTTTAGAGAATGTGACTTGATACAGAAGCGTCTTCTTATGGCTTAGAGCCGACAGAAGAGCTACGCCGACAGAAGGCAGAGACCTCTACAGTTCGAGGTTAGAGATCACGTCTTCTTGAAGGTTATGCCTAAGAGGGAAGTGGTCAGGTTCGGGAAGCGGAAAAAGCTGTCGTCGAGGTATATTGGGCCCTTCGAGGTACTCAAGAGGGTTGGTTCAGTTGCTTACCGGTTAACATTATTGCCAAATCTATCTGGTCTTCACGCGGTGTCTCATGTCTCCATGCTCCAGAAGTACACTCCAGATCCTATACATGTGATGGATTGGGGTGAGCTGATTATTGATGCGGATGGGACCTTCGAGGAGGGACCAGTGAGTATCATGGATAGCCGAGATCAGGTTTTGTGTGGCAAGACTGTGAGGCTGGTGAAAATGCTGGAGAAAGCAACATGGGAGCACGAGGACATTATCTGTTCTATCTATCCATTCCTATTTGAGGATGGAGGTACATTTCTTGTAGTCATCGAGTAATATATGACTAGTTGCATATGCATGTTGTTATATGTGCATGTGTGTGTAATTTCGAGTACAAAATTTCTTTAAGGTAGGAATAATGTAAAACCCAGGAAAATTAAAATTTTATGAAAAAGGGCAAAACGGTAATTAGTTGTTATGGTACGGGTTAAAAACCTGAATTTTTCTAGAATGCAGATGATGAAACGGACCTCTCTTTTGGATTCGTCTCACAAAATCTAGCTACCCAGTAAATTTTCGTTGAATTTCGAGACAGTCAATTTTTTTCACGTTTTACGAGGTAATCTGGTGTCGAACCATTGAAATAAACGCGATCAGATTTTATTTGCGAAACTCAGGAAGTAATTTAAAATTATTTCAATAAAAATGTATTGAACCTAAAACGGGACGATATTTAATTGATTCAAAATAAAAATTATATCAGAAAAAGTCGGGACGTGTGGCGCATCTAAAGCCATGCAATTAAAGGGTATAAAAAGGGGAAAAATCAGATTTTCCCCCCATTGTGTTGCTGCAATTTCTAGAAAAGAGAGAGAGAAAAACCAAGGGTCCTCCCACATTCTCGCTCCGATCCAGGACGATTCAACCATTAGATCTCTTCTGGTCAAGAGATAAAGTCACTCTATGCAACGAGAGCTACGTGTACATACTAAAGATCATGAATTTCGTCAAGATCTCAAAGATGGGAGTTTTGGGATAAAAGCTTTGAGGCTTGATTTGGAGTTTTGGAACTTCTTCTACATGGATTTACACTACAAGAGGTAGGGTTCCTTTCCTAACTATGTTTATTTCCAACCAAGGTTGAAATATGAAATGGGTAGGGTGTAAAGATGAATTCTCATGTATAACACATACCTAGGATGATTAGATCATGAAAATGGGTATAAGAAGATGTTAGGAACAATTCTTGCACCATTTGGTTTTGATGAAATTGCTTGATTTGGAACTTCATGAGAGATTGTGTTGTTTTGGGCATTCTATGTATTTACATAATTTTGCCTATTAAGTGTTAGATAAAATGCTTATGAGTACAAGTATGTTAATTGGATGAATATCACTTGTAACATGCTTGGGATTCATTGAGGAGATGGATATGCTTGATATATGCTCATGATGCAATGAACATGATATCGTAAGTTGCAATTGTGCATTACATTTAAATTTGCACGGCTAGCATCGCATTCATGGGCATTGACATGAGTGTGGGTGTATGTGCATGTTTTTGATCAAACATCATTCTTAGTAGGTTGATACGTGGGCTCGAGAGGGTTGGACCTAGATTTGACTGAGTCACACAGGTTGCATTGAAAATATGTGTTGGGTATAGCAAGAATGGATATATTCTCCCTCGGGTGCAAGGCCTGGTTACTTGGTTTACTCACTAGACCGGAGGTGAAATTCAAAAAAAATGTGTTGGTGTACTCAGAACCGGAGGTGTGAGACCTCAAATGTCGTGTCAATGTGGTTGACTGTTGGTGTGATACCATGAATTTACCTACCCAATAAAGACACAATATTTTATAAAATGGTCATTGGATGTCTAACATCAATGGCAAGGGCTTTGAATACCCGGATGCATATGCATGGCATTGCATGTGTTATGAGAGTCGGTGGGGGGCTCGGATTTGCATTGCATGTGTGAGTTTCATCTCATGACATGACATGAATAAGAAGCATTCATTTAAGAAACATATATATATTTGGATGAATGCTTGATGTGATGAATTTGCATGTGATATTTCATATGCATCTGGGTTGGGGAGTAGCCTCTTTAGAAAATATCCTATTGAGCGTGGCTCACTCTTTATGGGAACATATTTAAGGTGTTGGACAAGCGCCAGTAGACCGCCCTCACTTAGGCCCTTGTTGATGACAGAGCCGAAATGTGGCTTTTGAATTGCATTTTGTAAATCAATCATGTAAATTTGTTTTGAACTTGTATATTGGTAATAGAGTATGTAATGAGACTCTATTGGACAATGTTTTCATGTAAATGAATGCATAGATCGAGTATGGTATGAGTTTGGGTGACGATGAATTGAAAATTGGTACCATGCTTTCAAATGACCCTGGTACTGGTACCTAGGCTTACAGGTACCAGTTCCTGGATTCTAGTGGGCTCAGGTACCGGTACCTCGATGGACAGTGGGCTTAGGTACTTGTACCTATGCTCACAGGTACCGATACCCTGCAGACAGTGGGCCTAGGTACCAGTACCAATGCTTATAGGTACTGATACCTGGTAAACATAAGGCTCAGTTACCGGTACCACGTACACGAGGTACCGGTACCTCATCACAACAACTGAAATTTTGAATGTAACTTTGTCGGGTCTTCACCCTTTGGGCTCTTTCATTTGGATGATGTAATTGGTTAAATATTATGTCTGGATTGATGGGGTTTGGACCTTGGAAAGGTCATACGATTAATACGTGTACATGTTATATGTTGGGCAGTTCTTCCTGTAACACCCCGCATTTTCTTTTATATATGTATATAGATATATAGTAAATAATTGTTGTAACAATGGGGATATGCGTAGTGATGTGTGTTTGAATTTGGTAGATTGGAAAAGTAGAAATAAAAATGTTAGGCGGTGTAATAGGGTATGTATTAGAAGCTAGGAAGATTTTTGGAATGAAAGCACCTTTAAGAGAAAACTTGGGTAGAAAGGATTTTGGACACTTTCTAGTATTTTGATCATAACTTTTTATTCTAATGTCCGTTGGCTCTGAAATTTTGACAGTAGATATCATACTTCTAGGGCTACAAAAGAGTATTTCACGAAAATTTTCCAAATGAATCTCTAAAAAGGCCAAAACTTCACTGGAAGTTTCAGCAGAAACTGGGATGACGTTCGAACGTGACTCGACGTTCGAACGTGAGGGAGTCCCAGTACTTTGGTGTCTACAGAGCTCTAATGGAAATGCAAAAGTACTGGGAGCAACCAACGTTCGAACGCCAAAGTGACGTTCGAACGTAAATCAAAAATTTTCACTATTGGCGTTCGAACGCCAATAACGTTCAAACGTGAGTTACGAATTCTGAACTTCAGAATTGCGCACATGAGACCATTTCTTTCACTATAAATACATAAGGACGCCTCTCTTTGCCTCATTTCAACATTTCTAACCCTAGATAATCTTAGAGAGGAAGAAAGAAGGGGAAACACAAGATCAAGAGAGGATTTACACATTGAAGAGGATCAAAACTTCAAGTTCCTCAAAGAACACTAAAGAAGAAGAAGGTAGGAGTTTTCTTCCATTCTTGTCCATTGAGGTTAGGGCATAAATATATGTATGTTTTCACTCTCATTCTTATATATATATGGTATGAAATACTTGATTCTTGACATTCTTGCAAAGATTATCATGTTTTAAACAAATCTATGGTGGAATACCCATGAAATCTCCTTCCTAGTTTTAAAACCCTAATTTTTGGAGAGTGATGTATTTCCTTCCTAAATGCTTTCTTTATTATGGATTTCGAAACATTAGTGCTTTGTGTTGGGTAGAAAAATGATGTTATTGTGATCTCATATATTTTCTTAGTTGGTTGTGGAATTGTTACATGATATATTTTGGGGATTTTGGATAGATGCTTGTAAATTGAGATAAATGTTGGAATTGTATGCTTGGGTTGGGTTGTTTGTGATGCACATGAGTGAGAGGTTCCTTGTAAGGATGCTTGGGAAACAATGTAGTGATTGGTGAAAGGTTCCATGTAAGGATGCTCATCCATTCTCAAGAGGTTCCCGGTAAGGATGCTTGAGAATCAAAGATGACCTAAAGGGGGTGGGGGTTACCACAAAGTATGCCACCTACCGAAAGAATTGTTGGGAATTGGTTATGGCAATTAATGGTTATTATTCGTATGTGGTGCCCGTTTATTCATTTAAGGAATGTTTTTAAATAAACTTGAGATCCGTTGTAAAATGTCCTTATTTTACTTCAAAGATTATATATGCCATTTGTGAAATGAGACCGACCATTTTATATGCTTTTATAAACCTTGTTCGAGTTTGGGAGGAATGTTGCTACAGAGCTTAGTGCTCACCCCCTACAGTTAAACCTTTTCAGATTTGGTGCTAGAGGAGAATCTCGGAGTTGACGAACCGGAGTATTGGGAGGCCCCACCCGAGGGGAATCTAGATCCCGAGGTGGACATGTAGAACTATAAGTCACTTTTGTACTAGACTAGAGAAATTACTTTGAGATCATGTACAGTCTAGTATTTTGTTATTCCGCTGCGTTATAATAGTTTAAGTCTTTGGAAATGTAAATGCCATTGTTGGGCATATTCTTTTGATATTGTGGCCATGGCTTGGCTTATTCTTTTGGAACGTTATTGTGGGTATTACATACGGTGAATGGAAATCTTTTGGGATAATGTTGTAAATATTTTATGGATAAATGGACCCGGTGTGGTCGATGTAGTATAATTGCACAGGTGGTATTTTGGGTAGAGCTCCCCGAACAAAGGAGACTCTGCCCGAATTTTGTTAAATTAAGGAATGATTGTTATAAAGTCTTATTTATGGATGATTTTATTAGTGCTCTCATGGTGTAAATGATTGTTAGTATGTAATGCCGTCCAAGGGGGTATTTGGGGCGTTACACTTCCGTTCAAAGGCGATCTACCCGGATTCCATTTTGTTTAGGATCCCAGTGAAGGGGATGTAACGACGTGGTGTCGGGTTTTATGACATTCATGGATACTTCTGTGGATTGATGGGTGATCAACAGGTTGAGAAATGACCCCCGAATTTTGGGGGTGTCACATGTCACATCTTGGGAAACAAGTGTCAACATGGAGTTGATGTTGGTGGAAGACCTAGTTGGGTCTATATTGACCTTTGAGATGAACCTTCCATCCTTAAAGCAAGCTAATGGTATTTCCTTGAGCTCTACAAGACAAGAAGGAGTTAAATACGCGTCACCCCCGATTAGGAGAGGAGGACCTAACCTTAATTGTACGAAAGTTCAAAAAGTACTTTAAGGCTAGCAATGTCGATTCATCAAGGTCGAAATGAAAGCCTGGTAGACCTACTCCTAAAGAAGGAAGAGAGAAAGGGGGAAGAGACTCTCGAAAAGAAGTTGAGAGAAAGGGGTAAGGCTTCCGATGCTTTTAATGTCAAGGATTTAGAAATATTGCATAGGAATGCCTAAATAGAAAAAAGCAAGATTCACCTAAAGACAAGAGGAGAGCTATGAAGACCACATGGAGTGGTAGTAAAATTGAGTCAACCCCGAGTATTGACTTCTCTTCTAATGATGATGAAGAAAACTTCACGGCCTTTGTAGGTTCACTCTCCTCTCCTCCTTGAGAAACTTTCAAGAGTGAAGTCGAAACAAGTCCTACCACGACTGTAAATGACTTGGACGAGGAGATCCCCACATGTGTGGAGGATGAAGATTGTTTTGACAAAAGACAAGATGTATATGATCAATTATATGTGCAATTCCTCAAGAAACAAGAGAAGGTGCTCTCCTTGAGTGGTCGGGTTAATTCAAGTGAAAAAAGAGACAAGAGCACTTCAAGTGGATTTGGTGAAGTCCAAGGTACAAATATATGTCCTAGAGGATGAGAAGAAGTCTCTCCTTGATCAAGTGAGCTTCCTTCAGAGAGAGTGTCATGAGCTTGTAAAGTCTAAGAAGAATCTTGAGTCAAAATGTGCCAAACTTGATAAAGATCTTCATAAATCAAATGAACTCTCTAAGAGACTTCCCCAATGCAATGAAAATTTTGATAGAATGTTATCTATAGGAAAGAATGTAGGTGATAAGTGTGGTTTAGGCTACACAAAGGAATACTCCAACACTTCTTTCAAGACCGTGTTTATGAATAGTATCACCAACCCGTCACTCCCACAAGTAGGCACAAGCTCTAAACATGCTAATAGTGATAAGGGTAGACATTCAAAGAAGAAAGTTGTTAAAGAAACCCAAACCAATCATGATTTATGCTATACTTGTGAAAAACATGGTCATCGTAGTGGACATTGCATAAAAAATAGGAATGTCTTAAATAAGAAGCTTGAGCACCTAGTCAACCAATCCAAAGCCTTAAATAAAAAAATCTCAATGTTTTCTAAGCTTTTGGAGAGGTCTTGTGAGTCCAAGTATTTGCGCTCATCATCTTCGCATGGACCACATGCTAGAGTATCCAAAGCCTCTTCTACTCCCAAGGTTAAAATTGATCTACATAAAGTAGGGGAGAAAAGAGCTAGTTCTCCACCCATTCCCTGACCTAACCTGAGTTTTAGGAAGGGAAAACAAGTATGGGTGACTAGGGAGGACTTTGAAAACTCACCATCTCAACCTAGTTGGAAGCCCTGAGTGCTTCTAGCAAGGTCATGGCTCCTTAGAAGTATGAGAGGTGAGAGTATAGACCTAGGTGATCTTTAGTGCATTTTTTCAAACACTCTAGGGTCATACATTTTTTATATATTTTTCTTTGTTATTTTTTCATTGGTTTTTCTATTTGAAAATACAAAAATTTGTGAAATTTGAAAGACCAAAAACAAAAGAAATACAAAAATTCAAAGAGAGTTTTGACGTCAATTTTGACATTCTTTTTAGGATTTATGGTAAATGCTTTATTTGTTTTTCCCTTGTTTAATTGCATTTTTATGTATTGTTTTTCATGTACATGTGTTAATTGAAAATTTCAAAAACATTGGAAAAGAAAAAGCCAAAAAAAAAAAAAAATCTTTGTTTTATGATCATGGTAATTCAGACTTTGGTTTGCATTGAAATTGTTCCATTCTTAAATCAAAGTTGAAATGTTAGGAGACAGAGAACTTAGTGGCATAAATCCTATTGCTTGATTCATTAGCCATAGTATTTTTCATCTTAGCGTGCTTGGATAGTATTTACCTTTGAAAGATTCAAAACCAAGTACATGCATGCCATTCACCTTCACACTTAGGAGCTTGATTAGTTTGAATTATTAATGATCTTAAATGAATCTAAGTGTTAGTGATAGGTGAACACATGGTTAAAGGTTAGTTAAACCCCAATCTCTTAAATGATGCCGAATGCCAATTGTGACAAAAGAGCCCAATGTGGTCAAATCTAAAAAGGTGAGGCATAAATAAATGGCTAAAAACAACCGCACTTGAATTATGAGAGTAATTATGCTCAATTGTAAATTGCTTATTTGTAAATCTTATAGAGCTCATGTTAATCATGATTAGAAGCATACATTAAAAGTATAGAATTCACAATTGTGTTGATTCAAGCCATAGAATATAAGGGATAAAAAGAAAGGGAGAGTTGTCAAAAAGAAAACATATTAGGAGACTCACTAACCGGTCATGTATGCACTTACACAATGCATTAGAATTTCATGATGTGATTATTAATGATTTAAACTAATCAGAATTCTTTTTTTGTGTTGGAGGTTGGTTTCACACACGATGCACTTGAATTTGTCAAAGTTGAACAAAAAACGTGTGTGAAATTAAATCATGTGAGAAAACATTGTTCTGGGTTTCATGAAATTGAGTTCTAAATCTTTAAATATGTCTTAGAGTAATGTATTGAGATTGACGAATTTTGGATGGATCCATTGAAATGCAAATTTGTATAATTTTTTGTTATTAAGAATTTTGAGCATGTATTGTTTAAATATGAAAATTGCATTTACTTTTGATCCAAATTCATCCATGCATTGCATCTACAGTGTATATATATCATGCATGCATTTGAGGCTTGAAGAATAGGAGAGATAAGTGAATGTCCGAAGAACAAAGTTGAATAAGTGTAGAAAGACATGAGAAAGGTGCAATTGCCTGTAAAGACATCAATTTCCTTTCATGAGATTCTGCCAAAGGCATTTTCTTTTGGATAGTGGTTGTTTGAAAAAAATAACACGTGAATACTATTTTGCTTTGTATTTCTTAAACTTTTCTCACATGTATAACTATGTGTGAATAGTCACCATAATCTGAGAGAATTTTTGATGAGTGTATTAACTAGTAAGTTTTGACTTCAAAACTAACAGTTGATAGTTGTAGGGGCAATTATTTGATGAATCGTAAGCTTGGTGTTGTTAATTCACACTACACACAAGTTTTTATGGAAACATGATAATTGCATACTTTGATATATCGATTAGTTCTATGCTCTACTCTGCATGTTCTTAAAAAAAGGTTGCAACTTAGAGTTCTTAGGTTGTGATGACAATTTATGATATGAATTCGTCATTTGGATATTTGATAACAGGTTAATGTCTGAGTATATCATCTCTGGAAACCATCAGGAGACTACCCTCGTCCACTAGTGGGAACCTAGGGTTTAAAGGATTGTTGCATATGCTAAATGCAATTATGATACCTATGAAAGTGGATGTGTGCTTTAGTTTATTTTACTTTCTTTTGTCTTACTGGGGACTATCAAGAGCTAGGTTGGGGTGTGATTAGTCATGAATTGTGCATTTTTATTATAGAGATATTTGGCTAATTACATTGGGTAAGGAAGCTAAATTGTGTGTAATAGATATATTTGTGGATTTTATCTTTCTTTGGTAGTGTTTGCCTATTTTGCAGGTAAATTGCTTGATTTGAAGACTTGAGAGGGACGAATGCACAAAAAGGAGAAGATCTTGGGAACTTGGGTGTAAAAATGACAATATAATGTTGCATCTAAACAGTTGAGAAAGCACATCCGAATGCCATCTCCAGTAGTTGCAGAAAGTACCAATGTGTCCAAACAGTTGGAAGTAGTGCGTCTAGGCGCGACCAGCAAAAAGACCAAGATGAAGCAGTGAGTCCGGATAGTTCAAAACACGCATTCGGACGCGATGGGAAGATTGGCCAAGGATGAGTCTTCGATTCCGTTTAGTTTTTTGCTTCCTAATTTACGTATAAATACTTCTAGACCATAATTAGGGGATCTTATATTGCCTTTAGTGTGAGGCCCCAAAATCCGGGGGTCCGTTGATCACCCATCAACCCGCGGAATACCTGTGGATATCGTGTAACTCGATATCACACCGTTGTGTCCCATTTACCGGGATCCATAATTTAACAAAATCGGACAGAGTCTCCTTTGTACGGGGAGCTCTACCCAAAATCCAACCTGTATAATATACAATAACATGACTCATCCGAGGCCCAATATAACACAATGACCGCACCGGGTCCATTTATGAGTAAAAATTGACCACACCGGGTCCATTTATCCATACTCATATAAAAACATGCAAGGTTATATTAAAAACGATCCATATGAGTTCAATTACAACTCTCTTACATAAAATTACATGTCAAAACTAGTTTGCTCCAAAAGTTTTACAAAAGGAGTTATAAAAGCCACAAGTCGGCTTTCTTCACTCTTGCGGCCTCGAATGAGAGTCGTCCACCGGCGTATATCCCGCACTTGAAATGTTTTCCCGTATAGGGTGAGCCACGCCCAGTAGAGTAATTCCTACAGAGGCTACTCCCCACCTAAGTGCACATGCAATGTTCACATTCAACAATTCATATTCACATCAACATTCCAAGTAAGAATATGCAATTCTATGTTGGAATTCTACATGTCATGCTATGAAATGAGATGAAACTCACTCGTGCATCATAACCCGAGTATTCACCAACACCCACCACACAATGCAATGCCAATGTGTAATAAAATCCGTCATTGATGAATTACATCCAATTATCACTTTGAAATAAAAGTCATGTGTTTATAAACCAAAACTTGTTGGATGTCACACCTCGAATGATCATTTCATAAACAAAACCATGTGTCTTTATGGGTAGCGGATTTTGGAATCACACCGCCGGCTCCACAAACCTATCTACACTTTTTGGACTTTCACCGTCGGAGTGTATGAACCAGTAACCGGGTTTTTCACCCGAGGGAGTGTCTAGCCCTTCTTGCTATACCCGACACAAGTTTTTCCATGTCATGCGACCGTGCGACTCTGTTGAACCTTGGTCCAATGGTACCGAGCCCACTTATCAATCACCAAATTTGGTGTTTGCTTTCAACCATGCACTCACACCCATGGAATGTGATGTCCCCGTGCATATGCAATGTAATGTACCATTGCATGTCAATGTCATGTCTCATATGTAGTGAATGTCACATGGACAACTTAAATCACACATTTCATCATTTATTATGGACAATCATATCTTATGCATATAACCTCCAAAAAAAACTCATCCCAATGTCAATATATTAATACACATATATCAACATTTTATCTAACAACAATAACCAAACATGTCATTACATAATCAAGCAATAACACCCTTAATCCTCAAGGCCTAATGTAAACATATAATATGCCCACAAAATAGCCCACATAATAGCCCCTAAACAAACCATATAACGGCCCCGAAACAAGCCACAAAACAGCCCCACAACAAGCCATGAAATAGCCCCTAGACAAGCCATTAAACAGTCCACAATTTCAACCCAAAACAGTCCCTAAAACAGTCCACAATTTTAACCCAAAACAGCCACAATTTCAGCCCCTTAACAGCCCAAAATTTCAGCCCCTAAACAGGCCCAAAAGGTAGGAAAAAAACCAAAGTAGGAAGGACCCTACCTCTTGGAGCGTAGTAGAAATGGTAGGAAGCCTCAAGAACACCTCACAAGCTCCCAAAACTCTTGATTTCCCCAAATCTCCTCATTTGGATCTTCGGTGAAATTCCTCGTTCTTGGTACATACGCGTAGCCCTCGTCGAGAGGATCGACTTTAGTTCTTGGCTCGACGGATTCCGACCGACGGAACTCCGTGAATCGGAGGAGAAAGCCTTGAAGTCCAATTTTTCTCTTTTCTCCCTTCTCTTCTCCTTCCAACGTGTGAGTGTGCTGAATATCAGAGATATTTTGTGCAAAATATCTAATTTCAGTCTCTATTTATAATTTCCAAGACTTGGCTCACCTCGTGCCACACGCCCCCACTTGTTCGGGTCCGTTTTCGTCCCGAAACGATTAATTTCATCCCGGTTTAAGTTCAAATTAATTTTATTTGAACTTTAATTCAATTATAAGGAAATTTTATAAAATTTATTTGTGGGGACCTTTGTGAGGTCAGTCGCCTCGAAATACGTGCAAATCTAACTATCTCGGATTTCGATGAAATTTGACAGGGTAACTAGATTTCGCGATATGAATCTAACGGCGGAGTCCGTTGTGTCATCCAAACTCTAGAAACATGAGTATTTTAAATACACATTATAGTGATAAATTACTATTTTGCCCTTTTTCAGAAAAATTTCAAATTTACCTGGGTTTTACATTCTTCCCCCCTTAAAAGAATTTCATCCCCGAAATTCAAACATACATACACATACAATCACATGCATATGCAACAGTCATTTAATATTAAATGACTATAAGAAAGTACCTTCATCCTCAAATAAGAAAGGATAATTGGTACGTATAATGTCTTCGCGTTCCCATGTTGCCTCCTCCACTCCTCAGTGCTGCCACAGCACATTTACTAGCCTCACAGTCTTGCCTCGCAAAACCTGGTCCCGGCTATCCATGATACGTACCGGTCCATCTTCGAAGGTTCCATCCGCATCAACGACAAGCTCGCCCCAATCCACCACATGAGTCGGATCTGGAGTATACTTCCGAAGCATAGAGACATGGAATACCGCATGAACACCCGATAGATTTGGCGGTAACACCAACCGGTAAGCAATTGTACCTACCCTCTCGAGTACCTCGAAGGGCCCGATATACGTCGGCGACAGTTTTCCCCGCTTGTCGAACCTGACCACTCCTCTCTTAGGCATCACTTTCAAGAAGACATGATCCCCCACCTCAAACTCTAGAGGTCGCAGCCGTCTGTCAGTGTAGCTCTTCTGCAGGCTCTGAGCCGTGAGAAGATGCCTCCGTATCAAGTCCACCTTCTCCGAGGTGTCCCTAACCAAATCCGGACCCGTAGAGGGTATCTCTCCTACTTTCGTCCAACAAACCAGAGATCGACAAGGCCTCCCATATAGTGCCTCATAGGGTGCCATCTGTATGCTCGCCTGATAACTGTTGTTGTATGCGAACTCCACTAAGGGTAAGTGCTCTTCCCAGCTACCCTTTAGATCTAGGACGCATGCCCATAGCATGTCTTCTAAAGTCTGGATGGTCCTCTCCGACTGACCGTCCATCTGGGGATGAAAAGCAGTGCTCATCATCAACTGTGTCCCCATGGCTCACTGAAAACTCTCCCAAAAATGAGCCGTAAACCTGGGATCCCGATCCGATACTATAGATACGGGCACCCCATGCAGACGGACAATCTCCCGTATGTACAACCTGCAGAATTCCTCCAGAGTGAAGGTCATTCGCACAGCCAAAAAGTCTGTCGACTTAGTATGCAGGTCCACTATCACCCACACTTCCCTCGCGATGTTCATGGCAAGTGAGTCAAAAAATCCATCGTGGCATGCTCCCACTTCCACTCAGCTACCTTCAAAGGCTGGAGTAATCTCGCTGGTCTCTGGTGCTCAGCCTTGACCTGCTGACACGTGAGACATCGTCTGACAAAATCCCCAACATGTCCCTTCATACCGCTCCAGTAATACTGGAGACGAAGATCATGGTACATCTTCGTGCCACCTGGATGCACCGCAAAATGGGAGCAATGGAACTCCTTGAGGATCTCCTCTCTCAGATCCGCCGACTGGGGAACCACAATCCTTTCCTTATACCGAAGACTACCATCCGAGTGAATGGTCCAGCCCTCATCACATGTCCCTGACCATACTCGGTCTTTGATGGACAATATCTCCGGATCTTGCCCCTAAGACTCAATCACTCTGCTCAGTATGGAAGGTGTAGCCACCAAACTTCCCAAACTACCCTGAGCCTGCCCCATGTAGCGTAACCCGAACTGTCCCACAGTCTCGAGCATCTGCCACTCCCAAGAGGCCACACTAGCCAAGACTCCCCGTGACTTCCGGCTAAGTGCGTTAGCCACCACATTTGCCTTACCGGGATGGTAATGCAAAGTGAAGTCATAGTCCTCTAGAAACTCCATCCACCTGTGTTGCCTCATGTTGAGGTCCCGTTGTGTAAAGATGTACTTCAGACTTTTGTGGTCCGAAAACACCTCGAACTGCTCACCGTATAGATAGTGGCGCCAAGCCTTCAAGGCAAAGACAATGGCCCCCAAATCCATGTCATGTGTGGGGTAATTTTGCTCGAGGTTCTTTAACTGCCGAGAACCATAAGCCACTACCCTCCCGGACTGCATCAAAACGCATCCAAGTCCGTCCTTTGAGGCATCACAATACACTGTGTACCTCTGTCCCCTTTCTGGGACTATCAAGATAGGAGCTGAAGTAAGCCTCGTCTTTAACTCCTGGAATGCCTTCTCACACGAGTCATTCCACTCAAACTTGACCTCCTTCCGGGTCAATCTCGTCATAGGTGCAGCTAATCGGGAGAAGTCCTCAATGAACCTCCTGTAATACCCTACCAATCCCAAGAAACTGCGTATCTTGAAGACTGACTTCGGTCTCTCCCAACTCATAACTGCCTCAACCTTCTCCGGGTCCACGGATACACCCGAAGCCGACACCACATGCCCCAAGAATTTCACCTCAGTAAGCCAAAATTCACACTTACTGAATTTGGCATACAACTGATGGTCTCTCAAGGCCTGGAGAACAATCCTCAAGTGACCCTCATGCTCCTCCTCAAACTTGGAGTAGATCAAGATGTCATCAACGAAGACCATAACGAACTGATCTAGGTAGGGTTGGAACACCCTATGCATGAGATCCATGAATGCCGCTGGAGCATTCGTCAACCCAAATGGCATCACTGTGAACTCGAAATGCCCATATCGCGTCATAAACGCCGTCTTAGGGATATCCGCCTCCCTAACCCTCAACTGATGGTAACCGGTGCGGAGATCTATCTTGGAGTAGACCCGCGCCCCTCTCAGCTGATCAAATAAATCATCAATCCTCGGCAAAGGGTACCTATTCTTGATAGTAACCCTATTTAACTGCCGGTAGTCTATGCATAGTCGAAGGGTCTTGTCCTTCTTCTTGGCAAACAATACCGGAGCGCCCCAGGGTGAGGTGCTCGGCCTAATAAAGTCCATGTCCAACAATTCCTGTAATTGGACTTTGAGTTCTTGCAACTCAGCAGGCGCCATTCTATGCGGAGTCATAGAAATAAGAGATGTACAAGGGTGCAACTCAATAGTGAAGTCTACATCCCTATGTGGAGGTAATCCCGGTAGTTCATCCAAAAAAACATCCTCATACTCACAAACCACCCGAGGTAGACCCAACTCCTGTCTCGCCTCGTCCTCCAGGGTAAGGCTTGCTAGCCAACCCATCAACTGCCCGTGCCATCTAGAGTCATACACGGCTTGGCGAAAAACATCGTGCTTATCCCCCTGAAACATAAAACAAATACCGTCTGGTGTGTAGGCAGTGACCCTCTTACGATCACAATCAATGACGACTCGGTGTGCCGTCAACCAGTCCATCCCAAGGATGACATCAAACTCTGACATGTCCATGACCCTAAGGTCCACGGTGAGTAGAATCCCCGAGATCTCTAACTCACAACCCCGACATATCTGATCAACGCTCACCCTAGCTCCTAGGGGAGAACTCACATGCAGTGGCTCTTCCAAGGTTTCAACTTCTAAGCCCAAGTCATTCACACATGATGCAGCAATAAAGGAATGAGATGCACCAGAGTCAAATAATACCCTTGCCCATAAGCGAGAGAGTAGAAATGTACCCTGAATGACCGACTGATTAGCTGGCTCAGTCTGAGGTGTGATGGCGTAGACACGCCCCTAGGTCCCTGAAGTCCTAGCTTGAAAGCCTTGTCCTCGACCTCGACCCATACCCTGGCCCATCTGGCCTGATTGTGAAGTAGTAGGGGCCTGTGCAGCACCCTAGGACTGGTATTGGCTCCCCTGACCCATGGTGTGGTAGGGAGGAACAAACTGAGTCTGTGAATGTCCCACTGATGAATGGGACTAGGGTGTCCCATAACTCTGGGATCCTTGCCTCTGAGGGCAATCCCGTTTCATGTATCCAAGCTAGTGGCAATAGAAACATGCTCTCTGCCCTGGCTGGCTAGGAGCCCTGAAGTGTCTCCCACCTTGGGATGATTAACCCTGGCCTTGGCCTTGATAGTCGCGGCCCTGTCCCTGAAACCCTTGCGGAGTAGAAGTCCTCTGCTTCTTCCCCGAGCTAGAAGAAAAAGGTTGACTCTTCTTCCTCTTATCTTTAACACCCGTCTCCCGGATGTTCCGCGCGTCGTCTACTTCCCTCTCAATGGTCATAGCAGTCTCGACCATCAAGTCCAAGTCTTGCAGGAGAAGACCTACAATTTTTCCCCGGATGGACAATTTTAGGCCATCCTCAAACTTCCTCACTTTGCGCATGTCTGTGGCCACATACTCATCGGCGAAACGGGCTAATTCAGTGAACTTAGCCACGTATTCGAGCACCGTCATCGTCCCTTGTTTTAGGTCTTGGAACTCCCGAGCTTTTGCATGCCGGGCAGACGTCGGGAAGTATTTGCCCATGAAGAGCTCACGGAACTCTTCCCAAGTCGTTCCCTCCAAGTCCCTTGAGGCTTTGACCCAATCCCACCACACTTGGGATTCGCCCTCTAGCTGGAATGCAGCTAGCTTTATCCTAGTGGCATCGGAGGTGATCTCCATAGCCTCCAAGATCTTCCGACTTGTCGGAACCAATGATCAGCTACCATCGGGTCCCCTCCTCCCATGAAGGTTGGAGGATGGTGTGCCTTGAAGCTCTGGAGGTTACTTGGCCCTCCTTGGCTCACAATTGCACTAGCATGTGCAATGGTGGCAGCTGCAACACTCGTCTGTGCAATGGTAGCAGTCGCAGTACCAATAGCCTCTATGAAGGCTTGTTGGTCAAAGGCCGGTGGTGGTTGGTTGTTGTTCCGCCCACCGCCTCGGCGTCCTCTTCCTCGATTAGCCTTCTACATATGTCAGATAGCAATAGAGTCTTACATAGTATCCCAAAAATGGGGATCAAGTTTAAACTTTGAGATTTCTCTCCTTGTCTAACTAGTAGTGCGTGTGCCAACCACTAATTGATATCAACATCCCGAACCATCCCGTTCATTCTTTTTCCGAACCCCCAAGGTTATGTTTTCTAACCCTAGTGTTCCTCTTTTCCTATATACATTTTACCATGTATATAATTCACATAACACATAGCACATAATCATATAGCATATTAGAGCATAAAACATGAAAGCCCCAATGAATGCAATGGTCTAGACTCATGCCCATCCAGCCCTAGGTAATCGTATACCTAAGCTCTGATACCAAGTTGTGACGCCCCAAAATCCGGGGGTCCGTTGATCACCCATCAACCCGCGGAATACCTGTGGATATCGTGTAACTCGATATCACACCGTTGTGTCCCATTTACCGGGATCCATAATTTAACAAAATCGGACAGAGTCTCCTTTGTACGGGGAGCTCTACCCAAAACCCAACCTGTACAATATACAATAACATGACCCATCCGAGGCCCAATATAACACAATGACCGCACCGGGTCCATTTATGAGTAAAAATTGACCACACCTGGTCCATTTATCCATACTCATATAAAAACATGCAAGGTTATATTAAAAACGGTCCATATGAGTTCAATTACAACTCTCTTACATAAAATTACATGCCAAAACTAGTTTGCTCCAAAAGTTTTACAAAATGAGTTATAGAAGCCACAAGTCGGCTTTCTTCACCCTTGCGGCCCCGAATGAGAGCCGTCCACCGGCGTATATCGCACCTGAAATGTTTTCCCGTATAGGGTGAGCCACGCACAATAGAGTAATTCCTACAGAGGCTACTCCCCACCTAAGTGCACATGCAATGTTCACATTCAACAATTCATATTCACATCAACATTCCAAGTAAGAATATGCAATTCTAGGTTGGAATTCTACATGTCATGCTATGAAATGAGATGAAACTCACTCGTACATCATAACTCGAGTCTTCACCAACTCCCACCACACAATGCAATGCCAATGTGTAATAAAATCCGTCATTGATGAATTACATCCAATTATCACTTTGAAATAAAAGTCATGTGTTTATAAACCAAAACTTGTTGGATGTCACACATCGAATGATCATTTCATAAACAAAACCATGTGTCTTTATGGGTAGCGGATTTTGGAATCACACCGCCGGCTCCGCAAGCCTATCTACACTTTTTGGACTTTCACCGTCGGAGTGTATGAACCAGTAACCGGGTTTTTCACCCGATGGAGTGTCTAGCCCTTCTTGCTATACCCAACACAAGTTTTTTCATGTCATGCGACCGTGCGACTCTGTTGAACCTTGGTCCAACAGTACCGAGCCCACTTATCAATCACCAAATGTGGTGTTTGCTTTCAACCATGCACTCACACCCATGTAATGCGATGTAATGTACCATTGCATGTCAATGTCATGTCTCATATGTAGTGAATGTCACATGGACAACTTAATTCACACATTTCATCATGTATCATGGACAATCATATCTTATGCATATAACCTCCAAAAAAAACTCATCCCAATGTCAATATATTAATACACATATATCAACATTTTATCTAACAACAATGACCAAGCATGTCATTACATAATCAAGCAATAACACTCTTAATCTTCAAGGCCTAATGTAAACATATAATATGCCCACAAAATAGCCCACATAATAGCCCCTAAACAAGCCATATAACGGCCCCGAAACAAGCAACAAAACAGCCCCAAAACAAGCCATAAAACAGCCCCTAAACAAGACATAAAACAATCCATAGACAAGCCATAAAACAGCCCCTAGACAAGCCATAAAACAGCCCACAATTTCAACTCAAAATAGTCCACAATTTTAACCCTTAACAGCCACATTTTCAGCCCCTAAACAGGCCCAAAAGGTAGGAATAAAACCAAAGTAGGAAGGACCCTACCTCTTGTAGCGTAGTAGAAATGATAGGAAGCCTCAAGAACACCTCCTAAGCTCCCAAAACTCTTGATTTCCCCAAATATCCTCTTTTGGATCTTCAGTGAAATTCCTCGTTCTTGGTATGTACGCGTAGCCCTCATCGAGAGGATCGACTTTAGTTCTTGGCTCGACGGATTCCGACCGACGGAACTCCGTGAATCGGAGGAGAAAGCCTTGAAGTCCAATTTTTCTCTTTTCTCCCTTCTCTTCTCCTTCCAACATGTGAGTGTGCTGAATATCAGAGATATTTTGTGCAAAATATCTAATTTCAGTCTCTATTTATAATTTTCAAGACTTGGCTCACCTCGTTCCACACGCCCCCACTTGTTCGGGTCCGTTTTCGCCCCGAAACGATTAATTTCATCCCGGTTTAAGTTCAAATTAATTTTATTTGAAATTTAATTTAATTATAAGGAAATTTTATAAAATTTATTTGTGGGGACCTTTGTGAGGTCAGCCGCCACCCAGTCGGCTCGAAATACGTGCAAAATCTGACTATTTCGGATTTCGATGAAATTTGACAGGGTAACTAGATTTCGCGATACGAATCTAACGGCGAAGTCCGTTGTGTCATCCGAACTCTAGAAACATGAGTATTTTAAATACACATTATAGTGGCAAATTATCGTTTTGCCCTTTTTCAGAAAAAGTTCAAATTTACCCGGGTTTTACATTTAGCCTCTCTTCTCTAGTTTTTGGTTTTGTTCTATTCTATGGATTTCTAAACCCCCAACTAATGGTAAGGGTGATTATTGTAACGAAGCACAATATTTATTTTAGATCCATTGTTTTTTAATGTATGATTTTTCCTTTTAATTAGTTCATGTCTTTTAGTAAAGTTTTTGTTTTGTAAAATATCTTGATTCGTTGTGACATACATCGAATGCTTTAGATTTCTTGCAGGTCAAATAACTTATTTTTTATGTTTTAATAAAAAGAGGTTTTAATTGTTGAAAAACTTGATTCATCGTTGGCTTCAGACATAGTGAATGCTTGTCATTTATAATTAAATACTAATTTCTATTCAAATAATTTATCTATTATATATTTGAATACGTTTTCAATATTATCATAGTTACATATTTCAATTATGATCACTTCTCAACTGATTCTTAATTGAGTTCAAAAATTGGATCATAAATAAGTCTTATGTGGAGTTGGAAGGGGATCCCCGATGCTTTAGTATTCCAAATTACTATTTCAAACCCAACATTTACTGTTCTCTTGAATAATCAATTCTATCAGCTATTTCCAAAGCAATTTTATTTTAATCTTTCTTTGTGTTCTGAGTTATTGATCAATTCCCTGTGGTACAATCTCAGACTCCCGAGTATTTATTACTTCACACAACCTACACTTAGGTATTTCAATCTTTAAGTTGTAGCAGAGTGCGGATTAATAGTTGACTTTATACTCATATATTTCAATTGAAAATAGTGGTCAAGTATATGTGTACCGATTCAGAGACATATGGTAAGGAAATTTAGAAAGCTTGATTGATTATTGATAGCTATCTGTGACTCTAAATATTGTTAAAGAATATAGATGTTCAAAAGCTCAAGGTAAAATAGAGTGGGAAATTAATGGAATAAGGATGATATTCAATGATTGGTGTGAACTTTTATTTTGGTATGAGATCTTTTAATATTAACAAAGTTTCGTTGTGGGAAAATGGAGTTCTTCTTCCTGTTTCTCTTAATCCATCATTAAGATAGATCTGAATAGGTTAAGGTTGAGGATCATTTTTATGAATATTGAAGATTAGAACTATAAAACCCGAATATATATGACGACCACATAAATAATTATTATGAGTATGAGTATGCATGACGACCACGTAAATAATTATTACGAGCATGATCATGCGATATGACTGTGCTCGATAGGTACCTACTAATTAAAAATGGAACATTGATTGGGTGTGGGATAATTAAATGGGTATATTGCATGTGATATTAATATACTTGATATATGTTAGTGCACATGAGATTAAGTGGAGTGGTGAGCATGTGATATTAATTTGAGTATTACAAAAAAATAAATAAATAAATTAGTGTGCAAAATAGATGGGTCAAAGTTTAGTAATATATATATATATATATATTGCATACAAGCACATGGGGGTCTTTGTTTTAAGGAAAATGGGTGGCTAGGAAGAGGAGGTGGAAGAGTGATGGTTTGGGGGAAAGAAGAAGTGGGAGTGTCATCATTGTGCATGTGTAGGGAAATATAAAAGGAAGAAAAAAAAAAAAGAACTCTTCAAGGCAAAGCCATTTTCGGCTAAGGCAAGGAAGACCAAGAAAGGAAGGAAAAAAAAAAAAGAAGAAAGGAAAGAGAAAAAAAGAGTTTGGGTGGTGGTGCAAGAGGTAGGCTATGAGGAACCATTTTCTTTATTTAAAAAAAAAAAGAAAAAAAAAACATAGTATGAAATTATTGTTTGAGATTTGGGAATTTAAGCATGCATGTTGGGTGTTATTTAAGATTTGGGAATTATGTTGATGAAGTAGTATGAAAATTAATTAAGCATACATGTTGGGAATTACTTGAGATTTGAGTTGTTGCATGTAGATGTTAAAATGATGTTTGATTATGTGTGTATAATACCATGGTTTTTAGTAAGGAAATTGATATAAGTTGTAGGTGGGTATGTAGCATACAGTGTTGTTAAAAAGAAATTCAAGAAAGTAAGATTGTTGTATAGAATTAGAATTTATATTAAGGGAGGTAATGGTTTAGTGGGTAATCTAGCAATGGTGTAGAAATATTTCTTGAAAGGTATGAATTCATGGTGTACGGAATTACAAGGAAATATGTATAATTTATAATGTTATAGGGAATTATGTAGATTCGAGTATATTTTGTGGGAAATGGTAATATTGTGGGAAATATATATTTTGGGTGTTTTGAGTTTGTACAAATAGTACAGTAATTAATTCGAAGAGGTTAGCTTAATTTAATTTAAAAGAATTTTACTCGATGTACCGGGTAATTTACATATTTTTGATAAATATTATTGACTCGAAAAATTGATTCGAGTAGATAATATTATTTGATGCGGATGAATTATATGAATCGAAGTGATGCAAATATTAAACTTGGTTTGAGTAAATTATCTAGAACTCAATTGATGTTATATGTTTGAATGAAATTATGGACATTGGGTGTGTCAGGTCCAGAGACGAACACCGCAAGAAACGCCGCACAAAACCCTCCAGCAGAAGGGTCGTCTACACGGTAGAGCTTTGCACGAGGTAGGTGAACTATCTTACAATCTTTTTATATTCCAATAATTAAGTTGTTTGACTGATAATGTTACAAATTTGGTTTGTAATTTTTAATGCATAAAGGTGATGATTTAGTTAGGTTGTGGAAGAATGTAGTGAGCCTTCGTGGTTTAGTTAGTTGGAATCCGCTCCTATGACGAAAAGAATGGAATTAAGAGTATAGGTTAGAACATGGACTGTTTTGGGGCTAACATTGGTTGCTAGGTGACAGTTCGTCTGTGTGACAAGTGTCTACGTGATGGTGTTTAGTTATGTGATTGAGATGTCTGAATGACGAGCGTCTACATGACGAGGATCGGATATGTAGTTGATTCATTTGAGTGACAGGCGTCTACATAACGGGAATTAACTTTTTGCACGATGTTTCCGTCTGAAATGACGAGACATGAAACCCTCTAAATGACGAGACATAAAAGCGTCTAAATGACGAGATATTGAACCATCTAAATGACGAGATATGAGTCTTCGTGACGTAAGAACATCCGCGCAATAAGATCGTCTAAGTGACAAAAATTAATTATCTAGAGGAACGATCTAAGTGACCGGAAGTAGTTCGAGTATTTAAAATATATAAGCGATGAATTAATTTTTGCAGCCAAATCGTTTAGGTGACGAGAATGAAAATCGTTGATAGTCACAACTTGTTCGAAATATGGAAGTTAGTCATGGGGAATAAAATTTCTAGATGTTAGATTGCATCTTTAAATCGATTGAATTTTGTGGGTATGTTGCCTAAATGGCGAAACAAGACGTCTCACTGTGATACTGTTGAGTTTTCGAGACAGATTTTCATAAGAGAAATTACGAGGCTGTAGTTCGTGTATTTTTGTGGTTGGGTTAATACATTATAATATTTGTTGAATATTTTTTTTTTTTGGTGATACAACTGAGTACTCACTGGAGTTTTCTTTAAACTTGTCCAGGTAATTTTGGTTCACCAGCCTGACATCCACTTCTGAAGTCAGAGATCGAGTCGAGAGGGGTCATGAGTGAATCTGAGTGTGGTTAACTTTTTGGACTGTATACTTAAATTTTAAATGTTATGGATGTACCTTAACTACTATAACTATATTTTGGGTTGTATTTACTTCGTATGGTATCAGGCCGGTGTGCTCGCTTTTGGTGTAACCCTTATGTTTTTATTTAGTAAGTATTGGGCCGACATACTTTTATGTTTGAACTTTTGTATAAGAAGTCAATGGTGTATTTATTTCATATTATCAGAATAAGGTCGGGTCGGGGTGTTACAATTTTTGGTATCAGAATCTAGGTTTATAGGTTTTGTAAAGAAATGTGTCTAAGTTGGCAGTGGACAGGCTAAGGTGTTCGAGTCAGTGAGTAGGTATGGGTTTGAGGTACTGATAAAAAGTGTATGTGTGTTTGCTTATGTTGTGAATTATAGCCTACTTGTTGGAAGTGGAATGGATCCTCCCGAGGGGAAGGTGAAGGTTCCCATGCACCAGTTATGGCCGAGGTGAGTAATTGGGAACAACAGGAGGGTAGGGAAGGTGAATAGAACCCATCTGATATGGTTCAAAGGGCATTTGAAATGGTGGTGCATATGGAAGCATAAAAAAATAGGCTTGTTAAGTTACAAACGGAAATTCAAGCAGAGGTACGGGCAAGACCACATGCACTTGTTGGGGAACCATGGTCGACAACACATGAGAAATTTATGAAGTTAGATCCTCCAATGTTTGCGGGATCAATTAACCTGTCGGAGGCAGAGGATTAGCTGAAACGTATGGAGTCGATCTTTGAAGTTATGAAACTTTTTACTGATAAGCGGATTACTTTAGAAACTTTTATGCTTAAGGAGGAAGCACGGTTCTGGTGGGAAACTGTTAGACGATTGTTGACTGTGCAGGTGGGGGAAGTTGAGGGACAGGCAGGTGGTAATGATGTACCGGTACTTGAACACATTACCTAGGATCAAATTGTACAGGTGTTCAATGATAAGTATTTTCCTGAATCTTATCTGTACGAGCAAGAGATAGCATTCATGAACTTAGGGTCGAATGACAATGACGGAGTATGAGAAGCAATTTACTACTTTGTCACGTTTTGCCAAGGCTTTTGTTCAAACTGATGAGGCTCGGTGTAAGAAGTTTCAATGGGGGTTATCTTACCCGATATAGAGTCGACTCTCAGCCTTTGACTTGACTAGTTATGTTGCCTTGGTAAACAAAGCTTTAGTTGTTGAAAAAGACATGAAAGAATCTGAGGGGCAGCGAAAGCAATTTAAGAAGAGGAAGTTTGATGCCATACCCAGTGTGGGGTATTTATCTGAGGGTCAGACCTCGGGACAGAGAGGACAGAGGTCAAGATCTATGCAGACAAGAAGTGTTGGGAACTCTCGCAGGTTCGGTGGTCCACGGGGTTACAACTCCCCTAAACCCCCAATAGGATCACAAGGTAAAGGACAATCAGGTGGATGAGTGGCAGGTGTTACATGTTTTAAATGTGGAAAGGAAGGGCATATCACTTGGAATTGAAAAACAGGGCCTATCGGTTGAGCTCGGCGGTGTTATGAGTGTGGCCAAGTGGGGCACTTTGCACGAGAGTGTCCAACCAAGTCTACAGCGTCACCCTCTATAGGCAGTGTGAATCCGGGAAGAAGGAATACATCAACGCTAGTTTTTCTAGCTCAAACTTAGATATTGAAAACGAATACTTGGGAGATAAAAAAAGAATTAGTGGTAATCGAGTTAGTGAATAATGTGGGGATATTATGATTAATCTAAAAGTATGAATCTGAATGTGCATGGCTTATAGAGGTGATAGTATGATCTATCGATTTGAGATTAAAATTGGGGATTGAAAATAAATATCTTGGAGATATAACTTTACACTTGGTCCAAGTAGTATATTTGGTTATTTACTAAATTTTCCTTCGAAAGGGAAGATGGATTGTTAGTGTAGATGATTTTGATGATATAATCGGAGGACATGTGTGGTTAAGTTTTAGTTTCATACTTGGGAGAAATCCAACATATCATTATCAAACCCTTCGAAATTTTAGGTAATCCTTATTTATTGATAGTCCCAACAATGTTAAATTGGAGAGCTAATTTTTCAACTATAATTGGTGTCTGAGTGCGCAGCGAAAGAGTTTGCTGGAATTAATATTATTAGGACTAACTGTTAGTTACGGTTACAATGGTGAATGTAAATAGTATAAGTTTGAAAAGTGAGAATCAATCTATTGGATAACTATGTGTGTGACGCCCCTAAAACTGGGGGTCCTTTATCAACCGTTGAACACCCATCAACCCGCGGAAGTACCCGTGATCATTGCACAACCCGACATCACGTCAATAACATCCCCTTAACCTGGATCATAACCAACACATCCGTGGTCCTTTATACATAAGTTCATCATCATACACCTCCCATAGAACATCCTCGAGCAAGAGAAAACAATGCCTAAGAGCTTAGTGAAACATTTCAAAATTTTGAAGTTTTAATAAAATCTACCGGTAGAAGTGTTCAAAAACCTACCGGTACAAGTTGTACACTGGATTCTTGTTTTTAGAAAATCTGTGAAAACCTACCGGTAGAAGATGTGCAAGTTCTACCTGTAGAAAATGCCACTAGAAATCTTCTACCGCAAAAAAAAAAATGACGTTCTACCAATAAATATGCCTACTAGACCACATCTACCGGTAGAAGAGCTCAACCTCCTAGCCTCTAGGATCGGAGGTGATCTCCATAGTCTCTAGGATCTTCTCCACTTGCTGGAAACAATGGTCGGCCACCATCGGGTCCGCCCATCCCATAAAATTCGGAGGCTTGTATGCCTTGAACTTTTGAAGGTTACTTGAGCCCCCTTGGCCCACATTGGCACTAGCCTATGCAAAGGTAGCTGCCATCGTGCCAATAGCCTCCATGAAGGCTTGTTGGTCAAAGGTCGGTGGTGGTTGGTTGTTGTTCTGCCCACCTCCTTGGCTACGTCTTCTTCCTCTATTTGCCATCTACACACATGTCAAATAGCAATAGAGCACTAACTTAGTATCCCAAGATAGGGATCAAGTTTCTCTCCTTGTCTCACTAGTAGAGCATGTGTCACCACTAGTAGACATCTACACCCTGAACTGTCCCGTTCCTTTGTTTTCCGACCCCCAAGGTTATGTTCTCTAACCCTAATTTCTTTTTTTCATATACATTCAATCATGCATATTGTTCACATAACATATAACACATAACATGTAGCATTTAAAGCACATAACATGTAATGCACAATGGATGCAATGGTCTAAACACATGCCCCACAAGTCTTAGGTAAATCGAAAACCTAAGCTTTGATACCAAGCTGTGACGCCCCTAAAACCGGGAGTCCTTTATAAATCGTTGAACACTCATCAACCCGCGGAAGTACCCGTGATCATCGCACAACCTGACGTCACGTCAATAGCATCCCTTTAACTTGGATCATAACCCACACATCCGTGATCCTTTATACATAAGTTCATCATCATATACCTCCCATAGAACATCCTCGAGCAAGAGAAAACAATGCCTAAGAGCTTAGTGAAACATTTCAAAATTTTGAAGTTTTAATAAAACCTACCAGTAGAAGTGTTCAAAAACCTACCGGTAGAAGTTGTAAACTAGATTCCTGTTTTTAGAAAATCTGTGAAAACCTACCGGTAGAAGATGTGCAAGTTCTACCAGTAGAAAATGCCACTGGAAATGTTCTACCGCAAAAAAAAAAAAAAAAAAAAAAAGACGTTCTACCGGTAAATATGCCTACTGGACCACATCTACCGGTAGAAGAGCTCAACCTTCTACCGGTAGGTGTGCCCAGATTTGCCTGTTTCACATGTTTTCGATTTCCAATCCCTTCCATATCAACCCAACACATGTATAATGAAGTTTTTCATATAAAACATGGTCCATACATGTTCTATTACAATCATTTCCATAAATTTACATGCCCAAAATCAAATTTCACAAATTGTTTACAAAATATGGTTTAAAAGCCACAAGTTGACTTTTCTTCATCCTTGAGGACCCGAGTGAGAGCCTTCCACCGATGTATAGCCCACACCTGAATTTTGTTCCCATAAAAGGTGAGCTATGCTCAATAGGGTATCTCCTAAAGAGGCTACTCCCCAACCCAGATGCATATGAAATGTTCACATGCAACATTCAACAAGCAACAACCATTCTAATCAAGAATATGCAATTCAATGATAGGAATCACCATGCCATGCCATTAAATGAGATGAGACTCACTCCTGCACATCAATCAAGCCCTTACCGGCTCCCCCAACACATGCAAATTCCATGAGTGCAAATCCAGGCTTTCCAAGCTCCCGCCATTGATGTTTCGCATCCATTGACCATTTAATTCCCCCGGTCTTTCTTGAGGTGGGTATTCATGGACTTCCACCAATGGTCACCCAATTGACATGGCATTTATGGACTTCCACCAACGGCCCCGCATACGCCAACACACTTTATCGACTCGATACCAAAGGAGTACGTATCCGAAATAACCGGGTCTCACACCCGAGGGATAGTCTAGCCCTTCTTGCTAACCCCGACCCAATTTACCATGCAAACCGTTCGACTCAGCCGGATCTTCAATCCAACTTTTCTGAGCCCACCCATCATCCACCAAGTGTGGTGTTTGATGACAAACATTCACACACACCCACATAATACGATG
Source organism: Ilex aquifolium (assembly GCA_951799425.1). Classification (NCBI taxonomy): domain Eukaryota; kingdom Viridiplantae; phylum Streptophyta; class Magnoliopsida; order Aquifoliales; family Aquifoliaceae; genus Ilex; species Ilex aquifolium. Next base: position 5,302,718 of record OX637408.1, on the reverse strand, counting down.
TCTCTTTGCATAATGCAATGTAATGTACAATTGCAATACCAATATCATGTCCAATGTGCTATGAATGCCATATGGACCAATTCAACCACATATCAACCTATTCCATGGCAATTTATATCACAAGCATATAATTACCATAATTCATCACAATGTCAATATATCAACATTTTATCCAACCACAATTCTCAATCATGTTATCACATAATCAAGCAATCAACACACTTAATTCCTCAAGGCATAATGTAAGCACATAGCATGCCCACATATCACAATCCTCCAAGAAATTACAAACTAGCAATTTCTAGTTACCAATTCATACTAGAATTGAATTTACCCTTTTTACAATACCCATTTCATTAATTCAACAACAATAGGCAAGTGTTAAAAATCTCTAACAACCTACTCATTCCATATCACAAACCTAGGTTGGAAATAAACATAGTTAGGATGAAAACCCTACCTCTTGAAGCATAAAATAACTGTAAGAAACTTCAAGAACCCGAAACAAGCTCTAATCCAAAATTTTTCCAAAATTTCATTTTTGAAACTTCGGTGAAATTCATCCTTTTTGGTATGGTCGTGTAGCTCACGACGAGGAGATCGACTTTTGTTCTTGGCTCGTGTTGATTCGAGTGACGGGAAGGCATAGATCGTAGAGAGAAGTCTGGAAATCTCTCTTTTTCCCTCTCTTCCCTCTCCAACGTAAAGACCCATCTGAAAATGGGGAGAAAATTATATTTTCTCCCCTATTTATACTCTTTAAATGTTTGGTCCACATTTCGCTACACGTTCTCCTTTTTCGGGTCCGATTTTGACCCAAATTGATTAAATTTCATCCAGGTTCAAGTTCAAAATATTTTTATTTCAACTTGTTTTAAATAATTATCCAATTTTCGAAATTTTTATTCCTGGGTTCGTTTATGAGGTCACCCAACACCCGATCGTTTCGTAAAATGTGAAAAAACCGACTATCTCGGAATCCGACGAAAATTGACTGGGAAGCTAGATTTCGCGATACGAATCCAAGAGTGAGGTCCGTATCATCATCCGAGCTCTAAAAAAATTTGGGTTTTCAAACCGTACTAAAGTGACAAATTACTGTTTTGCCATTTTTTAAAAAAAATCAAATTTACCCAGGTTTTACAATGTGTTTTTTCGATGATTATAATTATTGGGAACATCGTGGTGTCCATTGGACCACAAAGAATTATAGTTGTCCATTGGATTGAATAGTACAAGAATGTCATGGTACCCTGAACAACCGTAATGACGAGATGCAACATGAGGAAACATGAACCAGAGCATATTGAGGAATTGAACATGAAAGTACAATCTAGGAGTTGATTCTAGAATATTAAATTATGGAGAGTGCGTTGTTCGGAGTCTAAGTTGTACCAAACTTAAGCAATTGTGCATTTTTCTTATTAGTGAAAGGATTGGTGAATTCAAAAGGCAAGTGGTATTTGATGAGTAGACAATTAAGTTGATAATCTAGTAGTGATACATGATAAGAAATTAGTTTGGACAATCGTATAGAATTATTGAGAATAATTCATAGTCGAAAATTGAGAATTAAGGTGATTAATGAATGCTAGTGAATAAAGGTAAGATTGTGGGCTTATAATAACTACTTTTATGGTACAAAAATGAGGCGATCGTTTGTACTAAAATGAGGCATGAGGTTATAATAAGGATGAAATTTAGGAGAAGAAATGTCGACAACTTGAGTGGAGTGGTTATGACTTAAATATAGCATTCATTGGTTACAAGTTGAAGGGATGGATTTAAAATTTAGAATATGAGAAATCTCTAATGATCTTGGATTTGATGCTTAAAGGATGAATAGACATTGAGACCGTGTGGCCAATTGGAATTAAATAGACTAAGTCGATGATTAAGTTTTTAGGACGAAACTTTCTTTTAGGGGGTGGATTGCAAGGCCTAGTACTATAATTAAATAAGGATAATATTATCTTAAAAGTTTTCCTAAGATAAATAAAATGATGGTAGAGACTTCGAAGCATTGTTAAAAGATTGATCATGAAGTTTGAGTTTCGCTCGTATTGACTTTCAGGTCAAATTTAGTTTCGAATGTGTTTCTAATTGAGAAGGGTAGTTAGGTAAGTTTTTAAATATTTTTAGGTCAAAATAAATCTACCATTGATTCTGGAAGGACAAGAAACCTTTGGAGATGTGATATGAGGTGTATTAGAGGTTGTATTCCGGAGTTTAAAAAACATTTGAGGAGAATTCGAGTATAAAGGAATTTGATATTACCTTAGTATTTTGGTCATACTTTTTACACCGATGTCCGATTGAGTAGAATCTTGCGGCATTCAAAAGTGGACTTCAGGATCTACAAAATTGTATTTCATTGTATTTTCCAAAATCGGCCTCTAACTGTTTCAAACTTAAGTCAAAAGTCTAGGACAAAAAGTTACCAACGTCCGGACACCCCGAGAATTGTCCAGACACCCACAGAACCACCCGGAAGTCTCACTAAAAATAGCCCCAATCAATTTTTAGGGTTTTCTTCATTTTTGACACTACAAATACCATTAGGCCGCATTTTAGGGTTCATATACATAGTTTCTCAACCCTAAGAAGCCTAGAAGAGTTTGTAGAGAAGGAAAAGAGGAGAAATGGGCTAGATCTTAAGGGATTAACGCGTGATAATCTGATCAAAACGTGCTAGGATCAATTATTAGCAGGTTATTATATGTAACTTTTTGATTCCTATATCAATTCATAAAATAGATCCAGATTGATTTCACATTATTTTCAATGCATAATTCGTTTCTTGAAAAAAATTCACGATTTACATTAAAAATCACATGTTCTTGATGAACAACCCTTGATTTTGAGTACGGGCTGATTAACCCTAAAAATTTGCATTTTCCATAAGGATTAAAGGTCTAATTCCATTAATTAAATAGTTAAAGGGTTAAAAAGGAGGAATTGGAGGAAGACTGCCAGCGTCCAAACACCCCTACACCATACGAATGGTCAAGCCCTGCATCAACTCAAAGCCCAAGGAGAAAATAGCCGGAGTTCAGAGAAAAAGCACCGACCGGACAATAGAGGCTAGCGTCCGGACGGTGGTTAAACTGACTTTGATGCCTTCTCTCTCAGTGGTCTGCCTTGCCTTCTATTGGTCCATCGTGGAAGCTGTCACCCAATGAACCTTCTATAAATACCCCCTCCCTCCATTTTTCAAATCACCTTTCAGCTTTCAAATAAAGTCTTTCCTAGCCAACACTCTCTTCTACATTTCTTGAGGACCTCCTCCAACTTAGAATGTTGAACCTCCCTCACTTTTTCCTAGCCTTGCCTTGGCAAAAGAAGTGTGGTGGTGTTTCAATCAAACCACGGGGAAGAGTTAGGAGCTTTGGTTTATGTTTTATTGTTTTGTATTGTAATTCAAATCTTCCTTTGAGTAATGAAGATCACCCATTTTTCTAAGTTGTCTATGATTATGAAGAATGGGTAGTTCTTCATTAGCATTTTAGTTAGGGGGAAGGACTTGTGTAACATTGCTTGAGTTTTGATATGTTGCATTTTTAGTTTATGCTTTATTGTTATATACCTCCATTAAATGATGGATGGTACTTTCCTTTAATGTTTTGTACTTTGTATTTCTAATGTATAACTTAGGTTATGCTCATGGTTCATGCAAGTACTGAGTTAGGTTTTATTGTTATTTCCATTTCATCATTTTTACATTATGTACTTCATGTATAATTTAATGATTTACTAAGCTGGGTTTTATGTAAAAGTCAGGAGATTGGTTATTGTAACGCCCCAAATACCACTCTGGACAGCATTACACTATGAAACCATTCATGTCATGAGAGCAACTAAATATATATCCATCAAATAAGAAACATTCTTAATTTTAACAAAATTTGGGCAGGGTCTCCTTCCTACTGGGAGCTCTACCCAAAACACAACCTGTACATGTATAATACATTGACCACACCGGGTCTATCTAACCATCAAATCCAAAATATTTTATTCACCATATATACTATCCACAACAATCATCCCAAAAGAATAAGCCAAACTAAGGCCATTACAACCCAAAAGAATTACATGAATATATTGCAGCGGAATTTCAAAAGAAACTAGACTTTACAATGTTTGTACATATTGGTCCCTAGTCTAGTACAAAAATAAAAGGGCATCTCTAAATGTCCCACTCGGGATCCAGGTACCCCTCTAATGAGGCTTCCCCAAGGCCCGGCTCATTAGCGCCCAGCTCCTCCTCTATAGCATAATCTGAAAAATGTTAATTGTAGGGGATGAGCACGAAGCTCTGTAGCAAAATCTTCCCAAACTCAAACAAGGTTTTGGAAAGCATATAAAACGGTTGGTCTCATTTTCACAAATAGCATATATAACATTTTGAAGGAAGAGCAGGACATTTTAAATAGATCTCAAGTTTAAGTAGCAATAGTAATCGAAATGGATAAATAAACACCATATACCATTGGTAATTCATTCTACCATGAACCGTTTTCAACAAGTTCTCGCAGAATCTCATACTTCCCGAAACTCTTGTCAAAACAATATATGGTACCATGCACGATGACCCACACTGTGTGCACGATACAACCCACGTTACTAACCCGTGATCATTAGCGATATGAAAAGTTTATACCCACACGGCGTACAAAGGCGTCTACCCACTCCATGTGGTAGGAAAAGTTCATACCCGCGTGGCATATAAAGACGTATACCCACTACATGATACCCGGTCCATAGTAATCCATGTTCGTATCGTACAACCACGCAAGCGATAAAATTCCCACAAATATCTCCCATTCTAACCATACCATAAACCCCCACCGGGATAGACTAACCTCTAACACTCTACGGCAATGCTCGAAAGCAATTCAAGTCCATCACCACAATCATACAAGAGATATCATTACAAACATTTTCTCAATTTACCAGAAATTCCAAAATCCCCAAATGTCACAATTTGTACCATAGCAAAATTGAAGAAAAAGAGCAAGAGATCACCATAAACCTCATTTTGTTATACAACATCAAGCACTAAGGTTGTGATGGTGAGAACAAAGAAAATGTAAAGAGGAAAAATTCATTTTTCTTAAAACTAGGGTTTGAGAATGAAAAATGGACCTTTAATGGTTACCCAACTACCACAATGTTTAAAACATGGCAATAAATGCAAGAGGATCAAGAATCAAGTAAATAATAGCAATTATATATGATTTTGAACCAAAAGAATACATATAATTTAATCCTAGCCTCAATGTAAGAGAATAGGAAGAAATCCCCTACCTCAATGCTCAAGAGTTTTAGCCAAATACCCAAGCTTCAAGACCTTCTTGCTTTCCTTTCTTTTCCTTTTAATCTCCTCTCCCTAGGGTTTTCAAAAGATTTGGGTGAGAGTGGGTGAAGAATGGAAGAAAAGAGAATGAGTAGAGAAGTGAAATCTTAGAAATCTAGGGTTTTAATCTTCTAAAATGGTGTATCTCTCCTTATCTTTGATGTTCTTCTCTCCCTCTCTTTCTCTCTAAAGGTGCCTAGGGTTTAGAAGGCTGAAATGGGGCTCAAATAGTCGGCCTTAAGTATTTATAGGGAGAGAGAGAGAGGCCGAAATTCGCGACTTTAAAATAAACAGTCTGGTTTCGGTAGTACCGGTACTCAGTACCGGTACCATTCAGTACCGGTACCCAGTACCGGTACCAGAAACCTTCTGGAATCGGGGTACCGGTACGGTACAGTACCGGTACCCAGTACCGGTACCATTTACCCAGTTTTGCCTATTTCTTTTGTTTTCCATTTCCAATCCATTCCAAAACTAACCAAATCCATCACAAACCTCTCCAACACATATTTATACACCAAACCTATCTAATACAAGTTATAGGACCTAACATTTTATATTTTCACTCACTAAAACTAAATTTCAACTATGATTTTCATTAACATTTTAAATCTTTACTTTTCAATTTTACAAAGTTCAAACACACTTCAATACCCCTATCCACATCTTTACAACCATTAGTTGCTATATCTATATATCTATATGCATATATAAAAGAAAATGCGGGGTGTTACAATCCACCCCCCTTAAAGAAAGTTTTGTCCTCGAAACTTACCTCAAGTAGCGAACAAATGTGGATACTTCTCCCGCATTTCTTGCTCCGGTTCCCAAGTAACTTCTTCCACTCCATGGTGTTGCCACAAAACCTTCACTAGTCGGATGACTTTGTTACGGAGCACCTTCTCTTTGGCATCGAGAATCTTCAACGGTTGTTCTTCATAGGTTGCTCCCTCTTGAATTTCAATATCTTCCAAGTCTACGACCGGCGTTGCATCCGATTGACACTTTCTCAACATCGACACGTGGAACACGTCATGTACCCCATACAACTGAGCTGGTAATCGCAACTGATACGCCGCTTTGCCCACAACTTTGATCACTTCAAATGGCCCGGTATATCTTGGCGCTAACTTTCCCTTCTTGCCGAATCTAAATACTCCTTTCTTGGGCGACACTTTGAGAAATACGTAGTCTCCCACCTTGAATTCTAAGGGTCTTCGTCTGTGGTCCGCATAGCTCTTCTGTATACTTTGCGCCTTTCGTAGCCTCTCTCGGATGAGTTGAATCTTCTCCGTAGTTTCTCGAACAATGTCCGGTCCCAACAAACTACTCTCGCCGGCTTCTAACCAACACGTCGGTGATCGGCATGGTCTTCCATACAATGCTTCATACGGTGCCATCCCAATACTTTCCTGATAGCTGTTGTTGTAAGCAAACTCCACCAACGGTAGGTGGTCGCTCCAACTCCCCTTGAAGTCCAACGTGCAAGCGCGTAACATATCCTCCACAATCTGTATCACCCTCTCGGATTGGCCATCCGTTTGGGGATGAAAGGCGGTGCTGAAGTGCAACTCAGTCCCCATAGCTCTTTGAAGACTTTGCCAAAATTGCGCTACGAAACGAGAATCACGATCCGACACAATGGATAGCGGGACTCCATGTAATCTCACTATCTCGCGAATATAGAGCTTGCTCAGGGTCTCTAACGTGTCGGTGGTCTTCATACTCAAGAAGTGAGCGGACTTGGTGAGTCTATCAACAATGACCCATGCGGCATTATGCCCTCGTGAAGTCCGTGGAAAGCCAGATACGAAGTCCATGGTGATGTGATCCCACTTCCACTCCGGGATAGGCAGAGACTGTAATAATCCTCCAGGTCGTTGATGCTCAATCTTCACTTGCTGGCACACCGCACATCTTGCTATGAACCTTGCCACATCCTTCTTCATTCCCTTCCACCAATATTGGCGCTTCATGTCTCTATACATTTTTGTGCTACCTGGGTGGATAGCAAACTTGGAGTGATGACACTCTCCAAGTATTTCTTCCTTTAGGGACGAGTCGTCGGGAACGCATAATTTCTCCCCATATCTTAATTCTCCGTTTCTTAAAGACCAACCCTCCATAGTTTCTCCATTTTCCAATTTAGCTCGCATCGATGCTAATTCAGGATCCACGCATTGCAATTCCACAACCCTACGTTGGAGAGTAGGTTAAGCCACAAGGTTGAACAAACATGGTCGGGATCCATCTTCTCCAACCCATAGATCGAAATCTCCAAGGGCATCCTTCAACTTCCATTTACTTGCAAGAACATTGAGTTCACCCCAAGACTTTCGGCTAAGTGCATCGGCGACTACATTGGCTTTCCCCGGATGGTAATTGAGCGTGAACTCGTAATCTTCTAAATACTCAATCCACCTTCTTTGGCGGAGATTCAAATCCTTCTGCGTGAAGATATATTTGAGGCTTTTATGGTCTGAGAACACTTCAAATTTCTCCCCGTATAAATAACATCTCCACAGCTTAAGAGCAAACACCACAGCGGCTAACTCCAAGTCGTGAGTGGGATAGTTCTGTTCGTGAGTTTTGAGTTGCCTCGATCCATAAGCAACTACCTTCCCTCCTTGCATTAGAACACATCCCAAGCCTCGTAGCGAAGCATCCGTGTACACATCATATCCCTCCCCACTGCTCGGAATAATGAGGACAGGAGCCGTCGTCAACTTCTCCTTCAAGGTGCGAAAGGCTATCTCACACGCTTGAGTCCACACAAATTTTTCTTCCTTCTTTGTAAGGCGAGTCATCGGCATCGCAAGCTTTGAGAACCCTTCTACGAACCTCCGATAGTAACCTACTAAACCCAAGAAGCTACGTATCTCGGTCACATTCTTCGGTGGTTCCCATTTCATCACAGCCTCAATCTTTGCGGGATCAACAGCTACTCCTTTCTCAGACACAACATGGCCAAGGAACTTCACTTCCTTCATCCAAAACTCACACTTGCTCATCTTCGCATATAACTTATGTTCTCTCAATGTTTGTAGCACAATAGAGAGATGACGAGCATGTTCCTCCTGAGTCTGTGAGTAAATCAATATGTCATCAATAAACACAATGACAAATCGATCGAGGTAAGGCCGAAAGACTCTATGCATCAAATCCATGAAGGCTGCGGGGGCATTAGTCAATCCGAATGGCATCACCGTATACTCGAAATGACCATACCGGGTACGAAAAGCAGTCTTAGGAATATCCTCCTCCTTAATCCGCAGCTGATGATACCCAGTGCGAAGATCAATCTTGGAGTAATACTTTGAACCCTTCAACTGATCAAATAAGTCATCAATTCTCGGCAACGGATACTTATTATTCAAGGTAACCCGATTCAACCTCCGGTAATCCGTGCACCACCGTAGTGTCTCATCTGTCTTCTTCACAAAGAGGACCGGGGCTCCCCAAGGTGAGGTGCTCAAACGTATAAACCCAATGGCCAATAGATGATCCAATTGCTTCCTTAGCTCCTTCAACTCCAAAGGTGCCATTCGATAAGGGGCAATGGATATGGGTTCAGTTCCTGGATAGAGATCAATCTTGAACTCAATCTCCCTTTGTGGAGGTAACCCAGGTAATTCGTCAGGGAAGACATCAGGAAAATCCGATACTATCAACACTACGTCCGCATGGGATTTATCCCGATCATCTCCCATTAAGCTGGCTAAGAAACTCAACTGGCTTCCCGCCTTCGCTTTCAAGAATTTACTACCCGTAGTAGGAAATGGATGGGAAGAATTACGATCATTCATGAAAGTAAAGACTACCCCTCCCGGTAATTGGAATGAGATCCGCTTGCGAAAACAATCAATCACCGCACGGAAAGCGGACAACAAATTCATCCCAAATATAACATCATACCCCTTCATGTCTAACACAACCAAATATACAATCAACTCTTGCTCCCCAATGCGAAGCACACATTCTCTACATACCCTAGTTGTATCCAATCGTTCTCCCGTAGGCAAGTCAACATTCAATGCATGTTCTAGCTTCTCGAAACCCAATCCCAAATTAGTAGCATACGCAGTAAGTATAAAAGAATGAGTCGCACCGGGATCAAATAGAATTCGGGCCCAAGAATTGTAGAGAAGAACAATACCTTCAACTACTGCCTTGGAGGCATCTTCCTCCGTTTGGGTCAAAGCAAAAACCCTTCCTTGATTTGCGCCGCCGGGGGCTTGAGCTTGTAACGGTCTCTGCTGTGTTGGCCTTTGTAAAGGTGGCTTGTTTGTGGGTAATTGTCCGGTTGCTTGATTGGTCCTTGGTGGAAACGATGGGCATTGACTTTTGTAGTGCCCAACCTCTCCACATGCAAAGCAGTGACGGGGTCTGTGGCTGTCCTCCCCGGTACCCCTCCTACTCCTCGAGCTACCGGCGGTCTATGTCCCCCTGCCTGGTCTGGGCGACGGTATGGTGTCGGCCTCTGTGCTCCACTGCCGCTAGCACCCGTCCTGATCAGACCTCCCCTCATAAGGCTCTGTCGCCGCTGAGTATCCTCCATGTCTCTCTCCACCAGTGCGGCTCTATCAACCAGATCCCCATACTCCCTGATCTTGAGAGCCACCAACTTCTCCCTGATAGTCGGCCTCAAGCCGTGCTCAAATCGCTTGGCCCTGTCGGCCTCAGTAGCTATAAACTCCATAGCGTAACGGGATAGCTCATCAAACCTCCTCTCATACTCCGCCACCGTCATGCTACCCTGCCGTAGAGCCAGAAAGTCTGTCTTCATCCGGTCCCTAACTAATTCCGGAAAATACTTGTCTTGGAAGACTTGGTCGAATTCCTCCCAAGTAAGTGCCTCGGTGTTCCTCCTTCTTTTCACGGAGTCCCACCAATGGTCGGCCTCCCCCTCGAGCAAATAGGTAGCCAAGCCAACCCTCAAGTCTTCGGCAACACCCATGCCGTCACAAATCTTCTTTACCCGACGGATCCATTTATCCGCATCCAAAGGATTGGAGCTCCCTTGGAAAGTAGGGGGTGTTGCCTCAGAAATTCCCGAAGGGTTACCATCCTCCGGTTATCATCCCCATTGCCCGGTACTTGGGCTAATGGATGAGCTCCCCCGTTGTGGTTGTGGTTGTTTCCATTCTGGTTTTGCACCAGAGTGGTGAGCTCCCTCAAGCATTGATATATGCCTTCCATGGCATCGGGAGGTGGTGGTGGTGGTGGTGGTGGATTTGCTTGACCTCCACGACCACGCCCACGTCCTCGCCCTCGTAACCCGTCCATCCTGCACATCAATTCACAATTCAGTTTCATTGATGTACAAGGCATCCTAAGTATAGATTTAGTCTAAAGCATAAAGTTTATATCAAACTAGACCACAATTTCCTTCACCCTAATCCTATATCTCTAATGGTGATCCATAACCTACAGCTCCCATGTAAGACCTAAAGCCTAGGCTCTGATACCAACTTTGTAACACCTCAAATACCACCCTGGACGGCATTACACTATGAAACCATTCATGTCATGAGAGCAACTAAATATATATCCATCAAATAAGAAACATTCTTAATTTTAACAAAATTTGGGCAGAGTCTCCTTCGTACGGGGAGCTCTACCCAAAACACAACATGTACATGTATAATACATTGACCACACCGGGTCTATCTAACCATCAAATCCAAAATATTTCATTCACCATATATACTATCCACAACAATCATCCCAAAAGAATAAGCCAAACTAAGGCCATTACAACCCAAAAGAATTACATGAATATATTGCAGCGGAATTTCAAAAGAAACTAGACTTTACAATGTTTGTACATATTGGTCCCTAGTCTAGTACAAAAATAAAAGGGCATCTCTAAATGTCCCACTCGGGATCCAGGTACCCCTCTAATGAGGCTTCCCCAAGGCCCGGCTCATTAGCGCCCAGCTCCTCCTCTATAGCATAATCTGAAAAATGTTAATTGTAGGGGATGAGCACGAAGCTCTGTAGCAAAATCTTCCCAAACTCAAACAAGGTTTTGGAAAGCATATAAAACGGTTGGTCTCATTTTCACAAATAGCATATATAACATTTTGAAGGAAGAGCAGGACATTTTAAATAGATCTCAAGTTTAAGTAGCAATAGTAATCGAAATGGATAAATAAACACCATATACCATTGGTAATTCATTCTACCATGAACCGTTTTCAACAAGTTCTCGCAGAATCTCATACTTCCCGAAACTCTTGTCAAAACAATATATGGTACCATGCACGATGACCCACACTGTGTGCACGATACAACCCACGTTACTAACCCGTGATCATTAGCGATATGAAAAGTTTATACCCACACGGCGTACAAAGGCGTCTACCCACTCCATGTGGTAGGAAAAGTTCATACCCGCGTGGCATATAAAGACGTATACCCACTACATGATACCCGGTCCATAGTAATCCATGTTCGTATCGTACAACCACGCAAGCGATAAAATTCCCACAAATATCTCCCATTCTAACCATACCATAAACCCCCACCGGGATAGACTAACCTCTAACACTCTACGGCAATGCTCGAAAGCAATTCAAGTCCATCACCACAATCATACAAGAGATATCATTACAAACATTTTCTCAATTTACCAGAAATTCCAAAATCCCCAAATGTCACAATTTGTACCATAGCAAAATTGAAGAAAAAGAGCAAGAGATCACCATAAACCTCATTTTGTTATACAACATCAAGCACTAAGGTTGTGATGGTGAGAACAAAGAAAATGTAAAGAGGAAAAATTCATTTTTCTTAAAACTAGGGTTTGAGAATGAAAAATGGACCTTTAATGGTTACCCAACTACCACAATATTTAAAACATGGCAATAAATGCAAGAGGATCAAGAATCAAGTAAATAATAGCAATTATATATGATTTTGAACCAAAAGAATACATATAATTTAATCCTAGCCTCAATGTAAGAGAATAGGAAGAAATCCCCTACCTCAATGCTCAAGAGTTTTAGCCAAATACCCAAGCTTCAAGACCTTCTTGCTTTCCTTTCTTTTCCTTTTAATCTCCTCTCCCTAGGGTTTTCAAAAGATTTGGGTGAGAGTGGGTGAAGAATGGAAGAAAAGAGAATGAGTAGAGAAGTGAAATCTTAGAAATCTAGGGTTTTAATCTTCTAAAATGGTGTATCTCTCCTTATCTTTGATGTTCTTCTCTCCCTCTCTTTCTCTCTAAAGGTGCCTAGGGTTTAGAAGGCTGAAATGGGGCTCAAATAGTCGGCCTTAAGTATTTATAGGGAGAGAGAGAGAGGCCGAAATTCGCGACTTTAAAATAAACAGTCTGGTTTCGGTAGTGCCGATACTCAGTACCAGTACCATTCAGTACCGGTACCAGAAACCTTCTGGAATCGGGGTACCGGTACACAGTACCGGTACCCAGTACCGGTACCATTTACCCAGTTTTGCCTATTTCTTTTGTTTTCCATTTCCAATCCATTCCAAAACTAACCAAATCCATCACAAACCTCTCCAACACATATTTATACACCAAACCTATCTAATACAAGTTATAGGACCTAACATTTTATATTTTCACTCACTAAAACTAAATTTCAACTATGATTTTCATTAACATTTTAAATCTTTACTTTTCAATTTTACAAAGTTCAAACACACTTCAATACCCCTATCCACATCTTTACAACCATTATTTGCTATATCTATATATCTATATGCATATATAAAAGAAAATGCGGGGTGTTACAGTTATAGATGGGTTAAGTCTCGGCGTATCCAATTCTTTTGATTCAACGCATAATCCAGAGCTATGTTTCATTAAATCATAAACCTTTCGATCAACAAATTTTGAATGGTTGTTACACCTTCAGGTTTGCTAGGGTAATTGATTGTGGTATGGTGCATAGACCTTCTAGTAAACCTAACGGTTACTGTGTTATGGTTTTATATTAAATACCTTCTGATTAACTTATCATTGACATTGGAGTTAATTTTAATATGATAGCACTTTCATAAACTCAAGCAATGACATGCATGTCTTGGTCCCCAAACTGAAGAGCGTCCTTTTTAAATTGTTGCAAACTCGTTTTTTTAAAGAACTCTATTTCAAATCACTAAGCTCACACCACAATCCACTATTTCATAATCTTTATCTAGGTTTCATTCACCCTTTTTTTGTTTAAATTTTCAATAGATAAATCCCTGTGGAATCGACCTCGGACTTCACCGAGAAATATTACAACTTGACCACTTATGCTTGGTTATGTACGATAAAAAACTAGTCAAGTTTTTAGCGTCGTTGCAGGGGAGTTATGGTAGTTTGAAAAAAAAAAGAGAGAGAGAAAAGGAAGTTGCCTAGATTGTGTTATATGTATATATTGTTTCATTTATCTTGTTGTCATTTTTGTTTATGTATGTCTAGATTTTGTTTATGCTTAGAAAATCATGAAAAAGTCCTTACTTAGTGTGAGGAAACAAATCTAGTTTTAAATTGAATAAAAAATTTCATTTCATGGTAACACAAGGAATTGACTTAGGTCATGTCATTTCTGCTAAGGGAATTGAAGTTGATAGGTCAAAAATTGATTTGATAGGAAATCTCCCTCCACCAAAAATTGTGAAAGATGTTCGATCATTACTAGGTCATGCAAGGTTCTATAAAAGATTCATAAAAGATTTTAGCTTAATAGACCGATGTGTAATCTTCTGTGTCAGGATGTATCATTTGATTGGAATGATGCACGTCAAAAGGATTTTAATACACTTAAAGGCATGCTTATTTCTGCACCAATTATGAAACCTCTTAACTGGTCTTTGCCTCTTGAACTTACGTGTTATGCTAGTGATTATGCTGAAAGAGTTGTCTTAGGTCAAAGAAAAGATAAGAGACCTTATGTGATTTACTACGCAAGTAAAACTCTGAATGATGCACAGATGAATTATTCAACAATAGAAAAAGAATTATTTGTTGTAGTATTTGCTTTAGATAAATTCAAATCATATTTAGTTGGATCCTCAATTGTTGTGTTTACTGACCATGCAGCTTTGAAGTACCTATTCACGAAGAAGGATGCCAAACCACGCCGCCTCCGATGGATACTCCTACTTCAGAAGTTTGATCTCATTATCAAAGACAAAAAGAGAGTCAAAATTGTGGTGGCCGATCATTTGTCAAGGCTAAATTATGATACAAAAGATGAGCCTTTACCAATCAAAGAAACTTTTCTAGATGAGCAATTTTTTCCAATAACTGAGGTACCATAGTATGTAAATATTGCCAATTACTAGGCCACGAGTACCATTCCTTTTCACTACACGTTGACCGACAAGCAAAAAAATTTGAGAGGTACGGAATTTCTTTTGGTGAAGATCCCTATGTATTCAAATACTATGAGGATCATATCATAAGGCGTACCTAACCATGAAATTGGTCAGTGTATTTCTTTTTGCAATTCTGAAGTCTGTGATGGACACTTTTCTTCAAAGAAAATCACTGCTAAAATTTTACAGTGTGGATTAACCCTAAAAAGTTGAATTTTCCATAAGGATTCAAGGGCTAATTGCATTAATTAAATAGTTAAAGGGTTAAAAGTTAAATGATATTGTTACTAATGGGTGAAAAAATAATATTTTCAAATTACAGGACCTAAAAGCAAAATTGAAAAGTTAAGGGACTAAGGAGCAAAAAGGAAGAATCGGAGGAAAACTGCCTACATCCGGACGCCCCTACACTATCCGAATGGCGAAGCCCTGCATCTGCTCAAAGCCCAAGGAGAAAACAGCCGAAGTTCCAAAGAAAAAACACCGTCCGGATGGTGGAGGCTGGCGTCTGGACGATGGTTAAACTGAATTTTATGCCTTTTCTCCCATTGGTCTACCTTGCCACCTATTGGTCCATCGTGGAAGCTGCATCCCAATGAACCTTCTATAAATATCCCCCCTCCATTTTTCAAATCATCTTTCAGCTTTCAAATAAAGGCTTTCTTAGCTAACTCTCTCTTCTACATTTCTTGAAGACCTCCTCTTACAAGGAAGGTTGAACCTCTCTCACTTTTCCTAGCCTTGCCTTGGCAAAGGAAATGTGGTGGTGTTTCAATCCAACCTTGGGGAAGAGTAAGGAGCTTTTGTGTACGTTTTATTGTTTTGTATTGTAATTCCAATCTTTCTTTGAGTAATGAAGATCACCCACTGTTCTAAGTTGTCTATGACTATGAAGAGTGGGTAGTTTTTCATTAGCTTTTTAGCAAGGGGGAAATACTTATGTAATGGGTCCGGCTCCTCTACGGTAAGTTGGTTACCGCATGATATGCGGTTAAGTGGAACGGCACCATTTTGGGTGCTTTTTGCAAATTTTTTTTTTAATAGTCCTTACCAAAAACGACATCGTTTTTGTTGATGGGTGTAGTCTGATTAAGACTAAATCCGAGTTAGGTTTTTACCCACTCCTTTAAGCTATTTCAACAAGGAGCTGATGATAACCCTGCACTTTGATCTTATATTCTTATGGTTAGGCAGCTAGATAGATACTGCTAGTTTATGAGGCCTATTTTCTGAAAAGTAATGGTATCCTTTTGTCTGTTGATTAAGTTGTTTGAGACATAGTATACGGAAAGAGATTCACACTTCATGAAAAGTAGATGACATTGTTTGTGATAGTCCAGCTGCAATTGGAATTCTGGTTTTCTAGAGTAAATTGGTGGCTGGAATAAGTATTGACCTGTGATACTTGATGGTGGTTGTGTAAGTTTTGAATTTCTCTAATACATTACTGATTTCTTTTTTTATTGTAATACATATCTTTTGGCATGTTGAAACAAGTATTTACATTTTGTCCAGGAATTCAAACTGCTATCAGGATCATGCTAAAAAAACATTAAATGTTAGTGTTGCCCCATGATTTGCTATGCTTTTATCTGCTAAGGATCCCTAGCCCATGGAGAGTGAATATGAATGTTGAAAGTTAATTGCAGTGAACATGAATGTAGAGTGAACATGAATGTTGAGTGTTAATTGTAGTGAACATGAATGTTGAGTTTTAATTCATATTTGAATGCTTCTAATGGGTTGTGGAATGTTGAGTTTTAATTACCATTGTCCTTTCATGTTTGCAGTGTTGAAGAATGGAATCTTCAAGCACGGCAACAAGCAACAGGGAGTTAAGATATCGCAATATGGAATGCACCAATTGTATGAAAAGAGCAATTATCAAAGTTTTCGAATCTGCAAAAAATCCTGGGAAGCTATACTACAAATGTCCGGACGAGGGATGTCAATTTTTTAAGTGGATGACTCCTACTACTCTGCCTTATTCGAGTTTTACAAATGAAAGGATAGATGTACGACGAATTGAAAAAGATGTAATGACATTGAAGTTGAAGATTGAAGAACTTTCTAATATAGTTCAACGTGTTAAGGCAAATGAAGGACCAATGAAGTCATATATGTTTGTAGCCACGTTACTAGTGGTGATGCTTATGTTTGTTATTCTAGTGAAGTAGGGATGTAAGAACAATGGTGTATTCATGGAACTTGTGTTGTGGATGAACTTGTGGTTTTAATTTGAATGAACTTGTGTTGTGAATGAACTTGTGGGTTGTGCTTTGAATGAACTTGTATAGTGTTGTGACTTGGAAAAGATCATGTTCATCAAAAAAGATCATGTTCATCAAAAAAGATCATGTTCATCAAAAAAATATCATGTTCATCAAAAAAGATCATGTTGATCTACAAAATACAAAATACATAAAAAATACAAAGTATCCCCCAAGCATCCTTACAACTGCTGCTCATCACCAAAAAAGTCATTCATAAAAAATGATT
Source organism: Ilex aquifolium (assembly GCA_951799425.1). NCBI lineage: Eukaryota > Viridiplantae > Streptophyta > Magnoliopsida > Aquifoliales > Aquifoliaceae > Ilex > Ilex aquifolium. Next base: position 5,285,533 of record OX637408.1, on the reverse strand, counting down.
CAGCATCATTTAAAGAATGGACATGTGTTGAATCAGTTGGAGTACCCTACATTAATGAGAAAGGGTTAGACAAAGAAACTTGATATATATGTGAAGATTTTAAAATTAGTAATAAGGTAACATACCATAACACTTTGTAAACTATTCGAAGCTTGAGAAGACAATATATTAGAATGACCATATGCCGATGTACATGGATAACTGAAACCATGTACCTTGAATACAAAATATTATGATTAGTATATTTATATTTATAACAATATGAAGTGAATAAAAATACCTACAATTATATTTATACGATACCTTAGACATATGTGATGGTTGTGAAGCTCCCTTTTTTTCTCTTTGTTGTTTTCTCATGCCAAGATTTTAGTCCACCCCAACCCTTGTAACCTTCCTCTTTTTTTTTTTAAACATTTAAGTTGGAGAAGGTTTGGGTCAACATTTTTTATTCCTTTTTCATGGATTGAATCATCGCCACCATCACCAATCGATGCATACATAATATCCACTTGTTTGAACAATTCCTCAACACCACGTGACACCAATTGATATGCAGGTTGAAGACTAGAGCATCGAGCAACTAGTTGTACCATTCTAGGACAAAGCTGCATGTAACGTGACGCCACCATTAACTTGGGATCCTCTTCATTTGACATGGTACTGGGGGCTTTCATACAACTCTGTCTTGCATCTCGTCTCCATCTCTTACATATGTATTGCTCAGGAATTTGCTTAATATTCATCATGTCCAAGACTTTAAGTGCATGGCCACATAATATGTCCTCCATTTCAAACTTCCGATAACTACAATTGACTATCTCCTCATTTGCCTTAACCAACACCACATACTCTCTATGTTCATCAAATAATCGAACCACAAATTGATGCCACCCATCCAACACATCACCTGGTGCCACAATAGCACACTGAAAAATATCATACTTATCTTGAAAAAGCTCAAATATAGTAGGAGTGTACACTTGCCCTGCTTGCACTAACATTGGAGCTCTTTTTAACTTCAATCTGGGTAATTTTTGCCTAGCTTGGTATTCTGAGTCTGAATCCTTATACCGCTTATCATTCACAACTCTTTCAAAATGTACAAAGAACTGAACAATGTCATGGTCTGACTTTAAGTACTTCCGTAAGGCTGCATTCAAGCTCTCACTCAGTTGGGTGCTTCTCATTCCTACAATGAAAGTCCTCTTCATATACACATGCCCCCATTTTTCTCGCAATGCCCAAGTGGATTTCATCCACTTATTATCATGCAAATTATATTCTGCAAGCAAAGATTCTCAAGCCTCAAATAATTCATGCTCTTCCTCATATCCATACACACACTCTTTAAATTGAGCTGGAAAATGTGAACCATCCTTATATATGTTCCTAAATGTTTCAAAGCATTTTGGCAAAGGTGCCAACAACATAACCCATGGTATGTCTGTGGCATCACTACATAAATAGCCTTAGTCATCGCTTGATCTTGGTCGGTGAAGATGGTAATAGGATATTTCCCAGACATATCTTGTAGGAATGTCTCAAACAACTACTGAAATGATGCGTCCATTTCATCATACAATAATGCAGCTCCAAATAAGACAGTCTCCCCGAAATGGTTGAAGCCAGTAAAACAAGTAAAGGGTCAATACTCCTTGTTCGTTTTGAAAGTAGTGTCAAATGAGACAACATCCCCAAAGTTGCCATAATCAATAATCATCATTGGGTCGGCCCAAAAAATATTAGTAATATGCTCCTCCACATTCAATTGCACTCCATAATAGAATGATGGATTTTTAGCTGTTTCCATTTGAAAATACTTCAACAAACTACTTGCCTCACCATATCTCAAGTCTCGTTGCCTCCTTTCACGGAGATAATTATTTTGGTCTTGACGAGTAAAACCTAGACTTTCCTTTCCTCCCGACTGAGTACTCAAAAGTTCATAGAAAGCCTTAAGTGATAGGCCACAATCCGCTACCATATCAATATTAATGTCTTATGTTCCAGTAACCTTCCGTTGAGATAGCATCATATGCATACATTCAGCAAGGTGCAAAATATGGTTGTGGTTGTCATCCTATTTCACCACAACAAATTTGCCAATTTCTCTATTAAGAGATATGCACATATGAGCTTGACAATTTGTTCACGTCTCTGCTCGAGGTTTCCTTATTTGCCACTCCCTTTTATCATGAGCCATTTGACCTTGTTTACAAAAAAACATATTTTTGGTAAATGACAACGCCATATTTCAAACTTTTATTCCGAAAATCTTTTCTCACGCTAAATTCCATAGACCCTCCATAATTGTTGTAAAACACATAAGCATCTTCTTCAGTATCAAATTGCATATCAATATGAGGTCTATTCTCGATCACATTAACTCCCAAATCATCCATCATAGTATCCTACAATAAAAAATTTAATTGAAATGAAATTATGAGGTGAATGAAACACATAATATATGTATGACATTCCAAAAAAATAAAAATCAAACTGGAACAACATTGACCACAAAAATAAAAAATATTAATTGTTTCAAGTTCAAAAAAATATTAATGAAAAATGTTTCAAGTTCCATAAAAATTGTTTCAAGTTCCAGAAAATAGAAAATATTTATTGTTTCAAGTTCCACACATAATATATGTCTTGACCTAAACTTAAAAATGAAATAATGAAAAATGAAAACATACACATAAGCATGAAATGAAAACAACATGAAATGAAAGAACTAAATGAAGAATGAATGATATGAACGAAATTTGGTTTCAATACCGTACCGTCATTTGACAAAGAAGCGGAAGAAAAGGGGATATTTGATTTTGAGATGAAGAAGGGATATCTGACTTTTTTTATCGTGCTAGGATGGCTATCGTGCTGTTCGATTTAATCCATATTTGTGGCCTTCTGGTCAACAGGTATCAATCTTCATGTAAGATCTTTCCTGCAGTTGACGAAGAAGGAGGGAGAAGGCGGGAGAAGCCAGAAACAATTGACAAAGAATGAGGGAGAATGAACTCTGTTTGACGAAGAAGAAGCGGGAGAGATGGGTTTTTTCTGATTTTGATATGCCTAGTACAGTTTAAAAAAAAATCCAAAAAAGGCTAAAAAACGATGGCGTTTTATTAAACCGCATATCATGCGGTTGGTGTTTATCGTAGAGGAGTCGCACCCCTTCTGTAACATTGCTTGAGTTATAATATGTTACATTTTTAGTTTATGTTTTATTATTATATATCTCCCTTAATCGATGGATGGTACTTGATTCGCACTATTTTGTGATCTGAATTATATTATACACCCAAGTATAAGTGGTCAAATTGTAGTTTTCTCGGTTTAAGTCCAAGTATCGATCCCACGAAGAGTTTTAGTAATTAGAATTTAAAATAAAATAAAAAGAACATTAAAGTTGTTGTTTAAAGCAGTATAACATTTAATAGCTTGTGATGTGAGCTTAGATTGATAACTAGTCTACTTTAAATAAAATGCGTAGGTAAGCTTCTTAATGACAATAATAGAAAAGGTACCCTTCAGTTTAGGGATTCCATATGCTTTATATTGGTTAAGTACTGGAAATGCTACCATACAATAATTAACTTCTAGGTCACTGGAAAGTCAACCAGTAGGTCTGATGTATATAAACCATCACACAGCAACTTCTTAGGTTAGCTGGTGGTATCCATGACAATTGATTAATCCAAGCACACCAGAAGGACAAACCATTCATGAGAAATACTTGAATTATTCAATTGATCTCTTGATAGTAAGTGCGTACATAATAAACCATAACACAACAACTTCTTAGGTTAACTGGTGGTAATAATAAACCATAACTCAGCAACTTCTTATGTTAGCTGGTGGTATTAAGTCAAAACATAGCAACTTCTTAGGTTAGCTGGTTATAGATGTGTCAATTGACTAATTCGAGCAAACCAGAAGGACAAGCCATTCATGAGGAATACTTGAATTACTCAATTGGTCATCTGTGATATATATATATATACCAGTTAATCTAACCAATACTATACATATGTTCATCCTTCACTGAAGGGTATAAGTGACTACTCACGCCCCATTGCTACAGACAAGCGAGGAGTGCGGGTAAGTTTCATTACAACAATAATTAAAAGACTGGCGCGTCTTTTGCAAGGAACAACTAAAATACAACCACCTTTACTATCAATTAAGACAAAAAAGTGGCGACAGTTCAATTATCCTAATAGAAAGACATACAAGAAATGTAGAAATACAAGATTGCTGGCTTATGAGTAGGACGGACCGGATTGTATTTGACTTTCTCTTTCTCTCTTTGGATTTTCCTTTGGAGCTCTCTCTCTCCTTTCAGCCGTGTGAAATGAAGAAGACAACCCCTATATATAGGCAAACATCAAGCATGAGGTGGAGGATATGTTCAAACTGCTTGGGTTGGCCGTCCGGACACCACCACCACCGTCCGGACGGTGGTGCTTAGTTGGATACTCCACTTGTCGTGTGTTGGCTCCTCCATGGTTGATTTAAACTTTGGTCCTTGGTTTTATTCCAAGTTTTGATAGACTGCCTTGTAGTTTCTGGTAATTCCGCTTCAAACCCTGAAATTTCAGACATAACATTCGTAAAACCCTAGTCTACGTACAAACCCTAATTCATAATTTTTAATTGTTTTATCTTACAAAGTTAATTACTTACTCATTTTAATTTACATACTAGTTAGGGTTAATCACACCCCCCAACTTAAACTTTACTAGTCCCTAGTAAACGTAAATACTATTAACAAAATAAAATATAATACAAACAGAGGTAAAATCATTTTCGTAGATTTTTCACGATTGCATTTAGCATATTGATTGATGGAAAAACGTTGTTGTATCCTAACCTCTAAACATCATCCCTAAATGTGTGTATGACTTATAGGAATGGGTGAGTGTCACTCTCACTTGGAATGATGCAAAAGATTAGGCAACAATGGAATGGTGATGGAAATGAATGGAATGAACAAAATGTTATGAAATGGAATGCGTGTGTGGTGAACAAAAATGCTCCCCAATCGAAAGGAGTCTTTTGTGGTCGTGTGTTTTACTTGGAAAATATTCCAAGGTCGTCTCCTCAGGGAAGGAAAGGGAGTTTTGTGAAAGTGATTTTGCAAAAGTGAAAAGAAAGTGTAAAATCTTGTATTTGTGTTTTGGTGAGTTTTGTTCAAAATGAAAATGCAAGAAAGCAAGTGTTGGCTAATCCAAAGGGTTCATTCCAATGGGAATACCAAATCAACTCAAAGCCTTCCTCCGATTGAGCATGAATGAACGATTGATTCGGGGGAAGCTAGGGACGAGATTGGTGAGTATCTAAGCATAAACCGTGACTAGGCCTACGGAATATCAAAGGCTCACCAACTCATCCACTCTCAACCCCGTCAAACCGAACCATTTGACTCTAAAGGGAGGAATGAAGAAAAGTTGAAAATGGTATTCCCAAGAGGAATTTTCCCTTGGATTAACCAACTTAAATCCTAGCTACTCATATTAAAAATGCAAGACAAGCATAATGTAGATGGACATGGAAGAGAAGTGGAGATTTAAAGCATGAAACTTAACTTGAAGCAAGAAATCTAAAGCTATGAAGGAAAATATGCAATACCCATTTTAAGCTAAGAAATGAAGAAAACATGGAAGCAACAATGGTGAAAGCTAAAATGAAAGATTAAACTTGAAATGAACTTGCAGTGAATAGCATTAAATACATTAAATGAAGCTTACCAAGTTCTTACAAAGGATTACAAGTGAAATGGATGGAAGAAATGCAAAAACGAAATTACATTACACTATTCATCTTCTTCCTCAATGTGTGGAGACTTGCCAAAACGTCCAAGAGGCTCCCCCCTAGCTGTGTGTACGAGCTCCCATCAAGAGAGGGCTGAATGGATGGCTTGACAGGCTAGGAGATCATAGCTCTGGCAGCCCACTTCTCTCCCATCCTCCATCAATGCATTGGCCTTCAAAGTCTTCCACTTGAGTGTAGGAGGCCTGCAAATGTGTAAGGAAATGTTGGGATAGGCGTGGGAGAAGTGTAGGTGGGACCCCCAAGCCTCAAAGTTGAGTTACAGGTTGTTTTCGCGACCAGAAGGTCCGGAGTACCGGTACTAGGTACCGGTACCATTTGGTACCGGTACCGAGTACCGGTACTGTTTTTCTGCACTGGACCACCGTCGGTAGAATCGGCATAACTCTTGATCTAACCGTTGTATTGGGCTGAAATTTTGACACCAAACATAAGACACCAATATCTACAACTTTCATGTTTTGAACTTTTACAAATTATGAGTATATCATGGTCAAAATGGAGGAATTCCGAGGCAGTGCTTCCAATTGTTGCTGCAGCTGGTGCCCTTGTTCCCAAGCACCAATGCCTTCTTGATTTCTTCACTTTTAAGCCTCCAATTCTTCATGTATTGTGTCCATGCCTTCACCACACATCCAACATAGTTGCAATGTCCTAAAATACATGATTTAAGCAATAAAAACTTGCAACATCAAAATATCAACATTATTCATAATTTCGGCTAACTCTAAGTACTTAAATGCAAAAGTTGAGTTAAAATGCATGTAATGAGCCCTTCAAATATGCAATATTATGTGCTCATCACATATGCAATAAGCCTTTAAACCCCTAGATGATCCCTAGTGGACGAGTTCTGTCTCGTGAAGGTTTTCAGTTAAGCTACCTACAAACTTCAGTGATTAGGAGTTTATAACTCATACTTTTCACAACTAAAATTAAATCAGTATCCCTGTGCATTGTTACAATACTTCCTTTTTCTGATCACTACAAGAGGAACACACGTTAGTTGTAACATTATCTATATATTTTTATAAAAACTTGTGTGTGTGTACTGATTTCTTTTGTTTCAAAAATCACTCAAGAAATATTACCATCTTTTATGGTAGTCTTGATGTCAATCCTTTCCTGAAATACACTCAGCAAAGAATACACATACGTTATAGTGACTATTCTCTTAATAGTTACATGTGATTTGGAATATTGTTAACAAAGCAGATAATATCGCATGTAGTATATCTAAAGAACGGGTATCTGAATAAAATTGAATTTTGACATAATATCATGATTGGATATTAACACTATATTAGACATATTATCAACATTCTCCCATTAGGGATAGATAGGTAGGATTAATATAGATACATAATTTCTGGAATAAAAAAGGACTTTATTTGGGTTGTAATGTGGCCATTGGTTTAGGGTTTAAGAAATGACGTCTATGGGATTCAAAAGCTACCCTTTCTTTGTATTATGGCACACCTCTTCTTAGCTTTCTAAGACTTTGCATATTCATCCTTTTTATTTTTCCATTTTTCACTTTCTTGGATCTTTTCTTTCTGTTTTTCTTTTTAAATTCCTTTCAGGGGTTTTTCTTTTCTTTGAATAGCCAATACTCTTTTTTTTTCTTTTCATTGTTTTGTTTTCTTCTCCTTTTGTTTTTCTGTATCATACTGATTTAAAAGAGGATGTAAGAAAATTAGATAGCAAAAGGTAGGTTTAATCTATTTTCATGTGGCTCGGGTATTTTTCGGGTTTCATGAAAAGAATTTATACTCTTTCAGGCTCAATCATGGTTGACTAAGAATATAATTTTGTAAAAGAAATGGTCAAGACTCAAGTTAATAAAAAATGACCTAAGATCATTTTCCAAAAATTATTCATCTGTATTAATACTACATAAAAGAATTTCAAGGATAATGCTAATAATATAATCTAACAAGTGCTAATCAAGACAAAATTAATGAGATTATTCAAACAAATTTTACCGTAGAATCGAAGATGTTTATTTGAGTAGATGTAGAATATCTCTCCAAGGAAGATTGGCTCAAATTTTTCAATTAGTTATACATCTCCACTATATATGCAAAGAGTGTAATATTTCACAAGGTTTCTGAAATAAAAAAATCTATTTGTGCTTTATCAGAGTAAGTTTAAACGAAAATATTAAGATAATATACAACTAAAATATGAAATCTCGCGTGATCAGATTAAGGCTATTTTCACAAAGCATAAGAACATTAACCTAATTCAACTGTAAATTATATGAAATAATCCTCCTAATTTAAAAACATAAGTTCCATATTAATTAAAAAAAACTTAAGCATAAACAAGTTCAAAACCAAAATAGGTTCAAAACATAAAGTAAATTAAAGTTCAAGTGCATAAAGTAAAAGTGCATAATGTAAAAGATGAGTGAAAGATAGTAAATTGTTTTGTAGAATCTCTAGTCTATTTAGGAAGTAGAAGGTCCTCCTTCGTAACGATCTCTAAATAACTTTAAAAGCTCAGCTTGATTCTGCTCATATTCATCCATGCGTTTGTTGATCTGAGTAATGCTGGTCTCCATCCCTAGTAAGATTTGTCTATCAGTTCTGTCATCCACTGATATGTATGGTTGATCTTCTTGTGGTGGAGGCTGTTCTTGTGGGATGAATTCTTCAGGTACCTGGAATGGCTCTTCTTGTTGTGCAAGTGGTGCTTCAGGTTGGTCTTCGGTTGTCCTCCATGACTCTTTTTTTAATGAAGTTTTATCCAATGCTCCAAAATGTTCCACTGTCTTCCATATCGGATCAATGATCACACCCTCCGTTTCAATTGATTCCAATCGGTAGATATCTTCAAAATGTTATGGGTAAGTGAATAATCGGAGAAAATTTGAAGAAAAACGGTTGAGTGTAGCAGAATTGAGGGCTATTCTTTGGAGAATTCTGGCTGATTTCGTATTTGGCTTGCGAGGGAAACTGAACTGATCGGTTTTCTGGGCACTACCGTCCAGACGCTAGTCCCACCGTCCGGACGGTGTTATCTGACTGGTTTTTGGTTTGCAACTGCAGACTGTTTCTCTGATTTTCTGCATTTTTCTTTTTTTCCTGTAAATTCCTGTAGTTTACAAAATAAGATACAATTTTATATATTCTACAAAACTTTGCTAACCACTCTTTTTCTTTTCAAAAAAATTGGTTTTATTATTTTTTATTTGTTATTTATTATTTACTAATTTCTTTATTTATTCTATAGTTATTTACATTTATTTACAATTATGTACAATTATTTCCAAAACTATATATCTTGTTGATAATATCTAGTCAGTATCAGAACTATCTGGATCAATAACACCAGTGACACAGTTAACTTCACTTATCACGTATCTTGTTAACAATGGGGTAGAATGGGATGGCGCCTCAGGATAATCCTTACTCTGCCCATACCTAATCCACCGTAAACGATCTGATGCTCGACCTGAAATTGGTTTCACACACTGATTATATTGTCTCAAATGTTCTGTACGACCACATCTTACACAACCACCAAGACGATTTGCTCGTCGGTGTTTAGCATATGTACTTTTTCCACACAGGGGTCTTGCCTGACTTTCAAAAATTTCTAAATTTCTAACATACCTAGCTTTTTGCATGATCAACGCATGTATATCTTTTGGAAAGTAACGTAATAAAATTAAACTTAACCAAAATAATTTTTCGTCCATTTTTCAACTTTTAAGAAGAAAGAAAGAAAAAATTAAAAATGACACAAAAAATTATTGAAAATTGACTCACTATCTGGTTCTTTAACGTCTGCCAGTTACAAAGACGAACAAAATTTTTAAATCAAAATTACTATGCTAAAAACAAAAAGTAAATTCACACCCATACCCCCCCAAACTTAAATTAAACCTTATCTGTAATGTAAAAATAGTAATAACCAGCATTGATAATAAAAACCAGCAATTTGTTGTCTTTCAGCGATTAGAATATCTGGCTTTTACTCAGGAAATTTGATATGTCAAACAAATTACAAGTAATTAGTAATATTACTTATAATCAAACAACAATATATTTTTTAGCGCACATAGACTGGGTCAAAAAGTTGCACAGAAGTTATATTTTGAGTGAATCCATTATAATATGGTTTAAGCATTTGCCCATTTACTTTGAAGATATTCCCAGTTACTAGATTTTCAATTTCAATTGCCCCATAGTCAAAAACTTGCTTGACTATATAAGGTCCTGTCCATCTAAATCTTAATTTTCTAGGGAATAAACGAAGTTTTGCATTGTACAGCAGTGTAACGCCCCAAAATCGGGGGTCCTTAATTTAACAAAATTCGGGCAGAGTCTCTTTTGTACAGGGAGCTCTACCCCAAAACACAACCTGTGCAATTCTACTATATTGACCACCCCGGGTCCATTTATAGGTAAACATTGACCACACCGGGTCCCTTTATCCATACTCATATAACCACATGTAATTCTTCTTTTACATTAAAACAGTCCATATCCACTTTGGACGACATTACTATCTAAAACCATTCACAATCATGAGAGCGACTAAATAACTTCATAATCAAAAGAATTTAATACACCATTTACCATAAATACAATGTCATCCAAAAGAATGTGCCCAACTACGGCACTTGTAATGCCCCAAAACTCCCCTTGGACGACATTACAATTTAAAAACCATCACATCATGAGAGCAACTAATAAAATCCATAAATAACCTGGGTTCCTTAATTTAACAAAATTTGGGCAGAGTCTCCTTTGTTCGGGGAGCTCTACCCAAAACACAACCTGTGCAATTATACTACATTGACCACACCGGGTCCATTAATCCATAAAATATTTACAATATTATCCAAAAGAATAAGCCCAAATCATGGCTACTACATCAAAAGAATTACATTTGAACTTAGCAGCGAAATAAACAAAATACTAGACTTTACATGATTGTACATAATCGTTCCTAATCTAGCACAAAAATAAACGACATCTCTAGATGTCCCACTCGGGATCCAAGTACCCCTCTAATGAAGCTTCTCCATGGCCCGGCTCGTTAGCACCGAGCTCCTCCTCCGGCCCATAATCTGTAAAATGTTTAACTGTAGGGGGTGAGCACGAAGCTCTATAGAAAAATCCTCCACAAACTCGAACAAGGTTTAGAAAACAGATAAGAACCGGTCGGTCTCATTTCATAAATAACATACATCAATTTTGAAGGAAAAACAGGACATTTTAAATAGATCTCAAGTTTAAGCCGTAATAATAATCAAGTGAAAGGTTAAGGTAAATTTCATAACAATATACCATTTCCAACTTTAAGCCATTTAGGAAGGGCGCCTTCCGATGCATTGTCCCATACCAATGCACCGGCCAAGACGATCTAACCCATCATCCCATGTATATTGGTTCATCCCCGTACCATGTATATTGGTTCATCCCCGTACCATGTATGTTGATTGCTTCTCATGAATCTACCCAACGATTATACCTAGTCCACCAATCACCATCACAATCACAAACACTTTAGGAAATGGCGTCTACCATCCCAATGGCAGTGACGAGTCCCTTCCCAGGGAAAGTATACCATCCCTTGTTCGAACTCCCGTGAACGATAGTGGTCGCATTACCAAATGACAATCCACTACAAGTGTTAGGAAACCATCTCACCCCCACTGGGATAGACTAACCTCTAACACTCTACGACATCTCTCGATGGCAATCCAAGTCCATCACAACAACCATACAAATGAGGAAATCAAAATATTCTCAATTCACCAACAATTCCAAATAAATACAAAATCCACAATTTCTCATTTTACAAGCATATCTCAAAAATCCCCAAATTTATCGTGTAACAATTCCAATGACCAATTAAGGAAAAATACAAGAGATCACAACAACATCATTTATTACTCAACACAAAGCACTAAAGTTTTAGAAATCAAGAACAAATGAATATTTACAGAAAAATCCACCTCTCATGAGAACAAGGGTTTTCAAAACAATAAATAGAGGTTTCGTGGTAATCTAACCATAGCCTTGTTTTAAACATGATAATATTTGCAAGAATATCAAAAATCAAAGATTTCCTAACACATATCTAAGATTTAGAGTCAAAAACATATATATATATATAGCCCTAGCCTCAATGAACAAGAGTGAGAGAAACCCCTACCTTGAATCAAAAATTCAAAGTGAAAGCCCAAGCCCTATAGACCTCCTTCTTCCCTTTTGTTCCTCCCTTAATCTTCCTCTAAGGTTCCAAGAGGTGTGGGGTGAGAGTGGAGTGAAAGAAATGGGAGTAAAGGGTTGAAATTAGTCTTTTAAACACAGCCAACCCCGAAAAACACTGTTCACAGGCTGTTTTTGTTTTCTCCAAAATTACGGTTTTGCCACTAAAATCTCCAATTTGATCCATATGACTACCCTAAGGTTTTTCGACATTCTGGATTCATTTTTAATGTTATTTTAACCTAAAAACATTTATTTTTATGATTTATTTCAAACTAAAATAAATTTACACTCGAAATACTAAAATTACTATTTTATTCTTACGGTTTCAATATACTGATGAGAATGCAAAATGTCATATTTTTCTATTTTAATATTTAGCCTTTTATACTTATTTGAAGTCTAAATGTACTCATTATTCTTATATTTTGATTTAGGATGCAAATGGAGACGTTAAATGCGAAACGGAACTAATTGGACTGTTTCGACATCGTTTCGTTATCTGGGCATAACTCTCTCATCCGAGCTCCGATTGAGATGATTCAAGATGCTATGGAACGCTAAGAAAGGGTTCCACAACTTCCATGTTTTGAGTTTTGAGAGATATTTACTGCATCAAGATCTAAATTGGGCTTGGAGTTGCAGCTAGTACACTGTTCACATGCACTATTCACGTGCACTGTTTATATTCTAAAATCTGGTGCACGAAAATTCCAGTGGACTTTATTTTATTTTTACGTCATTAAATATATAAGAATCACTAAATAAGTACATTACTATATTAATATAAATATGTGGGGGTTTACATCACTTCCATCCCCAAAAGAATTAGACTAATTTTGTGCAGCGGAATAACAAAAATATTGGGGTTTACCAAGTCTCAATCTAGAACAAAAGAAGGTAATGCTCTAAGCGTCCCCCTAGGGATCCATAATCCCGTCGATCGGAGTCTCCCAACGTACTGGCTCCTCGACTCCCAGCTCCTCCTCAAGTGTATAATCTAAAATGTTGGTAGGTAGGGGGGTGAGCACAAAGCTCTGTAGGAAAATCCTTCCAAGCCCGAACAAGGTTTATAAAAGTATATGAAATGGTCGGTCTTATTTTACAATTAACATATCTAATTTTTGAAGTAAAACAGGGACATTTTAAAATAGATCTCGAGTTTAAGTAGCAACATTAAATTAAATGAGCAGTAAAAACCCAGCTACAATAAATAACCATTTCCAAAATATAAACCATTTTCCCACAAGACCTTGTAGAATCCCATACTTCCACAAGTCCTTGTAGGAAACTATTTCCACAACAATAACAGTAATCCATAACTCGAATATTCCACAACAATATGTATATGTATCTCAAACATGACGCGAGGCGAACCCCATGAATCAACACATTGAGTAATATCTAGCCCACACACACACACACAAATCTTCTCAAAGATATCCATCCTTTAGGGAGGGCGTATGTCATACCAATGGCAGTGACGTATCCAGCCCAGGCATTAGTATACTAACCATTTTCCACGGTACCCCGTGACCGATAGTGGTTTAATCTTACCAAAGCACTAACTCTACTACGAGTGGTAGGAAAAATGCAAACCCACACGGAGCAAGCAACACGTCTACCCACTCTACGATATCTTGTCAAAGGCCACTCATGGTCATCCCACACTCATAAGAGATACAATACCAAACTCAATTGCTCAATTTACAAGTATATCTCAAAAATCCCCAAATTTATCATGTGACAATTTCAATAACCAATTAAGAAAAATACAAGAGATCACAACAACATCATTTTATTACTCAACACAAAGCACTATAGTTTCGAAATCAATAATAAAAGAAGAATTTAAGAAGAAAATCCATCACTCTCCAAAAACTAGGGTTTTAAAGAAAGAAAAGAGATTTCATGGGTATTCAACCCTAACTTTGTTCAAAACATGTAATCTTTGCAAAAAGACTAAGAGATGATGATTTCATATCATAAATATAACATTTAGAGGCAAAATATATATATATATATCAATACCCTAACATCAATGAACAAGAATGGAAGAAAACCCCTACCTTGAATCAAAATTCCAAGTAAGAACCCAAGCTCTAGTGACCTCCTTCTTCCCTTTTCTTCCTCCCTTAATCTTCTTCTAAGGTTCCAAAAGGTGTGGGGTGAGAGTGGAGTGAAAGAAATGAGGGAAAATGGGATGAAATGGTGTTATAAGGTCAGTCAAATCCCGATTTTTACTGTTCACAGGCTGTTTGGGTATCCTCCAAAATTACGGTTTTACCACTAAGAATCTCCAATTTGATCCATATGACTATCCTAAGGTATTTTGACGTTCCGGATTCATTTTTAATATTATTTTAACCTAAAAAAATTTATTTTTATGATTTATCTCAAAACTAAAATAAATTTACACTCGAAACACTAAAATTACTATTTTATTCCTACTATTACAATTTATAGGGTTCATGCATACTTCATCACCTATGTTAGCATTTCAAAAATAATTACTTGATATATAAGGATAAGAGTGTGGGGGTTTACAATCCACCCCCCTTAAAGAAAGTTTTGTCCTCAAAACTTACCTTAAGTAGCGAACAAATGAGGGTACTTCTCTCGCATCTCCAGCTCGGGTTCCCAGGTAGCTTCCTCCACCCCATGATGTTGCCACAAGACTTTCACCAGTTGAATGACTTTATTGCGAAGCACCTTTTCCTTGGTATCAAGAATCTTCACCGGTTGTTCCTCATAGGTTGCTCCATCTTGAACTTCAATATCCTCCAAATCCACGATAGGCGTTGTATCCGATTGACACTTCCTCAGCATCGACACATGGAACACGTCATGTACCCCGGACAACTGAGCTGGTAACCGTAACTGATACGCCGCTTTGCCCACAACTTTGATCACTTCAAATGGCCCGGATACCTTGGCGCTAACTTTCCCTTCTTGCCGAATCTAAACACTCCCTTTTTGGGTGACACCTTCAGGAACACATAGTCCCCCTCTTGGAATTCCAATGGTCTCCGTCTTCGATCCGCATAGCTTTTCTGTCTACTTTGTGTCGTGCGTAACCTCTCCTGGATAAGTTGAATCTTCTCCGTAGTCTCCCGCATGATCTCCGGCCCAAATAAGCTACTTTCCCCCGCTTCAAGCCAACCGGTCGGGGACCTACATGCCCTTCCATATAGTGCCTCATACGGAGCCATTCCAATACTTGCCTGATAGCTTTTGTTATATGCAAATTCCACCAACGGCAAATGCTCACTCCAGCTTCCCTTGAAATCCAACACGCAAGCACGTAACATGTCTTCCACAATCTGTATCACCCTCTCGGATTGGCCATCCGTTTGGGGATGAAAAGCTGTGCTGAAATGTAACTCTGTCCCCATAGCTTGTTGTAGACTTTTCCAGAACCGCGCCACAAACCGAGAATCACGATCCGACACAATAGAGAGCGGAACTCCGTACAACCTAACAATTTCACGGATATAGAGCTTGCTCAAAGTCTCGAATGTGTCTGTGGTCTTCATACCCAAGAAATGAGCGGACTTGGTGAGTCTATCCACAATAACCCATACTGCATTATGCCCGCGCGACGTCCGTGGTAAACCCGACACGAAATCCATAGTGATGTGATCCCATTTCCACTATGGAATAGGCAAAGACTGTAGTAATCCTCCTGGCTTTTGATGTTCGATCTTCACCTGCTGGCACACCGCACATCGTGCTATGAACCTTGCCACATCCTTCTTCATTCCCTTCCACAAAAATTGACGCTTCATGTCCCTATACATTTTTGTGCTACCAGGGTGGATAGCAAACTTAGAGCGATGACACTCTCCAAGTATCTCCTCCTTTAGAGACGAATCATCTGGGACACATAGCTTCTCCCCGTATCTCAGTTCTCCATTCCTTAAAGACCAGCCTTCCATCGTTTCCCCATTTTTCAATTTAGCTCGAATTGACTCTAAGTCGGGATCCAAGCATTGGAACTCCACAACCCTACGTTGGAGAGTAGGTTGGGCTACAAGGTTGAATAGGCATGGCCTAGATCTATCTTCTCCAACCCATAAATCATAGTCTCCAAGGGCATCCCTCATCTTCCATTTACTTGCAAGAGCATTGAGTTCACCCCGAGACTTCCTGCTAAGTGCATCTGCGACTACATTAGCCTTCCCCGGATGGTAGGTGAGTGTGAAATCATAATCTTCTAGATACTCAACCCACCTTCTCTGCCGAAGATTCAAGTCCTTCTGTGTGAACACATACTTGAGGCTTTTATGATCCGAGAACACTTGAAATTTCTCTCCATACAAGTAACACCTCCACAACTTAAGAGCAAAAACCACAGCGGCTAACTCCAAGTCGTGAGTGGGATAGTTCTGCTCATGAGTCTTGAGTTGCCTCGAGCCATAAGCAACTACCTTGCCTCCTTGCATCAACACACATCACAAGCCTCGTAGCGAAGCATCTGTGTAAACATCGTATCCTTCCCCACTACTTGGAATAATGAGAACAGGAGCTGTTGTCAACTTCTCCTTCAAAGTGCGAAAAGCAAGTTCACACTCCTGAGTCCACAAGAATTTCTCCCACTTCTTTGTAAGGCGAGTCATCGGCATCGCAAGCTTTGAGAAACCTTCTACAAACCTCCGGTAATAGCCTACCAAACCCAAGAAACTACGTACTTCGGTCACATTCTTCGGTGGTTCCCATTTCATCACGGCTTCAATCTTTGCGGGATCAACAGCTACTCCCTGCTCGGACACAATATGCCCAAGTAATTTCATTTCCTTCATCCAAAACTTGCATTTACTCATCTTCGCATACAACTTATGCTCTCTCAGTGTCTGTAGCACAATCGAGAGGTGGTGTGCATGTTCCTCTTGGGTCTGTGAATAAATCAAGATGTCATCAATGAATACAATGACAAACTGATCGAGGTATGGCCGAAATACCCTGTGCATCAAATCCATGAAGGCTGCTGGTGCATTAGTCAGTCCGAACAGCATCACCGTATATTCGAAATGACCATATCGGGTACGGAAAGCTGTCTTAAGAATATCCTCCTCCTTAATCCGCAGTTGATGGTACCCAGTGCGAAGATCAATCTTCGAGTAATACTTAGAACCCCTCAACTGATCAAATAAGTCGTCTATTCGTGGTAATGGGTATTTATTCTTTACTGTCACTCGATTCAACCTTCGGTAGTCCGTACATAACCGAAGCATTTTTTCATGCTTCTTCACAAAGAGAACAGGGGCTCCCCAAGGTGAAGTACTCAAACGGATAAACCCAATAGCCAACAGATGGTCTAACTGCTTCCTTAGCTCCTTCAACTCCAAAGGTGCCATTCTATAGGGAGCAATGGATATGGGTTCGGTTCCCGGATAGAGATCAATCTTGAACTCGATCTCTCTTTGTGGGGGTAACTCGGGTAGTTCATCGGGAAAAACATCCGAAAAATTCGATACTATCAACATCACATCCGGTTGGGATCTATCCCGATCATCTCCCATCAAGCTAGCTAAGAAACTCAAGTGGCTCCCCGCCTTAACTTTCAAGAATCTACTACCCGTAGTAGGAAATGGATGGGAAGAATTGCGATCATTCATGAAAGTAAAGACTACCCCTCCCGGTAATTGGAATGAGATCCGCTTGCGAAAACAATCCATCACCGCACGGAAAGCGGACAACAAATTCATCCCAAATATAATGTCGTACCCCTTCATGTCTAACACAACCAAAGCTACAATCAACTCTTGCTCCCCAATGCGAAGCACACATCCTCTACACACCCTTGTTGTATCCAACCGTTCTCCCGTCGGCATATCAATACTCAAAGCATGTTCAAGTTTCCCAAAATCCAAACCTAGAATAAGTGCATATCTCGTGCGCATGAATGAATGTGTAGAACCGGGGTCAAATAAAATTCGGGCCTAAGAATTATAAAGAAGCATGAAACCTTCCACTAGGGCATTGGAAGTGTCCTCCTCCGGTTGAGTCAAAGCAAAAACTCTCCCTTGATTGGCGCCGCCGGGGGCTTGAGCTTGTAACGGTCGCTGCTGTGCTGGCCTTTGTAGAAGGTGGCTTGTTTGCTGGTACTTGCCCGATTGCTTGATTGCTCCTTGATGGAAACGAGGGGCATCTATGTTTGAAGTGCCCAAACTCTCCGCATGCAAAGCATTGACGCGGGTCAGTGCTTATTCTAGTCTGAGCCACTCCATCTCCTCGGGCTGTCAAAAGTCTCTGTCCACCTGCCTGGTCTGGACGTCGGTATGGTGCTGCCCGCTGCACTCCACTGGTGATAGTGCCCATCCTAATCGGACCTCCTCTCGCGAAGCTCTGTCGTCGTTAACTGTCCTCTATATCTCTCTCCACAAGTGTAGCTCGGTCAACCAGATCCCCATACTCCCGGATCTTAAGGGCCACCAACTTCTCCCGGATGACAGGCCTCAAGCCCTGCTCGAAGCACTTGGCCCTGCTGGCCTCAATAGATATAAACTCCGTAGCATAACGGGATAGCTCATCAAACCTCCTCTCGTACTCGGCCACCGTCATACTGCCCTGTTGGAGAGCAAGAAAATCGGCCTTCATTCTGTCTCTTACTGATTCCGGAAAGTACTTGTCGTAGAAGATTTGGTCGAACTCCTCCCAAGTAAAAGCATCTGTGTTCCTTCTCCTCTTCACTGAGTCCCACCAATGGTCGGCCTCCCCCTCTAATAGATAAGTAGCCAAGCCGACCCGAAGATCCTCGGCTATCCCCATGCCGTCACATATCTTCTTCACCCGGCGAATCCATTTATCCACATCCAAGGGGTTAGAGCTCCCTTGGAAGGTAGGTGGGTGTTGCCTTAGAAATTCCCGAAGAACTACCATCCTTCGGTTGCCGTCTCCGTTGCTCGGCACTTGGGCTAGTGGATGAGCCCCTCCATTGTGATTGTTGTTCCCATTCTGGTGTTGTACCAGAGTGGTTAGCTCCCTTAGGCATTGATAAATGTCATTCATTGCATCAGGAGGTGGTGGCAGTGGTGGGTTTGCTTGGCCTCCACGACCACGCCCACGTCCACGTCCACGTACATGTTCACCGTCCATCCTGCACATCAATTTACAATTTAGTTTCATTGATGTACAAGACATCCTAAATATCACTTTAATCTAGAGCATAAGGTTCATATAAAATTAGACCAACAATTTCCTTCAACCTAATCCTACTTCCCTAGTGGTAATCCATAACCTATAGCTCCCATGTAAGACCTAAAGTCTAGGCTCTGATACCAAACTTTGTAACGCCCCAAAACCGGGGGTCCTTAATTGTAACACCCCGCATTTTCTTTTATATATGTATATAGATATATAGTAAATAATTGTTGTAAAAATGTGGATATGTGTAATGATGTAAGAATGAACTATATAGATTTTAATAGTAGGAGAAACGCTAGAGATGCATATTGATTGGGAAGTTTGAGTTTCAAAGACGTTTAAACTTGGAAAGGGTGATTAGATGAATTTCTAAATATTTAGGTCAAAATAAGGTGTCCATTGAATTCGGAAGGTCAAACAACCTTGGGAGAGGTAATATGAGGTGTATTGGAAGTTAGGAAGTATTTTGGAGTAAAGACACATTTAGAGAGAGTTGGGTAAAAATGGATCTTGGACACTGCTTAGTATTTTGGCCATAACTTTTTATCCTTATGTCCAATTGATCTGAAAAGTTTACAGTAGATAGTAGAAATCTAGGGCTACAAAAGTGTATCTCATGAAAATTTTCCAATTCAACATCTAAATGGGTCAAAACTGCCCTGAAAGTCGAAGTAGCTAAAGTGTACCGGAACACAGTACCGGTACGGTACCGTACCGGTACGCCCAAACCAGTAGCTAAACCGTACCGGTACGCCCGAAGTTTGGCACAGTAAAAGTCAGGATTTTGGTGTTTTAAAACACCCTTTTAAGCCTCATTTGACCCATTCTTCCATCCCACTCTCACCCCAAACATCTTAGAGCCCTAAGAGAAGAGAAAAGGAGAGAAAAACACAAAGATCTTGAGAGAGTTACCCCTTATAGAGATCAAAACCGAAATTCCTCAAGAACACCATTCTTCCACTCTCTTCTTCTACACTTTCACTACACCCTTACCCACACCTCTTGGAATCCTAGAGAGAGTCTTAGAAAAGAATAAAGAATGAGAAAACACAAGATCAAAAGGGAAAAACAAAGGATTTAAGAGTGATTCAAGATCAAACCCTAGATTTTCAAGAACATCAAGGTAGGGGTTTTCTCTCACTCACTTACATTGAGGCTAGGGTATTTATATATGTATGCTTTGGCTATCAATGGTATATATATGCTATGAAATCATCCTCTCTTAGGCTTTTTGGCAAAAATTACATGTTTTGAACAAAGTTAGGGTTTAATATCCATGAAATCTCTTCTCTAGTTTTAAAACCCTCATTTTTGTAGAGTGATGTATTTCCTTCTTAAATGCTTTCTTTATTATGGATTTTTGAAACCTTAGTGCTTTGTGTTGGGTAGAAAAATGATGTTATTGTGATCTCATGTATTTTCTTTGTTGGTTGTGGAATTGTTACATGATATATTTTGGGGATTTTGGATAGATGCTTGTAAATTGAGATAAATGTTGGAATTGTATGCTTGGTTGGGTTGTAGTGATGCACATGAGTAAGAGGTTCCTTGTAAGGATGCTCACCCCTTCTCAAGAGGTTCCCGGTAAGGATGCTTGAGAAATAAGTCCGTTATAGTGAGAGGTTCTTTGTAAGGATGCTCATGCCAAAAGAGGACAATATGTGATTTTCTCAAGAGGTTCCTTGTAAGGATGCTCATGCCAAAAGAGGACAGTATGTGATTTTCTCAAGAGGTTCCTTGTAAGGATGCTTGAGAAACCAAACCTTGGGGGTGAGAGGTTCCTTGTAAGGATGCTCATGCCATGGAGGACAATATTATATCATGTGTGGGAAATGGTTTATATTTTGAAAATGGATGTTTATTAGAATTGGTTATTATTTTTCATTTCTAGTACTATTGCTACTTAAACTTGAGATCCGTTGTAAAATGTCCTTGTTTTACTTCAAAGATTATATATGCTATTTGTGAAATGAGACCGGCCGTTTTAAATGCTTTTCTAAACCTTGTATGGGTTTGAGAGAATTTTTCTACAGAGCTTCGTGCTCACCCCCCTACCGCTAACATCTTTCAGATTACCCGCTTGAGGAGGACGTAAGGGTCGAGGAGCCCGCTACTTGGGAGACTCCACTTGACGGGAGTGTGGATCCCGAGGTGGACGCATAGAGCGACCTCTTTTCCTTTTGTACTAGACTAGGACATTCTTTTGGAACATTGTGTAGTCTAGTTTCTTTTGTTTATTCCGCTGTGCTACTTTAATTAATTTTTGAGATGTAATAGCCATAAGTTGGGCTTATTCTTTTGGATAATGTTGTAAATATTCGTGGATGACAAATGAAGTCTTGTTTCTTAAGGGATTATATTAGTGCTCTCATGATATGAATAGTTTTAGAATGTAATGTCGTCCAGGGTGTATTTTGGGGCGTTACATTAATTTAACAAAATTCGGGCAAAGTCTCCTTTGTACATGGAGCTCTACCCCAAAACACAACCTGTGCAATTCTACTATATTGACCACCCCGGGTCCATTTATAGGTAAAAATTGACCACACCGGGTCCCTTTATCCATACTCATATAACCACTTGCAATTATTCTTTTACATTAAAACAGTCCATATCCACTTTGGACGACATTACTATCTAAAACCATTCACAATCATGAGAGCGACTAAATAACTTCATAATAAAAAGAATTTAATACACCATTTACCATAAATACAATGTCATCCAAAAGAATGTGCCCAACTACGACACTTCCATCCCCAAAAGAATCAGACTAATTCTGTGCAGCGGAATAACAAAAATATTGGGTTTTACAAAGTCTCAATCTAGAACAAAAGAAGGTAATGCTCTAAGCGTCCCCCTCGGGATCCACAATCCCGTCGATTGGAGTCTCCCAATGTACTGGCTCCTTGACTCCCAGCTCCTCCTCAAGTGTATAATCTGAAATGTTGGTAGGTAGGGGGGTGAGCACAAAGCTCTGTAGGAAAATCCTTCCAAACCCGAACAAGGTTTATAAAAGCATATGAAATGGTCGGTCTCATTTTACAATTGACATATCTAATTTTTGAAGTAAAACAGGAACATTTTAAAACAGATCTCAAGTTTAAGTAGCAACATTAAATTAAATGAGTAGTAAAAACCCAGCTACAATAAATAACCATTTCCAAAATATAAACCATTTTCCCACAAGACCTTGTAGAATCCCATACTTCCACAAGTCCTTGTAGGAAACCATTTCCACAATAATAACAGTAATCCATAACTCGAATATTCCACAACAATATGTATATGTATCTCAAACATGATGCGAGGCGAACCCCATGAATCAACACATTGAGTAATATCTAGTCCACACACACACACACAAATCTTCTCAAAGATATCCATCCTTTAGGAAGGGCGTATGTCATACCAATGGCAGTGACGTATCCAACCCAGGCATTAGTAGACTAACCATTTTCCACGGTACCCCGTGACTGATAGTGGTTTAGTCTTACCAAAGCACTAACCCCACTACGAGTGGTAGGAAAAATGCAAACTCACACGGAGCAAGCAACACGTCTACCCACTCTACGATATCTCGTCAAAGGTCACTCATGTTCATCCCACACTCATAAGAGATACAATACCAAACTCAATTGCTCAATTTACAAGTATATCTCAAAAATCCCAAAATTTATCATGTGACAATTCCAATAACCAATTAAGAAAAATACAAGAGATCGCAACAACATCATTTTATTACTCAACACAAATCACTATAGTTTCGAAATCAATAATAAAAGAAGAATTTAAGAAGAAAATCCATCACTTTCCAAAAAACTAGGGTTTTAAAGCAAGAAAAGAGATTTCATGGGTATTCAACCCTAACTTTGTTCAAAACATGCAATCTTTGCAAAAAGACTAAGAAATGATGATTTCATATCATAAATATAACATTTAGAGGCAAAACAAATATATATATATATATATATATATCAATACCCTAACATCAATGAACAAGAATGGAAGAAAACCCCTACCTTGAATCAAAATTCCAAGTAAGAACTCAAGCTCTAGTGACCTCTTTCTTCCATTTTCTTCCTCCCTTACTCTTCTTCTAAGGTTCCAAAAGGTGTGGGGTGAGAGTGGAGTGAAAGAAATGAGGGAAAATGGGATGAAATGGTGTTATAAGGTCAGCCAAATCCTGATTTTTACTGTTCACAGGCTATTTGGGTTTTCTCCAAAATTACGGTTTTACCACTAAGAATCTCCAATTTGATCCATATGACTATCCTAAGATCCATATGACTATCCTAAGATTTTTTGGCGTTCCGGATTCATTTTTAATATTATTTTAACCTAAAAACATTTATTGTTATGATTTATCTCAAAACTAAAATAAATTTACACTCGAAACACTAAAATTACTATTTTATTCCTACTATTACAATTTATAGGGTTCATGCATACCTCATCACCTATGTTAGCATTTCAAAAATAATTACTTGCTATATAAGGATAAGAGTGTGGGGGTTTACAAGCAGAACTTTTTGAGATGGTTCAAAAGATTTTCTCATGATATTTTTATCATGAAAAACTTTTGTTCTTGATTTAGCAATTTTTGTGTTTTCATAAGCTTCATTTCTTAACTCCTCTAATTCATTAATTTGTAATTTAAGTGATATTTCAGCTTTATCCATATCAAAGTTCATCATTTTGATTGCCCAATATGCTCTATAGTCTAACTCTACAGGCAAGTGACATGGTTTACCATAAACTAACCGATAAGGAGACATTCCTAGAATAGTCTTAAACGCGGTACGGTAAGCCCAAAGCGCATTAGTTAATCTTAAAGACCAATCCTTATGATCTGGATTTACTGTTTTTTCTAAAATGTATTTTATCTCCCTATAAGCTAATTCAACTTGTCCACTTGTCTGAGGATGATACAGAGTGGATACTTTATGAGAAATCAAATATTTTTTCATCAGGTTTTCTAAAACTTTATTACAAAAATGTAATCCACCATCACTGATGATTATTCGATGAATCCCAAATCTGGATAAAATATTTTCTTTTAAAAACTTGATCACCGTTCTGTGATCATTATTTCTACATGGAATTTCCTCTACCCATTTAGAAACATAGTCGACTGCAACCAAAATATACAGATATCCAAAGGATGGGGGAAATGATCCCATAAAATCGATGCCTCAACAATCAAAAATTTCAATAATTAAAATAGGGTTTAAAGGCATCATATTTCTTTTTGAAATATTTCTCATTCTTTGACATCTGTGACAATTTAAACATAAAATATGAGCATCTTTAAAAAGAGTTGGCTAATAAAATCCACACTGCAAAAAATTTTAGCAGCGGTTTTCTTTGAAGCAAAATGACCTCCGCAAGATTCAGAGTGACAAAACTGAATTACCTGACTGATTTCATGATTAGATATACAACGTCTTATTATTTGGTCTTTACAGTATTTAAACAAATAAGGATCTTCCCAGAAAAAATTGCGTACCTCACTTAGGAACTTGTTTTTATCAGTCCAGGTATAATTAGAAGGAATAGTACCAGTAGCTAAATAATTAGCTATATCTGCATACCATGGTACTTCGGTTATTGCTAAAAGTTGTTCATCTGGAATTGTTTCTCTAATTGGAGTTGGTTCTTCCTTTATATTGTAATTTAATCTTGACAAGTGATCTGCTACCACATTTTCAACTCCTTCCTTATATTTAATTATACGATCAAATTCTTGAAGTAACAAAATCCAACGCAGGAGACGTGGCTTCACATCTTTCTTAGTAAGTAAGTATTTTAAAGCTGCATAATCTGTAAATACAACATTTGACGATCCAACCAGATATGATCGAAATTTATCTAATGCGAACACGACAGCAAGTAATTCTTTTTCTGTGGTTGAATAGTTCATTTGTGCATCATTTAGAGTTTTGCTTGCATAGTAAATAACATATGATTTTTTATCTTTTATTTGACCTAATACGGCTCCTACTGCATAATCACTTGCATCACACATTAATTCAAAAGGTAAGGACTAGTCAAGAGGTTGCATGATAAGTGCAGAAATAAGCATGTTTTTTAATTTATCAAATGCTAATTGACATGCATCATTCCATTCAAATATTATATCCTGACATAAAAGATTACAGATTGGTCTAGATATTGAACTAAAGTTTTTAATGAATCTTCTATAAAATCCAGCGTGACCTAAAAAAGATCGAACATCTTTTACAGTTTTAGGTGAAGGAAAATTAGTTATTAAGTCAATTTTGGATTTATCAACTTCAATTCCTCTTTCAGAGACTATGTGACCTAAAACAATACATTGTGTAACCATGAAATGACATTTTTCCCAATTCAAAACAAGATTTGTTTCTTCACATCGAATAAGTACTCTTTCAAGATTTTCTAAACATAAGTTCGTCCATAAAAACTTCTAGATGTTGTTCTACCATATCACTAAATATACTTAACATACAACGCTGAAAAGTAGCTGGAGTATTACATAACCCAAAAGACATTCTTTTATAAGCAAAATTTCCAAACGGACATGTAAATATAGTTTTTTCTTGATCATCTATTGCAATTTCAATCTGATTATAACCAGAATATCCATCTAGAAAACAATAATATGCATGACCAACTATTCTTTCAAGTACTTGATCTAGGAATGGTAACGGAAAGTGATCCTTTCTGGTGAGGGAATTTAGCTTTCGATAGTCAATACATACACGCCAACATGTGACTGTAAGCATTGTGACTAATTCATTTTCTTGATTTTTATTATAGTAACACCAGATTTTTTAGGAACTACTTGTGTAGGACTGACCCATTTACTATCAGATATAGGATAAATAATATTAGCATCTAATAGTTTAAGTACTTCAGTGCGAACTTCTTCTTTTAAGTGTGGATTCAATCTTCTTTGCATTTGACAAGATGGTTTAGCATCTTCTTCTAAATAGATACAATGAGTACATAGAAGTGGAATTATACCTTTTATATCTGCTATAGTCCATCCAATAACACTTTGATGATTTTTCAAGACTTTCGTTAGTTCTTTTCATGAATTTCAGATAATTTTGATGATATTATTACTGGATATATTTCATTTTCTCCTAAAAAAACATATTTTAAATTGATTGGAAGAGGTTTTAATTCTGGCTTAAAAGCCTTAACATTAGATTCTGCAAGCTTTGGTAACAATTTTTCACATTGTAGATTTTTTGCAGATATATTTTCAGATTCAGCATCAGATATAGATTTCAATACATATAATTCTTTTTTTAGAAAGTTCTTTTCAAAAAAACTTTGAGTTAATGTTTCCACACAATTTACTTCATATATCTCTTCCTCTTCTCTAGGTTGTTTTGCACTGTTAAAAATATTTAATTCCAAAGTCATATTTCCAAATGAAAGTTTCATGACTCCATTCCTACAATTAGTCAATGCATTTGATGTAGCTAGGAATGGTCGACCTAAAATTAGAGGTATGGATGCACATGCATAACAAATTGGTTCTATGTCTATAACGATAAAATCTACTGGAAAATAGAATTGATCGACTTGGAAAATAACATCTTCCACAACTCCTCATGGAATTTGTATTGAACGGTCTGCTAGTTGTAGTGTAATATTGGAAGGTTTTAGCTCACTTAATCCTAATTGTGTATATACTAAATATGGCATTAGATTACAACTGGATCCAAGATCTAGCAGAGTTTGTTCAATTTAAAATTTTCCAATGAGGCATGAGACTGTAGGACTACCTGGATCTTTGTACTTAAGAAGCGTGTCATGCTATATTATAGTATTAACTTGTTCAGTTAAAAATATTTTCTTTGGTACATTAGTTCTTCTTTTTATTGTGCAAAGATCTTTTAAAAATTTAGCATAAACCGGAACTCATTTTATTGCATCCAACAAAGGAATATTAATCTTTACTTGTTTAAATAAGTCAAGAATATCAGATTGATCTTTTTCGGATGAAAGTTTCTTGATCCTTTGAGGAAAAGGTAAAGGAATAGGACATGGAAGATCTTTTTCACTTTGTACTTCTGATTGCTTTTTGACTAAAGGTTCAAGTTCAAGTGGTTCATATACAGGAATTGACTTACGTATTTTCTTTGGAATCTTGGGTTTAATAGTTTTATCAATTACCTTACCACTTCTTAGTATTGTAATTGCTTGTACTTTACTTGGCGAGGCTTCAAATGCCACTGAATTAGCTTGACTCTGACTTTGTGGAGGTTTAGGTTGAGATGAAAATTTTCCTTTCTCTGAGGTACTTAAAGATTGGGTCAACTTAGCTTGATGACTCTTAATATCTTCAATATTCTGTGAAGTTTGAGCTTTAAAATCATTAAAAGCTTGAGTTGTTTGAGTATTAAAACTCATTTGACTTTGAATAAATTGATTCATAGTATCTTCCAGAGTTCTTCTCTGAGGAGGTTGATATGGTTGATATTGTTGTTGATTTTGTAGATGTAGTGGACCTTGTGTTTGATTTGAAGGTTGTGTATTTTTCCAACTAAAGTTTGGATGATTTCTCCATCTTGGATTGTAAGTTTCAGAATATGGATTTGAATACGATTTAGTATAAGTTGGAATAGCATTAGATTGTTCAATTAAGACTTCTTTAAAAGCAGGTATAGTTGGACATTCCCCAGCAGGATTTCCTGACAACGCACAAATTTCACATACTTGATCAGTAGAAGAAATAACAGCTATTTGCTTAAGTTTTTTCATTCCCAAAGCTTCTAATATTCGAGATAAATTAGTCATTTTAGCTCTTAAATCATCATCTTCCTTTAATACATATTTTCCTTTTTCAGATGTAGATGGCTTATTTTCCACAATATTTGAAGAAGTCGAGTCCCACATCTGAGAACTCTCTGAAATAATATCAAAAAATTGAAATGCTTCTTCAAGGTTTTTATTCATAAATTCTCCTTGAGCCATCATTTCATCAAATTGTCGCATTGCAAATGGAAGAGCATCATAGAAAAACCCGACTAAAGTCCAATTTTCAAATGCATGATGTGGACAAGCTTGGAGAAGATCCTTAAATCTTTCCCAACATTGATAAAAAATTTCTTTTTCTTTTACACACTACAAGAATTATGGGAAAATCCGACATTTAATTTCTGGCGTTTAACTTAAACGTCACTAAAACTGGCGTTTGTTTCTACACACCAGAGAATATTAATAAAAATAATTAAAAAAAAAAATTTCACTGAATTTCCGACGTTTAAGTCAAACGCCACAAATTCTTAATTAAAAATAAAAAAAAAAATTTGTTTTCCTTCCCCCAACATAAACCTAATAAAAAAAAAATTCGCTTAATTTCCGGCATTTAAGTCAAACGCCACAAATTCTTAATTAAAAATAATAAAAAAAAAATTTGTCCTCCTCCAACATAAACCTAATAAATTTTTTTTTTCTCTTAATTTCCGACGTTTAAGGTAAATGCCACAAATTCTTAATTAAAAATAATAAAAAAAAAAATTTTCCTCCCCCAACATCAACCTAATAAAAAAATTTTCCCCAATAAATTTTTTTTCCCCAATTCATTCTCTCGACTTCTCACTGGCTCTCTCAGGCGATGACTCCTCACCGGCTCTCTCAGGCGACGACTCCTCACAGACTTCTTGTTGTCTGTGTGTATGTGTGTGTGTGTGTGAGAGAGAGAGAGAGAGAGAGAGAGGCGGTAGGTCTATGTAAGACAATGCAGGTGAGTTTATAGTGGTGCTTCATCTTCATATGTGTATTTATAATTTCTTTGAATAGTATGTTTTGGATTTGTTGTGATTTTTCATTGTATTGTTTCAGACGAGAGCAATACAAGTAGGTCATGTATCAGATCTAGCCAGTGAGAGAGAAATTCACGAGTTTTTCTCATTTTCCGGTGAAATCGAACACATTGAGATCCGCCGGTTCGTTGTTCTTTCATCTTTCTACTCTACGTATATGTGTGTGTGGTGTATTTTAAGGTTTTGAGTGTATTAAGGCTTGATTTTGGCTGTTGTTTATGTATGGAGTGCAGTGAGTCTGGGCAATCGAAGGCTGCATTTGTTACATTTAGAGATTCAAAAGCGCTTGAAATCGCATTGTTGTTATCGGTAATTCCTCGATTTTAATTTTAACTCCTGCTGGAAACTATGTACCACAGCCTAAGATTCAGGTAATTCTCTCCATTACTGCTGCAATATTTTTTCAAATATTGAAATGAAATTTATATTGTCGGATTAATTCATGCAGGAAGTAAGACTGGTGGACAATGCCTCGAGCACGGCTCAGAAAAATGCTTCACATAATGCTGAGGTAACCAAATACACCGACAGATTAGTCTGCTACATGGGGAAAACTTAGATTAATGTTCTATTGTATCACAAATTTTCTTACATTAAATTAATAAGCAAAATGTGTATATTTGTGCTGGATAAAAATCAGTGTCTACTTCCAGATGAGTTACTTTTCTGCAACCAAGTCTACCATGCATTCTTAATTTTTATTTACAGGGGTTTTTTGTTTGCAGGGGCTTTCTCATTGATATTCCAGCAATTAGAAGTAGTTCTGAAAGATAAATTTTGTACTGAGAAGGCATCAGCAGCTGCCTCGTATTCTAATCGTTCACGATAACAGTGTATGATTTGTTGAACTCATACTTGTAAGATTAAAATTTGTACCATATTTTTGGGATATTTACAATGAAAATGTCAGAATTCAACTTGTAGCAGTTGAGTGGCAAAAACGTTAAATATCTTTTCTTGTTGAAAATTTCTAACCAACATGGTTGCTGAATTTAAAGCTATGTTAGATGGTTTAAATATGCTGATGGGTTCTCCTCTGACTATAGTTCGATCCTGTTCTCCAATACTCTCCATGTGAGCCATGCTTGTTTTGGTTGCATGCTTTATGGTTTACAGTTGCAAAACTCTTTGTTTCAAGAATACACTGACAAAAAATGGACAAATAAACTAGATTAATCTGCTAATGAAGGGTATTGGTTGTTATATAGGATTTATATAGACCTCCAGATGCTGAAAATGGTTTAAAGATCCTTAAAATAATTCTTGCTAAAGAAAATCTACAATCTAGATTTCAGTTTGAACATCTTTCAAATGAGACCGAAGGGTATTCAGGGAGTGATTTGAAGGTAATTTACTGCTTTTTACTGGTTGTCTGCTTATTGTTGTCTTCTATTTCTTATGGTTATGTCTTTTGCAGAACCTCTGAATCGCCGCAGCATATAGACCTATCCAAGAACTTCTGGAGATAAACATGGAGGTAAGTGCATCTGGCCTTAAATTTTACCATCTATCCTCTAATAATATTATTCAGATTCTCCCCACTTTGTATGAGATGAGGATTGCCTTGGAAAACAGTGTTTACTGGGCAGGTCATACGCATGTCATCAGTTGTTTTTACAGTGTTTATGTTTGCTCACTATCACCAATTGGTGAGTTTATCACGGTCCTCTCTCTCTAACCTTGAACCACTCCTTTTTTCTTAGTAGTCCATTTTCCAAATTCAGGAATGCCAGAGGGTTCCAGAATTATCGGACTCTTGAGAAAGTGGCAGGCTCATTTACTTGTCTAAGAAGAAGTGTCATCATTGGGAATTTGGTGGTGTGTTATGTCTTGTTTTGGAGACCTGGTGTATGACTTGAGTCAGGTGAAATACTAGAAAAGCAATTTCAAATGGGAAATGTTTATTGTTTGAGTAAAATATGAGTAAAGCTGCACAATAGTACGTGCTTTTGTTCTGAATCTAATAGGAATCTGTTATAGGGAGCATGTTAAATTGATTGTCTATGCTAGATTTTATTCCTGAGGGTTCCTTTTTCTAAAAACATTTATGATAGCAACGACATTGACTTGTGCTGAAGCCTACTATCAAGCTGCCCCTCATCTCTTTAGCTTCTAGTCTATAGCCAAGCCAATGGCAGAAACTCTACCAGGTTATGGAGATGGTGATCATCACTTGAGTGGCAGTTGTTCTAGAATAGACTTATTAATTTAAGAAGACAATATAAACGCCTGAAACTGCTATTAACCTTAACTACATCAAGTTATACCTTTTTTTGTAAGGGAATAAACTGCTATGAGTGCTGATAAATTACCCATAGGTCCAGTACTCCTTCATGTATGGTTTCTAAGTACTGACAGTTTCTTTTGTTGCTTGATGTTTAATAGCTGATGGCAATTGTTTGTTTTGGTCACTAGCTTGTGTCATTTTTATTGTCTACTACAAAAAATGAATAAATACATTTACTTACCCAAAAAAAAAAAATTTTGCCCATGCTCTTAATTAATTTTGCTGCTTGTCATTAATTTAGGTTATCCCGAACAAGTAATTCAGATTAAGCCTTTATCAGCATGTTGACAAAAACCATAAATATTAATGAGTTGATACATTTAGCTGCCAGTTGTGTTTGCTATTTGAGCTCATCGGCAGCTATTACCTTTGAAGTTTTTAATGTGTACTACTTTATGTGACTTTGCAGAAGGCTGGAATTGTTAGGCAAGAGCTTGCCAAACTTAGAAAGCAGAGCATAGCCTAAGTTTTAATTCTTTTTTCGGAAGTTGAGATTTTGCTATCAGATGTTGCAAGAAGTTGTATTGGATATTTTTGTTTTGGGTTTATTTTTCATATTCTATGGATTTCTCACAGGAAGAGAATTTTCTTTTTTCAATTATAATTCATCTATTTTATGCATTCTAAAACCACATAACCGATGTTTGTTTGGCATCAGATTGTTGTAGTTGCCATGTCATCTCATTAGCATAAATATTCGACCCCATAACAGAGACCACCACTCTGTCTGGCTTCTTGTAATATCTTGTTTTGTAAATAAATAAAATTTCCTTTTTCCAAAAAAAAAAAAAAAAGTGAAAATGCAATGAGCTAGATTTTATTCTAAAAAAAAATATATTAATTATCATTACCGGCGTTTATTTAAACGCCGGAAAACAGTTGCTCAGAAATAATAATTACTGGCGTTTAAATAAACGCCGTAAAATAGCTCTGATAACCGGAATTTTACAATAAAGTCGTTGATTAAATAAGTGTCGCTTTAGCGTTTAGCAAACGTCACTTTAGTTTTTGTGGCGTTTAATCATACGCCGGTAATTTTTCCGACAGAGGTTTCGACGACGTAAATAACAAACATCAATAATAATATTTTGCGGCGTTTATTTACATTTTAGCGGCGTTTATTAAACGCCAGTAAAAGTCTTTTTTCTTGCAGTGACAGCAAAATTCATTATTTGACGTCTTAATGCATTAGTACGATGCACATGAAAAAACTTTTAAAAAAACTCAGTTTGTAAAGCTTGTCAACTTGTGATAGAATTTGATCTTAAAGAGTTAAGCCATAGTTTAGCTTTATCTTTCAACGAGAAAGGAAAAAGTTTTAATCTGACCATTTCAGAATTATCTTGCAAAGTTCCACAGACTTCTTCAAATTCTTTCATATGAACATAGGGATTTTCAGTTTCTAAACCATGGAACTGTGGTAGTAACCATATTGTTCCTGGTTTAATATTAATAATTGAAATGTCTGTTGGAAAAGCAAAACATGACGGGACATTCGTTCTTGTAGGATGTAAATATTCTCTTAACGGTCGGGCATTTTGAACTACTTCTTGTTCTCTAGCTTCTTCCTCCCTAGGTACGTTGTGAGTCATACTTAAGTCAAATGATTCTTGTGTAGATGAAGATGAAGAAGATGAGGGAGATGACTGATTTACGGAACCTACTGATGAATGAATAGACATAGACTATTAAAAACAAACAAACAAACTATAAATATACAATACATATAAACAAATATATATATTTTTTTTTAAATTACCATAACTCCCCGGCAACGGCGCCAAAAACTTGATTCGCAATATATTGTGATCTGAATTATATTATACACCCAAGTATAGTGGTCGAATTGTAGTTTTCTCGGTTTAAGTTCAAGTATCGATCCCACGAAGAGTTTTAGTAATTAGAATTTAAAATAAAATAAAAAGAACATTAAAGTTGTTGTTTAAAGCAGTATAACATTTAATAGCTTGTGATGTGTGCTTAGATTGATAACTAGTCTACTTTAAATAAAATGCGTAGGTAAGCTTCTTAATGACAATAATAGAAAAGGTACCCTTTAGTTTAGGGATTCCATATGCTTTATATTAGTTAAGTACTGGAAATGCTACCATACAATAATTAACTTCCAGGTCACTGGAAAGTCAACCAGTATGTCTGATGTATATAAACCATCACACAGCAACTTCTTAGGTTAGCTGGTGGTATCCATGACAATTGATTAATCCAAGCACACCAGAAGGACAAGTCATTCATGAGGAATACTTGAATTATTCAATTGATCTCTTGATAGTAAGTGCGTACATAATAAACCATAACACATCAACTTCTTAGGTTAACTGGTGGTAATAATAAACCATAACTCAGCAACTTCTTAGGTTAGCTAGTGGTATTAAGTCAAAACACAGCAACTTCTTAGGTTAGCTGGTTATAGATGTGTCAATTGACTAATTCGAGCAAACCAGATGGACAAGCCCTTCATGAGGAATACTTGAATTACTCAATTGGTCATCTGTGATATATATATATATATATACCAGTTAAACATCCTCAGCGTTCCGGTGGAGGATAAACCATACCGATAGGAACACCGTAGATATTCGACTGGCAATATAGTTATATATAGTAGTTAAACAACCTTAATAACCCAGAAGGACAAGTCATTCATAAGAATCATTTAGGTTTTGTACCATGCATCAGTAGAACATCCTCAGCGTTCCGGTGGAGGATAAACCATACCGATAGGAACACCGTAGATATTTAACCGACAGGTTGATGATGCACTGATGACATAATTCCAGGCACAGCACCGAAATTACGTACATCACTGTATCATGCATGAAGCACATAATACATATATAAATAAATATATGAATAAAACATCAGCATTTCCATAATCTAACTAATACTATACATATGTTCACCCTTCACTGAAGGGTATAAGTGACTACTCACGGCCCATTGCTACAGACAAGCGAGAAGTGCGGGTAAGTTTCATTACAACAATAATTAAAAGACTGACGTGTCTTTCGCAAGAAACAACTAAAATACAACCACCTTTACTATCAATTAAGACAAAAAAGTGGCGACAGTTCAATTATCCTAATAGAAAGACATACAAGAAATGTAGAAATACAAGATTGCTGGCTTATGAGTAGGACGGACCGGATTGTATTTGACTTTCTCTTTCTCTCTTTGGATTTTCCTTTGGAGCTCTCTCTCTCCTTTCAGCCGTGTGAAATGAAGAAGACAACCCCTATATATAGGCAAACATCAAGCATGAGGTGGAGGATATGTTTAAAGCGCTTGGGCTAGCCGTCCGGACGCCACCACCACCGTCCGGACAGTGGTGCTTAGTTGGATACTCCACTTGTTGTGTGCTGGCTCCTTCATGGTTTATTTACACTTTGGTCCTTGGTTTTATTCCAAGTTTTGATAGACTGCCTTGTGGTTTCTGGTAATTCCGCTTCAAACCCTGAAATTTCAAACATAACATTCGTAAAACCCTAGTCTACGCACAAACCCTAATTCATAATTTTTAATTGTTTTATCTTACAAAGTTAATTACTTACTCATTTTACATACTAGTTAGGGTTAATCAGTCCTTTCATTTTATGTTTTGTACTTTGTATTCCTAATGTATAACTTAGGTTATGCTCATGGTTCATGCAAGTACTGAGCTAGGTTTTATTGTTATTTCCATTCCATCTTTTTTAATTATGTACTTCATGTATGATTTAATGATTTACTAAGCTGGGTTTTATGTAAAACTCGGGAGATTGGTTATAAATGGGTTAAGTCTAGGCATATCCAATGCTTTTGATTCAACACATAATCCGGAGCTATGTTTCAGTAAATCATAAACCGTCTGATTAACTATCAAAGTGAACTTTTGAATGGTTGTTACACCTTCAAGATTGCTAAGGTAATTGATTGTCATATGGTGCATAGAATTTCTAGTAAACCTAACGGTTATTGTGTTATGGTTTTATATTAAATACCTTTCGATTAACTTACCATTGTCATGGGGGTTAATTGTAGTATGGTAGCACTATCATAAACTCAAGCAATGACATGCAAGTCCTGGTCCCCGAAATAAAGAGCGTCCTTTTTAAATTGTTGCAAACTCGTTTTTTTTTAAAGCACTACTATTTTCAAATCACTAAGCTCACACCACAATCCACTGTTTCACAATCTTTCTCTAGGTTTCATTCACTATTTTTCTATTTAAAGTTCCAACAGATAACTCCCTGTGGAATCGACCTCGGACTTCACTGAGAAATATTATAATTTAACCACTTATACTAGGGTGTGTACGATAAAGATCAAGTCACAAGGAAATTGGATAAATCTTTTTATAATCTCTTGCATGTTTTGATTTGATTACTCTACTATTTTTTAGAATTATGGAACTATGAATTGTGGTATACGTGAAGTTTATGGAAAAATGTTGTTATTATCTCTTGTATGGGTGGGTATGATGAATGTGGGTTACACTTGACCGGATACTATAGAGTGTTTAGATGAGTTTCTTACCTCGAGAGGTTTGAAGGTTCTCTATCACTCGTAATGGAGTTGCTTGGTTCCTTGTGAGGTTCCACGAATTTGCACTATTCACTCACGAGGATTGAGACTGGGGGCTAGTATACTATTCCTAAAAAGATTTCATCAATACCAATGCATCGGTATACGCGCTTCCTAAAACAGTGTATCCTTGCGAGGAATTGTTGGATGATTGTGTGTGTGGGGGTCAAGATATTCTTGATTTGTAGATTCACGGTAGTCAACTTGCTTACATGAGATACACTTGTTATGAGTATTTGTTGTTTGAGGAATGATTCTATTCATTCATTGATTTTTCTACGTATACATCAAAACTTGAGATCGTTATTAATTGTCACATGTTTTACTTCAAAAATTATATATTTATTTTATAAAGTTAAACCGACCTATTTTTATATATTTTGTAAAACTTGTTTAGGTTTGAGAGAGTTTCTCTACTGGGCATGTTTGTTCACCTCTTCCCAAATATTTATCAGATTTTGGTATCAAAGAGGATACTACCCTAAGTGAACATGTGGAGTTGGTGTTTGAAGCGGATAAGGATGCGGATTCATCTTTCAAGGCTTAGGGTTTTGCTATCTATATTGGTTTTATTTGATTTATAACAAAGTTGAATGTTATTAACTTTATAATAGTTGGATGGAATATTTGGTTTATTTAAATGTTGTGATTGTAACCTTGATGATTAAATTACGCTTCTTGGGATTTGTTTAGTTAGATATTGAATAATGGATGGTTTAATTTATACAATGGTTTATTTTAATTATGTTCTCATGGTTAATGGTTAATACTTTAGTTCAAGCCTATTTTTCGAAATTGGGGCGTGACACTAACCATGATATTTGTTGAGATATAAGTGTAACACCCCGCATTTTCTTTTATATATGTATATAGATATATAGATATAGCAAATAATGGTTGTAAAGATGTGGATAGGGGTATTGAAGTGTGTTTGAACTTTGTAAATTTGAAAAGTAAAGATTTAAAATGTTAATGAAAATCATAGTTGAAATTTAGTTTTAGTGAGTGAAAATATAAAATGTTAGGTCCTATAACTTGTATTAGATAGGTTTGGTGTATAAATATGTGTTGGAGAGGTTTGTGATGGATTTGGTTAGTTTTGGAATGGATTGGAAATGGAAAACAAAAGAAATAGGCAAAACTGGGTAAATGGTACCGGTACTGGGTACCGGTACTGTACCGTACCGGTACTGTGTACCGGTACCCCGATTCCAGAAGGTTTCTGGTACCGGTACTGGGTACCGGTACTGAATGGTACCGGTACCGAGTACCGGTACTACCGAAACCAGACTGTTTATTTTAAAGTCGCGAATTTCGGCCTCTCTCTCTCTCCCTATAAATACTTAAGGCCGACTATTTGAGCCCCATTTCAGCCTTCTAAACCCTAGGCACCTTTATAGAGAAAGAGAGGGAGAGAAGAACATCAAAGATAAGGGAAATACACCATTTTAGAAGATTAAAACCCTAGATTTCTAAGATTTCACTTCTCTACTCATTCTCTTTTCTTCCATTCTTCACCCACTCTCACCCAAATCTTTTGAAAACCCTAGGGAGAGGAGATTAAAAGGAAAAGAAAGGAAAGAAAGAAGGTCTTGAAGCTTGGGTATTTGGCTAAAACTCTTGAGCATTGAGGTAGGGGATTTCTTCTCTTTCTCTTACATTGATGTTAGGGTTAATAAATATGTATGTTTTGATTCTTAATGATATGTATTTGCTATGACTCCATTGTTTCTTGGTTCTTTTTCAATTGTTAACATGTTTTACACAAAGTTAGGGTTGTATACCCATGAAATCCCTCTTTTATTTGAAAAACCCTAGTTTTTCAAGAGTGATGGGTTTTCCTCTTGAACTCTTCCTTTATTCTTGATTTCAAAATCATAGTGTTTTGTGTTGAGTAATAAAATGATATTGTTGTGATCTCTTGCATTTTCTTTGTTGGTTATTGAAAATGTCACATGCTTAAATTGGGGATTTTTAAGATATTCTTGTAAATTGTGAAATTGGGTTTGGTATTGTATCTCTTATGAGTGTGGGATGACCATGGGTGGCCTTTGACGAGATATCGTAGAGTGGGTAGACGTGTTGCTTGCTCCGTGGGGGTTGGCATTTCTCCTACCACTCGTAGTGGGGTTAGTGCTTTGGTAAGACTAAACCGCTATTGCTCACGGGTGCCGTGTAAGAGGGTTAGTATACTAATGCCTGGGTTGGATACGTCACTGCCATTGGTGTGGCATACGCCCTTCCTAAAGGATGGATATCTTTGATAAGATTTGTGTGGGTGTGTGTGGGTTAGATATTACTCAATGTGTCGATTCATGGGGTTTGACTTACATCATGTTTGAGATACATATACATATTGATGGATTGTTGTATTATTGTGGAAAATGGTTTCCTACAAGGACTTGTGGGAGTATGGGATTCCACAAGGTCTTGTGGGAAAATGGTTTATATTTTGGAAAAATGGATATGTATTGGATCTTGGTTTCTTTTACTGTTTATGTAAATTATTGTTGCTACTTAAACTTGAGATCCATTTTAAAATGTCTCTGTTTTACTTCAAAGATTATGTATGCTATTTGTAAAATGAGACCGGCCATTTTATATGTTTTTATAAACCTTGTTTGAGTTTGGGAAGATTTTGCTACAGAGCTTCGTGCTCATCCCCTACAATTAATATTTTTCAGATTTGGCTTTAGAGGAAGAGCTCGGTGTGAATGAGCCGGGCCTTGGGGAAGCTTCCTTGGAGGGGTACCTAGATCTCGAATGGGACATCTAGAGATATAGCTTATTTTGCTCTAAACTAGGGAATTTATTTCTGAACAATGTAAAGTCTAGATTCTTTTGAAACTCCGCTGCGATATATTCATGTAATTCTTTTGGGGAATGTAATTGCCATATCTGGCCTATTCTTTTGGGATAATGTTAAGGATAGTATAGATGATATTGTAAATTTTATGGTTATTGGATGGTTAAATGGACCCTGTGTGGTCAAGTTAATAGAATTGCACAGGTTGTGATTCTTGGGTGGAGCTTCCTGTACAAAGGAGACTCTGCCCAAATTTTGTTAAAATTAAGAATGTTTCTTATTTGATGGATATATATTTAGTGCTCTCCTGATGTGAATGTTTTAGAATGTAATGCCGTCCAGGGTGGTATTTGGGGTGTTACAAAGTTGGTATCAGAGCCTAGGCTTTAGGTCTTACATGGGAGTTGTAGGTTATGGATTACCACTAGAGAGGTAGGACTAGGTTGAAGGAACCGTAGACTTGCATTTGTTTGAAGTTATGTGTTTATTAGATAGGTTAGATTCATGGTATATTTAGGTTAAGTGTTAATTATTTGTTCGAATTCGATGAGTTGTCTCGCTACGCAATCAAGTTTGTGGTCACTGAGGCAAGGAGGGCTAAACGCTTTGAACAAGATTTGAGGCCTTCCATCCGCGAGAAGCTGGTTACACTATGAATTCGAGAATACAAGATCTCGTGGACGTGGACGAGGTTGAACAAAGACTTCAGACAGTTGGAGAAGATGGAGTTACTCAGACGAGAGCAGGCATGGACCCGCGCCAATGCATTGCATGCGAAGAGTATGGGCACTTCAAACATAGATGCCCCTCGTTTCCCCCAATGACCAAGCAAGCAACCAAGCAAGTACCAGCAAACAAGCCACCTCTACAAAGGCCAGCACAGTAGAGACCTCAGATTGCTCGAGGAGCGGGAGGCGTACCAGAGAGAATAGGCACGAATGCACGCCGATGTTTTGCCGGTGGAGGTGTTGGGCACTTCATAGATAATTGTCCATTGCTTTCTACCAAGACCAACCAAGCAACTGGGCGAGTGAATGCAAACAGGCCACCGCTACGACAGCCACTACCACCACAGGGACCGTTACAAGCTCATGCCCCCGGCGGCGCCAATCAAGGAAGGGTTTTTGTTTTGACTCAACCGGAGGAAGATGCCTCCAACGCCGTTGTGGAAGGTATTGTTCTTCTCTACCATTCTTGGGCCCGAATTTTATTGGATTCTTATGCGACTCATTCTTTTATACGTACTGTGGACGCTGTGGAATTGGGATTGGGTTCCGAGAAGCTAGAACTTATTGTATATGTTAACTTGCCTACGGGAAAACAAGGGGATACCAGTAGGGTTTATTTATATGTAATCTTTGACTCTAATTTATATCTACTTGCTATGGAATCATCATGTCTTGCCATTTTGGATAATACTACCTTGTTCCAAAATATATTATGGTGGGGTAAACCCTAAATCTTTTCTTATGCCTTCAAACCCTAGTTTACAAAGGAGATGTGTTTTTCTCTTGATTTCTCCTTTGTTCTTGATTCCCGAACTTAAATATTATTTGTTCTAAGCTATGTTATGGGTGGGTGACCACCAAATCCTTTTGGTATGCCCTTGAAATCCTAGTTTTCAAGGGAGAGGTGTTTTCTCTTTATCTTGCCTCTGTCATTGATTTCAAACCTTAATAGTCGTTTGTTATCGATTCCAATACATGATTGTTACTTTATCTCTGATTCCAAGCTTGATATCCGTTGTTATTGATCTCGAGACTTGATTGTTTCCTTGTCCTTAATTTCCTAAGCTTAATGATCCATTTGTTCTTGGTATCAAAAATT
Organism: Ilex aquifolium; assembly: GCA_951799425.1. Lineage (NCBI taxonomy): Eukaryota > Viridiplantae > Streptophyta > Magnoliopsida > Aquifoliales > Aquifoliaceae > Ilex > Ilex aquifolium. Next base: position 5,244,994 of record OX637408.1, on the reverse strand, counting down.
TGATATTCGTTTGTTATTGATTCTACCCTTGTGATTCAATTATTGTCAACATTCAATACTTGATATTCTTTATTCTTGGTTCCAAGACTTGAGTGTTCTTTTGGTCTTGATTTCTAAGCTTCATAATCCTTTGTTCTTGATTTCACACCTTGATAGTCGTTTGTTATTAATTTTCATACATGATTGTTCCGTTAAATCTTAATTTCTCCTTTGTTCATGACTTTCAAGCTTGATACGCTTTTATTCTTGATTTCCAAGCTTAATATTCATTTGCTCTTGATAGCCAAATTTGATATTCATTTGATTGATTCTAACTATTGTAATTCATGTATTCTTGATATTCAATATTTGACATCCTTTGGTTCTTGATTTCAAGACTTGGTTGTTCCTTTGTTTTTAATTTCCCCAATCTTGATGATCCATTGGTTCTTCATAACCAAATTTAATATTCATTTGCTATTGATTCTAACCCTTGTGATTCATTTATTCTTGATATTCAATACTTGATATTCATTGGTTCTTGATTTCAAGACTTGACATTCAATTGCTCTTGATTTCAATACTTGATTTCTCCTTGTCCTTGAGTTCAAAACTTGATACTCTTTAGTTCTTGGTTACAAAGCTTGATATGCCTCTGTTATTGACTCCAAGACTCGATTGTTACTTTGTTCTTGATTTCAAGCTTTGATTGTTTCTTATTTTGATTCCAAAGCTTGATATGAGTTTGTTATGGAATTCGAGACTTGATTGTTCCTTTATTTTGGATTCCAAAAACTTGAGATTTGTTTGTTATTAATTTCAAACCTTGCTTGTTCTTTTGTTCTTGATTTCCAAGATTGATAGTCATTTATTATTGATTCCAAAGCTTGATTATTTATTTGCTCATGAATTCAAAACCCTAGTAATTGGTAGTGACCACTAAAATGGTATTTTTGATGATATTATGTTAATTTTTCTTTAATAAAAAAAAAATGTATATGGATTTGGAAGCAAAAATGGGAGGACAAGTCTGGTTAGGTTTCAACTGTAACCTTTGGTGGATTGTAATTTATATCAGAGTGCGCAGCGAACTAACGGAGTAAGAACTACAATGGGGAAACTACGGAGAAGATTCAACTCATCCGAGAGAGGCTACGCACGGCGCAAAGTAGATAAAAGAGCTATGCGGACCACAGACGAAGATCCTTGGAATTCAAGGTGGGAGACTACGTACTTCTCAAGGTGTCACCCAAGAAGGGCGTGTTTCGATTCGGCAAGAAGGGGAAGCTAGCGCCAAGATATACCGGACCGTTTGAGATAATCAAAGCGATAGGCAAGGCGGCATACCAACTTCGACTACCAGCCCAGCTATCCGGAGTACATGATGTGTTCCACGTGTCCATGTCGAGAAGGTGTCACTCGGATGCAACTCCAGTCGTGAACTTGGAGGAGATTGAAATCCAAGACGGAGCAACCTACGAAGAACAACCGGTAGAAATTCTCGACACCAAGGAAAAAGTGCTTCGCAACAAAGTTATCAGATTGGTAAAGGTTCGGTGGCAACACCATGGAGTGGAGGAAGCTACATGGGAACCGGAGCAAGAAATGCGGGAGAAGTATCCACATTTGTTCGCTACTTGAGGTAAGTTTCGAGGACGAAACTTTCTTTAAGGGGGGTGGATTGTAACACCCCGCATTTTCTTTTATATATGCATATAGATATATAGATATAGCAAATAATGGTTGTAAAGATGTGGATAAGGGTATTGAAGTGTGTTTGAACTTTGTAAATTTGAAAAGTAAAGATTTAAAATGTTAATGAAAATCATAGTTGAAATTTAGTTTTAGTGAGTGAAAATATAAAATGTTAGGTCCTATAACTTGTATTAGATAGGTTTGGTGTATAAATATGTGTTGGAGAGGTTTGTGATGGATTTGGTTAGTTTTGGAATGGATTGGAAATGGAAAACAAAAGAAATAGGCAAAACTGGGTAAATGGTACCGGTACTGTACCGTACCGGTACTGTGTACCGGTACCCCGATTCCAGAAGGTTTCTGGTACCGGTACTGGGTACCGGTACTGAATGGTACCGGTACCGAGTACCGGTACTACCGAAACCAGACTGTTTATTTTAAAGTCGCGAATTTCGGCCTCTCTCTCTCTCCCTATAAATACTTAAGGCCGACTATTTGAGCCCCATTTCAGCCTTCTAAACCCTAGGCACCTTAATAGAGAAAGAGAGGGAGAGAAGAACATCAAAGATAAGGGAAATACACCATTTTAGAAGATTAAAACCCTAGATTTCTAAGATTTCACTTCTCTACTCATTCTCTTTTCTTCCATTCTTCACCCACTCTCACCCAAATCTTTTGAAAACCCTAGGGAGAGGAGATTAAAAGGAAAAGAAAGGAAAGCAAGAAGGTCTTGAAGCTTGGGTATTTGGCTAAAACTCTTGAGCATTGAGGTAGGGGATTTCTTCTCTTTCTCTTACATTGATGTTAGGGTTAATAAATATGTATGTTTTGATTCTTAATGATATGTATTTGCTATGACTCCATTGTTTCTTGGTTCTTTTTCAATTGTTAACATGTTTTACACAAAGTTAGGGTTGTATACCCATGAAATCCCTCTTTTGTTTGAAAAACCCTAGTTTTTCAAGAGTGATGGGTTTTCCTCTTGAACTCTTCCTTTATTCTTGATTTCAAAATCATAGTGTTTTGTGTTGAGTAATAAAATGATATTGTTGTGATCTCTTGCATTTTCTTTGTTGGTTATTGAAAATGTCACATGCTTAAATTGAGGATTTTTAAGATATTCTTGTAAATTGTGAAATTGGGTTTGGTATTGTATCTCTTATGAGTGTGGGATGACCATGGGTGGCCTTTGACGAGATATCGTAGAGTGGGTAGACGTGTTGCTTGCTCCGTGGGGGTTGGCATTTCTCCTACCACTCGTAGTGGGGTTAGTGCTTTGGTAAGACTAAACCGCTATTGCTCACGGGTGCCGTGTAAGAGGGTTAGTATACTAATGCCTGGGTTGGATACGTCACTGCCATTGGTGTGGCATACGCCCTTCCTAAAGGATGGATATCTTTGATAAGATTTGTGTGGGTGTGTGTGGGTTAGATATTACCCAATGTGTCGATTCATGGGGTTTGACTTACATCATGTTTGAGATACATATACATATTGATGGATTGTTGTATTATTGTGGAAAATGGTTTCCTACAAGGACTTGTGGGAGTATGAGATTCCACAAGGTCTTGTGGGAAAATGGTTTATATTTTGGAAAAATGGATATGTATTGGATCTTGGTTTCTTTTACTGTTTATGTAAATTACTGTTGCTACTTAAACTTGAGATCCATTTTAAAATGTCTCTGTTTTACTTCAAAGATTATGTATGCTATTTGTAAAATGAGACCGACCATTTTATATGTTTTTATAAACCTTGTTTGAGTTTGGGAAGATTTTGCTACAGAGCTTCGTGCTCATCCCCTACAATTAATATTTTTCAGATTTGGCTTTAGAGGAAGAGCTCGGTGTGAATGAGTCGGGCCTTGGGGAAGCTTCCTTGGAGGGGTACCTAGATCCCGAATGGGACATCTAGAGATATAGCTTATTTTGCTCTAGACTAGGGAATTTATTTCTGAACAATGTAAAGTCTAGATTCTTTTGAAACTCCGCTGCGATATATTCATGTAATTCTTTTGGGGAATGTAATTGTCATATCTGGCCTATTCTTTTGGGATAATGTTAAGGATAGTATAGATGATATTGTAAATTTTATGGTTATTGGATGGTTAAATGGACCCTGTGTGGTCAAGTTAATAGAATTGCACAGGTTGTGATTCTTGGGTGGAGCTTCCTGTACAAAGGAGACTCTGCCCAAATTTTGTTAAAATTAAGAATGTTTCTTATTTGATGGATATATATTTAGTGCTCTCATGATGTGAATGTTTTAGAATGTAATGCCGTCCAGGGTGGTTTTTGGGGTGTTACAATAAGACTCGAGTACTTATAGATTGATCTTGGGATAGTGGATTAGGCTTTGGTGACCCTCGAGTTATTCCCATCGGTTTTCCCGGTTGGGTTTCCATTTCAATAATTACTTGTGTTTTTATTGCTTTAAATTGATTATACACTTTCAATTGATGCACACACGCGCATTATGTATTTGATAATTTGACTGTTCATCATTCAAATCAATAAAAGGGTTTTGTGAATTTGTTTGGTTAGGATTGTTGTGGGAGATTGAGTGTTACTCGATTAATTGATGTATTCATTGCATGAGGGGTTTTTCGGTTTGCAAAAAAGGTTCAATCACTTAATTAACAAATCATTCGTTGAATTGGTAATTGTGATTAGTTGGTTAAAATTAGTGTTTGTTCGAACTTAAAATCGAACTAACCTATTAACCCAATTCTAGGTTGTATCTTAATCCCACGTGTTTCATCGTCACGGACAATCTACCACACATCACGTTTCCCCAAGTTTGAGCTCGGCTACCGAAAATTTTCTAAATTTCGTTTCAAGAGTTAAGTGTAGCTTCATCTAAGCTTCATAGATCTACTTGAAAAGAGAGCACTTTCTGGCCGATTTCTGATCTTTCGAGCTTTGCTACTTTTACAAGTTTGAGCTCTCTAAATCTTTCTAAGAATTTTTTCTTCAAGTGCTTGATATTTTTTTCGAAAAGATTATAGGCCAAAAATAGTTTTGTGGTTGTTATCTGGTGGTTGTGGGGAGCTCCGAAACTTGTTATCCTGTCTGAAACAATGTCTCCAGAGATGTTACGGTATCAGATTACAAGAGTTTGGAGTATTTGAATCTTTCTGTAGTTAATGAATAGATCGTAGAATTGGGGTATTTTTGTCATATAAATTTTCATAAATGGTAATTTTGAACCACATGCTTAATATTTTAAAAAACTGTCCTTAAAGCCTTAAGAAGTTTTTGCTAGAATAGGTTTCACCAACTTTTTCTGAGAAGCAACTTCATCCCCATGATGCTGTAACTTTTTGGGGTTTATAATATTTTGTAACGTTTTTAATCTTTTGTGGTTCATTTTTAATTTGACTCAACTACAAATCTTTCACAATTGGTATATCTATTTCCTGGTTAAGTAAATTTATGCTTTGTTTGGTATGATGGAAAAATGAAACGATGGAAAGTTGGAAGGATAAATAAAACATCATGTTTGGTAAAAAAAGAAAATAGGAAGGATGGAAAAGTGGATGGATGAACTTCCTTCCAACTCACCAAGTCAATCCCTCCAAAATTAGAAGGAAAATGGATGGAAAGTTAATTATTTGTATTGAAATGTATCTTATTTGTCTATATATCCTTTGATATATACATTAATTTCATATATGTATTTATATATTTTTTTTTAAATTAAAAATAAAAATATAAAAATATATTTTTTCCATCTTAACTAGGGGTGAAAATTTTTAACTCAACACGATGACACGACTCGAATTTGACACGAACTCGAAAATGACCTGACACACGAACACGAAATATAAACGGCTCATATTCAATTCAACCCGTCATACCCAAAATTGACACCATTAACCCGTTTATTTAAGAATAAATATTTTATCTATTTTCTTGTTTGTATGGTAACACGAAATTAATACGAAATTAACATGTTTAACTAATATTATATATATAAAATGTTAATTATTTGTAACTATTTATTAAGTACTGACATATTATTATATAAAAAAGATATTTTTACTTATTATTATTATATTTATTTAATTTAATTTTTAGTTTGTAGAAAAAGTATGAGCATGGATTCAATTAATTGAAAAATAAAATATTAACTTTAAATTTTTATTCAAAGTGTATATGGGTCAAAATAATTTTTTTTTTTTTTTTAAATTTAAAAACTGGTGACACCATATGCTTAAACATAATACAAGGAAAAAATTCAAAATCAGAAAAAAAAAAATTTTAAAAAAACAACTAGTGATACCGTATACTAAAACATAATACAAGAAAAAAAAATTAAAAATCAGAAATTATTTTGAAAAAATTAATAAAATTAAAAAACAAAAACGTTGGTGGCCAAAATCCCATACTAACATTAAAGGCCGAAGGACAATTCAATCATTAATCTCCCTAATACCATTGGTGGCCAAAATCCAAAAAATAATACAACCTCCTAGGTGGTATTATATAAGTCAATGTATATGGGTTTTGGTGCTCCTCCCGCTCCCCCCCCCCCCCCCCCCCAAAAAAAAAGGTAATGTTGTGCCAATAATATCCAATTAACCCTAAGGGGTAGCTCAAATTGTAACACGGATAAGTTATAAATTCAGACGACCTGAATTCGGATCTTGACAACCCCTTGAGGTCAGACCATGAGGGATTTATCCCTCATAAATTGTAACACCCCAAAACACACCCTGGACGGCATTACATTCTAAAACATTCATATCATGAGAGCACTAATATAATTTCCATAAATAAAGAAATTTCATTCATCATAGATCATGTCCATAGCATTATCCCAAAAGAATAAGCCAAATCATGGCAATTACATCCCAAAAGAATTAAACGTCACTTAGCAGCGGAATAACAAAAGATTATATTTTACATGATTCCAAAATAACCCTTCAATCTAATATAAAGAAGGAAAGTCGGGATATCCCCCTCCGGATTCCCCTACTCGTCTTCTAACTAATCCTCTTTTACAGCATCACCTGAAAAATGTGTTGGTTTGTAGGGGGTGAGCACTAAGCTCTGTAGGAAAATTCTCCCAAACTCAAACAAGGTTTAGAAAACATGTAAAACAAGTCGGTCTCATTTCACAAATATCATATATAACTTTTGAAGTAAAACCAGGACATTTAATAGATCTCAAGTTTATGGAACAACAGTAATTGAATGAATAAGTGAAACCACTATACAGTTAACAAACCATATCCAAATATAATCCAATCCACCATACACTATTTCCATAAGTTCTCGCGGAATCTCATACTTCCCCAAGACTCTTGTAGAAACCGTCTATGGTAAAATGAACAATAACCAATATACAATTTCCAACTTTAGGCCATTTATGAAGGGCGTCTTCCGATGCATTGTCCCATACCAATGCACCGGCCAAGGCGGTCCAACCCATCATCTCATTTATATTAGTTCATCCTCGTACAATATATGTTGATTGCTTCTCATGAATCTACCCAACGATTATACCTAGTCCACCAATTATAATCACAATCACAAGCACTTTAGGAAAGGGCGTCTACCATCTCACTGGCAGTGACGAGTCCCTTCCCAGGAAAAGTATACCATCCCTTGTTCGAACTCCAGTGAACGATAATGGTCGCATTACCACATGACAACCCACTACAAGTGTTAGGAAACCATCACCCCCACTGGGATAGACTAACCTCTAACACTCTACGACATCTCTCGAAGGCAATCCAAGTCCATCACAACAACCATACAAATGAGGAAACCAAAATATTCTCAAAAACCCCCAATTTTCTCAAGTAGTTGTACAAAGAGCAATATAAGAAAATGTACAAGAGATCATCATAAATACCATTTTGTTGTTCAATATGAAACACTAAAGTTTTGAAATCAAGCACCTATGAGTAATCAAACTTTGGAATCATTACAAATGAATATTAAGCTTGAAGTATAAAGAATAAAGGCGCACCAAGCTTGAAAATCATGGACAAAGGAAAAATTAAGATTTAACGGAACAATCATATATGGAAATAAATAATAAACGACTATCAAAGTGTGAAATCAAGAACAAATGATTATGAAGCTTAGAATCAAGACCAAAAGAACATTCAAGTCTTGGAACCAAGAATAAAGAATATCAAGCTTAGAATTCAAAAAAAATGAACAATCATGTATTGAAATCAATAACAAGGGAGAAGTCAAGAGACAAACACATTTCCCTTTAAGACTAGGGTTTGGTAGCAAGCAAGGAGATTCAAGGGTTACCCAACAATCACAATATTTTCAACATGGCATCAATTGCAAGAATAGCAAGAATTAAGGATTTGATAGCATACATATAACATTTAGAGTGAAGAGATACATATAAATAAACCTAGCCTCAATGTAAAAGAATGGAAGAAAACCCCTACCTCAACCAAGTATCTCTAGCAACCCAAGCTTTAAAGACTCCATTTTCCCCTTTTTCTTGCTCCCTTGCTACTTTCTCTTTTGGTTCTAAGAGGTTTGAGTGAGGGTGAAGTGAAATTATAGAAGAGGGAATGGATGGAGAAGTGAAATCTTGAAAACTAGGGCTTTGATCTTGTAAATCTCTCCCAATTTTTGTGTTTTTCTCTCCCTATTTTGCTCTCTAAGGGTGCCTAGGGTTTGGATGGGTGAAATGAGGCTAAAAAAGTTGACATTAAGTATTTATAGTGGAGCTAGGACCGACTGTTCGCGAGTTGAAAATTTCGGATTTTTACAGCGACTACCGGTAGCTGATTTTTACTACCGGTAGCTTGGGTACATTGGCACTCGACTACCTGTTGACTACCGGTAGCTCGGGTACACTGGACACTCGACTACCTGTTGACTACCGGTAGCTCGGGCACACTGGACCATTGACTACCGGTTTACTACCGGTAGTCACTGCCCAGATTTTCTGCTTCAACTTCAAGTGCATTTTTGACCCATTTAAAGGTCGAATTGGAAAATTTTCATGAGACACACTTTTGTAGCCCTAGATGTCTAATATCTACTGTAAAAATTTCAGATTAATTGGATATAAGGATAAAAATTTATGACCAAAATACTAGAAGGTGTCCCAACTCTTTTTTACCCAAATTTTCTGTAAGTGTGTTTTCACTCCGGAATACTTCCTAACTTCCAATACACCTCATATTACCTCTCCCAAGGTTGTTCGACCTTCCGGATTCAATGGAGAACTTATTTTGACCTAAAAGTATTTAGAAACTTCCATAATCCCTCTTCTCAAGTTTACACACCTTCGAAACTCAAACTTCTACAATCCATTTGTATCTCTAGTTTTTGCTTTTATTCATGCCGTCACTACACATATCCACATTTTTACAAAAATTATTTACTATATATCTATATACCTATATAAAATAAAATGCGGGGTGTTACATAAATCCTCTAGTCCTGATATGGATGGTCTATCTTTGACCAGATCGAAAAGAGAACTAATCGAGATACGCGTAAGTTGACCCGAACATCTTTGACCATTAAGAAAAAAAAAGGACAATAACATGAGATCACATATCAGAGTTTTGTTGTCCAGGACTATGAGTGGCCATTTTTAGAGTTGCACTAAATAAGCTTCAAAATAATTGACTCCAGATTTTAAATGTTGAAGGCAAAAGTTTCTTGTCCTTTGGGAGAAAAATGTCACTCAACATTCTTTAGCTTCAATTTTCTATTGAAAAATGGGCTTGCCTATATTTTCAATTGTTGGACTAAAACAGTTTTTATGTATAAAAAAAAATATTTTTTGATCAACTTTGAGTCTAATTAAAGTGAGACCCACTAATAGTTTTGAGTAAACATTGTGAGTTCTTATTCTATTCCAATAGGAGAATATCGTAGTATATTCGCTTGCTCAAATCAAGTAAAATGTGAATCACAACAAAGATTTCAAAGTGATCCTCTTGGAATGTGAAAATAACGGTTGGGACAATGTAGAATTTGACACTAATACCACATTGATTAAGCAAAAATAATTTGGTGAGCATATATACAACAAGTTTACTCTATAGGTTGGGCCCCAAGGGGCACCCTACTTTTGTGGATGGGAAAGAGGACCTAGATGGGCTTGTGTTCAACCACACGCGTGTATTGCTGCTACCCACCTGGCCGAGCCAAGCTCGAGTACAGGTGTGTGTGGGGTTAAGATCCAACATTATATTTTTGAAAAAAAAATTATTTGCTAAATGGGTCCCTAACTTCTTAACTTGAGTTTTAATTTTTGCCCGTTAGAATTCTAAATTCTCAATGGTTTGGATTTGAATTTTCCTCCAATCCGAATTTAAATTTTGTGTTTATTCATGAATGGATAGACATAAATGATGTCTTCTAGGTTACATCTGACCAATGGTGACTATGCCAAACAATCACTTATGCATCTATAAATAACTCAAAATCATTCTATATTAAGTAAGAAAAAATTTCTTGATTAAGAAAGTCATTATATTCATAATCGACGTCATTAGTAGTGTCCATATATCTGAGAGTATGAAACACATTCTGATACGCTAGGCAAACAAATTAGAGTGTTATTTTTGTTTGAATATCATTGTATCCTAAGAGGCAGATGTCGAGATTTCTATTAGCACCAGTGTGGGGGCGAAATATTTCTTAAGGACATAATGTTAAAACATTAGCCTTGATCTCAAATTTCAATTTTTCGTTCTTGGTTTGCATTCAGATCAGTTTTATTTATTGCAATTTTTATATGTTACTTTTTTGATCTTATGTGTTAGTATTTTCTTCTTAATTACATAAACAACTTTTTGTATTGTTATTTAGTATATTTTCATATTTAATATTATTCCAGAATCATGATAAGTAATATGTCATATTTATATCATCGTCCCAACACCAATTACCAATATCCAAATTTCAAAGTGAATAATCGGAGCTTTACCCATCTGCAAAATGCTACCTGCAATGACCGAACCACTCAGGTTCTATCTAAATTATTAACCATCAACCATGAGAGTATAACTAAAATAAATCATTGAATAAATTAAGCCCAATGTCATGTGATCATTAGATTGGTCGTATTAAATACTGGAATCCATTATTAATCCAATGACGATAATACATTAATTTTCTCAATTAAACTTCTAAATTAAGTTTTTAAATTAGGTACTAATAACATTTTGGCATGCATGACAAACATGGAAGGAGGTACCTCATTAAACTAGTTATTTAGACCTTAATCTTAATGTGCAAAACTAGCTTTAAGAAGCCATTTATTTTATTCATATCCACTAGTCGAACAATTAAACTGAATTCTGACATGCATGACAAGCATGGAAAGAACATCCCATGATTCCCATCAAATTGTTGGACCAGAGGATATGAATAAAACAAATGACAAATTACATTTTGACCTTCAAGAATCGTATTTTTTACATTGTACATTCAAATATGTAATTAATTTTACATTGCTCTGATAACTACCCTCCGTTACAAATTTGCCAAAAATTTATTTTATTTTACACCTCAAACTATGCAATTTTTTCCACTTTAACCTCACAAGTTGATAATTTTCGTCTATATGAGAGCGGACATTTGTGTTTGGAGCAATATAAAACAATTCATGTAATTAAGAGAAAAATTTGGAAATTCAATCATTCAAGGAATAAAGTGAAATGAAATCGAGTCGATAGTTAAAACGTCAAAGTGCAATCAACCTAAAATAAAACGCAGTCAACTGAAGTCCAAAACAACAATTCTTGCATCAGAGATAAAAGTCGATCCTTCCCACACTGCTACATGTGTGTATTTGTGGAAAAAGAAAAGAAAAACAAAGTTTCCAAATGAAGATGGTTTTGGGCTCATCAAATGATGATATAATTTAGATTATTAGAGGTCAGGCAGCTCATGAATATAGTTTTCTATTTATTAGTTATCTGTTCTCGTTGTTTATGAATCATGATCACTGAAGGTATGCATCTATTGACCAGAGTATCTAAGTTGGTAAGTACATGGAACAAACTGTCAGTTCTAACTAATAAAAGAAACGGTAACAAGATTGTTTTTTAGGTAAATGAATTTATTTAATGGCATGACATTAATCTTTAAATGCAAACGTGAACATATTTCACTGCAAGTTCGAGATCGATAAACTGATAATTTGAATCTTGATAATCTGTTGGGGTCAGGCTGTAAGGAGTTTATCTCTCATGAATACTTTTGTCCTGAAGTAGATGACCTGTGTTTGACCAAACTGGGGAGGGGATTAGTCGAGTTCAGCGTAAACTAGTTCAGATATCCTGATCATTGAACCAAAAAAATAATAATAATAATAGGTGCCTCCAAATCAAAATAAAGTTGCCTACCACTTACTCTATCAAATCTGTTTTCAGGCATATCATTGTTCACTGGATACGGCCTTTTACCCTCCTTGCTACTAGAATTAAAATCCTTCAAACAAATTTTATGGTTCTGATGAGTGATGACCAACAGGCCAGGCCTTTGGAACCAAGATGTTCTTTTGCATGCGGTTATAAGTAGAAACATAAAACTTAGGATTATCTTGCCAAATTAGGAACTCTGATAGAAAAATAATTGAATAAGGAACCAATTCTCTCTCTTTATTCAAGAGGGAAATAAATGCGCTAGGAGTAAACTCCACTAACTTAAGACTCGTGATACAAAACCAATATAACATAAAGAGTAATGTTACATGAACATAAAAATTAAACTTAAAAAATAGACTTGATAATCACAACTATTGAATAGGTAGTGGGTTACAATAAATGCTGGGACCTACAGTAAAATCACACAAAAATAACGAACTTTTGACCCATGTCAAGTGGTTTTGAAAAAAAATTCCCAAATAAGGGTTGGTTTGAAAATAATTCTCAAATCCAAGTCATTTTTAAAAACGTCAAATAGACTGATATTTTTAGCTTAAACGCGTCAGTTGGACTGACGTTTTTATATAAAAACGCCAGTCTATTTGACGTTTTTAACGTAACACACTGACCAATTTAATCTTTAGAAAACGTTAGTCATACTGATATGTTTATAAGAAACGTCAGATCAATTGACGCGTTCAAAAATGTCAAATTTTTTTAACTTTGTAACCATCAGTTTAACTGACGCGTTCAATAGTTTGAACTTTTAAAAAGGCCAGACTGCTCCACCGATTGGAAAAGTCCAGCAAACCAACCACCTTATGTCTTTCAACTAAAGTTCTTTGATAAAAAAAAAACTAAAGTTCATTTGCTTGGGTAATTATCATAAGTGACCCCCTAAATTTTTTACATGTATACGTTCTGAATAACTTATATTTTTTCACAACTGAATAAACATTAATGTTGACATGATCAACATTACAAATAAAATTTTATTTTTATTTTATGTATGCGTTTATAATTATATGATAAATTTAAAATTAATTATATGTATTCGTTTTCAATTTTTAAAGTTTGATATGCTAAAAAATATAAGTATTTTTAAATTATCAAAATTTATTTATTGAATATAATTAAATTTTTAAATAAATAAAAAAAACTCATCATTTCAAAAACAGAGGGAGCAAAACATTTTTAGGTATCATTGTTAGGGAGAAAAATGTCAGTAGGACAAACGAAATTTATGTATTTTTACATTATTAAAATTTATTTATTGAATTGTATTAAAATTTTAAATAAATAAAAAAAACTTATACTCTCAAAAAGAGAGGGAGCAAAACAATTTTTGTAACACCCCGCATTTTCTTTTATATATGTATATAGATATATAGTAAATAATTGTTGTAAAAATGTGGATATGTGTAGTGATGTGTGTTTGAATTTGGTAGATTGGAAAAGTAGAGATTTAAAATGTTAGTGGAAATAATAGTTGAAATTTGGTGTTTAATAAGTGAAAATATGAAATTTTAGGTCCTAGAACTTGTATTAAATAGGTTTGGTGTAGAAATATGTGGTGGAGAGGTTTGAGATGGATTTGGTTGGCTTATGAATGGATTGGAAATGGAAAAAGGGATGAAACAGGCTGTGAACAGTGCACGTGAACAGTGCACTGACTGCAACTTCAAGCGCGATTTCGACCTTGATGCAGTCAATATCTCTCAAAACTCAAAACATGAAAGTTGTAGAGCTCTTTCTTATCATTCCATAGCATCTTGAATCATCTCAATCGGAGCTCGGATGAGAGAGTTATGCCCAGATAACGAAGTTCTATCAAAACAGCCCAATTAGCTTGAACAGTGCACTGGCTGCAACTTCAAGCCCGATTTAGACCTTGATTCAGTCAATATCTCTCAAAACTAAAAACATGAAAGTTTTAGAGCTCTTTCTTATCATTGCATAGCATCTTGAATCATCTCAATCGGAGCTCGGATGAGAGTTTTTATGCCCAGATAACGAAGCGATGTCGAAATAGTCCAATTAGCTTCGTTTTGCATTTAATGCCTCCATTTGCATCATAAATCAAAATATAAGAATAATGAGTACATTTAGGCTTCAAATAAGTATAAAAGGTTTTAAGAAGCACCCTTTATCACATTTTATTTGCAAACATCGCAAAACTTCATTAATAGCCGGTTCGGATGGGTAAAATAGAAACTTTAGTGTTTCGGGTGTACGTTGCCTTTGGTTTTGAGATAAATCATAAAAATAAATGTTTTTAGGTTAAAATAACATTAAAAATGAATCCGGAACGTCGAAAAACCTTAGGGTAGTCATATGGATCAAATTGGAGATTCTTAGTGGCAAAACCGTAATTTCGGAGAAGGCCAAAACAGTCCATGAACAGTAATTTCGGGGCTGATATGTTTTAAACTCATTTTCATCTCATTTGCCCTCATTTCTTTCACTCCACCCTCACCCCACACCTCTTGGAACCCTAGAGAGCATTAGAGAGGAAGAAAGGAAGGGAAAAAACAAGAGATTCAAGGGTGATTCAAGATCAAATATTCTTGTTCTTCACACCAAAGCTAAGGATTCAAGGTAGGGGTTTTCTCTCATTCACTTACATTGAGGCTAGGATATTTATATATGTATGCTTTGGCTATCAATGGTATATAGATGCTATGTAATCATTCTCTCTTAGGCTTTTTGCAAGGATTACATGTTTTGAACAAAGTTAGGGTTTAATACCCATGAAATCTCCTTTCTAGTTTTAAAACCCTAATTTTTGGAGAGTAATGTATTTCCTTCCTAAATGCTTTCTTTATTACGGATTTCGAAACCTTAGTGCTTTGTGTTGGGTAGAAAAATGATGTTATTGTGATCTCATGTATTTTCTTAGTTGGTTGTGGAATTGTTACATGATATATTTTGGGGATTTTGGATAGATGCTTGTAAATTGAGATAAATGTTGGAATTGTATGCTTGGGTTGGTTTGTTTGTGATGCACATGAGTGAGAGGTTCCTTGTAAGGATGCTCACCCCTTCCCAAGAGGTTCCCGGTAAGGATGCTTGGGAAACAATGTAGTGATTGGTGAGAGGTTCCATATAAGGATGCTCACCCCTTCCCAAGAGGTTCCCGGTAAGGATGCTTGAGAAACAATGTAGTGATTGGTGAGAGGTTCCATGTAAGGATGCTCATCCATTCTCAAGAGGTTCCCGGTAAGGATGCTTGAGAATCAAAGATGACTTAAAGGGGGGTGGAGGTTACCACAAAGTATGCCACCTACTGAAAGAATTGTTGGGAATTGGTTATGGCAATTAATGATTATTATTTGTATGTGGTGCCTGTTTATTCATTTAAGGAATACTTTTAAATAAACTTGAGATCTTTTTTAAATGTCACTGCTTTATTTCAAATTATGTATCTATGTTATGTTAAAAATTGAGACCGACCGTTTTAAATGCTTTGCTAAACCTTGTATGGGTTTGGGAGAATTTTTCTACAGAGCTTCGTGCTCACCCCCTATCGCTAACATTTTTCAGATTACCCGCTTGAGGAGGAGGACGTAAGGGTCGAGGAGCCCGCTACTTGGGAGACTCCACTGGACGGGAGTGTGGATCCCGAGGTGGACGCATAGAGCGACCCCCTTTCCTTTTGTACTAGACTAGGACATTCTTTTAGAACATTGTGTAGTCTAGCTTCTTTTGTTTATTCCGATGCGTTCTTAAATTAATTTTTGAGATGTAATAGCCATGACTTGGGTTTATTCTTTTGGATAATGTTGTAAATATTCGTGGATGACAAATGAAGTCTTGTTTCTTAAGGGATTATATTAGTGCTCTCATGATATGAATGGTTTTAGAATGTAATGTCGTCCAGGGTGTGTTTTGGGGTGTTACAATTTTAGATATCATTGTTAGGGAAAATAATATCAGTAGGACAAACGAAATTTATGTATTTTTAAATTATCAAAATTTATTTATCAATTAATTTGTTTATTAAATAAACATTTTACATTTTACACAGAAAAAAAGGTAGAAAACCTATCACTAAAAACATTTTTAGGTATTATGGTAGAGTGACTCATTGGCAGTTAAAATATCTTGTTGGAAGCGGGTTTGAAGTAATATTCATTTGTATCCGGTTCACTGCCATTCTTAACGACCGGTGTCCGATATTTTAAAATATTATTGTAAGTCGAAAAAAAAATTAGGATCATATTAAAATTGATTAGAAATTATATTTATTTGATGCATTTATAATATTTTAAAAAAAATATGGTAAATTTCATAGTTAGTCCTGAATTTTATCTCCAATTTCAATTTAATCCATAAACTTTCGCTTGTCTTATTTTAGTCTCTCAACTATCAATTTTGTTACAATTAAGTCTTTTTATTTATTTTTATCGCTAGATCAATGCTAAAATCAATCAAATTGATCTAATTTCCAGTTGATCTGACGATGAAAACTAATGGAATGCTTTAATTGAAATAAAATTGATAATTGATGGATTAAATTAAAAGAATTAAAATTTTAGGGACTATATTAAAACCCGACAAAAAATTTAGGGGTCACTTATGATAATTACCCAAACAAAATGAACTTTAGTTTTTTTTTTTATCAAAGAACTTTAGTTGAGAGACATAAGGTGGTTGGTTTGCTGGACTTTTCCAATCGGTGGAGCAGTCTGGACTATTTAAAAGTTCAAACTATTGAACGCGTCAGTTCAACTGACACTTACAAAGTTAAAAAAATTTGACATTTTTAAACGCGTCAGTTGGTCTGACGTTTCTTATAAACACGTCAGTCCGACTGACGTTTTCTAAAGATTAAATTGGCCAGTGTGTTACGTTAAAGACGTCAAATGGACTGACGTTTTTAGATAAAAACGTCAGACCAACTGACGCGTTTAAGCTAAAAACGTCAGTCCATTTGACGTTTTTAAAGAGGACCTAGGTTTGAGAATTATTTTCAAATCAACCCTTATTTGGGAAATTTTTTTCAAAACCACTTGACATGGGTCAAAAGCTCCAAAAATAACAAATAGACTTAAAATAAAAAGATCAGAAAAAAAAATCAAAGAACCACATCAAGTCCACTATGAAAAGAGGAAAAAAAAAACCTTACGGAGAGGCTGCCCACGCATTTTAATATTGTGTTAGGGCAATAAGATAAGTGCGAATAAATTACGAAAAAAACCCTCAACCAAAGTTGAATCCACGACCTGCTCATCCGGATGTTCAGTAGTGCTATCCACTATCAAGCTTCACATCAAGTAGTGAAACAGCATCCAATAGGAAAGGTTGAAGTGAAGAGTTGATTCCAATCACTGTCAAAAAAGAGAAAGAAGTGCAAGAGTAAGTGTGAGGGATAACAGAAGTGAACAAATATGATCATTCTCAATAGAGAGACAGCAACAGATCTAGGAACCTTCACAGCAATTACTTCCACTCTCCAACAAAACTTTGGACCAAGTAACATCTCAATCTTAGAGGTCATGGCCGCATTTGTTGGAAATAAGAGAGACAAAGGCAACAAGAGTTTGAATACAGAGTAAAAACAGAGAGAAGAAAAAAACTACAGCTTTATCAATTCAAAATGGAAGAAATACTCTGCAATTCTCATATTTTAAACGGCTGATTACACCCTTTATTTATAACCTAAAACCATAATCACAATGCCTATAAAGTAGCAACTAATTCCTAAATAAAAGCAACTACTACAGACTAGGTCTTCTGCAACTCCTCTCCTACTTTCTAGTTAGCAGTTAAAGACTAAATCAACATAATTCTGCTAACTAAATTAATCATGTTTTGCATCAATTCTTATCACTCCCCTTTGATGTGAAACTGGAAACATTGAGTGAGGACCGAAACTTTACGAACTTCGGATATGAGAGTGCCTTCGTAAACCCATCTGCACTTTGGTCATTGGTTGAGCAATGCTCCATCATTACCATGCCTTTAGCAACAGCTTCTCGAATGAAATGGTGTCGGAGTTCAATGTGCTTTGTTCTCCCATGGAAGACCGGGTTCTTAGTCATAGAGATGGTGGCCTTGTTGTCACAGTAAATCTTTGTGGCTGCTCCTTGAACTTGATGTAAATCCTCCAAAATTTGCCGCATCCAAATTGATTGACACGTTGCAGATGAGGCTGCTATGTATTCTGCCTCTGAAGATGATAATGCAAAACTTGCTTGTTTCTTTGAAGACCATGACACAGCCCCCGAGCCAAGAGTGAATATAAACCCACTCGTGCTTTTCCTATCATCCACAAAACCTGCCCAATCACTATCAGTAAAACTAATTAAACTGAATTCAGCAGCTGGTTTGTACCAAATCCCATAATCGCTAGTTTCCCGTACACAGCGAAGGATTCTCTTTGCTGTTCCGAGATGATGCATGGTCGGTGTATGCATGAATCTGGACAGTAGACTCACAGAAAACATTATATCTGGGCGGGTGTTGGTTAAGTACATCAGTCCACCAATCATGCTCCTGAACATTCTTTCATCGGCCCTTGCAGTCCCATCTTCCGCACATAGCTTCTCATTTGGGTTCATGGGAGTACACGAGATTTTACAACCCATCATATTAAACTTCTTCATCAATTCTCGTGCATACTTTTCTTGGCAAATAAAAATTCCTTCATCTGTTTGTTGAACTTGGATGCCAAGAAAGTAATGCATAGATCCCAAATCTGTCATGTCGAATTCCCGCATCATGCTTGATGAGCACATAATATTGCATATTTGAAGGGCTCATTACATGCATTTTAACTCAACTTTTGCATTTAAGTACTTAGAGTTAGCCGAAATTATGAATAATGTTGATATTTTGATGTTGCAAGTTTTTATTGCTTAAATCATGTATTTTAGGACATTGCAACTATGTTGGATGTGTGGTGAAGGCATGGACACAATACATGAAGAATTGGAGGCTTAAAAGTGAAGAAATCAAGAAGGCATTGGTGCTTGGGAACAAGGGCACCAGCTGCAGCAACAATTGGAAGCACTGCCTCGTAATTCCTCCATTTTGACCATGATCTACTCAGAATTTGGAAAAGTTAGAAAAATGAAAGTTGTAGATATGGGTGTCTTCTATTTGGTGTCAAAATTTCAGCCCAATCCAACGGTTAGATCAATATTTATTACGATTCTACCGAAGGTGGTCCAGTGCAGAAAAACAGTACCGGTACTCAGTACCGGTACAAAATGGTACCGGTACCTAGTACCGGTACTCCGGACCTTCTGGTCGCGAAAACAGCCTGTAACTCTACTTTGAGGCTTGGGGTTCCCACCTACACTTCTCCCACGCCTATCCCAACATTTCCTTACACATTTGCAGGCCTCCTACACTCAAGTGGAAGACTTTGAAGGCCAATGCATTGATGGAGGATGGGAGAGAAGTGGGCTGCCAGGGCTATGATCTCCTAGCCTGTCAAGCCATCCATTCAGCCCTCTCTTGATGGGAGCTCGTACACACAGCTAGGGGGGAGCCTCTTGGACGTTTTGGCAAGTCTCCACACACCATTATATTCAGCATTACACACACATTGTATGGGGGAGTTGGCTACCTAAGCTTAGGAGTAGATGTAGAAAGCTCCAAGGTTGAAGATGATGAATAGTAATTTTGTTTTTGCATTTTCTTCATCCATGTCATTGCTGTAAGCTACATTCCTCTTCATCCATGTCATTGCTGTAATTTCGTTTTTGCATTTTCTTCATCCATTTCATTTTTATGTATGATTAGCTAGGATTTAAGTTGGTTAATCCAAGGGAAAATTCCTCTTGGGGATTCCATTTCAACTCTTCTTCTTTCCTCCCTTTTGAGTCAAATGGTTCGGTTTGACGGGGTTGAGAGTGGATGAGTTGGTGAGCCTTTGATATTCCGTAGGCCTAGCCACGGTTTATGCTTAAATTACTCACCAATCTCGTCCCTAGCTTCCCCCGAATCAATCGTTCATTCATGCTCAATCGGAGGAAGGCTTTGAGTTGGCTTGATATTCCCATTGGAATGAACCCTTTGGATTAGCCAACACTTGCTTTATTTTCATTTTCATTTACAAACCAAACACAAAACTCAAACAAAAGATTTTACATTTTCTTTTCACTTTTGCAAAATCACTTTCACAAAACTCCCTTTCCTTCCCTGAGGAGACGACCTTGGAATATTTTCCAAGTAAAACACACGACCACAAAAGACTCCTTTCGATTGGGGAGCATTTTTGTGCACACCGCATCTCATTCCATCTATTTTGTTCATCACATTTCCATTCACATCCATTTTGTTGTTGTTTCCTATCTTCTTGCATCATCCGGAGGGAGAGTGACACTCCCCCATCACTATAAGCCACATACACACATTGAGGGTGAGGGTGATGTTACGAGGTTAGGAACGACGTAATTACCAATCAATCAATGTTGACCTTGAATTCCTTGACAAGAGTGTTAGAAGATGATGTATATATAATATCATCTACATAAACACATATAATGAGGATATCACCAGTACATGTCACCTTCACATACAATGGCGGCTCGCTATCACTTCTATGGTACCCATTTTGATGAAGATAAGTATCCAACCTGTTATACCAAGCTCTCGGAGCTTGCTTGAGTCCGTACAACGCCTTCTTAAGCTTGTACATTTTCTCCTCTTGACCTTCGACTATAAACCCCTGTGGTTGTGCCACATACACATCCTCTTCCAAAAAACCATTTAGAAATGCAGACTTAACATCAAACTGAATACAGGCCATTTATTTTGAGCAGCTACAGCCAAAACAATTCGAACCGTCTCAAATCTTGCTACTGGAGAAAAATTCTCAATAAAATCAGTACCTTGTTGTTGCACATACCCCTTGGCAACGTGCCTTGCTTTATACTTTTGCACGGTTCCGTCTGGATTGCATTTCACCTTGTAAATCCATTTGACGCCAATTGTTTTCTTCTCACATGGCAAGTCTACTAACTCCCACGTGCCATTTTTTTCGATTGCAATAATTTCCTCTTGCATAGAGTGCTCCCATTCTTCTTTTCCTTGTGCTTCTTCATAGTTAACAGGTTCTGCACTTAACAAAGCAAAAATGCATAATTCATAAATCTCGGCTAAAGATCGATACTTACGAGGAGGGGTATCAGAATCAGGTGCAGAATCTGAGTTGTCGCTGCCTTCATTATTTAATTCTCTTGAAGTAGACCTTCCCGATGAGTTTGATGATGGAGAACGCTGCGGTGACACTTGATTCTCTCTTGCTTGTGTCGGCTCGACTATATCCTCAAAAGGCACTTGCTGATTTTGTTCTTCTTTCCAATTCCAGAAACTGTTTTCATCGAATTCAACATCTCGGCGAATAACGAGTTTCCCATTTTCTGGATTATATAACCGATAACCCTTGGTTTCACCGCTATACCCAACAAAGATACATTTCTCGCTCTTTTTATTAAGCTTAAAACGGTCATTAGAGTCAATCAGAGAATAAGCAATGCTATCAAAAATCTTTAGATGACTTACATTGGGTTTTCGGTTCCACCAAGCTTCATAGGGAGTCATGTTTCGGACGGCCTTAGTTGGAGATATGTTGAGAATAAATACGGATGTAGCTACTGCTTCAGCCCAGAATTCATTGGGCAGTCCTTTCTCACTTAGCATGCTTCTAGCCATCTCCACCACTGTTCGGTTCTTCCGTTCGGCAACACCATTCTGTTCTGGGGTTTTTCTCACTATTAGCTGCCTTTGAATCCCATTTTGCTTGCAAAAATAGGTGAACTCATTGGATAAGAACTCTCCCCCTCTATCAGTGCGAAGAACTTTTATGACCTGCCCACTTTCCTTTTCTGCAAAAGCTTTGAACTCCTGAAACTTTTCATAAGCTTCTGATTTGTAAGAAAGGAAATACACCCAACTCATATGAGTATAATCATCCGTAAAGAGTAAAAAATATCTACTCTTATTGAAGGATAAGGTCCTTGTTGGGCCACATATATCAGCATAAACAATTTCAAGAGGCTTCTTGGCTCTCCAAGCTTTGTCGACGGGAAATGGTAACCTATGTTGCTTCCCATAAATGTAGCCTTCACAGACATCATCAGTGCAATGGATTGAAGGCAAACCAAACACCATATGCTTCTGATTTAACAACTTCAGCCCATTAAAATTCAAGTGACCGTATCGTAAATGCCAAAGTCTAGAATCATCTTTAACATTAGCAACCAATGCACACTCATTCAAACAAGAAAGATCAAGGGGAAACATCATATTCTTAGTCATGGGAATCTGAACGAGAGGTTTATCGGATACCCCTTTTCTTTTAATTTCACACATAGTATTTTCAAACAACATTGAATATCCTCTTTCGACTAATTGACCGACACTTAACAAATTGTGGGCTAAATCAGGAGAATAATAAACATCATGAATAGATCGTTCACTACCTGATTTGAATTTAGCTCCAATAGTTCCCTTGCCTTCAATTTGGAGTTACTTGTTATCACCCAGTCGTACTTTTGATTTTGCAGATTCATCTATGCTACGGAAGAGACTTTTCTCCCCTGTCATATGGTTACTACAGTCGCTGTCCAAGAGCCACATATCACCCATACTTTCTTTTGACTCTAGACATGTAAGAAACAGGTTACCTTCCTCTTGTTCTGCTTTAGCAAAGTTGGCTTTCTACTGAGCCTTGTTTGGGCAATTTGGTGAAATGTGCCCATATTGCTTACACGAATAGCAATGCTTGTCTTGATGGTCATGCCTTTGGTTGGCTCTACCACCATTTTGATAACCCCGACTAGCTCGGTTGTATCCTCGTCCACGACCACGATAAGCGCCTCGGCCTCTTCCTGCATATCCAGAACCACCTTCACCAAATTTTTCTTTGGAAAGATCCACATTCGACTAAAATGCCTGTTCCAGATTCTTATTTTCAGCCCTGTTCATCCTACCTTCATATGCTAAAAGAGGTCCCATTAAATCATTCAAAGAATAAGTATTCATATCCTTAGATTCTTCAATAGCAGTAATTACATGATCCCACTTGGAAGGAAGACTTCGTAAAATCTTCTCGACTACTTTTTGATCAGAAATATCTTCACCAAATGTTTTCATTTGATTTACTATGATAGATACTCTAGTAATGTAATCTTGCACTGATTCATTACCTTTCATAAGGAGTGTTTCGAAGTCCCGACGAAACGTTTGGAGTTTCACCATCGTTACCTTGCTATCTCCATGGAACTCCTGCCTCAAAATTTCCCATGCATCTTTCGATTTGGCAGCATTTGCAAGACGGGGAAAAATAGCCTCCGTCACAGCTTGTTGTAAAACAAGCAGGGCCTTCGCATCCTTCTTACAAAGCTCCCTCACCTCAGCTACTGTATCTACATAGCCAGATTCAACAAGCTCCCATAGGTCTTGTGAGATGAAAAAAGTCTTCATCTTAATGCTCCAGAACTCGTAGTTCTCTCCATTGAAAATTGGCACTAAAGACTGGTTTTGTGATACATTGAGAGAATTCATGATTTCTCCTCTTTGAAGCCTTTTCACAAACACCTCAAGCCCAATTGGATCAGACCTGGGCTCTGATACCACAAACTGTTGGAAATAAGAGAGACAAAGGCAACAAGAGTTTGAATACAGAGTAAAAACAGAGAGAAGAAAAAAACTATAGCTTTATCAATTCAAAATGGAAGAAATACTCTGCAATTCTCATATTTTAAACGGCTGATTACACCCTTTATTTATAACCTAAAACCATAATCACAATGCCTATAAAGTAGCAACTAATTCCTAAATAAAAGCAACTACTACAGACTAGGTCTTCTGCAACTCCTCTCCTACTTTCTAGTTAGCAGTTAAAGACTAAATCAACATAATTCTGCTAACTAAATTAATCACGTTTTGCATCAATTCTTATCAACATTCCTTGATTAAAAGTTGCTTCTGAAGGTAGCAACATAAAACTGCATAACTTCCTCAAGCAAAAATGGCAGTGAGATATTGTGACTGCATCTGTGCATGCTACTTCATTGATGGTTGAATACATACCAACAATGGTGGATCGGCCTCAATTCCTCACCCCCCAACCCGAAAAAAGGTTCGGGAAATCTGCCTTATTATATTGTTATTGGCTATGAATACTTTCAGACTATATAGGGTACCACTCCCAGCTTCCGTGACCTATTCAAAAATTTGAAAGTCACCTGCCTATATACTTTGGTGCCCCGACTAAAATCGTGAATTCGCCCTTGCATGCCAAGTCAATCCTCTTATCATTTTCTTAAAAGAAGCATTGTATTGCAAAGGAAAAACACAGTGAGTCCAGGCGGAATTGTTTCCTAACTATTTAGCAGGGAGCTTGCCATGTTAAAAGAGCCAGAATAATAGACAATAAAATTGTTTTCCTCCACACACCTTTAGCTTGAGGCGTGTTGTGTATTTATATAAGTTTCTTTACCGGAGATAATGCTAATCTAATACATTCAAATATTCAAAATACTGTAGCTATCTAATACATTCAAATATTCAAAGTGTCTTAGGTGTCTATCGTTAGTTGTGATCTCCATGGGTTTGTCTACTGAAGATTCAATACTCACCCTCAATCTCAATGGGACTGCAAGAACGTTGAGTTTGCTGCACAATAGAGCAAAGTGGGTAGAGACTAACGGCTTGGTAAGAACATCCGCAATTTGGTCTTTACTTGAAAGAAAACAAACACTGAGATCACCAGGAGCAACTTTTTCACAGACAAAATAATAATCAATGGCGACATGTTTCATGTGAGCATGAAGAACTGGATTAGCGGAGAGATAAGTAGCACCAATGTTATCACTCCACAACACAGGAGTAGATATAAAAATACCCAAATCACGCAATAGAGACTGAAGCCAAATTAACTCTGCAGTAGAGTTGGCAAGAGTACGGTATTCGACATCCGTGCTTGAGCGAGTCACTTTTGCTTGTTTACGAGAACTCCATGATAATAAATTACCCCCAAAATATAAACAATAGCCACTAGTAGAGCGACAGTCATCGGGGCAACCAGCCCAATCAATGTCCGAATAGGCACTCAATGTAGTAGACGAGCAAGGACGAAAAAAGAGACCAAAATTGAGAGTGTGCTTTAAGTACCATAAAATACGCTTAACAGCAGACCAATAAGTCACTGTCGGACAGTGCATAAACTAGCAAACACGGTTCACCACAAAAGAAATATCGGGACGTGTTAAGAAAAGATATTGCAATGCGCCAATCGTAGTGCAATATAACTGTGCATCCGAAAAGGAGGCACCATCAAGCTTTGAAAGGGGAGGAGCAAAAGCCATGGGAGAGGTCACGGGTTTAGTAAAGTGCATATTAGTACGCTTGAGCAAATTGAGAATGTACCGTTGTTGGAAAAGATGGACCACCAGAGATATACCGAGCTTCAATATCAAGAAAATAATTGAGGCAGCCTAAGTCTTTCACACCAAACTCGCAAGGAGATTTGCAATAGGAGAAGTAATGGCAGCCTCCTGCGATGCAATCACAAGGATGTCGTCAACATAGACAAGAATAAACACTTGCACACTCGAGTCATCAAAAATAAATAAAGAGGAATCCGATTTAGAAGACCGGAAACCAACCTCAAGTAATTTACCTGCAAGACGGGAAAACCACGCTCGTGGAGCTTGTTTTAACCCGTATAGAGTTTGTTCAATTTGCAAACATAGGAGGGAAATTGGGGATGTTGAAATCCCAGAGGTTGTTGCATAAATACAGTGTCAGTGAGATGCCCTTGTCAAAAATCTTTTTGATTTTCAAGTTGGCGAATCAACCATCCCCTCGAAACAGCAATGGAGAGGAGCAAACGAATAGTTTGAGGTTTAATAACCGGACTATATGTCTCATCATAATCAATACAATGTTACTGAAAAAAACCTTTGGTGACTAATCGGGCTTTATACCTCTCAATAGAACCATCTGCATGACGTTTCAATTTGAAAACCCATTTACATCCCGATCAAATTCATGGAAGGTGCAGCCGGGACAAAAGTCCAAGTACCATTTTTTAAAAGAGCATCAAACTCGGAATTCATTGCGGAACACCAAAGAGGGATGTATGGCAGCAGTCGAATAACATGTGGGTTCGGTGTCATCAAGAGACGAAGAAGCCACCAAAGCTCTAGGAAGAGGATAACGAATGGTACCGTCGGTATATTTTTTGGGTTGCACAATATCATTTTGTAACCTTGTAACCATGGGACGATGGGAAGTACTTGTAGAATTATTGGCAGTGGCAGAAGAGGTGTCGGTTGTGGTGTCCAAGAGGTGTCGCACATCAGACTCAGTAGATGAGAAAGGAGGCGAAGCAGGTGGAGTAAAGAAAAGTTGGGATGCGTCCATAGCAGGTGGGTGAGGAACAGGTGGAGATGCACCTATAGTGGGCTGCTCAAGTGAAGGAAGTGAAGTGGATGGCAATGGCACCATAACAGGTACCTACTGGGGACAAATTAGGGGAATCCAACTAGACTTTGAGAGACTTTGAAATTCTGTTTGGACTTGTAGGTTAGTAGCAAAGGGAAAAATATTTTCATCAAAGGTAACATTGTGAGACACAGACATTCGACCTGAGGGAATATGAAAAAATTTATAACCTTTATGAGAACTACTATATCCTAAAAATACACACTTTTTTTTTTTTTTTTTTTTGGGAGGGGGGAGAAGGGGGCTTGAACCCTTGACCTCAAGAAGGCAAAACTTTTACAAGGTAAGGATTACCATTGGACCAAAGATCCATTGATCTAAAAATACACACTTAGTAGATCGATAATCCATTTTATGTGTAAGGACGAAGACAAGGCCAACAAGCACAACCAAAAGTTTTGAGAAAAAGATAGTTTGGCTGAATATTAAATAATTTCTCAAACAGAGACTTGTTATGTAAGGTAGGGGAAGGCAATCGATTAATTAAATAACAAGCCGCAAGAAAGGCCTCTTCCCAAAAAGAGGTAGGAAGGGAAGCTGTGGCCATCAAGGAAAGACCCGTCTCAACAATGTGATGATGTTTCCGTTCAACTGAACCATTTTGTTGATGAATATGTGGACAAGTGAGACGATGAGTAATGCCAATAGACTAAAAATAATTCTTTAATCGGCGATATTCACTGCCACAGTCCGTTTGGAGGGTCTTAAGTTTACGATCAAACAATCGTTCAACATGAATCTGAAATTTTTGAAAAATGGCTTCAACATCAGACTTGTGTTGCATTGGAAAGAACCATGTAAACTTACTGAAAGCATCAACAAATGAAACATAATAACGACATCCATTATTTGAAGGAAAAGAGGCAGAACTCCATACATCCGAAAATACAAGATCAAGAGGAAAATTAGATGCTGACAATGAAACTCAAAACGAAAGGCTATGACTCTTCGCACATTGGCATGAATCACACATAGAAGAGGCTTTATTGGATGTCATATAAAGAAGATTATCCAAACAATGCAGAGTGCCGGGTGGCCAAGCCAATGATGCCACTAATCCACAGATGCCCGTTCACAAAGCAATGCAAGCCGAGCATATTTATTAAGAGGAGACATTTGAACTTTGTAGAGACCATCCTCATTCAGGCCTTGAAGAACTTTCCCCAATAGCTGATCCTTGACAAGAAAATGAGTAGAATGAAATTCAAAAAACACATTATTGTCAAAGGCAAATTGACTAACAGAGAAAAGAGTTTTTTTGATAGCGGGGACATGTAAAACATTATTTAAATGAATAACATAATGAGGAGTGTGTAATTTGGCGGCACCAATACGTTTAATAGGTAAATTGGACCATTTCCAACCTGAATTTGATCACTGCCTGTGTACTCATCAGTGCGAATGCTAAGATTGCCCAAATCACAGGTATAAGTGATTTGTAGCATGCGAATTAGGGTACCAATTGAGATCTGAGGTGTTTTTTGGAGTTGAAAAAAAAAAAAAAAAAAGCACTCATGTGGCCTTGAGAATCACCATGCTATGCATGATTGAAGCCTTGGTCACAGCGAAGATAAAATATCACAAACTTATCATAATCTACACTTATCCTATAGATAGTGATAAATCTCTTAGATCACATTACCATATCCTAATCCTAACCATGTAGATAGTGATAGATCTCTTGGATCCTATCATCATATCCTAATACTCCCCCTCAAGTTGTTACGCTGATGAGTTGAAGTGTCCAATTTGAACTGAAAATGGATTTCAAATTATAGCTTGCACTGCACTTTGATACCGTGGGAAGTAGTTATGTCTGATTTGAGCAAGACTTATCGAGACTACAGCAGTGTAGACACCAAAGTTATTGTCGAAAGTGTAGCTTGATAACATTGTTGATGATGTTGCTATAGTGACAAAACTCCCCCAAAATAAAAAAGTGGGACAAAATAAGAACTCTTTTTTTTGGTTTTGTTTTGATTTTTTTTTCTTCTTTCCCATCATCTCTAGTCGTCCTTCTCAAACTATTTCTCTACTGTTCGGCTGTAGTAGGGAGGATCAATCCATCACCATTTGAAGCTCATTATCGATTTGGCCTTACGTAGGAAACCCATTAATAACATTAACACAACCAGTGGAGTATCTCTTCATGAAGAAGAAAAAAATGTCACTAACTGAGAGGTCTCCAATGATTGAACCAAAAAAATATGGTAAATGATGGAGGAAACCGTTCTAACCCAACTAGATGCCGAATAAAAGATCAAATGTGATTCATAAAAATTTGATTCGAACAAAACAAGGTGTTGATCTATGGTAAAGCGAAAGAAAATTGAAAGCAAGGTCCAATCGCCCCGCTCTGACACCATGAAGAATTTCTGAATATGAGAGAAATTAAAATAAGAAAGAAAAAAAAAATAAGAACACCAAGATATACATGGTTCGACACAATGTGCAATGTGCCTACGTCCACGGACCAAATGCCTCAAGGGCTACATCGAAGTTATTGTCGAAAGTGCAACTTGCTATGTAAAACCCGGGAAAAATTGAAATTTTTATGAAAAATGGCAAAACGGTAATTACCCGCTATGATACAAGTTGAAAACCCAAATTTTCCAAAATTCGGATGAGGAAACAAACCTAACCGTTGGATTCGTCTCGCAAAATCTAGTTACCCAGTCAATTTTCATTGAATACTGAGACAGTCGGATTTTTTGCGTTTTACGAGGCAACCGGGTGTCGCGTGACCAAAATAAACGCGATCGGAAATTAATTGCAAAATGTAAAAAAAAAATTTAAATTTAGTTCAAATAAAAATATACTGAACTTGAAACGGGATGAGATTTAATTGATTCGGGACAAAATCGAACCCGGGAAAGGCGGACGTGTGGCGCAACGAGGGCCAAGTATCTAAGAGGTACAAATAGGGGAGAAAAATCAGATTTTCTCCCCATTACCCATCAGATTTTTGGAAAAGAGAGAGAGGTAAGAAGAGAGAGAAAGCAAGGATTTCTTCAAGCCTTCTTCTTGCGATTTAGGGCCAACCCTTAGTCGAAATCCTTCGGGCCAAAAACCAAAGTTCATCTACTCGATGAGGGCTACGTTCACGTACCAAATTTTGCGGGTTTTGATGAAGTCTCAAGGACAAAATTTTGGAAATCAATGATTAAAGCTTGATTTGGGTACTTGGGAGTTTTTATACTGCTCGAATTACGCTTCAAGAGGTAGGGTTCTTCTCCTAACTAGGTTTATTTTCAACCTATAGTGAAAATATGGAATGAGTAGGATGTTAGAAATGCAATCTCATGTATGGCACATACCTATTGTGATTGAAATGTGGAAAGTGGGTTTAAGAATGGTTAAAATCAATTCTTGTATGAATTGAGTTGTGGAAATTGCTTGTTTGGTAATTTCATGAAAAAATGATGAATTGGACATATTATGTGTTTACATGATTTTGTGTCTTGTGGGTGTTTGATAAAATGCATTGAATAGTATGAGCATGTTATTTGAATGAAATTGATAGAACATGTTTAGATAATGTTGTAAATTGTAATTATATGCTTATGATATAATTGACAATTGTGAATGTTGGTTGAGATGAAATGTTGTTCATATTGTGCTTATGACATGTTGAACATGATGTTGATATTACAATTGAAAATTTGGTTGCATAGTGATATAAAATGCAATGGTACATTACATTGCATATGCATGGGTAGCATCACATTCGTGGGCATATGACATGAGTGTGGGTGTGTGTGCATGGTTTTGATTAAATACCATCCTTGGTGAATGATGTGTGGGCTCGAAAAAGTTGGACCAAGGTTC
The DNA here is from genome assembly GCA_951799425.1 of Ilex aquifolium. Taxonomy (NCBI): domain Eukaryota; kingdom Viridiplantae; phylum Streptophyta; class Magnoliopsida; order Aquifoliales; family Aquifoliaceae; genus Ilex; species Ilex aquifolium. The sequence continues at coordinate 5,214,651 of OX637408.1, read as the reverse complement.
AACTGAGTCGCACATGTTGGACTGAAAATAGGGTCGGGGGTAAGCAAGAAATGCTAGACTGTCCCTCGGGTGCAAGACTCGGTGATTTGGATACGCACTCTGTTGTTATCGAGTCCATAATGTGTGTCGACGTATGCGGAGCCGTTGGTGGAAGTTCATGATTGTCGTGTCGGTTCGGTGCCCGTTGGTGTAAGTCCATAAATACCCACCCCAAGAAAGACCCGAGAATTATAATAGTCATTGGATGTGTAACATCAATGGCGGGGGCTTGGAATACCCGGATTAATACAAATGACATTGCATGTGTTATAGCAGTCGGTGAAGGCTCGGGTTAAGTTGCATGTGTTAGTCTAATCTCATAACATGGCATGACATAGAGAATTCCATTATAAATTGCATATTCTTGAATGGATTGTTTGTTGATTGTTAAATTGTATGTGAGCATTTCATATGCATCTAGGTTGGGGAGTAGCCTCTTTAGGAGATACCCTATTGAGCTTGGCTCACCCTTTATAGGGACAACATTTCATGTGCGGGACAAGCACCGGTGGAAGGCTCTCACTTGGGCTCTCATTGATGAAGAAAAATCGAGATGTGGCTTTAAATTACGTTTTTGTAAAAAAAAAATATGTAATTTAGTTTTTGGACATGTGATATTGTGTAAAGGATTGTAAAACAAACTCATATGGACTATGTTTTGTATAAAATTGTATGTTATATGAGTTTGGGATGTTGTTGTGTTAGATTGGAAGAGTTGGAGTTGAAAAAGGATTGAATCGGAGAAAAACTGGGATGATCTACCGGTATAACGTTGATTACCTACCGATAGAAGTTTTCTAGTGAGCTCTCCTATCGGTAGAACGGTGATCTTCTACCGGTAGAAGAATTCCTGTGGGCTCTTCTACTGGTAGACCATTGATTATCTACTGGTAGAAGTTTTCCAGTGAGCTCTTCTATCGATAGAAGTTTTCCAGTGAGCTCTTCTATCGATAGAACGTTGATCTTCTACCGGTAAAAGAATTCATGTGGGCTCTTCTACTGGTAGAACGTTGATTATCTACTGGTAGAAGTGTTCCAGTGAGCTCTTCTATCGATAGAAGTTTTCCAGTGAGCTCTTCTACCGGTAGAACGTTAATCTTCTATCGGTAGGTCATCTTTAATTTTCAAAAAATTAAAATACTTTTGTTAAGTCTCTGGGCCTTGAGTCCTTTTGCTCAAAGGAGGTAAGTGGAGTAATATTAAGGATAAATTGATGTATATTAGACCTGGGACTGGTCAAGTGATTGAATTGTACATAGGTTATGCATTTGGGAGTGCCCGGTACAAGGGAGACTCTGTCCGAACTCTGTGTTGGTTATGATCCCGGTGAAGGGAATTTTGTGACATGGTGTTGGGTTATGCGATATTCATGGGTATTTTTGCGAGTTGATGGGTGATCAACGGGTTGAGAAAGGAGCCACAGTTTTAGGGGTGTCACAGCTTGGTATCAGAGCCTAGGTTCTCGATTTACCTAGAGCTTACGGGGCATGGGTTTAGACCATTGTATCCATTGTGCATTACATGTTATGTGCTTTAAATGCTACATGTTATGTTTTATGTAAATATTATGCATGATTAAATGTATATGGAAAATAGACACTAGGGTTAGAGAACATAACCTTGGGGGTGGGAAAAAGAAGGAACGGGACGGTTTGGGGTATAAATATCTACTAGTGGGTGGCACACGCTCTACTAGTGAGACAAGAAGAGAAATCTGAATGTTCTGAATTTGATCCCTCCCTTGGGATACTAAATTAGTGCTCTATTGCTATTTGACATGTGTATAGATGGCAAATAGAGGGAGAGGACATCAGAACGGTCGAGGAGGTGGGCAGAACAACAACCAACCATCACCGGTCTTGACCAACAAGCCTTCATGGAGGCTATGGGCACGATGGCTACCACCTTTTTGCAAGCCAGTGCCAATGTGGGTCAAGGAGGCTCAAGTAACCTCCAAAAGTTTAAGGCACACAAGTCATCGACTTTTATGGGAGGGGCGGATCCGATGGTGGCTGACCATTAGTTCCAACAAGTTGATAAGATCTTAGAGGCTATGGAGATCACGTCTGATGCCACAAAGATAAGGATAGATGCATTCTAGCTTGAAGGAGAGGTCCATGTATGGTGGTATTGGGCAAAGGCCTCGAAGAATATAGAGGCAATGACATGGGGGGAGTTCCGGGAGCTCTTCATGGGCAAATACTTCCCATCGGCTGTTCAACAAGCGAAAGCCGGAGAATTCTTGGATTTGAAGTAAGGGACTATGACAATGATGGAATACGTGGCTAAGTTCACCGAGTTAGCCCGTTTTGTCAATGATTATGTGGCCACAAACTTGGCCAAAGGGAGGAGGTTTGAGGATGGTTTGAAATTGTCCATCCGAGAAAAGATTGTGAGTCACCGCCTACAAGATTTGGACACAATGATCGAGACAGCTATGACCATTGAGAGAGAGGTGGAAAACGCAAGGGGCATCCTGGAGAAGGGTGCTAAGGACAAGAAGAATAACGGTCAATCATCTTCTTCTAGTTCATGGAAGAAGCAGAAAACTTCTACCCCACAAGGGTTTCAAGGACAGTGTCGTAGTTATCAAGGCCAAGGTCAATCCTCCCAAGGCGGGAGAACTTCAAAACTTCCTACCAGGCAGGCCAGAGGACATGTTTCATATGCCACCAATCGGGTCATATGAAGCGGGACTGTCCTCAAAGGCAGGGATCTCAGAGTTATGGGGCATCTCAATCCTAATCATCGGTGGGGCACCCACAGACTTATTTCATTCCTCCCTACCCCACCATAGGCCAGGGAAACCAGTTTCAGTTTCAGGGTGCTACACAGGCCCCTACCACTTCACGAACGGGGACTCAGCAATTAGGCCAGATGGGCCGAGGTCGAGGACAAGGCTTACAGGACGGGACTTTAGGGACCCAGGGGCGAGTCTACGCCATCACACCTCAGACTGAGCCAGTGGATCAGTCAGTTATTCAGGGTACATTTCTACTCTCTCACTTATGGGCAAGGGTATTATTTGACTCTGGTGCATCGCATTAATTTATTTTTGCATCATGTGTAAGGGATTTAGGCTTAGAGGTTGAGACCTTGAAAGAGTCATTGCATGTGATTTTTCCCCTAAGAGCTAGGGTATGCATTAATCAGATATGTCAGGGTTGTGAGCTAGAGATCTCGGGGATTTTACTCACCGTGGACCTTAGGATCATGGACATGTCAGAGTTTGATGTCATCCTTGGAATGGATTGGTTGATGACACACCGGGTTGTCATCGATTGTGATCGGAAAAGGGTCACTACCTACACACCGGAGAGTGTTTGTTTCAAGTTTCAGGGGGAGAAATATAATATTTTACCCCAAGTAGTGTATGATTCCCGTTGGCACGGACAATTGATGGGCTGACTTACGAGCCTTACCCTAGAGGGTGAGGTGAGACAAGAGTTGGGTCTACCTCGGGTGGTTTGTGAGTATGAGGATATTTTTTCGACTGAACTACCGGGATTACCTCAACATCATGATGTATACTTCACCATTGAGTTGCATCTTGGTACATCCCCTATTTCTATGACTCCGCATAGAATGACACCTACAGAGTTGCAAGAACTCAAGGTCCAGTTGCAAGAATTGATGGACAAGGGGTTCATTAGACTGAGTACCTCACCTTGGGGCGCTCCGATATTGTTTGCCAAGATGAAGGACAAGACTCTTCGGTTGTGTATAGATTACCGGCAGTTGAATAGGGTTACTATCAAGAATAGGTACCTTTTGCCGAGATTAGATGACTTGTTTGATCAATTGAGAGTGGCACGGGTCTAATCCAAGATAGATCTACACACGGGTTACCATCAGCTGAGGATTATGGAGGCAGATATTCCTAAGACAGCGTTTAGGATGCGGTATGGGCATTTCGAGGTTATGCCTTTTGGATTTACGAATGCCCCGGCAGCGTTCATGGATATCATGCATAGGGTGTTTCAACCATACCTAGATCAATTTGTCGTGGTCTTTATTAATGACATTCTGATCTACTCCAAGTCTGAGAAGGAGCATGAGGGTCACTTGAGGGTTATTCTCCAAACTTTGAGAGACCATCAGTTGTATGCCAAGTTCAACAAATGTGAATTGTGGCTGACGAAGGTGAAATTTCTGGGACACGTGGTGTCGGCTTTGGGTGTATCCGTGGAATCATCAAGATCCTTTTCCAAAAGAAAAAGCTTGGAGAGTCAAATCGCCATTGGAGCTTGTTCACACCGATGTATGGGAACCATCAAGAACACTTTCTCATGGAGGTAACAAATACTTCATAATCTTTGTTGATGATTGTTTGATGGTTTTTCCTAACCTCCAACACGAACCCGAATTGTTTGCATATATGGCTTATAGTGTATGGTGAGTGTCACTCTCCCTCGAGTTCAATGCGAGAAGTGGGAAAAATCGTGTGTGGATGAACAAAAATGTGTGTGTGTGCAAAAGTGGTCCCCAAGCGTAGAGAGACTTGCAATGTCGTGTTTTACTTGGAATGAGTATTCCAATGTCGTCTCCTCAGGGAAGGCGATGTCGAATGTTTTTGAAAGGTGATTTGTGAAAAATTAAAAATTAGAAAATCTTGTGATTTGAAGTTTGGTGAGTTGTGAGTTGAGAAATATGAAAGAAAGCAAGGTTGGTTAATCCATATAGGTCATTCCAATGGGAATGCCAAATCGACTTATTTTATTCAACTAATGGTGTCTTGGTGTTTGATTGATTCGTAGGAAGTGAGGGACTATTGTAGTTGTGTTAGGCACAAGCATACCCCGTGACAAGTCTTCAGTGTATCAAAAGCCCACAACTACATCCGCACTCAATCTAGTCAAATCAAACACTTTACACTACGAGCAAGAATGAAAGAGAGTCGATTTCACATACCCAAGAGGAAGTCCCTCTTGGATTAGTCAACTAAAAGTTTAGCTATGCATGGTAAAAGAAAGAACAAACATGAAATAGAGAAATATGGTAGTGAAATCAAACATGAACGTATATTAATGTAAAGAGAAGTTTAGACTAAAAAGGAAATGACATTCATACTCGAAGTGCAAAGCTTGAAGAGAAAATACCCAAATTTAGAAATAAACTACAAGAACACTTAGCTAAACTTGATTACAAATTGATTAAAAGAGATTAGAGTGCAAAATGGAAAGATTACAAGTTAAATGGAGCTTACTGCAATGAAAATGGTGAAGGAAAATGTAAAAAGTCAGCTTCTCTCTCTAGAACTTCATCTTCTACCTTGGAGCTTCTCTCTCTAAAAGTATTGTAATCTTAAATTGTGTGAAGGATGATGTATATTTTCGTCCATGCCCCTCTCTCATAGCATGAGTGACTGACTTGGAGTGATTGGAGAGAGGTTGTCCACTTAAAGAAGCAAAATCAGTCAAAGCATGGACCTGTCATGCTTTTCCAACCACCCCCTCTCTCTATTTCCTCCCCACTCCCTCATGCTTCAAATCTGAGTTCTTGGGGTTAAGAGATCATCATGGGATGTTAAAAATTCCAGGGCATGGTTTAGAGGACAAAAGGTGGGCCCCCGTAGTTGGTGAATTCGTGTGGAGGAGTGTTTGAGCTTTCTGGGTAACTCGTACCGATAGGTCGTAGGGATTTTACCGGTAGCTCACTTCCAGTAAGGTCTGCTGCTACTGGTAGCTCATAAGGGTTCTACCGGTAGGTCTTGTAGGGAAGCACTTAAGCTATTTTACAGCAGGCACTTCTACCGGTAGGTCTTGCATGTCTTCTAACAGTAGGTCTCATCCTTGTCTTGGAATTCTTTGCTCCTTGAGCTCCTGAGCCATCCTTCATGAAGTCCCTTCCTCCCCATTCACCTTGATCACTTGATGGGGTGCTTAATGCATGCCCTTTTTAGCCCATTACCTAAAATCAAAGAAATCTCCATTAATTATCAATTCGGATCCATTTACCCGTAAATTCACTACAAAACAAGTTGAATGTGATGAAATGAAGATATATAATATGCAATATTTCACACTCAGCAATGATTTTTCAAGAATAACTTGGGTTTATTTTGTGACAAAAATCTGAAAATTTTCAAGTATTCAAAAAGTTCCAAAAGTTTGTTGAAAGATAAAGTGGATACTACATTAAATTTTTACGAAGTGATAGAGGTGGTGAGTACAACTCTAATGAATTTAATAAGTTTTGTGAAGACATTGATATGGAAAGGAAATTGATGGTTGGGTATACTCCACAACAAAATAGAGTAGCCGAAAGAAAGAATATAACAATTGTTGAAATAGCAAAATCAATGGTTTATGAGAAGGGTTTACCAAAATTATTTTGGGCAAAAGTTGTATAAACGGCAGTTTATTTGATGAATAGATGTCCAACAAAATTTTTTGAAAACCAAACTCCAATTGAGACATGGTGTGAAAGGAAGCCATCGGTGAACCATTTAAATATTTTTGGGTGCATTTATTTTGCACATATTCCTAAAGAAGTGATGTACAAGTTTGATGAAAATAGTAAAAAATGCATTTTGTGGGTTATAGATCTAAATCAAAGGGTTACAGACTATTTAGTTCGACGAAAGACAAAGTAATCATTTGTGGAGATGTTCTCATTAATGAGAAGGACTCTTGGAATTGGAAAGAAAAGAGTGTTCAAAATCAAGTGGTTGTTGCAAATGAAGATATGGAAGCTTTGAACAAGGAAATGAAAATGAAGAAGTTGAAGTTCCACCAGAAATGTCTCCAATAGCCAACTCTCCTTCATCTCCTTCTACTTCCTCAACTTCAAGTACTTTATCTCCAAGTTCAACTCCAAGAAAAATTAGAAGTCTTAGTGATGTGTATGCTAGATGCAATTTTTTGTGGTTGAACCCGAAAGTTTTGAAGATGCTTGAAAGAAAACAATCAAAGATGAAATTCGTGTGATTGAGAAAAATAACGCTTGAGAGTTGGTGGAAAAGCCAAAGAATAAAGAAGTCATTGGGGTGAAGTGGATTTACAAAACAAAGCTTAATCCAGATGGTTCAATTCAGAAAAATAAAGTAAGGCTTGTAGTAAAAAGGTATTCACAGCAACCCAGTGTCGATTTTCAAGAGACTTTTGCTCCAGTGGCTCGACTTGATACAATAAGGTTTCTTATTATTCTTACTTTACAAATGGGCTGGTTTCTTCATCAATTAGGTGTAAAATCAGAGTTCTTAAATGGTGTGTTGAAACAAGAAATTTATGTAGAGCAACCTCAAAGCTTTGCAGTCAACAGTGAAGAAGGAAAAGTGTACAAGCTAAAAAGGGCTTTGTACGGGCTAAAACAAGCATCTCGAGCATGGTATACTAAGATTGATTCCTATTTCAAGGGATTTCAAAGAAGCACAAGTAAGCCAACCTTGTACATTAAAACACAAGGTAAGACCGGTATTCTCATTGTGTCACTTTATGTTGATGACTTGCTTTTTACCGGAAATAATCAAAAAATGATTGTAGATTTTAAAAGTGAGATGATGAAAAGATATGAAATGAGTGATTTGGGACTTCTACATTACTTCTTGGACATTGAAATTTATCAATAAGAAGATGGAGTTTTTATTTGCCAAAGGAAATATGCAAAAACTCTTCTTGAGAAATTATAAATCGGTTGCTACTCCGTTGGTTGTGAATAAAAAAGTTATCAAAAGATGATGTAACTAAAGAAGTTGAAGCATTTTTTTATAGAAGCTTGATTGGAAGTCTTTTGTATTTGATAGCTACAAGGTCGGATATCATGTGTGTTACAAGTTTGTTATTTTAGTTCATGCACAAACTAAGTCAAATTCATTTTGGGGCAACGAAGAGAGTTTTGAGATATATTCAAGGAACACTTGATTTTGAAATTATGTTTGGAAGAAAAGTTGATGTCAAGTTACTTGGATTTTGTGAGTGATTGGGCCAGAAGCATTGACGATATGAACAGCACTTCGGGCTATGCTTTCTCACTTGGTTCCTGTATATTTTCATTGGTGTCAAAGAAGCAACAAAGTGTGGTACAACCATCAGCTGAAGCTGAATATATTTCAGCATCATTGGCTACTTCTCAAGCAATTTGGTTGAGAAGAATCTTGGAAGATATTGGTAAAAGTAAGGTGAAACAACTCCAATTTTATGTGATAATAAATCAACTATCGTCATGACAAAGAATCTGGTCTATCATAGCCGAACTAAGCACATTGCAATCAAGCATCACTTTATTCGAGAAGTTGTGGAAGATGAAGAGATTCAAGTAAAATATTGCAAGACCAAATATCATAGCCGAACTAAGCACATTGCAAACAAGCATCACTTTATTCGAGAAGTCGTGGAAGATGAAGAGATTCAAGTCAAATATTGCAAGACTGAATATCAAGTGGCGAATATTTTTACCAAAGCACTTCCTAAAGATAAGTTTGAGTTTCTAAGAGATATGTTGGGAATACAATAACAAAGCATTAAGAGGGAGTGTTAAAAATAGTATACTAGATAATACTTAGTTGTTAAGTGTATATAGTTGACTTGGGAATACAAATAGTTAAGTCTTGAAACTTGGTATGTGGTTAATGTTCTAAGAAAGTGAGTGGTCAAGATGTATCTTGCAACCTATATGTCTGTTGAAAATATAGAATACATGTGTAAAAAATTATTCCTAAAGACTAAGTTACATTATTTTTGTTTTCTTTATGACAAATATGCAAAGGTTGAAATTATGGCCGACATACCAGCCAATACTAAACATGTCAATAAGGGTTTTGTATGAAATTGCATAGTGTGCACAGTATGATTGATACACTGGAGACATACAAATCAAAGCCTTCCCCGTATGCAGGGACTTGATTCAAAATGTGTACACCCAAGTGCAGGCAGTCAAGCTGTAGTAATAATCTGGTTTAAGTCCGGAGTCGAATCCACAAGGAACTATTGTTGGTGTTTCGAGGTAAGCAGTGGTGGAGACCGAATGATTGTAACCCTTGAGATTTGAAGTTGTGTGGTGTATGGGATTTCCTGGACAGAATATAGGATTCTTTCCAAGAGGGTTTTCTAGACAAAATATAAGATAAGCTCAAATGTAAAAAGTCATTCTTCAGTTCGAGGATCTAGACATGTAGTTAATCATCCGATTTATTATACTTGTGCTTGATAACTCAATTAATCCTTGTGTCAACAGCAAGTTAATTGGAAGATAAAGGTGGATTGTGAGAATTAAGAGCATGGTTCCAATGTCTTTCTAGAAGTTTACAAGAATTGTCCGTGCCGAGACTCAACCCGTCTACAAACAAACAAGTGTTTCTACAAGGCATCCAACCATGACATTAATATTCCATTTCCATTCTTCAATTTAAGCACAATAATGGTGAAGATTGAAGGGTAGTCATGAAGATCAAGCCGGGGTACTTGCCTTGAACTAATAAGTCTTTCTATGCAAGAGTTATCTATATTATAGAAAGTACTCACGGTTATACAAAGTACCTTAACTTTGCTAGATGCAGTCAATCATTTAATAAGCAAATGAAATATAAAGCATTAAGCATAAACGAAATGCACATATATAACTTTCGGATGATTTATACATGTTCATTACCTCTTACTAAAGAATGAATGAAAAACTACTCACTCTTCATGGCTTTGGTAAAGCTAGAAAAGTGAGTGATGCTCATGCCTCCAAATAGAGGAGATACAAAGTAAAACACAATAAGCAAGGAGCCGATCTTCGACGAAGAATAAGTGAGTCACATTCCACCCTTTACGGCTTTGGCAAAGCTCTAGAAAAGTGGAAGAGTTTCACTCCTCTAAGGAAAGAAAGAAGCTCAAGCAATGAAAGTGAATAAAACAAATATTGAAAGTAGAAGAAAGCTAGTCACTTTTGGAGGGTTTCCTCCTCAACCAAAAGATGATCTATCTCCCTCTATGCAAGTTATTGAAAGCCTAAGTCTAAGACTAATTCTATAACAAGCTAAGAAATGTTGTTCTAGTGCCAATCCAACCCCCTTTGAAACTCTCACAATGGTAGTATTTATAGGCAAAGAGGAGGGGGCAAAGGAGTGTGAAAGAATAGTGCAAGGCCGCCAAAGTTCAAGTGAAAGCCAACCACTCTGCAGCCAGTCTGGGGATGACGTTCGAACGTTGTCTGGCGTTCGAACGTTGTTTCTGTCTTTGCTTGATGGGCGTTCGAACGGCAGGTGGGGTCTGACCTTCCCACTCAAGTGCCCTGTGGTCTTCTGTGAAATCCATTTCCACACTCCATGCACAACTTGATGCTTTGCACTCAGCACCCTGGTCCTCAAATAATTCAAGGGGACGTTCGAACGTGAGTTGGCGTTCAAACGTGGTTGCTTTGTTCCAAGTTTCTCCAATTTTGCTTCAAGGCATGCTGGTATTGCATGAAAGTTTGATATTCATTGTTTTTGGACCGTTGTTCAATTTATGTCCTGAAATGTCATCATTTAAACTTCATCAACGTATAATTAGTCTTAAAAAGGCATAGTAATATGCTGATTTTAACTACTAATCATCCAGCTTCTCCTTCCTACATTAGGTGAGAGAACATATGACAACCTAACTTGATTACATATCCATATCCAACATACCATCTAAAAGATGCCAGAAATGATATAATTTTTTATGTCACCATTGTCTTAACACAAGTTCCAATCAATTCTTGACTATAACCAGCGTAATTGTATTGACTTACAAGAAGAAAACAGATTTCACAAAAAAAAAATTGCATCCTTCGTCCCCTTTCCTTTATAATCCCAAATCTAATAAGGCCATACACAATCAAGTAAAACAACTGAGAATAGAAAAAGGAAGGATTACACTGCTCTTAGACTGAAGTTCATTGAATAGACGTCATAGATTGGAATGACCATACAATGGATGAGTATCGCCCAGGGCACTGCAGATGGGAAAATTACCCAGAAAAGAACCAAAATATTACATAAAGAAGCGCAATTTGAAATTTATGCTTCAAATATGTATCTGGTCTATTTGGTCCCTGAAATTGTAGTTGTGACAATCAAATTTACAAAGCCTTCACTGAGTCTCTATTCAATCCTCGTGACTTGGCTAGAAAGCTATATTTGTCCCGAAGAAAATATCTCATGTCTTGGCTTAAAAACACTACTCTCTCCCATGTGATTCTGAATAAAGAAAACAAACCCGACAAAAAAAAAGGGGTAAAAGAGCGTGCATTTAAGAAGTACAAAGAGACAGAAAGAAATACCAACTTATTCAACAGAAAGAGACGGACAAATATTTGGCTAGACAATGCACCTCTATAACCCAAGTTTCGTGACTCCTGAGCCCTTCTGTTCGTACCAGAATAGAACTAGTAAATTGAAACAAGGTGAAAACTTACGAATTTAACTACTGCAATTGAACCTTCAAGAACCAAATAAAATCCAAGTATATACTTTTAGGGTATAAATTATAAATTAAAGTATAAAGAAGAAAGCAATTAAACAGGCTGGCTAGGACATCAACGTTACCAATATCAAAAAAATCGTCCACAAACTCCCTCCAACATGACGGGATTTTGTTTCGACTGGATTTGTCACACAGTAACCAGTAACAGAAGATTAACCTGATGCAAGTAGAACATAAAAAATGCAACAATCTACAAATTCCATACCATGAAATGGAGAACAGTGATCAAAACAGTTTATAATCCTTCCACAAAATTTCCTATATCTCATAACAATAAGACCGTACACAATAAGCTTTGGAATTCAACTTTTAGTTTGCTTTCAAATTTCCGTAGGCAGTACAAGTTCTTAATTCTACATCCCTAGCTTCATCCAACCAGAAAACAGTAAAAGTCGGCATCTGGTTCTTGCATATCAGTAACAGCAAAATTCAAGAAATATAGGTGAATTTCAAAGAATCCCGAGACCGATCCATAATCACCACATCAAGCCACTGACATAATGATATGCTTGGTTCAACTCTTGAGAGGTCATGGCATCATTTGAGAACCAATCTTTTATGCTTCTAAATTTATCATCTCTTCTGGGACTTCAGAAATTTGTACAATCTCCCCATTGGCATAACAAACTTCAGCTGTTTCTTGGATAATACCTTCTGGATTGGTCAAGACACCATCCACCACACCGACCTCGACAACATTCTGCTCATCCTCAATGGCCATACCCTCTCTAAAATCTTCACTGCTACCTAAACTCTCATCAAGAATCCCACTGGAGTCACGGGTCCTCTTATCCTCCTGTGAGTCAACAATATCAGAAGGGGTATCTCCCTTTTCAAGAGGAGTTTGACCAAGAACCTTAATGAGTTCATTTCCATCCACACCAGAGAACTGACTATTATCAGCAGAGTCAAAGCCTTCAGAGCTATTACATACTGGTTTTGCACTCTGTTCATTAGCAAGAGATGGTTCTCTTGCAGCTGATGGTGTCGTGTGAAATACATCATCCATGGGCAGATTTGCTTTTCCATCAACTACATTGACATCCATTCCATGTTTTGGGCCCACATGAGCTTGCTCTTGAGCAGCATCTATCTGTTGACTTGAAGTATCATTATGGCTTGGGTCAACCGCCATGGAGTTCCCGAGCACGTCTGAAGCAGCAAAAGGCTCAAGATATTCGTTGCTTGAAACAACAATTCTGTTCGCTGCAGCCTCGGCCAACTCAAGAGCATGATTTTTTTCTGATATGTCTTCTTTTATTTGTGCTTGTATTCTATACTCATCCATGAGTCGTTGTATCCTTTCTTGCTCTGCTAGAAGGTTACCATAGCGTTTCTGTAAAGTTTGCTCAAGTTCCTTCTGCTTCTGAACTTCTTCCCAGAGGCCATTGATCCTGTGTGCTGCTGCTAGGTGCTCTTGCTTTTGTAAAGCTTGGAAGCACTCAAGTTCTGCTCCAGCAGTGTCCATCTGCCTGAAGGTAACCTCAATTTGGGACCAAAGTTTCCCAGCTCGTATCTGATCATTTACAACCAACCATTTAGACTCAAAAACAATCAAACCCGATGAAAAAACATCAATGAGTCTACGACGTATTATTACTGATTTCAAGTATATGAACATTTGTGGCATGAACAATGAATTTTTTGATTTCTTCTTTTATCTTGAGCAAATTACTGTAAGAAATGGTTCAGATTTTCTTTTTCCCTTTTGGCTAACCAGTAGTGCTACATTACATCGAATCATTGACTCAAACTCTTACCTAAGCCCACTGGAGTGGGACCAAGCAACAGCACAGTACATACTGAATGAATTTTTCTCGGAACCAAAAATTAAAAAAAAAAAAAAAAAACTACTTCAAACTATTTTAACACCCTCCCAACCAGATAAAGAAGGACCTCTTTTCCTTTATATATAGAAAAAAAATCTACTTTAAATGAAGAAGATAATACACTGCTAATCGATGACCCCTCTGTATAACAATTAGAACCTTCCAAGATGATTTGGAAAGCCAAAGTGCACATGATTTCAAGTAATTTCCTGGATTGTTGCTCAAAAGATGTACTTCCATAGTGGTGCATTATCTGCAAAAGGGATGAGAAGAGTATTGATCATCGCTTCCTTTATTGTTCATTCGCCTTTGCTTTATGGAGTAGGTGGGTTAGTTAAATTGTGTAGGATTGCTCCAAGTTCTTGCAGGGAGATGTTTGAAATTGAGTTTTGCGGTTTAGGAAGAATTAAAAAGCCTAAATACCTTTGGAGATGTGTGGTGATGGCTATGGCATTTGGTTGGAAAGAAATGCAAGAGTTTTTGAAGACATAAATGAGGGGGTGGATGCTATTTGGGAGAGAGTAAGCTTTTTTGGCTTCCTTTTGGGTCTCTCTGTGCTGTCACTTTTTCGGAGTTCCTTTATTTTTTATTATACCGGATTGGAAAGCCGTGTAAGATATGTAATCTTCATATTTTACATCTGCTTTTATGTTGCTTCATATTGAAGGCCTTCTCATCCCTTGTGTAATCCTTTTTCACTATTAATAAAATGCTTCTTGTTGATTATCAGAGAGAGAGAGAGAGAATGTGACAAATAGACGCAACCTAAGAACACAAGAAACAGATGAGTAAATCCATATAAAAAAATCTACTTGAGCATTTCTTGCACATTTTTAAGAAAACAACGAAAAATTTCCGAGAATTGGAAGTATACCTGATAACCGTTCGTAAGAAGTTTTATCTTCTGCTCAAGACGTAGTGCCTTCTTATTATCGTCATCCATCCTCTTCTTAACATTCTCAAACTCATACTGCAGGGCAGCAAGCTTATCCATGTTTCCAGCAACACTAGAAAGACCATAAGCATTACGGGTGGGAAAGTACATGATATCGTTTAAGCAAGTTCTGTGTGCTTCAACAAATTCATCAAGGCATTCATTCTCATGCCCCATTGCCACACGAAGAAAATGAGCCTCTTCCTTGACAATATGATCAGCCTGCAAAATTGGAGTGCATTGCGGATTATAGACGAAGCTGAAGATTAAAAGTAATTGCAGGTTCAAGTTTCACACAATACGCAAATGAGCCAATCCAGAGACCCAATATATCTCAACCAACCCAGTACAAGGCTGATCACCATAAAACTTATTCTGAAAATTTATTCTAAACACAAAAAATCCCATCACACTATAAATCCTCAATTTGAGGCTTAAAGACCACTTTAGCCAACACCACAATGCATCACACGTCAAAACAGTCGAATCTGGCTATGACAGTCATTGACAGAAGGAATGCAGAAGCAAAAGGCAGTATTACAACTTTAATATGATGACTAGTTATTAAACAAGGTCAATGCTCTAACGCTATGTTTGGTACATGGTATTAGGCCTTAGGAATGGAATGGACATTCCACGAGAATGCCTATTCCAATGTTTGGTTTGCAGGATTTAAAATCCATTCCCATTCCAAAGGAATACCTAATCCCACAAATTATGGGATTAGGCATTACCAAATCCAACATGGTATTCTTCATTCCCAATCCACTCGGTAATGGCCCAATCCATCTGGAAAAAAAAAACCCCGATCGCTCTTTGCTCTTTCTCGTCTCATCTGGTCTCCTCTCTTCTCTCTCTCTCTCTCTCTCTCTCTCTCTCTCTCTCTCTCTCGCACACACTCTCATCAGATATGCGTCTCGAACAATTCCTTCTTCGAGCAATAATGATGGTGATACTGGGTCAACCATTTGTGGGGCAGATTATGGTTGGTCTCTGTTTGATGATCTTTATCATGATACCCTTTACAATGCTTCTGAATCATCTCAAGATATGCCCGAAATGGCCAAAGATCCAGAAAAGGGTGTTGTGAAACCAGCTTGTGATTTTGCTATTTGTAAGAGAAGAAAGATTTGTAGATCTCTGAGGTCTCATTTGGCTTCTGGGATTTGGAGTTTAAGCCGAGAACAGGGTAATAAGTTGCTCGGGAGTCGATTTAAAGGGGATTGTTTGTACATTTGTGATTGACCTGGTTGTGTTCACATAGAGGAGAAGCGAAATTACCTGCTTTTCGGGGGGATTTTCAAGAATTTCAAGCAGTCGAGGATTTGGAGGACGATCAATGATAACGATGGGAATCGGAGAAAGATTGATCTGAGTTGTGCGTTTTGCTCTTGCAGACAAACTTGGGATCTGCATTCTGCATTTTGCTTGAGGCGGTATTTCAGGTTCCATGAGGATGGTTCACCACATGTTCGAGCTTATGTTTGTGAGAACGGCCATGTTTCTGGAGCGTGGACGGATTGGCCTTTGTACACTTAATTGGCTGTTTCTTCATAGGGATGAGTACCTCTCTGTTCACCTTCATATCTGAGGAATACTTTGTTGTGTATATTAATATACACATTATGGTTATTTAAGTACTAAACAAGTATGTGCTATATTTTTTGGGTTGCTTGTTTTACCATAAATAGTTACCTTGAAATATATACTGTGTTACAATACCAGCCGGTACGCAGCGAAAAATGGTCTACCCAACTTAAAAGCCAGAAAAAAAAAATGATAAATTTATTTGCTGGATTTTCTGCTGCCAGCTGCTTCCAAGACCTCTTTGCTATGAACCATATCTATTTACAATTTGGCCTATGGACCATGTTTCATATAAGCCTTGTGTAGGAGATGATGCAGGATTATGTTATTTATCCTGTTATGGAGTAAGTTATCTATAACGTCCTCACAGGACATAATCATCAGTTCTACAAGGGTGATATGTATTAGTAGTGGTTGGAAGTAGACACGATGGGTTGAGTATAGCAGTAGTTGCTAGCTATTCAATTTTAATCAAGATAGGCCAAGAAGGTGCCAAACAATCTTATAGACAAGGATAAAAACATGGGAAAAAGAGGATATATCACAAACCACAAATATAGATCTGTCACAAAATATCCCATCGCTTGGAATATATCGCAAAATAATAATTATTTAGAAAAATATCACAAAAGTCTCAAAAGAATACATCACAACCTTGACACAATACGTATATCAACCGATATGCCGCAATATCCACAGATAATTTCATCCTTGCCTAGAAAAGAAGTTAGATCTAAGTAAAAACACTTGAATAATAGCCTTCCCTCAAAAAGGCATTGTTCCTCATCACCACAATCACATGTCCCACAAAAAGCACAAAAAGCACAAAACTAATTTGGGAGTAGAGTGTAGTACTTTCAATAGGGCTTATGGAACAATATCAACGAAGCTTGATGAAGCAATTTCCCATATTACAAAGAATTATGAACAAACCCGGACGTGGCCTTGTATGCAAGAAAATATGCTAAGCAACTCTCCATTGACCTACTTCACAGAATTCCAGCAAATGGACGCCAAGAAGACCAATAGCCATGAAAACTAGGTCCAATGAAAGGACGGTCATCAGCAGATCATTTGGTAAATCAATGTGAACAAGGCAGGTCATCCAAACCCACATGCAGCTGGGTTTCCCTCATGTCAAACGTAAAGATCCCAGAATACATTAATTGTGCATAACTATATTCTTTTACTTGTGGTCAAATACCAGTAAATCAAAGGATGGTGATAGAACTCTTTAACCCAGGGGAAAATGATGTGAGTTTAGATGGGCGAGAGAATCAACTTGGAGCTCATGTTCAAAATCAGTTCTCTATGAGTCCACTGGTCATTGGTTCCAACTTAATGATTCAAATATACTCCTGTCAAACACCCAAACATTGGAAGGGACAAAGGAAAGAAGGAAGCCTTTGCCACAGTTGCATGAGAAGGTATCCACTGCTATTAAAGTGTGTTGTGGTGGTTTTGAGTGTGGTGTGTGTACAGAGAGGAATGCATAGATAACATCAGATAAGAACTCCAAGCATAATAATTCTATACTCCACACAACGATCCAATCTGAAATTATAGAAAAAAGAGGAATGCCAAAAAATGAACTCTATCTCATAGACTGCCTCCACCAATTCACTTCTACCATTGAATAAAAAAACCTCTAGCATTTCTCTCCAATCAAATAACCCAAAACAATACCTAGAAGTGCACACTTCCAAAATGGTGACAGCATTTTGATCCCTTCAAAAATCTCTAACACCTTCCTCAATCAAAGAAACATGGCGTCCAGAAATCACCCATCTCGCTCCTGCCAAAATTAGTTTCAGCTACAACCCAATGCAGCCAAACAGCGAAGGAAAAGTTGATTATTTGAAGCTACAACCCAATACGATAAAGATACGACAAAGTCTAAAAAAAAAGAATACGAGTACGGCCAAGATACGGATATAAGAAAATATATTTAATATTTTTATTATTTTCAACCAGCTTAATACTTATATATTTTGATAGTTCTTTAACACACAATAAGAAAAATTAGTAATTCTTTTTAGTTTCAAGAAAATCACTATGGTATATTCACAAAGTGAAGTGATTAATTAAAGATATCAAAACTAATATTTACCTAGTATTTAGAAGTAATTTTTGCTAAGATTATAATGTAATAGCTATATTTTATGCTCTTTTGACATGTAATTGTAGATAATACTTAAGAAACACTCATGTTCCTTTGAAGTAATATGAATTTTTGTTAATGTATTATATGGTATGTGAATTCGAACAGAGATGTTAAAAATTCAACTCAAAATTATATATGTTGCTCGACCACAAAAGTATAAGTGAAGTATCTTAATATTTAATTATTATCGGTATATTTAATCATGCCAAGCTGCATGATTGTCTTCCATTCTGCAGCGAAGTTAAATAGATCTCTTCTTTCAACAAATTATGACATTCAATTTAGTTTCAACTGGCAATTTTTCTAGTTTAACCCATTACTTTAACATCACAAAGTCACTCTCACCTCTAATTGACACACATACAAGAACTTTAATCTTAGATGCTCAAAATTATCTAAAATGAAGTGAAATAATAACTACCTGAGTAGAAATATCATGGACTAAGTATATGAACAGCAATGTGCATGTGTCTTCTTTTACATGGAGATTAGTGACTCAGAATACCATAGTGCCACAAAGAATTATGCTCCAACGGCAACCTCCACAACCACTTCCCTAACAACATTATATTTCTCCTAAGCAAATTCCCCACTGCTAGTACCCCTTTTAATTTGCACCCAAACACTACATCCCAACCAATTAAGTGATCAGTTTTCCCTTCATTACTTCCTTCCAATAAAAGTCCCTCGTCATCTTCTCAATCATTTTTCTACCCTACCCGAAAACCTTGATTAGAGACAAAAAATAAATAGGAATGCTAGCCAAAACTAACTATCATGGGACAAACAGAGAAATGTGTTGGGATGATTGTGAAGGGGATGTATTTGATGGATAGGATAAAGAGGCTTGTTTAGCTGGAAATGAGAAGATAGGTCAGGCCTCAAAGAGCACAAAAATGGAATAAATATTGACTTGGAATTGTACAGGGGTTTGTGTCAGAGAGAGTTTATTACAGAAAATTGAAGATATTTTCAATCAGATAAAGCAATATTTTTTTCTGCGAAACTCCAAAACAAGTTGGTGGAATTTGCAGGTTTGAGAAGTGCTATTTGGAAAGGCCATTTCTAGTGCATCCTCAAAACCATAAGTGACCTATGTTTGGAGTGCGACTTCCTTTCTGGGTGGTTGGATGGGAGTTTAAGGGCTGTATTTTCACTTCATCCCTATCAACGGATTGGGTATAGGGGCCTATATAGTTTGAAATCAGAAGGTAAATTGGATCTCTAACAACACAAAAAATAGAAATAAATAATGATGGAATATGGAATTGTGTGGGGTTTGTGAAAGAGAGTTTATTAAAGAAATTTGAATGTCCTTCTAATCGAATAAATCCATACATTTTTTTTGTTAAACTCCAAAACAAGTTGATGGACTTTGCAGGTTTGAGAGTGCCGTTTATGGTGCGTCTTCAAAACCACAAGTGAACTCTGTTAGGAGTAGGAACTCTTTTCTAGGTAGTTGGATGGGAGTTGAAGGGCTGGGCACTTTCGGTAGTTATGGGAAAGGCGGTAGTTACGGGAAGGGCAACTAGGCTCACTAATCTATCTAATCTTTTCTTGTGTGTACGTGTAGCAGCCATAGCTTGGTCAATGCAGTAACCTCCTTATGTTTCGGTAGTTGGCTCATATAAATCATGCCTTTTCAATTGTAAAAGAGATAAGGGTTTATGAAGATTGGAGATTGTGTGGTGGATTCGAAGAAAAAGATTCGAGGGCGCAAAACTTGTGCAATCTGTTTAAAGCAAGAATCCAGGTTCGCAAGTCCTCATCTGACTACATTCCGGCACCTCTATAGTATCAAAGTTAGGGAGATTTCTGAGCCTAAACGTGCAGATCGCAATGACTGGAGGAAGAAATTTGCTGCAGAGTACACAAAAATCCCAAGCACCAGTCGGGAGGTTAAAGTTGACTGGTTCGGAGAAACGTACGAAGTGGAAGGAAGGAGGGTAACAGAGTACGAAGCTTTCATGAACTCAGAGGTATGGTGAGGAGTTTGGGTTGAATGTAAATCAAAAG
This sequence comes from Ilex aquifolium, assembly GCA_951799425.1. Taxonomy (NCBI): domain Eukaryota; kingdom Viridiplantae; phylum Streptophyta; class Magnoliopsida; order Aquifoliales; family Aquifoliaceae; genus Ilex; species Ilex aquifolium. Next base: position 5,194,650 of record OX637408.1, on the reverse strand, counting down.
ACGTGAGAACTTGGGCCAACACCTATGTTGTTGACATTAGTTTCAATAGTGAGAATTTCCGAGTTAAAGAAGAGGTCAAGGATAATTTAAAATTTGATAATCGGAGTATGGTGACTTTAAGGCCTTAAATGCAATAAGTTGTACCAGGAATGGGGGAAACATGGGTTTAGGTTAGGATACTAGGCAGAATCACGTGTAGAACTAGGAAAGATGCTAAACGATTTTGCACTAGATTACAAAACTAAAAAGATCGACAATTAGGCTTTTCTGAGAGAAATGGGCCAACAAGCTTTGTTGGATCATTCAAGCCAAAGGATAGGGTTAGTTTTAAAATAATTCTAAATGTTGGCCAAGCCCAGAACCCAAACCTATCAGCTAATAACCAAAAGCCGATAAAATGAGACCTTGTTCTTCATCGATCATTACGGTTGGTTCAAATGTGAAGTCGGAAGGCAATCTAACAAAGATTTCCAAAAAATGATTCTTCGAATTAGAGGCCTAATGTTGGACAAGGGTCAGGGTATGATGGTTCAATCACAAATGGAGAAAGTTGATCTTGTTGAAATAAGGCAAGATATCTTGAGCAACTTGGCTGAGAAGGAGCTGGAGTGCATCAATGAAAAGTGTGAATTCATGGAAGAGTTAGTCCTGCTAAAGCATCAATTAAGGCTGGAAGAAATTGATGTCAGAATTTTTTACACTAATGAAGTTCGATCAGAGATGGAGGATATCATTAAATCTGAGGGAGACAATAGTCAAAGCTACATTGACCAACATATGAGCTAAGAGAAGTATTCTAGGGTAGCCAAAAAAATAATGGAATGGGGAATCTATGTGATGAAATTGAGGCTGGGTCTGCTGACAATAAACTTATATCTCATCAGGTAACTTTCCTGATAACATAGATGATAATCTTATGATAATCAAAGGGTGAAGAAAAAGATTGTGGAAGTTGGGAATCTTTCTACATCAAACATCCATTAATCCCTTTTCTCCGTCGATCTCCAAAACCTTTTGCTTACAAAACAAAGTCTAACAATCTCATTCCGCATGATTATAAGCTTTTTCAAAATCAATTTTATGTGCAATCCCTTTCTTTCCCCTTGATCAATACTTCTTCATCACCTCATTAGCCACTAGACCTATACCGAAAATTTACATTCTTTTAACGTGTGCAACATTTATAATTACTAGTTAGTACACGCGTGCGTTGCACGCCAACTATTTTGATTTTTTGTAAAAAAATTAGATAAATTGAACTAATTTTCTTTATATTTATATGGAGATGGTTATTAAATTTTATGTGGCTCACTTGTTCCCTTGGTAGTGGACAGTTGTACAAAGTGACACTTGGGGTAATTATTACGCTCAAGATTTTTGTCGTATTTTGGGTTGTATGAACTGAATTGCATAAGGTTCAAAAAAAATTGACTTGCATTGCATTTAAAAACTATAATGTTTAACTTCAGTAAGTGATTAATAGATGAATGGCTACTAATTTTTTGGACTAATAAGAATTTACTATAATAGGTTATCATTGTGTTTTTATCTTTTTAAGGATAGTATTATCAATTAAATTTTTTTGACAAGTTTAACAATCAAAAGTAGTATATAGATTATTATATCTATTTAAATATTTATTTTTTAGTGAATTTAGATATGCACTACATAACTACAAACATATGATATAATTTAATAATTATTTAATAAAATTGAGTAGAAATTCATGTGTTAAAATCGTCTCTAATCAATTAATTCGGATCAAAAAAAAAACTAATTCGGATCAGAATGGATATCTATTTTAATGAATTCATTTATGCACTGTGAAAAATAAAATTTGTTAGACAATTGACTTGAATTCGGATCACATTGTTCAAATCGGATTTGGATTGAATTTATATTGTTTGGAAAGAAGATAATCAAAATCCAAATAACGAATTTATTAGTTGAATTAATGCAACTAATAAAAAATTCCTCAAAAATGGATAAACACATTATATAATTTTTGAAAGATAAATAAGAAAATAAAATTTTTTTCTCTCAAGTCATTTTAAAAATGATAAAGTAGACATTATAGAATTATTGAAGGATAAATAAGGAAATCAAAAGTTTTTCACTTAAGCCACTTTTATTAGTAGTATAGATTTACAAAGACTTATTACCCAACTAATTGGCCTAAATCACAAATTTTGAATGATTTATCTTTTACTGAAGGCGGCAAATGAAATTAACAGTTGTATCACCATTCGTCACACCACTTTGGAAAAAAATACTACCTACCCTTGTCAAATCATTGTAGATCACTTCCCAGCAATCTCGGTAAATAGTCATTTTAAACATATCTGGGCAGTGTCTTATCTCTACTACACTCAAAAGTCACTGGCCTAAGTTCCTCTTCATCAAATGGTCCTTCCAACCATCTTCCTTTAAACTCTTAGATAGGACTCCAATCAAATCCCACCAATCCTCGCCTTCTACCTCCTTGAGATGAGTAGAGTTTAGGGGGAAAAAAGAATTTATAACTCCTATCAATACAATTCCTATCATCAGCCATCATACCACCATCAAACGCCATTCTTTAATTACTCAGACCATCAGCCACTATGAAAAAGTCTAGGATTTATGGCACCCTGCTTAATGCATTTATCCTCTGCCTCCAACTAATATCTTCCTTTAACACCAACTCCTCAAACTTGTTCCTAAGATTACATCTTTCTTTCTCAATTTATACCCTCAATTCTTCTCAATATTAAAATTACCCAATTTTTAAATCCCGAACAAAATCCTTCTCGAAACTTTTAATTTTTGCTTGACATTACCCAACTTTGTCATAAACCTGGAACCTTCCAACCCTGACACCTAACCTCCTGCCATCAAATCCTCCAATTTATTTTCCGCAACCCCAATTTCCCTACCCCAAATCACTCCTTCCCTAATGTGGCCAACATTCCCGAGAAATCCACTTAAGTTAATTCATTCCTCAAACACAAATTCATGTCACTATTCTAAACAAGTAGAACACGTGGAGAATTTGTAATTGAATCATTTCCATTGCCTTTCAAATCTAAACTATCAGAATTTGAAGAAGACGACACCGGTTCTTTCGCTAGCACATGTTCGCTCAAATTTCGCAATTTTGGGACTAAAGAACCTTCCTACCCCAGACAGCACAAGAATTCCATTTCTGGTGATATATTAGGCTTATGGTGCACAATCAAAATATTCATATGTGCAATAGGCAACAAATCAATGATTGAACATACTTCACGACTCCATTCAGAAGAATTAACCATCACTGTGTCGAACAAGTTCCCACCATCAAAATCATGTCTCACGATTTTCATTCATCCTCTGAAAGTGATGTTTGACCCCCTTTACTTTCCCCCGAACTTCCCACAAACTTAGAGTACCATTCATTTTGTGCAAAAACATCAATTAAGTTAACTTGTCCAACATTGATTGAACTAGCTGGAGACTCAACACATCGAGTAACATTCCGTTCCGTTAATTAAAAGAAAATTAAATTAAAGAACTACATTTTTATTGGCAAAACGTATAGACTATTGGCGTCATTTTATAAACTTATGTTTTGAGGTTGAAATATGGTTAAAGAACATGGAAGGATGCAAGTGCAAACTTATTATCATAAATAGACACTTGCCCACTTACATGGAAGTATAGTAGATGGAGTAATAAATTAAGTGGACACTTGTCAACCCCAGCATGGAAGGGTGGCATATGGTGTAATAAATGGGGTCAACACTTGTCCAAGAGTTATCAAAGTGCTATGTGACTAAGCCTTGTGCATGTGTTTAAAGTGCTATAAAAACGGGTGATCTGCTAGTGAAGTGAACCAAGAAGAAGGAAGAAAGAAAGAAGAAGAGAGGGACAAGAGAAGGAAGGGAGGAACAATAGCCAAGAAAGAAGCAAGGAAGGAGAGAGAAAGTAAAAAGAGAAAAAGAAAGAGAAACAAAACGTGAAATTAATGAAGTGAAAATCTGTGGGTTTAGTATGAATATCGGAGAGTGATTTTAGTCCCAAATTCTACAAAACTTGTGTATGTTGCTCCTAAGATAGTGGTGATCAAATTCATCGGTATCAATTATTGGTTTGAAGTACGAGATGTATGCAATATGCCAATATGCTCTTTCATAAATCCCTTTGCAAAGAGTATTTTCTTGAATATTCTTGAGTCGTACTCTATTTGATCTAGATATTTTGATTCAAAGATTTAATTTGATTTGTTTTGACATTGTGATCATGTTTTGTATGTACTATGTGGATACATAGAGGGTTAGGTTGTGGTAGCCAAGATATATAGACCAATGGCTTGGACCTGAGTTGGCAAGCTTGGTCGAGGTGAGCCTAGGTGCAACGAGGTGCTAGATCTATGCCTAGGACTTTCATGACATATGATATGGTTTGAAAGACTAAGATTTTATGATTGATCTAATATTTGAAAATTTTGTTTTATTGTTGATTTGACTTGAAACTTGTATCCTTTGATCATATTATTTCATGTCATATTGTATACTGCCCCGTTACATTTATTTTTCAGATTGTAGTGGGAGAACAAATCAGGATCGAAAATACGGAGATAATAGAAAATTCGTAAATTTTGAGTTAAAAGTGGTGATGATTAATTTTGATATTAGATGGATTGTAAACTCTATTCAAGTTGAATGGTTAGTATTGGTCATTTATTCGTATATTTTGGAGACACTATTCCAATATTCATAATTGTAAATTATGTTGAGGTAATTAGAGCTCTTAATTTTGTATTTAGATATTAATTTATTGGATAACGTGCCCAAGAAATAGAGATATTATAATTTTGGTATTGTGACATTTGGTCTCTATTACAATATAAATTCAAAATATTAGAGTTTAATTTTAGAGTTTGACCATGATGAAAGAGTTTAATTTTATTTAGAGGTCAAATTATCCGTATTTAGAACTTAGGAGTACACAAAAAAAAAGGCAAAGGATGGACAAGTGTCCATAACATGTCGCTATGTCTCATGCTTTCAAGCATGACTAGCAAAGTAAGAGATATGGTGGTTGTTGTAAATTATGTTGAGGTAATTAGAGCTCTTAATTTTGTATTTAGATATTAATTTATTGGATAACGTGCCCAAGAAATAGAGATATTATAATTTTGGTATTGTGACATTTGGTCTCTATTACAATATAAATTCAAAATATTAGAGTTTAATTTTAGAGTTTGACCATGATGAAAGAGTTTAATTTTATTTAGAGGTCAAATTATCCGTATTTAGAACTTAGGAGTACACAAAAAAAAAGGCAAAGGATGGACAAGTGTCCATAACATGTCGCTATGTCTCATGCTTTCAAGCATGACTAGCAAAGTAAGAGATATGGTGGTTGTTTTCTAAAGTAGATGGGAAAATAGAATAAAAAAAATGATAGGTATCCAAACCAAACAAGGCGTGTGCATAGATGCTAGGTGCCTTAGTGCTATGTGGTGCATGGAGTCTGTGACAAGTGTGTGGATGTGTTATCTTTAGAACTAGTAAGTAAAGGTTATGGACGTGCATAGCTTAGAGAAGAAAAAAAAAGGTAAAGAAAATAAAAAAAAATAATTAAAAAAATAGAAGTGGTCCAATTACGTGCACATTTGAATTAACAGGTGTACACTTAAATAGAGGACACGTGGCATAATCATGCAACAACTTGCACCCCAAGAAATTAGGTCTATAATGGAGGAACTTGGGCAGCCTAATGGATGTCCAAAATCAGCAAAAAACGAGAGGAAAGAGGAGAGAGAAATAGAAATCCACGAAGCTCGTCAAAATCAAACAGCAAAATAAACTTTGATTGAAGTGAAACTTGGGTATACTATTCTAGAGGTAATGATGACAACATCTATCGAACTCAATTTATGGTTTGGTAAGATCTCTATGGTCAAAATCAAATGGTACTTTATGATTTGATGTTTATGAAAACTAATTTTGTTTGTGTGGCATCTAGGTCCTTGGATTACTCAATTTTGATTTGATTGAGGTTATAAAATGGGATACCAAACAAAGACTAATCGGAAACATTGGTAGGTTTTTCTTATTCTAGGATGAACTCGGATTTTCATGCTGTTATAATTCTTCTATTAGTTTGGAAATATTATAAAAAAAAGTTTATTTCATTCTAATCTGTTTATTTGCAAATAGTGTTATTTCTCATCCGATTTGTTTTTGGATACTATATAGATATATATTTTTGATTAGGCTACGGAATGATGATTTTCTGAAAATAGATTTTGATAAAAGTATGTGCACACTGGATTGGGTAGCAAAGGCCTTATTTCGCATGTCGAGACTTGGGACCTAGAGGGTTTCATGGGGCCATAAGAAACTGGTCACATAGTGGCCTTCAGGCTTAGGTACCAAGGTACCAAGTGATACTTAGGGTGCGTATCTTCCTTGGGGTGAAAATCTCCTAAAAAGTAATTTGATGATATGATGTTAACATTGAAATGTCATTGGAATTATTACTTTGTTCTCTAGTGTGGCACAAAATTTTATATGCTCCACAAAGAATCTTTTTATTTATGTTATCCAACGTACTTTTCGGATAACTAAAAAAGTATCTATTTTCAAACCAACCTATTGAGCATATTGTTTACTCACCCTATGTTATTGATATCTTTTTCAAAGAAATCAAAAACCATCCCAAGATTTGGTCAGCAAGTTAGTTGGCTGGAGGCGAATCAATTCGGATGTTCAAGAGAGATTTGTTACATGATTTAGTTTTGAAAATGTTTGGAAGCTTGTGATCATACGATCATTAAAAAACTGTAATTTTTGAAAGTTGTAACATTAATTACTTTCGGTTCAATTCAAGAATTAGATTTGTGTTATTGAGGTTAACAAAGCTCTGAATGGTACGAATTGGGCCAGGGTGTGACACATCCTCCATGGAAGTTATGCTTACTATAATCAACATAATACTTGAACTTTTCAAAAGTTGTAAGATGTTGAGTAGCAGGTTCTTGGTGTGATGTGAAGGTGCCAAATATTCAACACAGAGACATATATGCCTTCAGTCAAGCCCACCCCCAGATTGGTACTTGCATATGCATGTTCAACATATAGAGAAGACATGATTCCCAAAGATTAGGCCTAGTGTTCTATAGTGAGGTTTTCAGTGACATCTAAAATCTTTGACAATTTTCAACCCTCCGCTTTGAGAAAAAGTAAAAAATCAACTTGTTGGCTAGGAAGCACGGATACTCGCCGGGGGTCTATGTGGTCGTGTCGGACACCTGTCCGACACTGATTCGCGTGGGACACGGCCGAACATGTGTCCGACACTTCTAAAAGTGTCCTGAATAGGAAAAGCAAATTTTTTGAGTTGGATACGGGAGGGACACAGCAGTAACTCAGTGCAAGTCAGTCTTAACTTAGTGGACCCAAACAAACTCGTAACCGAGTCAGTTGATTCATGATGGGATCGAACAAATAAGTCAAAAATAACAAAAAAGAAGAAAATTTTGAAACCAAACCTACAAAATCAAGCCATGTCGAGTTTCCGTCATCCTCTTCTTCATCTTTTTCACCATATGGTGGTGGCTCCTCCACTGCTTGACCGCCTTCGATCGCGTAAGTAGGTAATCTCTCTCTGTGAACCGCAGCATCGTGGGGTTTTGATTTTTGGGTGTAAGAGTTGAAGGGTTGGGTCTGGGAGTGGAAGGGTTTTTTTAGGGTCAGCTGATCAGAGACATGGGAGTTAAAAGAGTGATTTTATTTTTTTTGGATCTAAGGAGTTAAGACTTAAAATTTTTTACTATTATTAGTTATAGTACTTTATTTTATTACTGCTATATTGGTGGGTTGTGAATAATGTTTTGTATTTTATTTTGGTATTGTTTATTTTAAAGAGATTGTATTTTTTTAGATATTATTAATGTTGTTATTATAAATATAAAAATATATTATATTATTTTAATTAGTCGTATCATTGTCGTACCCATGTCCTATATTTTAGAACTTTATCATATCCCCGTATCCGTTAGGAGTGTTCACCCTACCCCACGGGTAGGAAATATAGTCTTCCGTCTTCCTACCTGATACTTTGCGGAAGAATTTTTTCTTGGCCTACCCTACCCGATCAGGTGTGGTATTCCTACCCGACTTCCTACCCAATTAATCGGGTAGGAAGTCGGATAGGAATGCGGGTAAACACTTTTGTAGCTATTAATTTTTGAATCATTTTAATAATTCAATTAAATAACATGCATCAATTTAACAATACAATAAATCAATAACACTAAAACTTAAAACAACTACAACAACAATTGCAATAAAACACAAGAAAACATGAACATCAATCCATCATAATTGTTACACAAATACAATAACAATTATTTTAAGTTTAAACCACATGAAACACATTAAAATCATAACTGCTCCAATAGATCACTAGTTCACTATAAATCATGTAACCTATATAAAAAAACAAGTCCATGTTTTAGCAACTCAAACATCCACAACAATAACAATGTTACAATATAAATTATACTACACAAATACTCTTATAATTACTAAAAACAATATAAAAAAGTTAAATATATTTTTTGCGGGTAGGATAGGGTAGGAATGCGGAAATTGATGGGTATTCCGCATTCCTACCCGATTTAATCGGAAGACCAAAAACTCTTCTGCATTCTTACCCAATTTTTGCAGCTAGCCGTTCAGTAGGGTAGGGTAGGGTCGAGTAGGGTAGGAAATTGCGGTCAATCGAAAATTTGAACACCCCTAGTATCCGTATCGTATCAGATACGATACCCGAGTCCGTATTCGTGCTTCATAGCTTATTGGAGATTGGAAGACATTTCACTGGTTTGGTTTGTCTATTATAGTATAGATGTGAAATAGAAAGCATCACAGAGTAATGAGATCTCTATGTCAAGAAGAATTAGCTGATTAAAATATACGAGGAGATGACTGAAACGGAGTTTTTCCTTAAAAAGGATTATGCCTATATCCAAAAAAGGTAGGCTAAAATAGGTTGGTCCCATAACCAATTTTGGAAAGAGAAGCTAACATTTAAGCCCATCAATACTCTTTTGCAGTAAGGATTCACGTTAGGTTCCATCGTCTCTTTAAAAAAATGTCAACAATTAATGTCTCTTCATTTTGGGAACTGAAGGATCATGAATACCACCATTCATTCATTTTAATTTCCTGATGCATTAGTCATAAACCTAACTCTGAGTACATACGAAATTAGAACATAGACTGAACCAAAGTGCTAGAGATATTAAACCAACTTTAGAAAAAAAGAGTGTAAGTACAAGATTTATGGGAAAACCAATGACTTGAAAAAATGTCACGATACATGTACCTCTTTCAGCTCATCTTCTTCAAAATCTTCAATTATAGTGACAGAAGCAGATTTTTTATTTGCAGCCCGCTTGACTCCTTTCTTTTTCTCCTTGTCCACTTTCTCATCAAGTGGATACTTTACATTATCATGCTCTAGTAAGGATAGAAGCTCCTTTCTTATCATCTCATCTGCCTGCTCAATCGAAGTAGGAGGGACAAAGGAGCTCTTGTCCTCATCAGATCTCATCAAAGAATTTTTAATCAGCTCCAATGAAGCAGCAGGGGGTCTGGGTAACTCCCTTTGCAATACTTTCGATCTCTTCCTAAGTAATGCTTGCAACCTTGCTTCTTCCTCAGCTTTCTCTCTTGCAATCCTGTCAGACATGTCTTCTTCGATCTTCTCCTCTGGATCCTCATTATCTTCTGGAACAGGTTGGACAACTATCTGGTACTCATTCTTAGGCTGTGGAAGAGTGCTAAAACCAGAGCGCAGGTTCTCTTTCAACTCAGCTTGTCTTCGGCGCTCAAGCTTGGCAGTATCATGGATTTCCATATCTTCATTAATGTGTAGCTCATCCCTCAGGGGAGTTCCTTTTGGGGTCATACCAAAAGAATAGCCATCCCTAGATGGTGTCATGCCAATTCTAGGAGTAAGACCCATCCCTCCAGGAGTTGCTGAAGGAGTCAACATTGGATTCGGCGTTTGGATATCCCTTTTCTGAGGAGTGACCCCCGAAAAATCGGACGGATGCAATTCTGGATTCTCTCCCCCTAATAATGGGGTCTGAGATTCTCTCATCCTGGCTGCATTTTGCGCTTCCATCATAATAGCATCGCCCTTACCTGCAGGTGTTCTTTGTGGTGTTCGTAATGGGGTTATTCCATGCCGTGGTGTCTGGGAATTATTTGCAAGGAGTGCACGTGTAGCAACACTCCCTTCTGTGAATTCTTCGCCTGCAAGTTCGCCAGCATAACCTAACTTTGCAATTGCCTCCAAATCCTGGTCCCCCATCTGTGGTGCAGGCAGATTCAGTTTTGGCCGCTTCCTAATTGCTTCTGGATCATTAAGCTTGTTAGCTTGCAGTATAGCCGATGGTGCATCCTGCCTCTCCAAAATTTTATTCCGAGCAATATCCTGCTTTCTTAATCGTGCTTCCTTATCAACCCTTCTTTCACCTTCAAGTTCTTCGATGGTAGTTGGGAACTTAGGTTGTTCCACTGATCGGTCTTCATCAGTAATATCATAAAATCCAGGAGGCGGCTTCTTCTCAAAAGGGATTTCAGCATTATAGTCAATCCCCCTCCTTTTCCTCCTCCTTTGCCTAGTATCAATTCCAGCTGCCTTTAGTTCTCTCCTTTTTTGCAATGAAGCAAGCCTTCTAGCCTCTTCAAGTTGCTTCTCCCTGGCTTTCCGTTTTGCCTTCTTGCCTCTAGTGTTGGCTAACCGTGCTCGTGCTTCTGAAAGCATTTCTTTCTCATCTTCGTCCATATCAACAGGGTCAGGACGTGCAGGCTTTGATTCTGGATTTGGGTCAATCTCTCCTGGACGCAATTTCCGTGGATCATCACCTGGCTCATAGTTCTCATCCTTGGCACATGCTGCATCAAGGAGTTTCTCATAACGTTCAAGGCACTGGGATGGAGTACGGCCAACAATCGGGGCAATTGTTCTCCACTGTGTGGGCATGAGCTTAGCAAGATGAAGTAGTTTCTCATCTTCTTCTCTGGTCCACTCAGTCTACAGAGAAAAGACTTTTTATTAGCTCCTTGTGTAAAAAGGGAAGTTTTCACGGGGATGTAAAACAGAGCTGAGAAGTAAATAAAAAATGAAAACAACACAGAAAATGGGAAAGGGATGACGCAAAAGTTTCAATAACATAATAAAACTTTCATTGCTTATCAATCTTAAAGTGCAAGATTCAATTTATATGTTGTATTGTCTAACTAGGTTCATTTGCAAAATATAAAGGACTCAAGGGATGTCTGATGCAGCGCGCATGGCATGGCATAGAAATGGATGAGAAGATGATAATGTTTCTATGCACACAATTCATCTAATCGTCCTTGACATTAAGATTTGTCAATTTGCAACTGATTTAACAAGGTCCTGTCTAATAATTGATTTTCTTTCAAGCTGCCTACATGAGGTAGAACAATTGTAAGCAATGTGAACTTTCTTTTCTTTTCTTTTTTTCCTTTTTTTTTTTTTTTTTTTTTTTTTTTTTGGGGGGGGGGGGGGGGGGGGGGAGGGGGGGGTGGTGGTTGGAGTCCTTACTTTGTCCTTGACAAGATAGGAATTAAACATTATTTTTCTAACGTGAATGGGACAAATTTCAAAAGTGACAAATGGGACTTCACACTCAACAATGTCACACAAATGGAGTTAGATCACAGTAAAATTCTGATTTTAGGCTTTGACTTATTTTCACTAAAAGAGGTCTTTGCTTATCTATAATAGACTAAGATATGTATTTCAGGAAAATATATGCTCAATTAGAATTGTAAAACATAGCAGGCATATTGAAAAATAACTAACTTGAACTAGGTCATGCTAAGTGTGAACAATGCAAAGTCTGAGCACAGCCAAGGGCGGAGCTACACAACCTCTTATGGGGCAAATTGCCTCCCCCCCCCCCCCCCCCTCAATTTTGTTTGCAAAAAAAAATTCATATAGGTTTCAATATATTTTTAATCTGCCCCCATAAAAAATCTCATACATTTTAATTTATTTAATCATTTTTTATGTTTGGATTTATTTCTTTACTCTCAGTTAAGTGAATTTAAATAAGGTTTTAAATCCCTTAACCCGTGTTCAAGAAATTATTTTGAAGCTCTTTATTCTCCCTCTCTATCTTGCCCCATTTCTCTCAGTGTTGTTAATGTTAATCTATTAACCTGTAAGATTATCATGCAATATTTTTATAATATGAAAATCGGTAGGTAACAATTGTGAGGTAAGGTTGCTCCATTATTATCTAGTCGTTAAAAATTCAAGTCGCAAAAACATCCTCATATGCGGAGAAAATTTGCATATATTTGTCCTTCCGGTCCCTCCCAATACCTTACAATATCAAGATCTCGCACACTGTGTCACTCCTTTTTATTTAGTATTAATGTAACAGAATGAAATGCAAAGTAACAAAAAAACAGAAGAAAGGCAGAACAAAGATCCCAGAGAATGATGTTAATGGCAATCTGCCCTTTTCGTTATATCATTCATCTGTACAGCAACCCACATATATACAATTACAGAAAAAGAATATTCTAACAACCTATAGAATGAAAATACAATTGTGCCCTTATGTACAACTCAACATAGAAGAGTAAAATAACAAACTAAATTTTAGCATCAGTAGGCGCCTTCTCTTTGTTTAAAACAGAGGACTGCATGATATTCTCCAATACCCCCCCCCCCCGGGGGGCAAGATGGAGAGTGCAAATTAAGAACTCCCATCTTGGATAAGTGATGATGAAGAACAAGGGAGGATAGAGCCTTAGTGAAGATATCAGCCAACTGATGAGCACTTGAAACATGGGAGGTTTGGATGCTACCTTCTTGAATCTTGTCACTTATCAAGTGGCAATCGAGCTCTATATGCTTCGTCCTCTCATGAAAAACAGGGTTGGCGGCAATGTGGATAGCAACTTTATTGTCACAATACAAGAAGGCAGCCTGAGGATGAGATACATGAAGAGCAGAGAGGATATAACGCAGCCATGTGAGTTCCAAGCATGTTGCTGCCTTTGATCGATACTCAGCTTCGGCTGAGGATCGAGACACAATAGATTGCTTCTTTGATTTCTAGGAAATCAAAGGGGAGCCAAGGAAAATGCAATAACCTGTGACCGAACTCCTGGTATCAAGGCAAAAGGCCCAATCGGAGTTGCAATAAGCATGAAGTTGGAGAGAGGATGAACTTAAGAGAAGTAGGCCCTGTCCAGCAGCAACCTTAAGATATTGCAAAATTTTCTGAGCTGCCAGCAAGTGAGAATCAGTAGGATGAGCCATAAATTGACTCAAGGTTTGGACACTATAACAAATGTCAGGCCGAGTGATTGTGAGATAGAGAAGACGACCAATTAATCTCTTGTATACACTCGGGTCTGATAAGGGGTGGCCTGAAGATTGAGTTAACTTGAGATTTTGCTCCATGGGAACTTTAGTTGGCTTGCTGCCCAAATTACCAGAGTTAGCTAGAATGTCCAAAAGATATTTCCGTTGGCATAAATGAATACCCTTGGAGGATTGAGCTATTTCAATGCCAAGAAAATACCTCAATGAACCGAGATCCTTCATTTTGAATTTGCTGTCAAGAAAATCATTCAAGGCAGTCACACAATCAAGATTATCACTAGCCACAAGTATGTCATCAACATACACAAGTAAAGCTATGAAAGAACCATTAAACTCTTTGGTGAAAAGGCTATAATCACCCTTGCTTTGAGAAAAACCAGATTCAATTAAAGAGGTGAAAAACTTAGAATACCACTGCCTTGAAGCTTGTTTGAGGCCATATAAACTTTTGAGTAACTTACAAACTTGAGTGGGTTTCCCTTTGGTGTAACCGGGAGGCTTCTTCATGTAAATATCCTCATCTAAATCCCCATGTAAAAAAGCGTTGTTTACATCAAATTGATGTAAATGCCAACCCTTAATTGAAGCAATGGCAAGAAGAGACCTCACGGTTACCAACTTGGCAACAGGGGAGAAGGTCTCATTAAAATCAACTCCTTCAAGTTGTGTGTAGCCTTTGGCTACTAAACGGACCTTTAATCTCTCAACTGAGCCATTGGAGTGATACTTGATTTTATACAATCAATAGAAGATTTACTAGCTGGCAAATCTGTAAGAATCCAAGTGTTGTTGGCTTCTAAGATAGCCAATTCGGTGTCCATGGCCTGGCACCATCCCGGGTGAGTAAGGGCTTGTTTATATGATTTGGGTTCAAAATAGGAAGAGATAGAAGTGGAAAAGGCTTGATAAGTGGGTGAAAAAGCATGATAAGATAAAGTATGAGAAAAAGGAAAAGAGGTACCTAGGAGAGAGCCAAGCTTCGTGGGCAACAACTGGTTGGAAGAAATGAGAGCTACATGTTGACAGTGGAAGTTCTACAGAAATTTAGGTGCAGTCCTAGTCCTGGTTGACCTGCGAGGAAGAGGTGGAAGGGAAGGAAAGGAAGGGGTGGGGGTGAAGATAGGGTGGTAGGGGGAGAATCTAGTAGTATAGGTGAAGGAGGAGCTGGCAGAGAAATAGCAGAAGGTGGAGCGGCAGTTGGCCTGTTAGGAGAGGGAGGTTGAGTAGAAGTGAGCTGCTGAGATTGAAAATTGAAAGGGGATGGTGTGGTGAGAGGAATGGAGGATGAAAGGGGAGGAGTGGTAGCGGAAGACTTTGTATTAAAAGGAAAAACTCCTTCATGAAACACAACATCCCGAGAATAAAAAATTTGGTTGGTTTGTATGTCTAACTAAGAGCTTGTAACCTTTTATGCCAAATGGATAACCGAGAAACACACATTTCCTACCTCTTGGATCAAACTTCTTTCGTCCATGAGATAGAGTTGAAGCAAAAACTAAGACAACCAAAAATTCTCATGTGATTATAAGTGGGAGGTTTACCAAAGATGATCTCAAAGGGGGGTTTATTGTGAAGTAAGGGAGTGGGGGTTCGGTTTATGATGTAAACAGCGGTCAAAATAAAATCACTCCAATATTGCAGAGGAACATGAGATTGAAATTTTAATACGCGAGCTACATTCATGATGTGTTGATGTTTACGCTCAACAATCCCATTTTGTTGGGGTGTGTCGACACAACTTGTTTGATGGATAATACTCTTGGATGTGAAGAAATCTGTCATGAAAAATTCTCTGCCATTATCACTGCGAAGGACTTTGATTCTTTTGTGAAATTGTGTTTCAATTAAGGAGTAAAAACTTTTAATACATTGTCTTACTTCAGATTTGGTTTTGAGCATGTAGACCCATGTGGTCCTTGAGAAATCATCGACAAGAGTTAAGAAAAAGCGAGAACCATCAACTACAACAATGAAGTGAGGACCCAAAATGTCACAGTGAACAATATCAAAAGCATGAAGAGATTTAGTTGTGGAAGTAGGAAAAGGGATACGATGTTGCTTGGCCAAAGGGCAAACACAACAAGGTGATTGATTATGAAAATTCATAGTCTGTCTTACAAGGGGATCAGTGATTAAAAGAAGTCTAGAAAATGAAATGTGGCCGAGCCTACAATGCCATAAATCAGAAACAGAAGCCTTGCTGGTGACAGAAGCACTAAGAGGTTGTTATTTACGGAGGAAAGCTAGGAAAACATCAACCAAGGCTGAGAGAGACACACCAAATCTCAGCAAATGATATAGGCCGCCTCTCATTTCACCCATCCCAGTCGTTGTCCATGAGGCTAAGTCCTATACAAAGCATGAATGAGAGAAGAAAATGAGATAGCAGGCCGAATTAAGAGCAAGCTTTTTGGCAGAAATTAAATTGAAATTGAATGAGGGTACACAAAGTACATCTTGAAGTATTAGAGTTGAGGAGAGACGTACAATACCAATGTGAGTAACAGGAACATTTGAACCGTTAGACAATTTAACCAAAGAAGAAGTAGTGGCAGTGATGGATGTGTAAAGGGAGGGGCAACAGATTATGTGATCTGTTGCTCCGGTATCAATGATCCAAGGAGAAGTGTGTGATGAAACAGGTGTGTGAGTGTGTGTATTAGTGGATAAACAAGTAGTCATACCAGAAACTTTGGAGTTGTGGACAGCATTAGAAGATGGGGAAGATTGAGCAACCGAGATGGTGGCCATGGCTGAACTGGAGTCCTTAGAATTCAGCAACGCAAGGAGTTGACTGTATTGGCTCTTGGTAAGAGCCAGAGGCTCAGTAAGTTCCTCATCAGTATCGGCATTGGAACAAGGCTAGGATGAAGCAACAGTAGCAACAGAGTGCTTTGGCTTTCCATGAAGTTTATGACCAGGTGGATATCCGTGTAGTTTATAGCATTTGTCAATGGAATGACCAGTCATATTGCAATGGGAACAAAGAGGTGGGGTAGCATTTCCTACCTTAAACCAATTTTCAAGGGAGTGGCCCTGGATTTTGCAATAAGTACAGTAGGGGCGGGTGGATTTTTGGTTGGCGGATGGGGAAGATTTTTGGTAAGGTTTGGAGGATGGAAAATTATTTTTAGCCATCAGAGCCATAAGGTCAGGAGTGGGAGAGGGATTAAGCATGAGGTGTTGACGTTCTTGTTGTTGAATCAGGGAGAAAACTCGATTAAGAGGGGGTAAAGGCTCAATAAGCATAATCTGATCTCGGGAAGAGGAATAAGTATCATTGAGCCCCATGAGAAACTGTGTAACACAGTCTCTATCGTAGCGGGCATGAAGGATTTTCAACTTGCCACAATCACAATCAGGTAGGGGGTCATAAACAGCCAATTCATTCCAAAAAGCTTTCAGACAACCATAAATGCTAATAAAATCCTGACCTTGAGAGAGGCTAGCAAGGTCGCGTTTCAGTTAAAAAATTCAGGGACCATTTTGTTGAGTAAAATGATCCTGAAGTTCAAGCCAAAGAATGCGGGAATCATCAACCAGAGCAAGGCTAGATTTAACAGATGCACTCACCGAATTTTGAAGCCAAGAAACTACGAGGTCGTTGCATCGTTCCCAGGCTTCAAGGAGGGGATCTGCAGCATCGGTTGGTTTTGGAAGAGTGCCATTGATAAAACCAAACTTGTTCTTGGCACGAAGAGCACGGCTGACCGCGTGAGACCAACTAATGTAGTTATCGGCGGTCAAAAGATCCGAGACCAAAGCAGCGGCTGTATTATCACTGGTGTCGATGCGAAAAGGATTGAAAGGGTCTGAAAAATTGAGATACCTTTCAATCGAGGGTTTGGTAACAGTGGAGGAATCTTCGGTATCAGAGGAGCTAGTCATGGCGTGGATTTGGGATCGAAGGAAGCTCTAATACCATATAACAGAATGAAATGCAAAGTAGCAAAAAAACAGAAGAAATGCATAACAGAGAACCCAGAGAATGATGTGTGAATGGCAATCTGCCCTTTTCGTTATATCATTCATCTGTACAGCAACCCACATATATACAATTACAGAAAAATAATATTATAACAACCTATAGAATGAAAATACAATTGTGCCCTTATGTACAACTCAGCATAGAAGAGTAAAATAACAAACTAAATTTCAACATCAGTAGGCGCCTTCTCTTTGTTTAAAACAGAGGACTGCATGATATTCTCCAATAATTAATTCAATTTTTTTAAACTTACGGATGTTAAAAGACAAATGTTATTAGGATATAATTTTATAACTTAATTTGGAAATCTAATATATTATTATCAAGTAGTAGGTCTCCATCATTGAGTGCAATCTATTTGTTAATTCAACGATAATGATGCATTAGATCTCTAAATTAGGCCTCCAAATTAAGTACATATAGTATCATTGTTACAAAAAAATTGCCCCCACTTCAATAAATTTTTGGCTCCGCCCCTAAGCACAACTGGAGACATGGAAGCCGAGAAGCAAAACCCAACCTCACTATCAACTACCCAACAAAATATCCACCAAACACATAAAGGATAACCTCAATACACCCAAGCAAATCAACACAATTAACAAAAATAAGGACTAAATATAAATCACTAAAATTTAGAAAATGTATAACTTTATACCTTCTTGATTGAAGGATCGAGCCACTCGTACCAGCGAGCCTTGCACTGTTTGGCGGACTTGCGAACCAGAAGGGAAGAAATCCGAGCCCATTGATTCTTCCCATATTTCATCACCGCTGCTTTGAGGATTTCATCTTCGGTGTTTTTCCAAACACCTCCCTTTATCATAATCCTCATCTTTGCTAAGATTTTCTTTGTCCCCCAAAGGATAATCCTTCTAGCTCCTCTGGTTTTTGGGTTTTCAGAAAGAGGAGAATAGTACAACGAACTCTCTCTCCTCTTCTAAAACACACACAGAGCCCGGCCTCTCTCTCTGTCTCTCTCTCTCTGATGCTCTACCAGTGCGGCACTTAGCGGCCCAATATGGATCGGAGACTACCACAGTCTCTCTCGCCCCTCCCACTCTGAGGTGTCCGTAGTAAAGAATTGCATATATTACCAGCAATCAGAACCACTTGGATCCCGAATTTCTTTCCCCAAATCCGATTTTTATTGTCTTTTAGTTGACTCATGGTCTCGACATACCGTACATCTGATCGTGCCACTGCATTGAACGAGTCTGTTTTCCTCTTGAGTTGGGCTAGGAGAATGGATCCGGATTACTTAAATATAAAAATTAAAAATAAATATAGTCTAACTATTTTTTATAAAAAATTAGTTAGTGAACAAGTGCAACTGAATTATTTTAATTTATAATTTGATTTTCACTTTTTTCAAGATATAAAATTGATATGATTTTCATTTTCTATGATATGCAAGTAAATCACCAATTTTCACTTTTCTCAAGATATAGAACATTATTTACACATTCCAATCATACACAAATTGATCACTAATCTAAAAAAAATTGGTATTTGATCAATAAATTCTTCCTATGTAGCCAGAAAATTAGGATTTACCTTCTTTCTCGTAAGGATCATTCTCATTACAATTACCTAATCAAATTCAGGTCTTGTGTCATTTTCAGAGATATTGTAATTCTTCTTTTTCATCATATATTGGTTTTTGAAGCTTCAAGACCTTGTTTAGGCCTTGCATTTGGCCTTTGTTGTTCTTGTCCACTCCAATGCAATCAACCTTCTATTTTTGGTTTTAATTTACCTTGTGTGAGCAAAGTTGAGCATTCTTATCTTCCCTAGAGACAGTTTCTTGATCAGAGTTGCACAATCTACACTTCCTAAAATTGTAACTTTTTTATGTTCTATATCTTTGTTTACTTGGAAGACACATGTAGTGAAAGAGAGAAAATAGAGAAATGAACAGATAAGTTAGGTTACCAAAAATATCACTTACACTCTAAAATAGATGCTTGCCCATAGTTCTATTTATTAAGTAACAACATTGTATCATCTTTTAGGTCCAAAAGCAGACGATAAAGGGAGAAAGAAGTGTAAGCCAGTTATAAATAGGATAGATTCACTTTAAAATATTTACTCTGCAAGAAAGTGCAGGTCTAATAGCATAAAACTGACTTTATATTATTGATTAAAGGAAGTGTAGTGTCTAGAATTAAATCAGTTATGGTAGTTTTAGGGTTTATAAATTAAATCACATGCATAAGTTATTTGATTAGGGGATAAAAGTGATTTTATGATATTTATTAGGTATAAATTTAAAAATCAAAAAAATTTCACATTGAATGAATTCAGTGGACATATTCATATTTTGCTAGTTGAATAGATGCATATGAACGGTCCAAAGAATGTCAAAAGTTTAGATAGTTAAGTTATATTTTACTAGTTAATTAGATGCATATGAGACGTCTGAGAATGTCAAAAGTTTTCATAGTTAAGTTAGTGAGTTACATTTTAGTGATAAACACAATTGGATTTGAGAAGTCATGCACATTAAAAATGACATTATAGTTGTTGATGCCGAAAACAGCACACCGAGTATGGGGAAATGGTTGAGTTGAATTATTCCTTAATCATCTTGGTGGAATCCCTGCAAGAGAAATTGAGGACCAGAGAGACTCTAGTGGTCGACCCTCCGATGATAAAGTCGGAGAGAAATTATTGCGAGTGATTGCATTTTGCTGAGAATGAAGACTTACCTAGATGATCCCCAGCTGGTTCCTTTTATAGGCTAGTAGATTTGACTGTTAGAGGATTCTTATCCTCTATTTGAATAAAGGTAGCACCAGACCCGAAGCTGATATGGACTCCCTGTGGCATAGGAATCTCAACTGGTTTTGAATTAGTGAACTAGGACTCTGTCGAGTTGGGACGCAAGCTTGGTGAGTCAAGAGTAGGCCCCACCAAGATATGCAGCTCCTATGCTGGGTTGCCGAGCTCCTCTACCAAACTCATGCTTGTTTTACCATCATCAATTGCTCTCCAAGAGCACCAAGAACTCTGGATCGTGCGTACGTGACTGCCAAGAAGACCGTTGTGGGGGCTAGTACTTAAACCCTTCTTCCCCATCACTTCCTAACACGTCTTCAAGAGCACCAAGAACTCTGGTATGTCCTTTCTTTTTCATCTTTATCTTCTTTACTCTTTTTGTTTCACCCAAACTCTTCATCCTAGAGTATATAGGTTGGAGCCATACCTTTCAATTCCATTTTTATCACTTCTGTTTCTTTCAGTGGAGGAATTCCAACCTCAATCATCTTGGGTTCTTTGTAGATAAATCTATTCAAGTTCGGCTAGAATCGGTGCTTGACTCTTGCCTTTCTCTTCTTACCCATAACCTTAATTGCTTGCCTCCGCCGAATTTATACATGAATCATCGTTGTTTCCCTATTATGGCGACCAATTCCAAGCACAAGTCTTCTGAGAATACCTCATGTGACGCCCCAATTTTCGGGGGTCCTATATTAACCGTTGATCATCCTTCAACCCGCGGAAGTACCCGTGAATGTCGCTCAACCCAACACCACGTCATTAGCATCCCCTTAACCGGGATCATAGCCCACAATGTAAATCGGATTCAGTTATTCATTGGGCTCAACCAAGATCCAACGTACCATGATTTATACTCCATTATAGTCCATTTACATCATTGGAGGGAAGAAAAACATAGACCGAAAATATGGCAAAGCAGTTTAAAAATCTGAAATTTTTTTAGAGTGTACCGGTACTGTGTACCGGTACAATTTGCTTACTGGAAAGTGTGTACCGGTACACTGCGTACCAGTGCGGCTTGCCTACTGGAAAGTGCGTAACGGTACACTGTACCGGTACCCTACCGTACCGGTACTTTCTGCCCAGTTTTGCCTTTTTCAACCGTTTTTCATTTTCAATCCATTCCAAACTCATCCAACACATGCATAATGAAGGTTTTCATACTATACAAGGTTGAAAACAACTCTATTACATTTAATTCCAAAATTTTACATACCAAAAGCTAAGTTTTCATAATGTTTTACAAAAACTCAAACAAAAGCCACATTTCGGCCTTCTTCATCCTTGGGGCTCGAAATGGGAGCCATCCGCCGGTGTGAACCCCGCACCTGAAATGTTTTTCCCACGAAGGGTGATCTACGCTCAATAGGGTATCTCCTAATGAGGCTACTCCCCAACCTAAATGCATATGAAATGTTCACATGCCACAATTCAACAATTCATAACATTCCAAGCAAGAAAGTATATTCAATGTTGGAATTTTCAATGCCATGCTATGTAATGAGGTGAGACTCACTCATGCACATCAACCGAGTCCTTCCCGACTCCTCCACACATGCAAGTACCAATGTGTACAAATCCGTCATTTATGTTGCACATCAAATGACATTTCATTCTAGGGTCTTTATAGGGGTGGATGTTCATGGACTCACACCAAGGGTCACCCAACCCACACGGAATTTATGGACTTCCACCGAGGGTTCCACGTACACCCACACACTTCATGGGCCGAGCCAAGGGAGTGCGTATCCCAATCACCGGGTCTTGCACCCAAGGGATCTTCTAGCCCTTCTTGCTACCCCAACCCTATCAACCATGCAAACCGTGCGACTCGACTAGGTCATCGACCCAGCTCACGCGAGCCCACTAGTCACCCACCAAACGAGGTGAAGACAACCACCATGCACACACCCCCTAAATGCGATGTTCCCGTGCATATGCAATATGATGTCTCATTGCAACCATAATACACTGTTCAATATGGCATGAGTGACATATGAACATTTTTAACACATTTCACACATTCCATGGCAAAATCATATCATAAGCATATAATTCTCATAACACAATTTCTAAGCATGTTATCACATAATCATGCTATTAACACTTTAAATTCTCAAGGCATAAAGTAAACACATAGCAGGCCCACAATTCACATAACCCAAGAGTCACATTGGATCAATTTCACATACCCAATTCTAGAAGTCACATATAGAAACTTCTAATTACCAATCCAATTAGAATTGATCTTTACCCATTTCAATACTCATTTCACCCAAATTAACTACAATAGGCAAAAGATACACAACCTATCATCCTACCCATTTCATAAAAACATTCTAGGTTTGGAATAAACCTTAGTAGGAGGGAATCCTACCTCTTGAAGCGTAGAGAACAACGTTGAGAAGCTCCGAGAACTCCAAACGAAGTGGAACCCTCCCTCTCCCAAAATCCCGTTCTTCGAATCACTCCAAAACTCGACCTCCTTGGTATGGTTTTGTAGCCCTCGGCGAGGAGAACAACTTTTGTTCTTGGCCCGAGTGGATTTGAGCTCTCAATCTCCGTAGATCGTAGAGAGAAGGTGGATAACTCAAGCCCTTTCCCTCTCTTCTTTTCTCACGTGTATCGGCTGAACAAATGGGGAGAAAATCTGATTTTCTCCCCATTAAATACTCTTTAAATACTTGGCCCACAACGCGCCACACGGCCCTTATTTTCCGGGTCCGTTTTAGCCCCGAAACGATTAAATTTCGCTCCGGTTCAAGTTTAAAATATTTTTATTTTAACTTGCCGTCATTTATTTCCCAAAATTTAAAATTTTATTCAGAATTTCGTTTTTGAGTCTCCCGAGGCCCGACCGCCTAGTAGAACGCGAAAAAACCGACTAACTCGGAATTCAATGAAATTTGACATGGTAACAAGATTTCGCGAGACCAATCCAACGGTGATGTCCGTTTCGTCATTCGAGCTCTAGAAAAATTCAGGTTTGCAACCTGTACCATAGTGATAAATTACCGTTTTGCCCTTTTTCTCAAAAGTTTAAATTTTCTCGGGTTTTACATTCTTCCCCCCTTAAAAGAATTTCGTCCCCGAAATTCACACACTCATGCACATACAACCACATGTACATGCAACAGTCATATAATACTAAATGACTATAAGAATGTACTTCCATCCTCAAATAAGAAGGGATAATTGACACGTATGGTGTCCTCACGCTCCCATGTTGCCTCTTCCACTCCTCGGTGCTGCCACAACACATTCACAAGCCTCACGGTCTTGCCTCGCAAAACCTGATCCCGGCTATCCATGACACGCACTGGTCCCTCCTCAAAGGTCCCATCCGCACCAACAACAAGCTCGCCCCAATCCACGACATGCGTCGGATCTGGAGTATACTTCCGGAGCAGGGAGACATGGAATACCGCATGAACACCCGATAAAGTTGGTGGTAACGCCAATCTATAGGCCACAGTGCCAACTCTCTCAAGTACCTCGAAGGGTCCAATATATCTCGGCGACAGCTTTCCCTGCTTGCCGAATCTGACCACTCCTCTCTTAGACATCACCTTCAAGAAGACATGATCCCCCACCTCAAACTCCAGAGGTCGCCGCTGTCTATCGGCGTAGCTCTTCTGCCGGCTTTGAGCCGTGAGAAGACGTTTCCTTATCAGGTCCACCTTCTCCGAGGTGTCTCTTATCAAGTCTGGACCCGTAGAGGGTCTTTCTCCAACCTCAGTCCAACAAACCGGAGAACGACAAGGCCTCCCATAAAGTGCCTCATAGGGTGTCATCCGTATGCTCGCCTGATAGCTGTTATTATAGGCGAATTCCACTAAGGGTAAATGCTCTTTCCAGCTACCCTTGAGGTCTAGGACGCATGCCCGTAGCATGTCCTCTAATGTCTGGATGGTCCGTTCTGACTGACCGTCCGTTTGGGGATGAAAGGTTGTGCTCATCCTCAACTGAGTCCCCATGGCTCGCTGGAAACTGTCCCAAAAGTGAGCCGTAAACCTGAGATCCCGATCTGATACTATAGATACGGGCACCCCATGCAACCGGACTATTTCCCGTATGTACAACCTGCAGAATTCTTCCAGCGTGAAGGTCATCCGCACCGCCAAAAAGTGTGCCGACTTCGTAAGCCGGTCCACTATCACCCACACCGCGTCATGCCCCCGCGATGTCCGTGGCAAGTGGGTCACAAAGTCCATCGTGACGTGCTCCCACTTCCACTCAGCCACCTCCAACGGCTGGAGCATACCAGCTGGCCTTTGGTGTTCAGCCTTAATATGCTGACATGTGAGGCATCTACTGAAAAAGTCACCAATCTGCCTCTTCATCCCGCTCCAATAATACTGGCGACGAAGATCATGATACATCTTCGTGCCGCCTGGATGCACCGCAAAATGAGAGCAGTGGAACTCCTTGAGGATCTCCCCTCTCAGATCTGGCGACTGGGGAACCACCACTCTTCCCCTAAACCGAAAACTACCATCTGAGTGAATGGCCCAGCCCTCATCACCAGTACCAGTCTGCACTCGGTCCCTTATGGACGATAACTCTGAGTCCTGTCCTTGGGACTCGATCACTCAGCTCAATAGGGAAGGTGTAGCCACCAGACATCCCAAAGTGCCTTGAGCCTGGCCTATGTAGCGTAACCCGAACTGTCCTACAGTCTCGAGCATCTGCCATTCCCGGGAAGCCACACTAGCCAAGACTCCCCGTGACTTCCGGCTGAGTGCATCAGTCACCACATTTGCCTTACCAGGGTGGTAATGCAAAGTGAAGTCATAGTCCTCAAAATACTCCATCCACCTGCGTTGCCTCATGTTGAGGTCCCGCTGTGTAAAGATGTATTTTAGACTTTTGTGGTCCTAAAACACCTCAAATTGTTCACCGTATAGATAGTGGCGCAAAGCCTTCAAGGCAAAAGCAATGGCCGCCAACTCCATATCATGCGTGGGGTAATTCTGCTCGTGATTCTTCAACTGTCGAGAACCATAAGCCACCACTCTCCCGGACTGCATTAAGACACAACCGAGTCCGTCCTTGGAGGCATCGCAGTACACCGTGTAATTTTGTCCCCTCTCCGAAACAATCAAGATAGGAGCTGAAGTGAGCCTCCTCTTTAGTTCCTGGAATGTCTTCTCACACGAATCATTCCACTCGAACTTGACCTCCTTCCGGGTCAATCTAGTCATAGGTGCGGCTAGTCGGGAGAAGTCCTCGATGAACCTCCGGTAATACCCTGCCAATCCCAAGAAACTACGTATCTCGAAGACTGACTTTGGCCTCTCCCAACTCATAACTGCCTCAACTTTCTCCGGGTCAACTGACACCCCCGAAGCTGACACCACGTGTCCCAAAAATTTCACCTCCGTAAGCCAAAATTCACACTTGCTGAACTTGGCGTACAATTGATGGTCCCTCAAGGCCTGAAGAACAATCCTTAAGTGACCCTCATGTTCCTCTTCAGATTTGGAGTAGATCAATATGTCGTCAACAAACACTACAACAAACTGATCCAAACAGGGTTGGAACACCCTATGCATGAGATCCATGAATGCCGCCGGGGCATTCGTCAATCCAAATGGCATCACCGTGAACTCGAAATGCCCGTACCGCGTTTTGAACGCCGTCTTAGGGATATCTGCCTCCCTAATCCTCAACTGATGGTAGCCCGTGCGGAGATCTATCTTGGAGTAAACCCGCGCTCCCCTCAGCTGATCAAACAGGTCATCAATCCTCGGCAAAGGGTACCTATTCTTGATGGTGACCCGGTTCAACTGCCGATAGTCTATACACAATCGAAGGGTCTTATCCTTCTTCTTGGCGAACAGCACCGGAGCGCCCCAAGGTGAAGTGCTCGGTCTAATAAAACCCTTGTCCAATAATTCTTGTAATTGGACCTTGAGTTCTTGCAACTCAGCTGGCGCCATCCTATGTGGAGTCATAGAAATGGGCGAAGTACCCGGATGTAACTCAATGCTAAAGTCCACATCCCTATGGGGAGGTAATCCCGATAACTCGTTCGCAAAAAACGTCCTCATACTCACACACCACCCGAGGTAGACCCAATTCTTGTCTTGCCTCGTTTTCTAGGGTAAGGCTCGCAAGCCAACCCATCAACTGCCCATGCCATCGAGAGTCATACACGGCTTGGGGCAAAACATCATGCTTTTCCCCCTGAAACTTGAAACAAACACCGTCCGGTGTATAGGCAGTGACCCTCTTCCTATCACAATCAATGACGACCCGATGCGCCGCCAACCAGTCCATCCCAAGGATGACATCGAACTCCGACATGTCCATAACCCTAAGGTCCACTGTGAGTAGAATCCCCGAGATCTCTAACTCACAACCCCGACATATCTGATTCACAAACACCCTAGCTCCTAGGGGTGAATTCACATACAACGGCTCTTCCAAGGTATCAACCTCTAAGCTCAAATCCCTCACACATGATGCAGAAATGAATGAATGTGATGCACCAGAGTCAAATAACACCCTAGTCCATAAGCGAGAGAGTAGAAATGTACCCTGAATGACTGACTGATCCACTGGCTCAGCCTGAGGTGTAATGGCGTAGACACGCCCTTGGGTCCCCGAAGTCCCAGCCTGCATGCCCTGTCCTCGGCCTCGACCCATGCCCTGGCCCATCTGGCCTGACTGCGGAGTTCCCGCTCGAAAGGTGGTAGGGGCCTGAGTAGCACCCTGGAACTGATATTGGTTTCCCTGGCCCGTGGTGGGGTAGGGAGGAACAAAATGGGTCTGTGACTGTCCCACTGATGACTGGGACTGAGATGTCCCGCCTCACGGATGCTCCATGCATCGTCGACCTCTCTCTCAATGGCCATAGTTGTCTCGACCATAGAGTCTAAGTCTTGCAGGCGGAGGCCCACAATCTTTCCCCGGATGGATAGTTTCAACCCATCCTCAAACCTTCTTACCTTGGCCATATCCGTGGCCACGTAATCATCAGCAAATCGGGCTAATTCGGTGAACTTAGCCACATACTCCATCACAGTCATTGACCCTTGCTTCAAATCTAGGAATTCCTGGGCCTTTGCATGTCGAACGGCCGTTGGGAAATATTTACCCATGAAGAACTCCTTAAACTCTCCCCATGTCATGGCCTCTAAGTTCTTCGAGGCCGTCACCCAATCCCACCATAATTGGGCTTCTCCCTCTAGCTGGAATGCAGCTAGCCTTATCTTAGTAGCGTCTGAGGTGACCTCCATTGCCCCTAAGATCTTATTGACTTGCCAGAACCAATGGTCTGCCACCATCGGATCCGCCCCTCCCACGAAGACTGGAGGTTTGTGTGCTTTAAACTGTTGGAGGTTACTCGTGCCTCCATGCCCGGTTTTGCACTAACTTGTGCAACCGTAGCCGCCATCATACCCATGGTTTTGCGTAAACGCTCGTTGGTCGAAGACCGGTGGTGGTTGATTGTTGTTCCGCCCACCGCCTCGACATCCTCTTCTTCCACTTGCCATCTACACACACGTCAAGTGGCAATGGCACAATAACTTAGTATCCCGAGATAGGGACCAAAGTTAAAACGTTTGAAATTTTCTCATTGTCTCACTAGTAGAGCGTATGCCTCCAATAGTAGACATCTACACCATAAACTATCCCGTTTATTCACTTTCCCACTCCCAAGGCTAGGTTCTCTAACCCGAGTGTGTCCATTTTCCATACACATTTTATCATGCATATAATACACATATCACATATCACATTACCTGCAGCAATTTAAGCACATAACATGTAATGTACAATGAATGCAATGGTCTAGACCCATGCCCCATCAAGCCCTAGGTAAATTGCATACCTATGCTCTGATACCTCGTGTGACGCCCCAATTTCCGGGGGTCCTATATTAACCGTTGATCATCCTACAACCCGCGGAAGTACCCGTGAATGTCGCTCAACCCAACACCACGTCGTTAGCATCCCCTTAACCGGGATCATAGCCCACAATGTAAACCGGATTCAGTTATTCATTGGGCTCAACCAAGATCCAACATACCATGATTTATACTCCATTATAGTCATTGGAGGGAAGGAAAACATAGACCGAAAATAGGGCAAAACAGTTTAAAAATCTGAAATTTTTTTAGAGTGTACCGGTACTGTGTACCGGAACAATATCGTACCGGTACTGCGTACCGGTACAGTTTGCTTACTGGAAAGTGCGTACCGGTACCCTACCGTACCGGTGCGGCTTGCCTACTGGAAAGTGTATACCAATACCCTACCGTACCGGTACTGCGTACCGGTGCGGCTTGCCTACTGGAAAGTGCGTACCGGTACACTGTACCGGTACCCTACCGTACCGGTACCCTACCGTACCGGTACTTTCTGCCCAGTTTTGCCTTTTTCAACCGTTTTTCATTTTCAATCCATTCCAAACTCATCCAACACATGCATAATGAAGGTTTTCATACTATACAAGGTTAAAAACAACTCTATTACATTTAATTCCAAAATTTTACATACCAAAAGCTAAGTTTTCATAATGTTTTACAAAAACTCAAACAAAAGCCACATTTCGGCCTTCTTCATCCTTGGGGCTCGAAATGGGAGCCATCCGCCGGTGTGAACCCCGCACCTGAAATGTTTTTCCCACGAAGGGTGATCTACGCTCAATAGGGTATCTCCTAATGAGGCTACTCCCCAACCTAAATGCATATGAAATGTTCACATGCCACAATTCAACAATTCATAACATTCCAAGCAAGAAAGTATATTCAATGTTGGAATTTTCAATGCCATGCTATGTAATGAGGTGAGACTCACTCATGCACATCAACCGAGTCCTTCCCGACTCCTCCACACATGCAAGTGCCAATGTGTACGAATCCGTCATTTATGTTGCACATCAAATGTCATTTCATTCTAGGGTCTTTATAGGGGTGAATGTTCATGGACTCACACCAAGGGTCACCCAACCCACACGGAATTTATGGACTTCCACCGAGGGTTCCACGTACACCCACACACTTCATGGGCCGAGCCAAGGGAGTGCGTATCCCAATCACCGGGTCTTGCACCCAAGGGATCTTCTAGCCCTTCTTGTTACCCCAACCCTATCAACCATGCAAACCGTGCGACTCGACTAGGTCATCGACCCAGCTCACGCGAGCCCACTAGTCACCCACCAAACGAGGTGAAGACAACCACCATGCACACACCCCCAAAATGCGATGTTCCCGTGCATATGCAATATGATGTCTCATTGCAACCATAATACACTGTTCAATATGGCATGAGTGACATATGAACATTTTTAACACATTTCACACATTCCATGGCAAAATCATATCATAAGCATATAATTCTCATAACACAATTTCCAAGCATGTTATCACATAATCATGCTATTAACACTTTAAATTCTCAAGGCATAAAGTAAACACATAGCATGCCCACAATTCACATAACCCAAGAGTCACATTGGATCAATTTCACATACCCAATTCTAGAAGTCACATATAGAAACTTCTAATTACCAATCCAATTAGAATTGATCTTTACCCATTTCAATACCCATTTCACCCAAATTAACTACAATAGGCAAGAGATACACAACCTATCATCCTACCCATTTCATAAAAACATTCTAGGTTTGGAATAAACCTTAGTAGGAGGGAATCCTACCTCTTGAAGCGTAGAAAACAACGTTGAGAAGCTCCGAGAACTCCAAACGAAGTGGAACCCTCCCTCTCCCAAAATCCTGTTCTTCGAATCACTCCAAAACTCGACCTCCTTGGTATGGTTTTGTAGCCCTCAGCGAGGAGAACAACTTTTGTTCTTGGCCCGAGTGGATTTGAGCTCTCAATCTCCGTAGATCGTAGAGAGAAGGTGGAGAACTCAAGCCATTTCCCTCTCTTCTTTTCTCACGTGTATCGGCTGAACAAATGGGGAGAAAATCAGATTTTCTCCCCTTTAAATACTCTTTAAATACTTGGCCCACAACGCGCCACACGGCCCTTATTTCCCGGGTCCGTTTTAGCCCCGAAACGATTAAATTTCGCTCCGGTTCAAGTTCAAAATATTTTTGTTTTAACTTGCCGTCATTTATTTCCCAAAATTTAAAATTTTATTCAGAATTTTGTTTTTGGGTCTCCCGAGGCCCGACCGTCTCGTAAAACGTGAAAAAATCGACTAACTCGTAATTCAATGAAATTTGACAGGGTAACTAGATTTCGCGAGACGAATCCAACGGCGATGTCCGTTTCGTCATTCAAGCTCTAGAAAAATTCAGGTTTACAACCTGTACCATAGTGACAAATTACCGTTTTGCCCTTTTTCTCAAAAGTTTAAATTTTCTCGGGTTTTACATTCTTCCCCCCTTAAAAGAATTTCGTCCCCGAAATTCACACACTCATGCACATACAACCACATGCACATGCAACAGTCATATAATACTAAATGACTATAAGAATGTACCTCCATCCTCAAATAAGAAGGGATAATTGACACGTATGATGTCCTCACGCTCCCATGTTGCCTCTTCCACTCCTCGGTGCTGCCACAACACCTTCACAAGCCTCACGGTCTTGCCTCGCAAAACCTGATCCCGGCTATCCATGACACGCACTGGTCCCTCCTCAAAGGTCCCATCCGCACCAACAACAAGCTCACCCCAATCCACGACATGCGTCGGATCTGGAGTATACTTCCGGAGCATGGAGACATGGAATACCGCGTGAACACCCGATAAAGTTGGCGGTAACGCCAATCTATAGGCCACAGTGCCAACTCTCTCAAGTACCTCGAAGGGTCCAATATATCTCGGCGACAGCTTTCCCTGCTTGCCGAATCTGACCACTCCTCTCTTAGACATCACCTTCAAGAAGACATGATCCCCCACCTCAAACTCCAGAGGTCGCCGCTGTCTATCGGCGTAGCTCTTCTGCCGGCTTTGAGCCGTGAGAAGACGTTTCCTTATCAGGTCCACCTTCTCCGAGGTGTCTCTTATCAAGTCTGGACCCGTAGAGGATCTTTCTCCAACCTCAGTCCAACAAACCGGAGAACGACAAAGCCTCCCATAAAGTGCCTCATAGGGTGCCATCCGTATGCTCGCCTGATAGCTGTTATTATAGGCGAATTCCACTAAGGGTAAATGCTCTTCCCAGCTACCCTTGAGGTCTAGGACGCATGCCCGTAGCATGTCCTCTAATGTCTAGATGGTCCGTTCTGACTGACCGTCCGTTTGGGGATGAAAGGTTGTGCTCATCCTCAACTGAGTCCCCATGGCTCGCTGGAAACTCTCCCAAAAGTGAGCCGTAAACCTGGGATCCCGATCTGATACTATAGATACGGGCACCCCATGTAACCGGACTATCTCCCGTATGTACAACCTGCAGAATTCTTCCAGCGTGAAGGTCATCCGCACCGCCAAAAAGTGTGCCGACTTCGTAAGCCGGTCCACTATCACCCACACCGCGTCATGCCCCCGCGATGTCCGTGGCAAGTGGGTCACAAAGTCCATCGTGACGTGCTCCCACTTCCACTCAGCCACCTCCAACGGCTGGAGCATACCAGCTGGCCTTTGGTGTTCAGCCTTAATATGCTGACATGTGAGGCATCTACTGACAAAGTCACCAATCTGCCCCTTCATCCCGCTCTAATAATACTGGCGACGAAGATCATGATACATCTTCGTGCCGCCTGGATGCACCGCAAAATGAGAGCAATGGAACTCCCTGAGTATCTCCCCTCTTAGATCTGTCGACTGGGGAACCACCACCCTTCCCCTAAACCGAAGACTACCATCTGAGTGAATGGCCCAGCCCTCATCACCAGTACCAGTCTGCACTCGGTCCCTTATGGACGATAACTCTGAGTCCTGTCCTTGGGACTCGATCACAAAGCTCAATAGGGAAGGTGTAGCCACCAGACATCCCAAAGTGCCCTGAGCCTGGCCTATGTAGCGTAACCCGAACTGTCCTACAGTCTCGAGCATCTGCCATTCCCGGGAAGCCACACTAGCCAAGACTCCCCGTGACTTCCGGCTGAGTGCATCAGTCACCACATTTGCCTTACCAGGGTGGTAATGCAAAGTGAAGTCATAGTCCTCAAAATACTCCATCCACCTGCGTTGCCTCATGTTGAGGTCCCGCTGTGTAAAGATGTATTTTAGACTTTTGTGGTCCTAAAACACCTCAAATTGTTCACCGTATAGATAGTGGCGCCAAGCCTTCAAGGCAAAAACAATGGCCGCCAACTCCATATCATGCGTGGGGTAATTCTGCTCGTGATTCTTCAACTGTCGAGAACCATAAGCCACCACTCTCCCGGACTGCATTAAGACACAACCGAGTCCGTCCTTGGAGGCATCGCAGTACACCGTGTAATTTTGTCCCCTCTCCGAAACAATCAAGATAGGAGCTGAAGTGAGCCTCCTCTTTAGTTCCTGGAATGTCTTCTCACACGAATCATTCCACTCGAACTTGACCTCCTTCCGGGTCAATCTAGTCATAGGTGCGGCTAGTCGGGAGAAGTCCTCGATGAACCTCCGGTAATACCCTGCCAATCCCAAGAAACTACGTATCTCGAAGACTGACTTTGGCCTCTCCCAACTCATAACTGCCTCAACTTTCTCCGGGTCAACTGACACCCCCGAAGCTGACACCACGTGTCCCAAAAATTTCACCTCCGTAAGCCAAAATTCACACTTGCTGAACTTGGCGTACAATTGATGGTCCCTCAAGGCCTGAAGAACAATCCTTAAGTGACCCTCATGTTCCTCTTCAGATTTGGAGTAGATCAATATGTCGTCAACAAACACTACAACAAACTGATCCAAATAGGGTTGGAACACCCTATGCATGAGATCCATGAATGCCGCCGGGGCATTCGTCAATCCAAATGGCATCACCGTGAACTCGAAATGCCCGTACCGCGTTTTGAACGCCGTCTTAGGGATATCTGCCTCCCTAATCCTCAACTGATGGTAGCCCGTGCGGTGATCTATCTTGGAGGAAACCCGCGCTCCCCTCAACTGATCAAACAGGTCATCAATCCTCGGCAAAGGGTACCTATTCTTGATGGTGACCCGGTTCAACTGCCGATAGTCTATACACAATCGAAGGGTCTTATCCTTCTTCTTGGCGAACAGCACCGGAGCGCCCCAAGGTGAAGTGCTCGGTCTAATAAAACCCTTGTCCAATAATTCTTGTAATTGGACCTTGAGTTCTTGCAACTCAGCTGGCGCCATCCTATGTGGAGTCATAGAAATGGGCGAAGTACCCGGATGTAACTCAATGCTAAAGTCCACATCCCTATGGGGAGGTAATCCCGATAACTCGTTCGCAAAAAACGTCCTCATACTCACACATTCCATGGCAAAATCATATCATAAGCATATAATTCCCATAACACAATTTCCAAGCATGTTATCACATAATCATGCTATTAACACTTTAAATTCTCAAGGCATAATGTAAACACATAGCATGCCCACAATTCACATAACCCAAGAGTCACATTGGATCAATTTCACATACCCAATTCTAGAAGTCACATATAGAAACTTCTAATTACCAATCCAATTAGAATTGATCTTTACCCATTTCAATACCCATTTCACCCAAATTAACTACAATAGGCAAGAGATACACAACCTATCATCCTACCCATTTCATAAAAACATTCTAGGTTTGGAATCTACCTTAGTAGGAGGGAATCCTACCTCTTGAAGCGTAGAAAACAACGTTGAGAAGCTCCGAGAACTCCAAACGAAGTGGAACCCTCCCTCTCCCAAAATCCCGTTCTTCGAATCACTCCAAAACTCGACCTCCTTGGTATGGTTTTGTAGCCCTCGGCGAGGAGAACAACTTTTGTTCTTGGCCCGAGTGGATTTGAGCTCTCAATCTCCGTAGATCGTAGAGAGAAGGTGGAGAACTCAAGCCCTTTCCCTCTCTTTTTTTCTCACGTGTATCGGCTGAACAAATGGGGAGAAAATCTGATTTTCTCCCCTTTAAATACTCTTTAAATACTTGGCCCACAACGCGCCACACGACCCTTATTTCTCGGGTCCGTTTTAGCCCCGAAACGATTAAATTTCGCTCCGGTTCAAGTTCAAAATATTTTTATTTTAACTTGCCGTCATTTATTTCCCAAAATTAAAATTTTATTCAGAATTTCGTTTTTGGGTCTCCCGAGGCCTGATCGCCTCGTAAAACGCAAAAAATCCGACTAACTCAGAATTCAATGAAATTTGACAGGGTAACTAGATTTCGCGAGACGAATCCAACGGTGATGTCCGTTTCGTCATTCGAGCTCTAGAAAAATTCAGGTTTACAACCTGTACCATAGTGGCAAATTACCGTTTTGCCTTTTTTCTCAAAAGTTTAAATTTTCTCGGGTTTTACACCTCGACGCTAGTGTCCTGAGCTAATACAACCAATGAGGACCCTAACTCTATACTGGAGATTGTCTTATCGTCCCTCAAGGTTATTGGGGCAAAATCCTATCGAAGTTTCCTTGACGAGGATTCCCTTAAGGAAATTAGGGCTTTATACCAAATTCCTTATTCAGTACACGTTAGGGTCCCTTCTTCTGATGAAACTACTAACTCTTTCAGCCCTAGTGAGGTCTGTTTCTATGTATCTATCTTCAAGGCTGGACTTTGCTTCCTAATACCTAAATATATTAGGGAGGCCCTCCATTTCTTGAATCTTGCGCCTACTCAATTGACACCAAATATTTGGGGGGGTTCTTGATTGGTATTGGCGTCATTTGGGCCAAGGCCATGGTATTGAGGTTCAGCTTACCCTCGTCGAGCTTATACATTGTTACAAACTCACACCTTGCTCAGGGCAAGGGCTGGTGTTGTTTTACCTTTAAAAATGAGAGGGAACAGACCTTCTAACAGGCTATTCTTCAAACATGAAAGAATGGAAAGACAAGTTTTTCTTCATATCTGGGACTGGATGGGAATTTGGGCAATCAGAGGCCCTTTCCAATAAACACATTTTAGTTCCTCATATATGGACTATGGGGAACTGCTACCCCCTTTCTTTATAAGTAAATTCCCTTTGGTTTCATCTATTTTTGGAGCTTTATTGAATTTTTCATCTTTCATTTTCTTGAAACATAGGTAAATCAAATTTCCTGCCTCCCGAGCTAAAAAATTTAGGTCAAGAAGACTCTTGACTATCCCACCAAGAATCTTTCCAATCTCATGAGTAATCAAGCACTCTTTGAGTGTCAATTAGGGCCTTCTCCCATTATCTCTGATCCTCTAGCTCCAATAGCCTCCTCTTTCAAAGGTATAACTTTCTCATTGCAATTCTTGTTTTACCCTATACACATTTATAACTCATTTTCATCTTTCTTTTGCTCCAACCATGGCTCCCAAGCCAGTTGACAAGAAAATGCTTTAAGAGATTGCAACTAGGAGGTCCTTCGATGCTAGCTCACCTCGGCGCAAGAGGCCAAGGGTGAATCCCATTCGGGGGTAAATGAACATCCCCGAGCTCCACCTTTCTACTAGTGACTCCTTCTTTTAAGGAAGGGACTAACCTAGTGGCTGTTTTTCAGGCAGATGATCCCCTTTCGAAGGCTCCTTTGGTGGAGACACCTCTTACCCCTCCAAAAGACAAGGGCAAAGGCAAAGCTACAATTTTTGAGGTGGTTGAGGAGAAGGGACAAGCTACTCTGGGCCCTCCTATGAATCCTTCATCTACTCCATGATCAATGTGGGATAGTTTGGAGGAAGACATGGCTAGGCTCCAAGGGTTTGTTCATACAGAGGATCTAGAGGCTACTTTTAACCTTGGGCCGAACTGGGTGACCAAGAACCTGGCTCTAACTATTGGGAAGGTAAGGCTCCCCTATGTATTTCTTATGCTCACCTCATTTCTCTTCTACTTCGTTCTAAACCTTCTCATTTCTTTCCCAACTTGCCATTTTTACAACCAATTTTTCCTATACTACCCTCGACAAGAAAAGGCTTATAAGAAACAGATCGAGGCCCTCCATTTTTGGTTAGAGACGAGGGATGCCGAGCTAATAACGGCTAGTGAAGAAATTTTGAGGCTAATGAAGGACACTGAGAAGACGCTAAGCCACCTCTCCGATGTAGAGAAGGAAAACGATAAAACTTTAAGGGCCAAAAACAAACTGCTAATGAAGCTGAACAATTCCACGGTAGAAGCCACTGAGCTTTCTATGAGGAATATGGAACTTGAGGAGGAGGAAGAGTCCCTCTCTCAAAATATTCTTGATTTCTCCTCAGTGTTGGAGAAGAAAGAACTGGAAATTAAGTTTGATGGGAGACC
Source organism: Ilex aquifolium (assembly GCA_951799425.1). NCBI lineage: Eukaryota > Viridiplantae > Streptophyta > Magnoliopsida > Aquifoliales > Aquifoliaceae > Ilex > Ilex aquifolium. Next base: position 5,158,161 of record OX637408.1, on the reverse strand, counting down.
ACTCTGAAGAAATATCAAGACTCAAAGGACTTCAAAGAAGAGGTCCTTGAATATTACGTGGATAGCTTTGATGACTTCAGGAAATACGCCCAAAAGGAGTTCCCCCACCTAGACTTCTCCAAAATTGCTCCAGAGATGATCTAGAAATTGTTGTTGGTGGTGAGAAAGAGGAGAAGGATGGTTAGTAAGTAAGTAGCAAGCCCCTTGAGGACAAGGAGAAAGAAGCTCTTGTGGAAGGAACCAAGCTGCCCATGGAGACTATGGGGGATACCGCCGAGGAAGGGAAGTCTGATCAAGGAGCCATAGAGGTCACATAACAACTTTTTTTTGTTGTTGTTAATTTGACCTCCATTGCTTCTTTGAGATAGAGTGTCTAGTTTTCTTTAATGAACAACTTTTCCTCTGAATTTGCAATCTTTTGATATTGTGTTTGCTTCTCTTGGAATGGTTTTGGCTTGCCCCGGTATTTTTGGCGAGCTAGGCTGAGTGCCTTGCACCTTTGTTGAGTCTCTTAGACTTAATTCGAGTTAGGCTGAGTGTCTTGCACTTTTGTTGAGTCACTTGGACTAAATCCAAGCTAGGTTGAGTGTCTTGCGCTTCTATTGAGTTTTTTGGACTCAATTCGAGCTAAACTGAGTGAAAGGCTGATGAGCCCATCCTTATGGAGGAGCTTAGTGCATACGAGCTTTTTCCTTAATGATTGTGAAAAGACGTGTATGCAACGATTACATTTTGGCAGTGCAGTCACGCCATTATTGAGTACGGTTGGCACCCAGACTTGCACATCATTTCATTCCCACAATGCTATGAACCTAGGGCTTTAAGTGCATTTTGTGCATATCCATCACATTAATTAACATTTATAGAAGTAAACCGTCACTTAAGAGTTTCTACTTAAGTCCTTTCCACTGCAACCTTTCATCCACCTTGTCTTGTATCTTCCTTTGCTATCTACAATTCTATTTCCTTTCTATTCTTCATTGAGATGGATTCCACTTTACGGTCATCTCATATCGCAATTTTTAGAAGACGAGCCTTTCACGGTTTAGAGGATTCTAGCTGGGCTGCCCTCATAGTAACCAGTGACATGTCTATAGCTGAATTGGCAATTATCAGGGAACGTTTTGGCTTTCCCTATCGGGGTTTCGATTCACGTCCCCAGTCCAGACTCTCCATGCAACACTTACTCAAGCCGAAGAGTTTGCTTCTTTGAGTTTGCCTTCGAAGCTGGTCTTAGGTTCCCTCTGGTAGCATTTACTAATGTCATTCTTCGCTTCTTCAATTTATGCCCTCCAGGATCTCAATGAAGGGATGTGGCATTTTAGTAGGGATTATGTATTTTGGTGTCTTCACAAGCTAGGACCTTCTCCTACTGTAGCTGAGGTTCTCTATCTTTTTCATTTAGCCCCTACTTCGTTTGGGTTTTATCATTTTGTTAGGAGTAATAGGGCGCCCGAGTTGATTTCTGAACTTCCTACTCCTAGTGTTGGCTAGGAGAGTAGATTTTTCTTCGTATTTGGGAAAGCCTAGGAGTTTGAGGGATAGGCGGTAGAGGCTCTTCGTGTTCTCCGGCTTTTGGGAATTCCCACAAACATGGGTGAGTTAAAGTCCTTTGGCTCTTCTACCTGAGAATCTTGTTTCTCTTTTGTTACTAACTTGCTCTTTGTTATCTGCTTTTATAGTGGAGAGACCTAGATTAGGTATGTATGAACTGATGACAATAGTCAATGTTGCTAAAGGTGGTCCAATGTCCTTTACGAGCTTGGTTATTATTGAAAGGTTTTATACCTTTCGGCTTGGTCCAATTCCCCCTATGAGGGAGATCCCCTCCGTTGACCAACCTCTTTTCTTACAATCTTCTTAGCGCTAACTTCCTGTATTGAGCACATTATCTTTTTATGGTTACAGGTCCTTCAGGGGTGGTTCTCGGTGATGATTAAGAACTGAAAGCGAGGGACATAGCCGATTTAAAGTGAGTTAGGGGAGAGGGTTCTTCTTCATCTGAGAAGAGGCCTAGAGGATCAACATTGTAATTGGGTCCTCCTGACATGACTGGGCTTTGAACTGATTTCGGGGGCTAAACCATAGAATTCTTCTCTTTCTTTTTTTTGTTGTTGCATATCGTACCATCAACTTATCACCTTCTCTTACGATTCCTAACAAGTCAAGGTATTAGAGAGGTCCGAGGAGATCAGGCCATAGCAAGGGAATGCTACATTGCATCAACAAGGTCTTCTCAGGTTTTTAAAACTTGTTAGCTGGATAACCTAGACCTAAAGATCCGGAGAGAGCACGCCCCGATGAACAGCTAGTTTCGGTGATCTTGGGAAGGAAGCCTGACCAAATTACGTATGCGGGTTCCAATCTTCCCCCTCATATTACAAATGAGGTGGAGAATATCTTACAAGAGAATGCAGATGTCTTTGCCTAGAGTCATGAGGACATGCTAGACATAAATCCGTAGGTGATAGTCCACAGGCTCAACGTGGATCCCTCATTCAAGCCAATAAAGTTGTAACACCCCGCATTTTCTTTTATATATGTATATAGATATATAGTAAATAATTGTTGTAAAAATGGGGATATGCGTAGTGATGTGTTTTTGAATTTGGTAGATTGGAAAAGTAGAAATAAAAATGTTAGGCGGTGTAATAGGGTATGTATTAGAAGCTAGGAAGATTTTCGGAATGAAAGCACATTTAAGAGAAAACTTGGGTAGAAAGGATTTTGGACACTTCCTAGTATTTTGATCATAACTTTTTATTCTAATGTCCGTTGGCTCTGAAATTTTGACAGTAGATAGCATACTTCCAGGGCTACAAAAGAATATTTAGCGAAAATTTTCCAAATCAATTTCTAAATAGGCCAAAACTTCACTGGAAGTTTCAGAAAAAAAAAAACAGGAATGCCGTTCGAACGTGAAATGACGTTCGAACGTGAATCGACGTTCGAACGTGAATAAACGTTCGAACGAAAGTGCGTTCCAGTACTCTTGTCTGATGGAAAAACAAAAGTACTGGGAGCAACGACCGTTCGAACGCCAATGACGAATCTGGGTTTCAGAAATCGCGTACAAGAGACCATTTCTCACCGTATAAATACATAAGGACGCCTCTTTTTGCCTCATTTCAACATTTCTAACCCTAGATAATCTTAGAGAGGAAGAAAGAAGGGGAAAACATAAGATCAAGAGAGATTTACACCTTGAAGAGGATCAAAACTTCAAGTTCCTCAAAGAACACTAAGGAAAAAGAAGGTAGGGGTTTTCTTCCATTCTTTTACATTGAGGCTAGGGTTATGTATATGTATCTCTTCACTCTAAATGTTATATGTATGTTATCCAATCCTTAATTCTTGCTATTCTTGCAATTAATGCCATGTAGAAAATATTGTGATTGTTGGGTAACCCTTAAATCTCCTTGCTTGCTACCAAACCCTAGTCTTCAAGGGAAATGTGTTTTTCTCTTGACTTCTCCTTTGTTATTTATTTCCATACCTGATTGTTCCGTTAAATCTTAATTTCTCCTTTGTCCATGATTTTCAAGCTTGGTGCGCCTTTATTCTTTATACTCCAAGCTTAATATTCATTTGTAATGATTCCAAAGTTTGATTACTCATAGGTTCTTGATTTCAAAAATTTAGTGTTTCATATTGAACAACAAAATGGTATTTATGATGATCTCTTGTACATTTTCTTATATTGCTCTTTGTACTACTACTTGAGAAAATTGGGGATTTATGGAATTGTTTGTTAACGGAAGAAATTGTGGATATCGTATTTCTTGTTTTGTTGTTTGGAGGAACATGAGTGAGAGGTTCCTTGTAAGGATGCTCATCCCTTCTCAAGAGGTTCCTGGTAAGGATGCTTGAGAATCAAAGATGATCTAAAGGGGGGTGGAGGTTACCACAAAGTATGCCACCTACCGAAAGAATTGTTGGGAATTGGGGACTTGTGTGATGGTTGGTATTTTATCCCTTGCGTTGTTGTACGATATGAACATGGGTTACTATTGACCGGGTATCATGTAGTGGGTAGACGTCTCTGTATGCCACGCGGGTATGAAATTTTGCTACTACAAGGAGTGGGTAGACGTCTTTGTACGCCGTGTGGGTACGAAATTTTCCTATCACTAATGATCACAGATTAGTAACGTGGGTTGTGTCGGACATACAATGTGGGTTATCGTACATTGTACCAGAAATGGTTTCGACAAGAGTTTCCGGAAGTATGAGATTCCGCGAGAACTTGTTGGAAACGATTTATGGCAGAATGGATTATCTATTGTATATTGGTTATTGTTCACTCTACCATAGACGGTTTCTACAAGAGTCTTGAGAAGTATGAGATTCTGCGAGAACTTGTGGAAACAGTGTATGGTGGATTGGATTATATTTGGATATGGTTTGTTAACTGTGTAGTGGTCCCACTTATTCATTCAGTGACTGTTGTTTCTTAAACTTGAGATCTATTTAAATGTCCTGGTTTTACTTCAAAAGTTATATATGATATTTGTGAAATGAGACCGACTTGCTTTACATGTTTTCTAAACCTTGTTTGAGTTTGGGAGGATTTTCCTACAGAGCTTAGTGCTCACCCCCTACAAACCAACACATTTTTCAGGTGATGTTGTAAAAGAGGATCGGTTAGAAGACGGGTAGGGGGATCCGGAGGGGGATATCTCGACGGTCCCTATTTGTATTAGATTGAAGGGTTATTTTGGAATCATGTAAAATATAATCTTTTGTTATTCCGCTGCTAATTTACGTTTAATGCTTTTGGGATGTAATTGCCATGATTGGGTTTATTCTTTTGGGATAATGCTATGGATATGAAATATGATGAATGAAATTTCCTTATTGATGGAATTTATTTAGTCGCTCTCATGTTGTGAATGGTCTTAGATAGTAATGCCGTCCAGGGTGGATTTTGGGGCGTTACAAAGTTGGTATCAGAGCTTAGGCTTTAGGTCTTACATGGGAGCTGTAGGTTATGGATTATCACCGGAGTATTAGGTTGGGTTGAAGGAACTCTAGGCTTGAATTCGTTTGAAGTTATATGTGTAGAGAATAAGTGTTGATTTAAATCTTATACAAACCTCTCGTTTAGATCGAGACATCCTAACTACGTCTTGTACATCAAGGAAATTAAATTTGGGAATTGATGTGCAGGATGGATGGTGAACGAGGACGAGGACGTGGACGTGGACGTGGCCGTGGCCATGGACGTGGTGGCCAAGCAAATCAACCATCACCACCACCTCCCGATGGCATCCATGGCATATATCAATACTTGAGGGAGCTCACCACTCTGGTGCAACACCAGAATAGGATCAACCACCAGCAACTACAGAACTTAGCGAGGGGAGGTCCGATCAGGACTGGGGCTGGCAGTAGTGGAGTTACACAAAGGGCAGCTCCGTACCATCGACCTGGCCAAGCCTCAAGGCAAGGGAATCAAGGGGTTCGAGGAGCTAGGGTTACTAGGAATAGGACAGACACTCACCCACGTCAATGCTTTACTTGTGGAGGTTTGGGACATATTCAGATTCATTGTCCGATTTTTCCACCTCAGAAGAATACCCAGACAGCGGGTCAAGTAAATGCAAATAAGCCACCACCACAAAAGCCACCACAACAGAGATCTCAGGTAGTTCGAGGAGAGGGAGCTACTCAAACTAGAACAAGCACTGACCCATGTCAATGCTTTGCATGCGGAGAGTTTGGGCACTTCAAACATAGATGCCCCACGTTTCCGCCAAGGACCAATCAAGCAACCGGGCAGATACCAGCGAACAGGCCACCTATACAAAGGCCAGCACAGCAGAGACCGTTACAAGCTCAAGCCCCCAGAGGCGCTAATCAAGGAAGGGTTTTTGCCTTGACTCAACCGGAGGAAGACACTTCCAATGCCGTAGTGGAAGGTATCGTGCTTCTTTATAATTCTTGGGCCCGAATTTTATTTGACCCCGGTGCTACACATTCTTTCATACACACGAAATATGCACTTAATTTGGGTTTGGATTTTGGGAAACTTGAACATGCTTTGAGTATAGACATGCCCACGGGAGAACGGTTGGATACTAAGAGGATGTGTAGAGGTGTGTGTGCTTAGAAGTGGTGAGTAGGAATGGGTTATTGACATAGTTGCGTTAGACATGAATGGGTAGGCTAGTTTGTATCATGTGGTTTAGATTAGTTTAGGAAACGGATGATAATTTGGCTTTTGGTTTGTAAATGAGATTAAGCATGGATCTCGATTGCGAGTCATATTATTTATATCGGAGATGGGTATGAGATAGGATGTGTGACAAAGACACCCAAACTTGAGTTAGACAAGTATAAATGAACCAAACAGTCCGGCAGACTACCTCACACCAATTTGTTTATAACTCTTCATTGGAAAGGCCAAATTGTGCACCGTTATTTTTGTTAGAACCCTAACTCGTATGTCTTTCCAACCATATAGGTCACGCATGCTCAAAATACTCGAGTCAAATCAGTTTATTCTTCGAAGTTGGTCAAAAATCTGCACGGTGGTGTTCTTTAGACAGTAAAGTGTTGTACTTTCTTCTTAGATTCTGAAGGACCTATCCTTAAGTGAACTTTCACATTATTTAGGCTTTGATTGAGAGACATCCCCATATTGATTGAAGTACTTTTGATGGATAACAATATAAAAGGTGATTATGATTTGGTGCTTGTCAACTTTAAGTATTCTCTTCCACTAATAGTATTGCTCATATTTTAGAAGTCAAGGGATATGATAACCCAATTGGGATGTATGGAGATAAGCTTAACTTAGAGGTTCTCTCAGATGAATTAAGTTCCTAACGATAAGGGTATGGAAGGTTATGTGTGTTACTTAAAAGGCATAGAAATTAAGGAATGAATGTAGTTTTGGTTCTATAATGAAAACCCTGGGAGGGTAATGGTGAGTGCGATGTATGAGATTGAATAATTCTTCAAGATGACCAATTGATGGAATAGGGAAAGGTTACCTCGAAAGAGAGCCTATTTTGGATTAATGATAGAAATTGTGATTATGGTTCTTAAATGGATCGGAGTTTGTTTTCATAACCGCAAACTTGAGGTTACCCATATTGTTTTGAAAATATTATAGAGAGTTGATTAAATTTACTTGGAAGTATAAATGATTTAGAAGAGTCATACCTAAGATGCTTATGGAGGAGGTTATACTTAGGTAATCTTAATTCGTTGTGGGCTTAGTTGACTACATTTAGAGTATCTAAGGCATTAACCATCAAGAACCTCTCAGTTAAGTGTGGAATCAATAGTTGACTTGTATTCACAAACTTGATGGGAAATCTATTAAGCTTGACAAAGTTGCAGTAGTTACCTTTGACCCTAGATAGCTTAGGATTAAAGATAATAGAGGCTTAAAAGCTCGAGGTCAAATATAGAAAATAATTGTTGAAAAGAAGATGATATCCCAAATTTGAGGTGAACTTCTATTGTTCTAGGAAACCTTTTAATGTCATTGGATTTGTGTTGGGGGAATAGGACGTTCTTCTTCTTGTCTCTTTTAGTACCTTGTTAAGATCGGAATGATTAGTTATACTTGAGGAATGTTAGTATGAGTATAGAAGATTCGAACTTATGATTGATGGTGATAATGGTAAAGAAGTAAATTGAAGAATCAAGGATGATACCTATGAAGATTTGCTTTGACATGGGATGAATCATCGAGAGTCTTATTTTAGTTTAGATTATTTTAGTTTTGGGACCCTTGACAGTCTATCCTCACATGTTGAGATGTTACCAGAGGTATATTGTAATGAATGGTATCAGAAAGATTCGAAAGTATAGGTATCAAGAAAGGAGTTGTGACGTGAATGAAAGCCACTAAGAATTGATTAAATGGTTATTAGTTCTAGCTCAAGATTGTAGATCAAGAGCAAATATCTTGGAGATATAACCTGATCCTTAGCTTAAGTATTATAGCGGTTAATTACCAAAAAAAAAAAAAAAAAATTTCCTTTTGAATGGATTTGATGGATCGTTAGTGTACACATTTTGGAAGCTATAATTGGAAAACAAGTGCGGTTAGGTTTCACTTGTATACTTTGGTGGAATCTAAGATACTCTCTCAGAACTTTCAAATATATGCGAAGTTCTTATCTTGTAGCATATTTTGACTTGGGAATCGGTGGATTATAATTTATATCAGAGTGCGCAGCGAGCTATTGGATTAATGACGATAATGGTGACGGTAAGGAGTATTATGAGAAAGTACAAATTGATGTGAAATCTAAGAGTTGATCTTAGAATATTGACTTTGGTGGAGTGTGTAGTTATGAATTGAAATTGTGGTAGATTTCAAAGATTGTAAATCCCTCTTGGGTTGTGAGAGACGAAATCCTGAAGAACGTTGTATCTATTTTCAAGAATTGAGATAAATCTTACCGTGATGCCATTAATAAATTTTGTGTTAAACCATGATGTTAGTATAGGAAAGATGAGTAATCCTAATGGTGGAATTGCATTTGAGTTATTTTGATATGCTTATGAAGAAGCTATATGTAATAAGCAAATATGAGGTTGATTGAAATGATTGGTGAAATTCAAAAGAGAGGTGATATTTGATGAGTACACAATTAAGTATTATGATTTAATCGATAGGCATGAAAAGAAATTAGTTGGAACAAACGTCTACAATTATTAAGAATAGAGGTGATAAATGAATGCTAGTGAAGGAATGTATTTTGATTCTAGTCTCCCATATTATTGAGAATTTGAGAGACTAACTCGACGATTAAGATTCGAGGACGAAACTTTCTTTAAGGGGGGTGGATTGTAACACCCCGCATTTTCTTTTATATATGTATATAGATATATAGTAAATAATTGTTGTAAAAATGGGGATATGCGTAGTGATGTGTGTTTGAATTTGGTAGATTGGAAAAGTAGAAATAAAAATGTTAGGCGGTGTAATAAGGTATGTATTAGAAGCTAGGAAGATTTTCGGAATGAAAGCACATTTAAGAGAAAACTTGGGTAGAAAGGATTTTGGACACTTCCTAGTATTTTGATCATAAATTTTTATTCTAATGTCCGTTGGCTCTGAAATTTTGACAGTAGATAGCATACTTCCAGGGCTACAAAAGAGTATTTAACGAAAATTTTCCAAATCAATTTCTAAATAGGCCAAAACTTCACTGGAAGTTTCAGAAAAAAAAAAACAGGAATTCCGTTCGAACGTGAAATGACGTTCGAACATGAATCGACGTTCGAACGTGAATAAACGTTCGAACGAAAGTGCGTTCCAGTACTCTTGTCTGATGGAAAAACAAAATTATTGGGAACAACGACCGTTCGAACGCCAATGACGAATCTAGGTTTCAGAAATCGCGTACAAGAGACCATTTCTCACCCTATAAATACATAAGGACGCCTCTCTTTGCCTCATTTCAACATTTCTAACCCTAGATAATCTTAGAGAGGAAGAAAGAAGGGGAAAACACAAGATCAAGAGAGATTTACACCTTGAAGAGGATCAAAACTTCAAGTTCCTCAAAGAACACTAAGGAAAAAGAAGGTAAGGGTTTTCTTCCATTCTTTTACATTGAGGCTAGGGTTATGTATATGTATCTCTTCACTCTAAATGTTATATGTATGTTATCCAATCCTTAATTCTTGCTATTCTTGCAATTAATGCCATGTGGAAAATATTGTGATTGTTGGGTAACCCTTAAATCTCCTTGCTTGCTACCAAACCCTAGTCTTCAAGGGAAATGTGTTTTTCTCTTGACTTCTCCTTTGTTATTTATTTCCATACCTGATTGTTCCGTTATATCTTAATTTCTCCTTTGTCCATGATTTTTAAGCTTGGTGCGCCTTTATTCTTTATACTCAAATCTTAATATTCATTTGTAATGATTCCAAAGTTTGATTACTCATAGGTTCTTGATTTCAAAAATTTAGTGTTTCATATTGAACAACAAAATGGTATTTATGATGATCTCTTGTACATTTTCTTATATTGCTCTTTGTACTACTACTTGAGAAAATTGGGGGTTTATGGAATTGTTTGTTAACGGAAGAAATTGTGGATATCGTATTTCTTGTTTTGTTGTTTGGAGGAACATGAGTGAGAGGTTCCTTGTGAGGATGCTCATCCCTTCTTAAGAGGTTCCCGGTAAGGATGCTTGAGAATCAAAGATGATCTAAAGGGGGGTGGAGGTTACCACAAAGTATGCCACCTACCGAAAGAATTGTTGGGAATTGGGGACATGTGTGATGGTTGATATTTTATCCCTTGCGTGGTTGTACGATATGAACATGGGTTACTATTGACCGGGTATCATGTAGTGGGTAGACGTCTCTGTATGCCACGCGGGTATGAACTTTTCCTACTACAAGGAGTGGGTAGACGTCTTTGTACGCCGTGTGGGTACGAAATTTTCCTATCACTAATGATCACGGATTAGTAACGTGGGTTGTGTTGAACATACAGTGTGGGTTATCGTGCATTGTACCAGAAATGGTTTCGACAAGAGTTTCCGGAAGTATGGGATTCCGCGAGAACTTGTTGGAAACGGTTTATGGCAGAATGGATTATCTATTGTATATTGGTTATTGTTCACTCTACCATAGACGGTTTCTACAAGAGTCTTGGGAAGTATGGGATTCTGCGAGAACTTGTGGAAACAGTGTATGGTGGATTGGATTATATTTGGATATGGTTTGTTAACTGTGTAGTGGTCCCACTTATTCATTCAGTGACTGTTGTTCCTTAAACTTGAGATCTATTTAAATGTCCTAGTTTTACTTCAAAAGTTATATATGATATTTGTGAAATGAGACCGACTTGCTTTACATGTTTTCTAAACCTTGTTTGAGTTTGGGAGGATTTTCCTACAGAGCTTAGTGCTCACCCTCTACAAACCAACACATTTTTCAGGTGATGCTGTAAAAGAGGATCGGTTAGAAGACGGGTAGGGGGATCCGGAGGGGGATATCTCGACGGTCCCTATTTGTATTAGATTGAAGGGTTATTTTGGAATCATATAAAATATAATATTTTGTTATTCCGCTGCTAATTTACGTTTAATGCTTTTGGGATGTAATTGCCATGATTGGGCTTATTCTTTTGGGATAATGCTATGGATATGAAATATGATGAATGAAATTTCCTTATTGATGGAATTTATTTAGTCGCTCTCATGTTGTGAATGGTCTTAGATAATAATGCCGTACATGGTGAATTTTGGGGCGTTACAAAAAGTAGAAGAGGAGAGTTTTTGCCCCTGAAAAGGTCAAGGCAATCGCTAAGGAAGTACTGAAACTCCTACATGCAAAGTTAGTTCGGGAAGTCCACTATCCAAAATGGATAGCCAATGTTGTGCTCATAAAGAAACACAATGGCAAATGGAGGTTTTGCATAGACTTTACAGACCTGAATAAGGCATGCCCAAATGACTGTTTTCCACTTCCAATGATTGACCTCTTGGTGGATGCAACAATAGGTTTCCAGCTTCTCAACTTTATGGACGCATTCTCAAGGTACAATCAGATCCGCATGCACCTATACAATCAACAAAAGACCTCATTCATCACGGAGTAAGGGTTGTATTGCTACTAGGTCATGCCTTTTGGCCTAAAGAACGTTGGCGCCACTTATTAGCATTTGGTCAATCACATTTTTAAGAACCTTATTGGGAAGAGCATGGAGGTCTATGTTGATGACATGTTGGTAAAAATCCAAGCAGCTGAGGACCATGTGAGCAAGTTACAGGAAGTTTTCTAGGTCCTAATGAAGTACAAGATGAAGCCAAACCCCACGAAATGTGCTTTCGAGGTATCCTCTGGAAAATTTCTAGGATTCATGGTGTCTTAATGAGGAATTGAGGCAAACCCAGAAAAGATCCAAGCTCTAATGGATATGCACCCACCTTGAAATATCAAGGAGATGTAGTACCTCACCGGATGTGTTTCAATACTCAATAGGTTCATATTGCGGGCCAGTGATAATGTTTGCCTTTCTTTAAGATGTTAAAGAAAGCTTTCAAATGGACGCCAGAATTTGCGGTAGCTTTCGAGAAGTTAAAGCAGTATTTGGGGTCACCCCCATTATTATCAACGCTAGTTGAAAGAGAGGTTTTGTACCTTTATCTAGTAGTTTCGGATGGAACCACCAATTCTGCCCTGGTAAGAGAAAAATAAAGATTTCATAAGCTAGTATACTATACCAGCCATGTCTTGAAAGGAGCAGAAGTCAGGTATTCGAGGCTAGAGAAAATAGCTTTAGCGCTAATCTCTGTAACCTGAAAGTTGCGCCCATACTTCCAAGCTCACTCAATCATTGTCATGACTGACTCTCCAATTCGGCAAGTTTTACAGCAACCAGAAATCTCTGGAAGGCTCGCCAAATGGGTCATTAAGTTGAGGGAGTTCGATATAAATTATCAGTCAAGAACAACCATCAAGGGGAAAGCATTGGCAGCATTTATTGTTGAAAATACCTCGTCCAAAGAATCTCAGTCGTTAAACAATTTGGGACAAAAGAGCTAGATCCTCTTTACTGATGGTTCATCAAATGGCAATAGAGAAGGGACATGAGTAATCCTGGTTTCCCTGGATCAAATTAGGACAGAGTATGCCTTGAGATTCAGGTTTGGAGCTTCAAATAATGAGGCAAAATATGAAGCTCTACTCCCGGGATTAAGGTTAGCATTGTCACATGGAGTCAAAAACCTCATGGTTAAGGTAGATTCCCAGCTAATTGTTAAACAGATCAAAGGAGAGTATGCGACCAAAGATACCAGGATGGCTGCATACATAGCCAAGGTTTCCAAGTGTATATCTGTAAACCCCCACATGTTTATATTAATATAGTAATGTAATTTTTTGGTAATTCTTATATATGTAATGACATAAGAATGAACCATATAGATTGTAACAGTAGGAATAAATACGAGGGAGGCAAATTGATTGTGAAGTTTAAGTTTCGAAGGCGTTTAAACTTGGGAAAGGTTGTTAGGTAAGTTTCTAAATATTTTTAGGTCAAAATAAGATTTTCATTGAATCCGGAAGATCGAGAAACCTTGGGAGAGGTAATATGGGGTGTATTAGAGTTAGGAAGTATTCCGGAGTTAAAACACATTTTAGAAAGAATTCGGATAGGAATAAATTTGACACTACCTTAGTATTTTAGCTATACATCTTTACTCCTAACTCCGATTAATCTGATTTTTGGACAGTAGAAACTAGACTTCAAGGTATACAAAAGTGTATTTCATGAAAATTTTCTGAATCGGCTTCTAAATAGGTCAAAATCGATATGGAAGTTGAGGGTATACTGTCACCCGCGTCCGGACGGGAATAGACACGCGTCCGGACGCGTGTCGCAGAACGTTGGGCGAAGAAACATGCGTCCGGACCCAAGGAAACACGCGTCCGGACGCACCAAGCCGGGGGCTTCACATCCCAGACCTCTTGTGGGTATTTTCTCCACTTTTCATCTCATTTCATTAAATCTAACTCTTGAGAGGCTTAGAGGGGAAGAAGGAAGGGAAAAACAAGAGATTAAGGTGTTGATTCAAGTGGGGAAAGATCAAATCTTCTAGTTCTTCACACAAAAACTAAGGAGCAATGTAGGGGTTTCTTCCTATTCTTGTTCATTGAGGTTAGAGTTATATATATGTATGTTTTGACTCTCAATCCTATATATATGATATGAAATTATTATTTCTTGATGCTCTTGCAAATATTACCATGTTTTGAAGGAAGCTATGGTGGAATAGCCATGAAATCTCTTTCTCTTGTCTTGAAAACCCTAGTTTTCAAGAAAAATGGGTTTTCTCTCAATTTTCATTTGATCTTGATTTCTAAAACCTCATTCTTGATTAAATCATGTTTTCATCAAATACTTGTTCTTGTTCCAAGAAATTATGGTTTTTGGAAAAACCCTAGAATTTTTGATATCAAGATTGTGAAGGTTTTATTGATATGATCTCTTGCATATTTTAATTCCTTTATTATTGTAGTCTATTGAGAATGGTACAATTGTGATATTTGAATTATAAATGAAAATTGTGATTGACTAAGATTGTGGTAATTGAGAAAATGTTGGTTTTATCTCTTGTATGGTATGTTGTGACTGTAACACCCCGCATTTTTCTTTTATATATGCATATAGATATAGCAAATAATGGTTGTAAAGATGTGGATAGGTGATGAGCGCATAATATTGCATATTTGAAGGGCTCATTACATGCATTATAACTCAACTTTTGCATTTAAATACTTAGTGTTAGCCAAAATTGTCTATAATGTTGATATTTTGATGTTGCAACCTTTTATAGCTTAAATGATTGATTTTAGGACATTGCAACCTTGATGGATGTGTGGTGAAGGCATGGACACAATACATGAAGAATTGGAGGCTTAAAAGTGAAGAAATCAAGAAGGCATTGGTGCTTGGGAACAAGGGCACCAGCTGCAGCAACAATTGGAAGTACTGCCTCGGAATTCCTCCATTTGGACCATGATCTACTCAGAATTTGGAAAAGTTCAAAACATGAAAGTTGTATATATGGGTGTCTTCTATTTGGTGTCAAAATTTTAGCCCAATCCAACGGTTAGATCAAGAGTTATGCCGATTCTACCGAAGGTGGTCCAGTGCAGAAAAATAGTACCGGTACCTAGTACCGGTACTCCGGACCTTCTGGTCGCGAAAACAGCCTGTAACTCAACTTTGAGGCTTGGGGGTCCCACCTACACTTCTCCCACGCCTATCCCAACATTTCCTTACACATTTACAGGCCTCCTACACTCAAGTGGAAGACTTTAAAGGCCAATGCATTAAAGGAGGAATGGGGGGAAGTGGGCTGCCCAGGCTATGATCTCCTAGCCTGTCAAAGCCATCCATTCAGCCCTCTCTTGATGGGAGCTCGTACACACAGCTAGGGGGGAGCCTCATGGACGAAAATGCAACTCTCTCACACCATTATATTCAGCATTCCATTCATTTGTAAAGGGTTGGCTACCTAAGCTTAGGAGTAGATGTAGAAAGCTCCAAGGTTGAAGATGATGAATAGTAATTTCATTTTTGCATTTTCTTCATCCATGTCATTACTGTAAGCTACATTCCTCTTGTAATCTTCATTTCTTACATTGTAATCTCCTTTATTTCAAGTATATTGCAAGTTAGTTACATGTTCTTCATTTCACCATTTATGCTTTCAAGTTCTTCATTTTCATGTTTTAAATTGGGTATTGTATTTCTTTCTTCTTAGTTTAAGATTTCTTGCATTTAGTTAAGTTCCATGCTTCATTTCTTCTACATGTCTTCCATTTACATTAATGTCTTTCCTTTCAAGCATGAGTAGCTAGATTTAAGTTGGTTAATCCAAGGGAAAATTCCTCTTGGGAATACCATGTTCAAATCTTCTTCATTCCTCCCTTTAGAGTCAAATGGTTCGGTTTGACGGGGTTGAGAGTGGATGAGTTGGTGAGCCTTTGATATTCCGTAGGCCTAGTCACGGTTTATGCTTAGATACTCACCAATCTTGTCCCTAGCTTCCCCCGAATCAATCGTTCATTCATGCTCAATCGGAGGAAGGCTTTGAGTTGATTTGGTATTCCCATTGGAATGAACCCTTTGGATTAGCCAACACTTGCTTTCTTGCATTTTCATTTTGAACAAAACTCACCAAAACACAAATACAAGATTTTACACTTTCTTTTCACTTTTGCAAAATCACTTTCACAAAACTCCCTTTCCTTCCCTGAGGAGACGACCTTGGAATATTTTCCAAGTAAAACACACGACCACAAAAGACTCCTTTCGATTGGGGAGCATTTTTGTGCACACCGCATCTCATTCCATCTATTTTGTTCATCACATTTCCATTCACATCCATTTTGTTGTTGTTTCCTATCTTCTTGCATCATCCGGAGGGAGAGTGACACTCCCCCATCACTATAAGCCACATACACACATTGAGGGTGAGGGTGATGTTTAGAGGTTAGGAACGACGTAATTACCAATCAATCAATAGGGGTATTGAAGTGTGTTTGAACTTTGTAAATTTGAAAAGTAAAGATTTAAAATGTTAATGAAAATCATAGTTGAAATTTAGTTTTAGTGAGTGAAAATATAAAATGTTAGGTCCTATAACTTGTATTAGATAGGTTTGGTGTATAAATATGTGTGGAGAGGTTTGTGATGGATTTGGTTAGTTTTGGAATGGATTGGAAATGGAAAACAAAAGAAATAGGCAAAACTGGGTAAATGGTACCGGTACTACCGAAACCAGACTGTTTATTTTAAAGTCGCGAACAAGCCGATTTTTCCTCCACTATAAATACATTTTGTCACCTCCTTAGCCTTCATTACACCACTCCAAACCCTAGAAAACATAAGAGAGGAAGAGAGAAAGAGAGAAACACAAGATCAAGAGAAAACAAGAGATTGAAGGGTTGATTCAAGATCAAAGCCCTAATTTTTCCAAGAACATTAAGGTAGGGGATTTCTTCCTATTCTCTTACATTGAGGCTAGGATTAAATTATATGTATTCTTTTGGTTCAAAATCATATATACTTGCTATTATTTACTTGAGTCTTGATCCTCTTGCATTTATTGCCATGTTTTAAACATTGTGGTAGTTGGGTAACCATTAAAGGTCCATTTTTCATTCTCAAACCCTAGTTTTAAGAAAAATGAATTCTTCCTCTTTACATTTTCTTTGTTCTCACCATCAAAACCTTAGTGCATGATATTGTATAACAAAATGATGTTTATGGTGATCTCTTGCTCTTTTTCTTCAATTATGCTATGGTACAAATTGTGAAATTTGAGGATTTTGGGATTTCTAGTAAATTGAGAAAATGTTTGTAATGATATCTCTTGTATGATTGTTGTGATGGATGGTTAGAATGTGAGATATTTGTGGGAATTTTATCGCTTGCGTGGTTGTACGATACGAACATGGATTACTATGGACCGGGTATCATGTAGTGGGTATACGTCTTTATATGTCACGCGGGTATGAACTTTTCCTACCACATGGAGTGGGTAGACGCCTTTGTACGCCGTGTGGGTATAAACTTTTCATATCGCTAATGATCCCGGGTTAGTAACGTGGGTTGTATCGGGCACACAGTGTGGGTCATCGTGCATTGTACCATAAATTGTTTTGACAAGAGTTTCGGGAAGTATGGGATTCTGCGAGAACTTGTTAAAAACGGTTCATGGTAGAATGAATTACCAATGGTATATGGGGTTTATTTATCCATTTCGATTACTATTGCTACTTAAACTTGAGATCTATTTAAAATGTCCTGCTTTTCCTTCAAAATGTTATATATGCTATTTGTGAAAATGAGACCAACCGTTTTATATGCTTTCCTAAACCTTTGGGGCCGATCCAGACCGCCAGACAGGTACCAACAGCCCAACCACCACCACCGAGGCTCGCACCGCAGCGACCGATACAAGCTCACGCCCCTGGCGGCGCCAACCAAGGGCGAGTATTTGCTTTGACTCAGCCGGAGGAGGACATTGCCAACGCCGTTGTGGAAGGTATCGTCCTTATTTATAATTCTTGGGCCCGCATATTATTTGACCCCGGTGCAACACATTCATTTGTACGCACGACATACGCACTTGATTTGGGATTGAGTTTCGCGAAGTTAGAGCATGTTATGAATATTAGCTTGCCCACGGGAGAACGGTTAGACTCTAGCCGAGTCTGCAAGGATTGCGTGCTTCGCATTGGGGAGCACGAATTGATTGTGGATTTGATTGCGTTAGAGATAAAGGGGTATGATGTGATTTTCGGGATGAACTTGTTGTCCGCTTTCAGGGCGATAATGGATTGTTTCCGCAAGCGGATTACATTTCAGTTACCGGGAGGAGTCGTTTTTAGTTTTGTGAATAACCGAGATTCTTTCCATCCATTTCCTACTACGGGTAGTAGATTTTTAAAAGCGAAAGCGGGAAGTCAACTGAGTTTCTTAGCTAGCTTGATGGGAGATGACATGGATAAACTCCATACGGATGTGGTTTTAATTGTATCGGAGTTTTCAAATGTTTTTCCCGAGGAATTACCCGGATTACTGCCCCATAGAGAAATTGAGTTCAAGATCGATCTCTATCCGGGAACCGAACCCATATCCATTGCTCCCTACCGGATGGCACCTTTGGAGTTGAAGGAGCTAAGGAAGCAGTTGGATCATTTGTTGGCGATTGGGTTTATCCGTCTAAGCACTACACCCTGGGGAGCCCCGGTCCTCTTTGTGAAGAAAACGGATGAGACTCTACGGTTGTGCACGGATTACCGGAGGTTGAATCGGGTTACCGTGAAGAATAAGTATCCGTTGCCGAGAATTGATGACTTATTTGATCAGTTGAAGGGTTCAAAGTATTACTCCAAGATTAATCTTCGCACGGGGTATCATCAGCTGCGGATTAAGGAGGAGGATATTCCTAAGACTGCTTTCCGTACCCGGTATGGTCATTTCGAGTATACGGTGATGCCGTTCGGATTGACTAATGCCCCCGCAGCCTTCATGGACTTGATGCACAGAGTCTTCCGGCCTTACCTCGACCAATTTGTCATTGTGTTTATTGATGACATATTGGTTTACTCACAGACCCAGGAGGAACATGCTCGTCATCTCTCTATGGTGCTACAAACAATGAGAGAACATAAGTTATATGCGAAGATGAGCAAGTGTGAGTTCTGGATGAAGGAAGTGAAGTTCCTTGGCCATGTTGTGTCTGAGAAAGGAGTAGCTGTTGATCCCGCAAAGATTGAGGCTGTGATGAAATGGGAACCACCGAAGAATGTGACCGAGATACGTAGCTTCTTGGGTTTAGCAGGTTACTATCGGAGGTTCGTAGAAGGGTTCTCAAAGCTTGCGATGCCGATGACTCGCCGTACAAAGAAGGGAGAAAAATTTGTGTGGACTCAAGCGTGTGAGCTAGCCTTTCGCACCTTGAAGGAGAAGTTGACGACGGCTCCTGTCCTCATTATTTCGAGCAGTGGGGAGGGATATGATGTGTACACGGATGCTTCGCTACGAGGCTTGGGATGTGTTCTAATGCAATGAGGGAAGGTAGTTGCTTATGGATCGAGGCAACTCAAAACTCACGAACAGAACTATCCCACTCACGACTTGGAGTTAGCCGCTGTGGTGTTTGCTCTTAAGTTGTG
This sequence comes from Ilex aquifolium, assembly GCA_951799425.1. NCBI lineage: Eukaryota > Viridiplantae > Streptophyta > Magnoliopsida > Aquifoliales > Aquifoliaceae > Ilex > Ilex aquifolium. The sequence continues at coordinate 5,138,979 of OX637408.1, read as the reverse complement.
GAGATGTTATTTATACGGGGAGAAATTTCAAGTGTTCTCAGACCATAAAAGCCTCAAGTATATCTTCACACAGAAAGACTTGAATCTCCGGCAGAGAAGGTGGATTGAGTACTTGGAAGATTATGAGTTCACGCTCAACTACCATCCGGGGAAGGCAAATGTAGTTGCTGACGCTCTTGGCAGGAAGTCTCGGGGTGAACTCAATGTTCTTGCAAATAAATGGAAGTTGAAGGATGCCCTTGGAGATTTTGATCTATGGGTTGGAGAAGATGGATCCCGACCATGTTTGTGCAACCTTGTGGCTCAACCTACTCTCCAACGTAGGGTTGTGGAATTGCAATGCGTGGATCCTGAATTAGCGTCGATGCGAGCTAAATTGGAAAATGGAGAAACTATGGAGGGTTGGTCTTTAAGAAACGGAGAATTAAGATATGGGGAGAAATTATGCGTTCCCGACGACTCGTCCCTAAAGGAAGAAATACTTGGAGAGTGTCATCGCTCCAAGTTTGCTATCCACCCAGGTAGCACAAAAATGTATAGAGACATGAAGCGCCAATATTGGTGGAAGGGAATGAAGAAGGATGTGGCAAGGTTCATAGCAAGATGTGAAGTGTGCCAACAGGTGAAGATCGAACATCAAAAGCCAGGAGGATTACTACAGTCTTTGCCTATCCCAGAGTGGAAGTGGGATCACATCACCATGGACTTCGTATCTGGCTTTCCACGGACTTCACGAGGGCATAATGCCGTATGGGTCATTGTTGATAGACTCACCAAGTCCGCTCACTTCTTGGGTATGAAGACCACCGACACGTTAGAGACCCTGAGCAAGCTCTATATTCGCGAGATAGTGAGATTACATGGAGTCCCGCTATCCATTGTGTCAGATCGTGATTCTCGTTTCGTAGCGCAATTGGATGGAAGCGTGGATCCCGATGGGGGATGTCTAGAATTATTCTTTTTATGTTCTAGTCTAGGAGATTCATTTTTGAGATAATGTTCATGTTAAGATTTTCCTTATTCCGCTGTGAGATACTAGTTTGACATATTCTTTTGGGTGTAATTGTCATAGTTTGACATATTCTTTTGGATGTAATTGCCATGGTTTGGCATATTCTTTTGGATGATATTGTAGATATTATGTATGATGAATGTAATTTTCTTTATTTATGGATTTTATTAATTGCTCTCATGATGTAAATGGTTTTAGATAGTAATGTCGTCTAAGGTGGATTTTGGGGCGTTACAATATCCCATTTGGAAGCCTTCAACATCAAACAGATTCCCAGAATTGAAAACGCTCATGCTAATTCTTTAGCTCGCTTAGCTTCATCATTCCACAATTAACTCCCAAGTATAATCCCTGTGGAGCTCCTTCCTAAACCTAGCATCAACGAGGTCGAAGCAGAGGTCAATGTTTCCTAGCAAGAGAAGAGGTGTACCTTTCCTATCGTTTAGTAGTTAAAAGATGGAGTAATCCCCAAGGAGAGGACTAAGGAGCAGAAGTTATGTCAGAAAGCTGCAAGGTACGTTGTTATAGGTGGAATTTTATATAAAAGAGGTTTCCTCACTCCTTATTTACATTGTTTGGAAAAAGAGGAAGCTCGGTATGTTCTTAGAGATATTCATGAAGAAGAATGTGGGAACTAACTAGGGGGAAGAGCTCTGGCCTACAAAGCACTCCGCCAAGGGTACTATTGGCCAACCATGCAGAAGGATGCCATGCAGTTTACAAAAAACTTGTGATATTTGTTACAGGTTTTCCAACGTGTTAAACAAACCTCCATAGGAGCTTTCTACTATGATAAGTCCTTGGTCGTTTGCCCAATGGGGCTTGACATAGTTGGACCTCTGCCAGTCAGAAAGGGGTGAAACCGATTTGCAGATGTGGCAATTGATTACTTTACCAAATGGGCTGAGGCAGAACCCTTGACCATTATCACAGAGAAGAGAGTTTGAGATTTCTTTTGGAAGTTCATACTTTATCGATTTGGGATACCTCATATTTTTGTGTCGGATAATGGAAAGTAGTTTGACAATGATCTACTCAAAGAATTCTGCTCTGAATATGGAGTTCAAATCATTACTCCTCCCCAAGCCACCCGTAAGCTAATGGCCAAGAAAAGGTGACCATCAGAAAACTCATGCAAGGAATCAAAACCCGCCTGAAGGAGTCAAAGGGGCTATGGGTAGAGGAACTACCCCGAATCCTGTGGATGTATCGCACGATGATTAGAACTCCAACAGGAGAAACACCATTCTACCTAGCCTACGGAACAGAGGCAGTAATCCCAACCGAAATGGAGATGAAAACTTTCAGAGTCTAGCATTATAATAGAAAGGAGAATGCAAAACAGCTCCACACTAACCTTGATCTCTTGGAAGAAAAATGGAGCAATCTCAAATCAAACTAGCAACTTACCAGGCACAAATAACCCGCTACTACAACAAAAAGGTCAATGATCTGACCTGATTTATGTCATACACCCAAGTATAAGTGGTCAAATTATAATATTTCTCGATTAAGTCTGAGGTTGAACCCATAGGGAGCTAACTATTGGTATTCAAAATAGGAAACGGTAAAATTTTTGTGTGTGTGTAGTGTGCAACGAAATAGCTTGCGTTGCGAGCTTCGAATTATCAAATAAACACTTAATCAACACTTTGAATAACAATGATAAAAAGGTACTCTTCAGTGCGGGGATCCAACATACATCATATTGCTTATTTATGAAAATGCCACCTTATAACAATTAACTTCCATTTTACTGGAAAGCTAACTGATAGGTTTGATGTATAACTGAACCATATCACAACAACTGATTAGGTTATCCAGAAGGTCTATGTATCATGCAACAATCAAATAACCCTAGTAAACCCGAAGGTGAACCATTCAAAAGGTTTACCGTAGCTATTCCATCGACAGGTTGATGATTCAATGAAGACGGAGTTCCGATTTATGCATCGAATCAAAAACATTGACTATGACAAGATTTAACCCGTCTATAATCAATCTCCCGACTGTTACATAAATCCCAATTACGTGAATCACCGTATCATGCATGAAATACGTAGTAATTATAGATAGTATGGTATATAGCGTTAAGCTCTGCTCAGTGTTCATAACCATGAGCATATTATAACAGTAATCATCCATCAATTAAATGAGGTATAAATATTAACGGATAAATAAGACATCGGCATTTCCATAACTTAAATAGTATTACTCATGCATTCACCCTTCACCAAAGAGTATAAATGGACTACTCACACCTCATTGTTATAGATGAGCAACAAGAGTGAGACAATCTCATTACAACTGAAAACAAAATACACAACATCCTTCCCTGAGAAATGGCTGAAACACTGCCACTCTTATTACAAGTTAGGGCAAAGAAGTGAGAGAGGTTCAACCTTCCAAGTAGAAAGGATAAATAGAAATGTAGAAGTAGAGAAAATTCTGTCTAAGAAGTGATTAGAACAGGGCTTCGCTCGTTTTTTGACTGAAATTCCTCCTGAAGCCTCTCTTTCTCTCTGTCTTGAACTCTTCCTGATCTCTGGTGATCTCCTAAAAAATGGCTGCACTCAGGTATTTATGGGCACTAGAGAGGTGCTTCAAGGCGGCAGTCACCCAGACAGACCAATCAGGGTGTTTTTGTTGCTCAATTGGACCAATGGGAGAGGAAAGAGATTAGAGGCAGTTTAAGCATCGTCCGGATGCCACCATCATCGTCCGGACGGTGGAGATCCTCTGGTTTTTTGCATGTCCAGCCTTCCTTTGTTGACTCTTTAACTTGTGAATTATAGTTGCCTCCCTTTTTTCATGTAGCCTTTGCACTTTGGTCCTCCTAAACTTCCGTATTTATGCTTGAAACCCTACAAAATGTACAAACTACGCATTAATCCTAATACTTTATAAATTAATCACTTATACCTACTTTACGCACTCAATTAATCCTAAACCCTAATTTATTTACGCATTATTTAGGGTTAATCACACCCCCCAACCAAACATTACTAGTCCCTAGTAATAAAATAAAATAAAATAAAATTACTTTCATAGATTTCACTATTGCATTTAGCATATGCAACAAGCCGTTAAACCTCTAGGTGGTCCCTAATTGACAAGTTTTGTCTCGTGAAAGTTTTCAGTGAAGATACCTACAAACTTTAACAATTAGGGATAATTTATATTTTTCACAGATAAAATTAAATCATCATTCCATTCTATTGCCATGATACTTCCCTTCCCATTATTACTATAAGAGTAACACACATTAATTGTAACACTATTCCATATATTTTCAGAAAAACTCGTGTGTGTGCATGGATTTCTTTATTTAAAAAACACTTAAGAAATATCACAATCATTTACTCTGTTGTACAAGAATTAGCCTCGATGTCAATCCTTTCCTGGAAATCACTTAGCAAAGAATACACTCAAGTTTTTGTGACTATCACTCAAAAATTACGTGTGATAAGAATATTGTTATCAACGCAAAGTAATAGCACATGCAATATTTCAAAAGAAGGTTATTTGAATAGAATTGGAAATTGACATAATCTCATGAAAGAATATTAACACTATATCAAACAACATTATCAACACTCTCCCTTTTTAATGAATAGGTGGAAATCATACATGTGCATGCTTTCTGGAATCAGAAAAGGATTTTATCAGGGTTATAACGTGGCCAAGGGTATTGGTTTAAAGAAACGACGTCAAAGGTATTCAAAGAGATATCATTTTTTGATTAATGTAGCACACATCTCTCATATTTTTACAAAATTTTCACAGATCATACTTCACATTTCTCTTTTCAATCATATTTTTGCAATTCCATGGATATTTTCTTCCCTTGCTTCCTTGCTTTTCTTTTCCTTGTTCTCTTTTGTTTCTTTCACATATATTTTTCTTCTTTTCCCTTTTTCTTTTCTTTCTCGAACCATAATCACCATTTTCTTTTCTTCCTTTTCGGTATAATGCTTTCTTTAGGAGAGGGTGCAAGAAAATTAGATAGCAAGGGTCGGTCAATATATTTTTTTTTGTGGCTTGGTTAACATATGGGTTTTAAGAAAAGAAATTTCCATTTAGGCTTAATCACGGCTTACTAGGGATATATTTTTACAAAAGAAATGGCTAAGGCTCAAAATAAAATCACAAATGGCCTAAGATTATTTTCTAGAATTCATACACCTGCATAATTTTCCAGTTACAATTTAAGGGAAAATGCTAATCATGTTATTCAATGAGTGCTAATCAAAAAAAAGTTAATGAGCTTATTCAAAGAAATATTACCACTGAACCGAAACTCTTACTTGAGTAAATGTGAAAATCTCTCCAAGGAAGATTGACTAAAAATCTGCACATAGGTTTACATCTCCACTATAAATGTAAGCTTTATAAAAGATTGTAGTATTTCAAAAGGTTTTCAGAATAAGGAATTTTTACGTGCTCAAAATGATGAGTTTCTATGAAAATATAAAGATAGTGCACAATCAATGTATGAAATCCCGCGTAATCTAGTTAGGGTTAGACCGGTAAAGCGTTAGAATGATAACATAATTCTTATTGTGAATCATATGAAATAGGCATCCTAACACAGTAAAATTTAGCAAAATCATAAACCAACCATATAATTCAAAACCAAATCCAAACAACTATCCAAAACATAAAACTGAAATAAAGTGCATATGTTTGGTAAAAGTAGAAAGATCATAGAAACTTCAGAAACTTCGGTCACTAAGCTGACGGGCCTCCACCATACTGTCCTCGAAGTAGCATCAGGATCTCATTCCGATTCACCTCATAGCTAGCCATCCTTTGATCTAACCGGGTGATACGAGTCTCTAATCCCAATAGAATCTGGCGGTCAGTCCAATCATCAACGAGAATATAGGGCTGCTCCTCTGGTTGGTGGGGCTCTTTCGGTAGCTGAAAGTCTATACCTCCCGTGAATGGATCTGCTTGCGGCTCTGGGGGTACTTTATGTTATTCTTCTGCTTGCCCTCCATGGATCTTTTTTAGTGAGGTTTTGTCCAATGGCGCCAGATGCTCCACGAGTGGCCATGCTGGATATGTAATCACTCATTTTCCCCTGCATATCTCAGATTCTAACACAGCAAATGGGAAAGAGTGCTTTTTAGTCTTAATAGTAACCAGAGGAGCAACCTTTCGGTTTTTAGGCTGCTGATCAAGGATCAGCAGCCTGCTAATACTGGATGATAGCATCCAGTATCGTCTGGATGCTATCCTCACCGTCCGGACGGTGCTGATCCTTTGGAATCCCCTTAGGTTTGCAGGCTGCTGATCCTTGATCTTCTCAATATTTCCAGCTTCGGTTTTTCAGCCTGCAATTACAGAAAATCAGTTTAAATTCAAACCTTTACACATTTAACTATTTAATAACTTAAATCCTAACTTATTACACTAATTCATCCTATAGTTATATACATTCTGTAACACCCCGCATTTTTCTTTTATATATGTATATAAATATATAGTAAATAATTGTTTTAAAAATGTGGATATATGTAGTGACATAAGAATAAACCGTAGGAATAAATACTATGGAGATAATTTGATTGAGAAGTTTACGTGTCGAAGATGTTTAAACTTGGAAAGGGTGAATAGACAAGTTTCTAAAGGTTTTTAGGTCAAAATAATGCTTCCATTGAATCCGGAAGGTCGAAAAACATTGGGAGAGGTAATAGGGATGTATTAGAAGTTAGGAAGTATCCCGGAGTTAAAACACACTTTAGAGAGAATTTGGGTAAAATGGGTCCTGGACACTACTTAGTGTTTTGGCCATAAATTTTTATCCTTAAGTCCAATTGATCTGAAATGTTTTTAGTAGATAGTAGACATCCAGGGCTACAAAAGTGTGTCTCATGGAAATTTTCCAATTCAACTTCTAAATGGGTCAAAACTGCCCTGGAAGTTGCAGCAGACAAAGTGTACCCGTACTGCGTACCGGTACCATACAGTACCGGTACTGTGTACCGGTACTTCGACTCCAGAAGGTTTGGGGTACCGGTACTGAGTACCGGTACCATACAGTACCGGTACTGGGTACCGGTACCATCCGTCTGACGCCGCTAAACAGTTAAAAGTCGGGATTTTTGTGTTATAAAACCCATCCCACCTCCCATTTGCCCCATTTCTTCATCTCCCTCTTACCCTAACCCTCCTAGAAACCCTTAGAGAGAAAGAGAGAGAGATAAAACTCAAGATAAAAAGGAAAGACAAAGGGTTCACAAGTGATTCAAGACTCAAACCCTAGGTTTCTTCAAGAGCATAAGGTAGATGATTTCTTCTCTTTCTCTTACATTGATGTTATGGTTAATAAATATGTATGTTTTGATTCTTAATGATATGTATTTGCTATGGCTCCATTGTTTCTTGGTTCTTTTTCAATTGTTAACATGTTTTACACAAAGTTAGGGTTGAATACCCATGAAATCTCTTTTTGGTTTGAAAAACCCTAGTTTTCAAGAGTGATGGGTTTTTCTCTTGAACTCTTCCTTTATTCTTGATTTCAAAATCATACTGTTTTGTGTTGAGTAATAAAATGATATTGTTGTTTTCTTTGTTGGTTATTGAAAATGTCACATGCCTAAATTGGGGATTTTTAAGATATTCTTGTAAATTGTGAAATTGGGTTTGGTATTGTATCTCTTATGAGTGTGGGATGACCATGGGTGGCCTTTGACGAGATATCGTAGAGTTGGTAGACGTGTTGCTTGCTCCGTGGGGGTTGGCATTTCTCCTACCACTCGTAGTGGGGTTAGTGCTTTGGTAAGACTAAACCGCTATTGCTCACGGGTGCCGTGTAAGAGGGTTAGTATACTAATGCCTGGGTTGGATACGTCACTGCCATTGGTGTGGCATACGCCTTTCCTAAAGGATGGATATCTTTGATAAGATTTGTGTGGGTTAGATATTACTCAATGTGTCGATTCATGGGGTTTGCCTTACATCATGTTTGAGATACATATACATATTGATGGATTGTTGTATTATTGTGGAAAATGGTTTCCTACAAGGACTTGTGGGAGTATGGGATTCCACAAGGTCTTGTGGGAAAATGGTTTATATTTTGGAAAATGGATATGTATTGGATCTTGGTTTCTTTTACTGTTTATGTCAATTACTGTTGCTACTTAAACTTGAGATCCATTTTAAAATGTCCCTGTTTTACTTCAAAGATTATGTATGCTATTTGTGAAATTGAGACCGGCCATTTTATATGTTTTTATAAACCTTGTTTGAGTTTGGGAAGATTTTGCTACAGAGCTTCGTGCTCATCCCCTACAATTAATATTTTTCAGATTTGGCTTTAGAGGAGGAGCTTGACGCTAATGAGCCGGGCCTTGGGGAAGCCTCATTAGAGGGGTACCTGGATCCCGAGTGGGACATTTAGAGATGCCCCTTTTATTTTTGTACTAGACTAGGAACCAATATGTACAAACATTGTAAAGTCTAGTTTCTTTTGAAATTCCGCTGCAACATATTCATGTAATTCTTTTGGGTTGTAATGGCCTTAGTTTGACTTATTCTTTTGGGATGATTGTTGTGGATAGTATATATGGTGAATGAAATATTTTGGATTTGATGGTTAGATAGACCCGGTGTGGTCAAGGTATTATAAATGTACAGGTTGTGAGTTTTGGGAGAGCTTCCCGTACGAAGGAGACTCTGCCCAAATTTTGTTAAAATTAAGAATGTTTCTTATTTGATGGATATTTATTTAGTGCTCTCATGATGTGAATGTTTTAGAATGTAATGCCGTCCAGGGTGGTATTTGGGGTGTTACAGAAATGGTATCAGAGCCTAGGCTTTAGGTCTTACATGGGAGCTGTAGGTTATTGATTACCACTAGAGATGTAGGTTTAGGGTGAAGGAAATTGTAAGTTAGATTTTGTATATGCCTTGTGCTTAAATCAAGACATCATACATATCACTTTTGTTTATATCTTGCACATCAAGGAAACTAAATTGTGGATTGATGTGTAGGATGGACGGTACACGGGGACGTGGTCGTGGTCGTGGAGGCCAAGAAAATCCACCACCACCACCTCCCGATGCCATACAAGGCATCTATCAATGCTTGAGGGAGCTCACCACTCTGGTACAACACTAGAATGGGAACAACCATAACGGTGGGGCTCATCGACTAGCCCAAGTACTGGGCAACAGAGAGGAGAATAGGAGAATGGTAGTTCTCCGAGAGTTTCTGAGGCAACACCCGCCTACTTTCCAAGGGAGCTCTAACCCCTTGGATGCAGATAAATGGATCCGTCGAGTGAAGAAGATATGTGATGGCATGGGGATAGCCGAGGATCTTCGGGTCGGCTTAGCGACTTATCTATTCGAGGGGGAGGCCGACCATTGGTGGGACTCAGTGAAAAGAAGGAGGACCACGGATGCACTCACTTGGGAGGAATTTGACCAAATTTTCCAAGACAAGTACTTTCCGGAATCAGTAGGAGACAGAATGAAGGCTGATTTCCTTGCTCTCCGACAGGGCAGTAGGACGGTGATCGAGTACGAGAGGAGTTTCGATGAGCTATCCCGTTATGCTACAGAGTTTATATCTACTGAGGCCAGCAGGGCCAAGCGCTTTGAGCAGGGCTTGAGGCCTGCTATCCGGGAGAAGCTGGTGGCTCTCAAGATCCGGGAGTATGGGGACCTAGTTGACCGAGCTGCATTGGTGGAGAGAGATATAGAGGACAGCCAGCAGCGACAGAGCTTCGCGAGAGGAGGTCCGATCAGGACGGACCCTAGCACCAGTGGAGTGCAGCGAGCAGCACCATACCGAAGTCCAGACCAGGCAGGTGGACAGAGACTTCTGACAACTCGAGGAGATGAAGTGACTCAGACTAGAACAAGAACTGACCCGCGCCAATGCTTTGCATGCGGAGAGTATGGGCACTTCAAACATAGATGCCCCTCGTTTTCCCCAATGACCAAGCAAGCAACCGAGCAAGTACCAGCAAACAAGCCACCTCTACAAAGGCCAGCACAGCAGAGACCTCAGATAGCTCGAGGAGCGGGAAGAGTACCAGAGAGAGTAGGCACGGATACACGCCGATGCTTTGCCTGTGGAGGTGTTGGGCACTTCAAAGATAATTGTCCCTTGCTTTCCACCAAGACCAACCAAGCAACGGGGCGAGTGAATGCAAACAGGCCACCGCTACGACAACCATTACCACCACAGAGATCGTTACAAGCTCATGCCCCCGGCGGCGCCAATCAAGGAAGGGTTTTTGCTATGACTCAACCGGAGGAAAATGCCTCCAACGCCATCGTGGAAGGTATCGTTCTTTTCTACGATTCTTGGGCCCGAATGTTATTGGATTCCTATGAGACTCATTCTTTTGTACGTACGGCATATGCTGTGAAATTTGGATTGGGTTTCGAGGAAATAGAACTTACGGTATATGTTAATTTGCCTACGGGAGAACAAGGGGATACCAGTAGGGTTATTATATATATGTAATCTTTGACTCTAAATTATATCTACTTGCTAGGAAATCATTATGTCTTGTCATTCTTGTTAATATTACCTTGTTCTAAAATATATTATGGTTGTGTAACCACTAATTCTCGTTGTATGCCTTCGAAACCTTAATTTTCAAGGAAAAATGGGTTTTCTCTTGATTCCTTCCTTGTTCTTGAGATCTAAACTTGATATTCATTTGTCATTGAATTCTAACCTTGATATTCGATTGTCCTTGAGATCAAAACTTGTTATTCATTGGTTATTGAATTCAAACCTTAATCTTCAATGGTTCTTGAGATCAAAACTTGTTATTCATTTGTTATTGAATTCTAACCTTAATATTCAATTGTTCTTGAGATCTAAGCTTGATAACCATTTATTCTTGATTCCTGAGCTTAATATTCATTTGTTATTAATTTCAAACCTTGCTTATTTATTTATTCTTGATTTCCAAGCTTAATATTCATTTGTTCTTGATGGCCAAATTTGATATTCATTTGATTGATCCTAACCCTTGCGATTCATGTATTCTTGATATTTAATACTTGACATTCATTGGTTCTTGATTTCAAAACTTGACATTCAATTGCTCTTGATTTCAATACTTGATTTCTCTTTGTTCTTGAGTTCAAAACTTGATACTCTTTAATCCCTGATTACAAAGCTTAATTATTCATTTGTCATTGATTTCAAACCTTGCTTGTTCCATTGTTTTTGATTTCCAAACTTAATAGCCATTCGTTCTTGATTCCCAAGCTTGATTATTTATTTGTTCCTTAATTCAAAATTCTAAAGATTGGTATTGACCAATAAAATGGTATTTTCGATGATATTATGTTAATTTTTCTTAAATTATTTCGTTGGAAAAATGTATATGGATTTGGAAGCTAGGATGGGAGGACAAGTCTGGTTAGGTTGCAACTGTAACCTTTGGTGGATTGTAATTTATATCAGAGTGCGCAACGAACTAACGGAGTAAGGACTACAATGGGGAAACTACGGAGAAGTATCCATATTTGTTCGCTACTTGAGGTAAGTTTCGAGGACGAAACTTTCTTTAAGGGGGGTGGATTGTAACACCCTGCATTTTTATTTTATATATGTATATAAATATATAGTAAATAATTATTTTAAAAATGTGGATATATGCAGTGACATAAGAATAAACCGTAGGAATAAATACTATGGAGATAATTTGATTGGGAAGTTTACGTGAAGAAGATGTTTAAACTTGGAAAGGGTGAATAGACAAGTTTCTAAAGGTTTTTAGGTCAAAATAATGCTTCCATTGAATCCGGAAGGTCGAAAAACATTGGGAGAGGTAATAGGGATGTATTAGAAGTTAGGAAGTGTCCCGGAGTTAAAACACACTTTAGAGAGAATTTGGGTAAAATGGGTCCTGGACACTACTTAGTGTTTTGGCCATAACTTTTTATCCTTAAGTCCAATTAATCTGAAATTTTTACAGTGGATAGTAGACATCTAGGGCTACAAAAGTGGGTATCATGGAAATTTTCCAATTCAACTTCTAAATGGGTCACAACTGCCCTGGAAGTTTCAGCAGACAAAGTGTACCGGTACTGCGTACCGGTACCATACAGTACCGGTACTGGGTACCGGTACTTCGACTCCAGAAGGTTTGGGGTACCGGTACCATCCGTCTGACGCCGCTAAACAGTTAAAAGTCGGGATTTTTGTGTTATAAAACCCATCCCACCTCCCATTTGCCCCATTTCTTCATCTCCCTCTTACCCTAACCCTCCTAGAAACCCTTAGAGAGAAAGAGAGAGAGATAAAACTCAAGATAAAAAGGAAAGACAAAGGGTTCACAAGTGATTCAAGACTCAAACCCTAGGTTTCTTCAAGAGCATAAGGTAGGGGATTTCTTCTCTTTCTCTTACATTGATGTTAGGGTTAATAAATATGTATGTTTTGATTCTTAATGATATGTATTTGCTATGGCTCCATTGTTTCTTGGTTCTTTTTCAATTGTTAACATGTTTTACACAAAGTTAGGGTTGAATACCCATGAAATCTCTTTTTGGTTTGAAAAACCCTAGTTTTCAAGAGTGATGGGTTTTTCTCTTGAACTCTTCCTTTATTCTTGATTTCAAAATCATAGTGTTTTATGTTGAGTAATAAAATGATATTGTTGTTTTCTTTGTTGGTTATTGAAAATGTCACATGCCTAAATTGGGGATTTTTAAGATATTCTTATAAATTGTGAAATTGGGTTTGGTATTGTATCTCTTATGAGTGTGGGATGACCATGGGTGGCCTTTGACGAGATATCGTAGAGTTGGTAGACGTGTTGCTTGCTCCGTGGAGGTTGGCATTTCTCCTACCACTCGTAGTGGGGTTAGTGCTTTGGTAAGACTAAACCGCTATTGCTCACGGGTGCCGTGTAAGAGGGTTAGTATACTAATGCCTGGGTTGGATACGTCACTGCCATTGGTGTGGCATACGCCTTTCCTAAAGGATGGATATCTTTGATAAGATTTGTGTGGGTGTGTGTGGGTTAGATATTACTCAATGTGTCGATTCATGGGGTTTGCCTTACATCATGTTTGAGATACATATGCATATTGATGGATTGTTGTATTATTGTGGAAAATGGTTTCCTACAAGGACTTGTGGGAGTATGGGATTCCACAAGGTCTTGTGGGAAAATGGTTTATATTTTGGAAAATGGATATGTATTGGATCTTGGTTTCTTTTACTGTTTATGTCAATTACTGTTGCTACTTAAACTTGAGATCCATTTTAAAATGTCCCTGTTTTACTTCAAAGATTATGTATGCTATTTGTGAAATTGAGACCGGCCATTTTATATGTTTTTATAAACCTTGTTTGAGTTTGGGAAGATTTTGCTACAGAGCTTCGTGCACATCCCCTACAATTAATATTTTTCAGATTTGGCTTTAGAGGGAGGAGCTTGACGCTAATGAGCCGGGCCTTGGGGAAGCCTCATTAGAGGGGTACCTGGATCCCGAGTGGGACATTTAGAGATGCCCCTTTTATTTTTGTACTAGACTAGGAACCAATATGTACAAACATTGTAAAGTCTAGTTTCTTTTGAAATTCCGCTGCAACATATTCATGTAATTCTTTTGGGTTGTAATGGCCTTAGTTTGGCTTATTCTTTTGGGATGATTGTTGTGGATAGTATATATGGTGAATGAAATATTTTGGATTTGATGGTTAGATAGACCCGGTGTGGTCAAGGTATTATAAATGTACAGGTTGTGAGTTTTGGGAGAGCTTCCCGTACGAAGGAGACTCTGCCCAAATTTTGTTAAAATTAAGAATGTTTCTTATTTGATGGATATATATTTAGTGCTCTCATGATGTGAATGTTTTAGAATGTAATGCCGTCCATGTTGGTATTTGGGGTGTTACACATTCATACAAATTCTCAGATTATACATCTTTGATCATTTTAATTTTAATCAGAATCTTCTAAATCGAGAACATTAGTGAACCGATTAATCTCCTGTCGCACATATCTTGCAAGCATAGGACTGGAATAAGATGGCGTTTCAGGGTAATCCTTATTCCGCCTATACTTAATCCAATGAAGACGATCTGATGCTCGACTTGAAATTGGTTCAGCACACTGATTATATTCTCTTATATGCATTAGTCGACCGCACTTTACACAACCACTGAGTCGATTTGCACGTCGGTGTTTGGCAAATGAACTTTTTCCTTACAAAGGTTTTGCTTCATTGCAAAAAATTTCTAACTTTCTCACAACCTTTGCTTTTGCTATGATTAAAGAATGTATATTTTTCGAAAAAATGCGTAGCATACCCAAACTAAACCAAAAAAAGTTTTTCATCCATGTTTGAAATTTTTTTAAAAAAGAAATTAGAAAAGACTCACTATCTGGTTCTTTAACGTATGCCGGTTACAAAAACGAATATGGATTGTTCCCACCCCCCAACTTAAATTTAACATTGTCCTCAATATATGACATTATAAAGTAAAATGATAGACAATTTCTAATAAGATCTGAAGGCGAGACCAATCCATAATGCAAAACCCTAATCTTTAAAAACAAAAAGAAAACAGTTAGTACTACTATTTACAATCAAATATTTATAGAAACTTTTCAAGGCACATATTCTGGTTCCATTAACTGAATGGAATCTACATTTTGAACAAATCCATCATGATATGGCTTAAGCATTTGGCCATTCACTTTGAAGACATTTTAGTTAATGGATTTTCAATTTCAATTGGCCCTGTTCAAATTTTTTTTTAACAATATAAGGGCTTGTCCATTATGACCTTAGCTTTCTTGGAAATAAGCGGAGCCTTGAATTATATAACAGGACTTTTTGAGAGAGCATAAAGGACTTCTGCACAATATTCTTATCATGAAAAATTTTCATTCTAGACTTGGCAATCTTTTCATTTTCATATCCTTCATTTATCAGTTCTTCCAATTCATTAATCTGAAGTTTGCGAGATGCACTCGCTTTGTAAATATCAAAATTCATCATTTTGATTACCCAATATGCTCGATGTTCCAATTCCACATGCAAGTGACATGGTTTACCATAAACTAGCCGATAAGGAGATATTTCCAAAATGGTTTTGTAGTACGGTGAGCCCAAAGCGCATTAGTCAGTCTTAAAGACCAATCTTTGCGATCTAGATTGACTATTTTTTCTTAAATATATTTTATCTCCCTATTGGCCAATTCAGCTTGTCCACTTGTCTGGGGATGATAAGGGACATATACATTGTGTAAAATCAAATACTTTTTCATTAGGTTTTCAAAAATTTTATTACAAAAATGTGTTCCCCTGTCGCTTATAATGGCTCGAGGAATTCTGAATTTAGACAAAATATTTTCTTTTAAAAATCTGATCATTGTGCGATGATCATTGTTTCGACAAGGAATTGCCTCTACCCATTTGGAAACATATTCAACAGCAACAAAAATGTACAGATGTCCAAAGGATGGGAAAAACGGTCCCATAAAATCGATGCCCCAACAATTAAAAATTTCAATGACCAAAATAGGGTTCAAAGACATCATGCTTCTTTTTGAAATATTTCTCATTCTTTGACATCTGTTACAATTTAGACAAAAAACATGTACAACTTTAAAAATGGTGGGCCAGTAAAATTCACACTGCAAAATTTTAGCAGCAACTTTCTTTGAAGAAAAATGCCCTCCACAAACTTCAGTATGGCAAAATAAAATGACCTGACTGATTTCATGGTTGGGAACACTGCGCCTTATTATCTAATCTTTGTAGTACTTAAAAAATAGGGATCTTCCCAAAAGAAATTGTGTACTTCTCCTAAAAAAAAATTCTTGTCAGTCCAGGTATAATGAAAAGGAATAGTACATGTGGCTAAGTAATTGGCTATATCTGCATATCATGATACTTCTGTGATTTCAAACAATTGCTCATCTGAAAAAGTTTATTTGATTGATATTGACTCTTCTTTTGTGTCATAATTCAACCTTGATAAATGAACAACTACCACATTTTCAACTCCTTTCTTCTATTTGATGATAAGATCGAATTCTTATAGCAGCAATATCCATTGTAGGAGGCGTGGTTTAGCATCCTTCTTGGTAAACAGATATTTCAAGGATGCCTGATCAGTAAACATAACAATTGGGGATCCAACTAAATATGATCGAAATTTATCTAAAGCAAATACTACAGCAAAAAATTCTTTTTCTTTGGCAGAATAATTCATCTGTGCATCATTCAGGGTTTTGCTTGTATAGTAAATCACATAGGGTCTTTTTTCTTTCCTCTGACCTAAAACATCTTCTACTACATAGTCACTAGCATCATGGCTTGATCCAAAATGTGTACACCCAAGTACAGACGGTCAAGTTGTAGTTATAATCCGGTTTAGTCCGGAGTCGAATCCACAGTGAACTATTGTTGGTGTTTTGGAGTAAATAGTGACAGAGATCAAAGTGACTGAAACCCTTGAGATTTGAAGTTATGATGTTTATGGGATTTTCTAGACAAAATATAATATTCTCTTGGAATTTCTGGGCAGAATATAAGATTCTCTCAAATGAAAGAGTCACCCTTTAGCTCAAGGATCTGGACATGTAGTCTATCATCCGTTTGTTATATTTGTACTTAAGAACTCAATTAACCCCTATGTCAACAACAAGTTAATTGGAGGATAAAGATGGACTGTGAGAATTAAGAGCATGGTTCCGATGTCTTTGTAGAGATTTACAAGAATTGTCAGTGCCGGGACTTAACTCGTCGACAAACAAGCAAGTAATTCTACAAGTCATCCAACCACTATGATAGTATTCCATTCTTTGTTAAAGCACAATAATAGTGAAGATTGAAATGTAGTCATGAAGATCTAGTTGGAGTACTTGCAAATAACCAATGAATCCTCCTATGCCAAGAGTCATCTTGTCATAGAAAGGACTCATGATTGTACAAAGTACCTTAACTTTGCTAGATGGATTCAATCATTCAATAAGCAATCAAAAGATAAAACATTAAGCATAAATGAAATACACAAATATAACTTCCGAATGATTTATACGTGTCCATCACCTCTTACTAAAGAGTGAATGAGAAACTACTCACTCTTCATGGCTTTGAGAAAGCTAGAAAAGTGAGTGATTCTCATCTCTCCAAGTAGAGGAGTTACAAGATAAAATACACTACACAATAAGCCTATCTTCGATGAAGAATGAGTGAATCACTTCCCCCCTTCAAGGCTTGTAACACCCCGCATTTTCTTTTATATATGCATATAGATATATAGATATAGCAAATAATGGTTGTAAAGATGTGGATAGGGGTATTGAAGTGTGTTTGAACCTTGTAAATTTGAAAAGTAAAGATTTAAAAGGTTAATGAAAATCATAGTTGAAATTTAGTTTTAGTGAGTGAAAATATAAAATGTTAGGTCCTATAACTTGTATTAGATAGGTTTGGTGTATAAATATGTGTTGGAGATGTTTGTGATGGATTTGGTTAGTTTTGGAATGGATTGGAAATGGAAAACAAAAGAAATAGGCAAGACTGGGTAAATGGTACCGGTACTGGGTACCGGTACTGAACCGTACCGGTACTGTGTACCGGTACTTCGACTCCAGAAGGTTTGGGGTACCGGTACTGAGTACCGGTACCATACAGTACCGGTACTGGGTACCGGTACGATCTGTCTGACGCCCGCCGAACAGTAAAAATCGGGATTTTGGTGTTTTAAAACACCCCTTTTAGCCTCATTTGCCCCATTTCTTCATCTCCCTCTTACCCTAACCCTCCTAGAAACCCTTAGAGAGAAAGAGAGAAAGATGAAACTCAAGATCAAAAGGAAAGACAAAGGGTTCACAAGTGATCCAAGACTCAAACCCTAGGTTTCTTCAAGAGCATAAGGTAGGGGTTTTCTCTCACTCACTTACATTGAGACTAGGGTATTTATATATGTATGTTTTGGCTATCAATGGTATATATATGTTATGAAATCATCTTCTCTTAGGCTTTTGACAAAGATTACATGTTTTGAACAAAGTTAGGGTTTAATACCCATGAAATCTCTTCTCTAGTTTTAAAACCCTAGTTTTTGGGAGAGTGATGTATTGCCTTCTTAATTGTTTTCTTTATTATGGATTTCGGAACCCTTAGTGCTTTGTGTTGGGTAGAACAAGGATGTTATTGTGATCTCATGTATTTTCTTTGTTTGTTGTGAAATTATTACATGATCTATTTTGGGGGATTGTGGATAGATGATTATAAATTGAAATCAATATTGGAAATTGTATGCTTGGTTGGGTTAATTGTGATGCACATGAGTGAGAGGTTCCTTGTAAGGATGCTCACTCCTTCCCAAGAGGTTCCTTGTAAGGATGCTTGGGAAGCCATGCAATAAATTGTGAGAGGTTCCTTGTAAGGATGCTCACCCCTTCCCAAGAGGTTCCTTGTAAGGATGCTTGGGAAGCCATGTAATGAATTGTGAGAGGTTCCTTGTAAGGATGCTCACCCCTTCCCAGGAGGTTCCTTGTAAGGATGCTTGGGAAGCCATGTAATGAATTGTGAGAGGTTCCTTGTAAGGATGCTCACCCATTCTCAAGAGGTTCCTTGTAAGGATGCTTGAGAAACAAAGATGATCTAAAGGGAGGTGGAGGTTACCCTAAAGTATGCCACCTACCGAAAGAATTGTTGGAAATTGTTTATGGCAATTAATGGTGATTATTTGCATATGGTACTCGTTTATTCATTTAAGTAATGTTTTACATAAACTTGAGATCCTTTTTAAATGTCACTGCTTTATTTCAAATTATGTATCTATGTTATGTTAAAAATGAGACCGACCATTTTAAATGCTTTTCTAAACCTTGTATGGGTTTGAGAGAATTTTTCTACAGAGCTTCGTGCTCACCCCCTACCGCTAACATTTTTCAGATTTTCCGTTTGAGGAGGACTTAAGGGTCGAGGAGCCCGCTACTTGGGAGACTCCACTTGACGGGACGGTGGACCCCGAGGTGGACACATAGAGTGACCTCTTTCCTTTTTGTACTAGACTAGGATATTCATTTTGAACCTTGTAAAGTCTAGTTTTCTTTTGTAATTCCGTTGCGCTACATTATTGGATTTTTGGGATGTAAAGGCCAAAATGGGTCTATTCTTTTGGGATAATGCTGTAAATTTTATGGATGACTTTATGAAGTCCTATTTATTGATGGATTATTTTAGTGCTCTCATGATATGAATGTTTTAGAATGTAATGCCGTCCAGGGTGTGTTTTGGGGTGTTACAAAGTTGGTATCAGAGCTTAGGCTTTAGGTCTTACATGGGAGCTGTAGGTTATGGATCACCATTAGAGATATAGGATTAGGGTGAAGGAAATTGTGGTCTAGTTTGATATAAACTTTATGCTTTAGACTAAATCTATACTTAGAATGCCTTGTACATCAATGAAACTGAATTGTGAATTGATGTGCAGGATGGACGGGCTACGAGGGCGAGGGCGAGGACGTGGGCGTGGTCGTGGAGGTCAAGCAAATCCACCACCACCACCACCTCCCGATGCCATGCAAGGCATATATCAATGCTTGAGGGAGCTCACCACTCTGGTGCAAAACCAAAATGGAAACAACAACAACCACAACCACAACGGGGGAGCTCATCCATTAGCCCAAGTACCGGGCAATGGGGATGATAACCGGAGGATGGAAACCCTTCGGGAATTTTTGAGGCAACACCTGCCTACTTTCCAAGGAAGCCCCAATCCTTTGGATGCGGATAAATGGATCCGTCGGATAAAGAAGATTTGTGACGGCATGGGGGTTGCCGAAGACTTGAGGGTTGGCTTGGCTACCTATTTGCTCGAGGGGGAGGCCGACCATTGGTGGGACTCCGTGAAAAGAAGGAGGAACACCGAGGCACTTACTTGGGAGGAATTTGACCAAGTCTTCCAATACAAGTATTTTCCGGAATCAGTTAGGGACCGGATGAAGACAGACTTTTTGGCTCTACGGCTAAGTAGCATGACGGTGGCTGAATACGAGAGGAGGTTTGACGAGCTATCCCGCTATGCCACCGAGTTCATATCCACTGAGGCCATGAGGGCCAAGCGCTTTGAGCAGGGATTGAGGCCTGCCATCAGGGAGAAGCTTGTGGCACACAAGATCCGGGAATATGGAGATCTTGTGGATAGAGCAGCACAAGTGGAGAGAGACACAGAGGATAATTTGAGGAGACAGAGCTTTGCGAGAGGAGGTCCTATACGGACTGGTGCTAGCAGCAGTGGAGCATAGAGACCGACACCTTACCGTCGCCCCGACCAGACAGGGGGACAGCGACTTTTGACAGCCCGAGGAGGGGGAGACACTCAGACTAGAGCCGGTTTTACCCCACGATCCTGCTTTGCATGTGGAGGTGTGGGACATCTTCGGATGCATTGCCCAGTTTTTCCACCTCAGGGGCCTATCCAGACCGCCAGACAGGTACCCGCAGCCCAACCACCACCACCGAGGCCGGCACCGCAGCGACCGATACAAGCTCACGCCCCCGGCGGCGCCAAACAAGGGCGAGTATTTGCTTTGACTCAGCCGGAGGAGGACATTGCCAATGCCGTTGTGGAAGGTATCGTCCTTATTTATAATTCTTGGGCCCGCATATTATTTGACCCCGGTGCAACACACTCATTTGTACGCACGACATACGCACTTGATTTGGGATTGAGTTTCGCGAAGTTAGAGCATGTCATGAATATTAGCTTGCCCACGGGAGAACGGTTAGACTCTAGCCGAGTCTGCAAGGATTGCGTGCTTCGCATTGGGGAGCACGAAGTGATTGTGGATTTGATTGCGTTAGAGATAAAGGGGTATGATGTGATTTTCGGGATGAACTTGTTGTCTGTTTTCCGGGCGGTAATGGATTGTTTCCGCAAGCGGATTACATTTCAGTTACCGGTAGGAGTTGTTTTTAGTTTTGTGAATAACCGAGATTCTTTCCATCCATTTCCTACTACGGGTAGTAGATTCTTAAAAGCGAAAGCGGGAAGTCAATTGAGTTTCTTAGCTAGCTTGATGGGAGATAACAAGGATAAACTCCACACGGATGTGGTGTTAATTGTATCGGAATTTTCGGATGTTTTTCCCGAGGAATTACCCGGATTACTGCCCCATAGGGAAATTGAGTTCAAGATCGATCTCTATCCGGGAACCGAACCCATATCCATTGCTCCCTACCGGATGGCACCTTTGGAGTTGAAGGAGCTAAGGAAGCAGTTGGATCATTTGTTGGCGATTGGGTTTATCCGTCTAAGCACTTCACCCTGGGGAGCCCCGGTCCTCTTTGTGAAGAAAACGGATGAGACTCTACGGTTGTGCACGGATTACCGGAGGTTGAATCGGGTTACCATGAAGAATAAGTATCCGTTGCTGAGAATTGATGACTTATTTGATCAGTTGAAGGGTTCAAAGTATTACTCCAAGATTGATCTTCGCACGGGGTATCATCAGCTGCGGATTAAGGAGGAGGATATTCCTAAGACTGCTTTCCGTACCCGGTATGGTCATTTCGAGTATACGGTGATGCCGTTCGGATTGACTAATGCCCCCGCAGCCTTCATGGACTTGATGCACAGAGTCTTCCGGCCTTACCTCGACCAATTTGTCATTGTGTTTATTGATGACATATTGGTTTACTCACAGACCCAGGAGGAACATGCTCGTCATCTCTCTATGGTGCTACAAACATTGAGAGAACATAAGTTATATGCGAAGATGAGCAAGTGTGAGTTTTGGATGAAGGAAGTGAAGTTCCTTGGCCATGTTGTGTCCGAGCAAGGAGTAGCGGTTGATCCCGCAAAGATTGAGGCCGTGATGAAATGGGAACCACCGAAGAATGTGACCGAGATACGTAGCTTTTCCCAATTCAAAACAAGATTTGTTTCCTCACATCTAGTAAGGACTTTTTCAAGATTCTCTAAACATAATTCAAATGAATCACCATACACCGAAAAATTATCCATGAAAACTTTCAAAAACCGCTCCACTATATCACTAAAAATGCTTAACATACAATGCTGAAAAGTGGTTGGAGCATTACATAATCCAACAGACATTCTTTTATAAGCAAAAGTGCCAAAAGGACATGTAAAAGTAGTTTTCTTCTGGTCATCAATTACTATTTCAATCTGGTTATAACTTGAATATCCATCCAAAAAAACAATAATATGCATGTCCAACTATTCTTTCCAAAACTTGGTCTAGGAAAGGTAGGAGAAAATGACATTTTCTGGTGAGAGAATTCAACTTTTGATAGTCAATACACATATGCCAACCAGTGACTGTACATATCGGGACTAATTCATTTTTTTGGTTTTTCACGACTGTGACACCAGACTTTTAAGGCACTACCTATGTAGGGCTGACCCATTTACTATCAGATATAAGATATATAATATCAACGTCTAATAGTTTAATTACTTCAGCCCAGACTATCTCTTTCAAGTGTAGATTCAACCTTGTTTGCGGCTATCGAGACGGTTTGGAGTCTTCTTCCAAGTATATACAATGAGTACAGAGAAGAGGACTTATACCCTTTATATCTGCTACCGTCTAACCGATTGCACTTTGATGATTTTTTATAACTCCAGTTAATTTCTTTTCTTGGACTTTTGACAATTTTGAAGATATTATCACTAGATGAGTTTCACCCTCCCCCAAGAAGACATATTCAAGTCAATCGGAAGAGGTTTCAACTCTAGTTTAGGGACTACAATACTAGATTCTATATACTTAGTTCCAGAAGACAATAACTTTTCAAATTTTGGAATCCATGTTTCAATAGTTGACATATCTTCAAACTCGACATTTTGTACACACTCTAATGCATGTGATTATTTCTTTGTACAAGCATTTTCAAATAGATATTGAGTTAATGACTCAATGCAATTCACTTCATGTAGTTCTTCTTCCTCTCTGGGCTGCTTAGCAATATCAAACACATTTAATTCCAAAGTTATATTCCCAAATGAAAG
Organism: Ilex aquifolium; assembly: GCA_951799425.1. Lineage (NCBI taxonomy): Eukaryota > Viridiplantae > Streptophyta > Magnoliopsida > Aquifoliales > Aquifoliaceae > Ilex > Ilex aquifolium. The sequence goes on along the minus strand of OX637408.1, from coordinate 5,115,964 downwards.
TTTCATAATTCCATTCTTACAATTAATCAATACATTTGATGTAGCTAGGAATGGTCACCCTAAAATGATAGGGATTTGTGTAGAGATATGTAAGACTGGCTGTGTATCAAAGACAATAAAATCCACTGGGAAATAAAACTTATCAACTTGAATAAGTACATCCTCCACAACTCCACGTGGAATTTTTATAGAACGATCTGCCAACTACAATGTGACATTAGTGGGTTTTAATTCACCTAATCCTAACTGCTCGTAGACAAAATATGGAAGTAAATTAACACTGGCTCCAAGATCAAGCAGAGCTTGCTCAATCTGGAAGTTTTCGATTATGCATGAAACTGTAGGACTCCCAAGATCTTTGTACTTCAGAAGGCCTTTGTGCTAAATGATAGCACTTGCTTGTTCAGTCAAAAATTCTCTTTTCTGTACATTGATCCTTCTTTTTACTGTGCAGAGATCTTTCAAAAATATGGCATAGGATGGGACTTGCTTGATTGTATCCAGCAGGAGGATGTTAATCTTTACTTGCTTAAAAAACTCGAAGATTTTAGCATGATTGTTCAATAGTTGAGGCTTCTTGACTCTTTGAGGAAAATGTAAAGGAACAAGACTTTATTTTTCTTTTTCATTTGGCAGCTCTATTTCCTTTTCAATCAAAGGTTCTGGCTCAATTGGTTCATTTATAGGGATTGAATCAACTATTGGCTTTAATGGTCTTGTCAATCACCTTACCACTTCTCAATGTGGTAATTGCTTGCACTTGACTCAGAGAAGATTTGGAAGACATAACATTAGCCTATTTTTGACCCTGTGGAGGTTTAGGTTGATATGAGAATTTTCTTTTCTCCGTTGTGCTCAAAGATTGGGTTAATTTGGCTAAGTGACTCTTAATATTTTCAATATTCTGTGAAGTTTGAGCTTTGAAATCATTAAATGCATGGATAGTCTGATTATTGAAACTCATTTGACTTTGAATGAACTGGCGCAAGTTGTCCTCTAAACTCCTCTTGTGTGGGGTTTGATAAGTCTGATATGGCTGCTGAGTCTGGGGTTGTGGTGAAGGTGGACCTGGTGGCGGACTCACAGGCTGTGTTTTTCCAGCTGAAATTCGAGTGATTTTGCTACCCTGGGTTATAGGTTCCAGAATAGGGATTGGAATAAGGCTTGTTAAAATTTGAAATTGCATTGGTTTGTTCCCTCAAGACTTCTTTAAATGTTGGAATGGTGGGACATTCCCCTGTGGGATGTCCTGACAATGCATAGATTCGACACAATTGATTAGTGGGTGACACAACAAAAACTTAACTTTTTTTCATCTCTAGAGCTTCAATCTTCCAGGACAAGGTAGCCATTCTGGCCCTTAGGTCATCATCTCTTTTACCACGTACTTCTCTCCTTGGGACGAGGATGGCTTGGTTTCAACAATATTTGGTGAGGCCGAGTCCCACATTTCAGAACTCTTAAAATGGTATCAAAAAACTCGAATACCTCATCGGGATTTTTACCCATGAATTCTCTTTGGGCCATCATTTTAACAACCTGACGCAGTGCAGATGGGGGGCATCATAAAAGAAAGCAACTGAGGTCCAACTCTCAAATGCATGATATGGGCAAGCTTGGAGAAGATCCTTAAATATCTCTCAACATTGATAAAAAGTTTTTCCTTTCACAGAAAAATTCATGATTTGACGCCTCAATGCATTAGTGTAGTGCATAGGAAAATTTTTTTTGAAAAATTCGATTTGTAAAACTTGCCAACTTGGAATAGATTGAGCTTCTAAAGAATTTAGCCACTATTTAGCCTTATCCTTCAAAGAGAAAGGAAAAAATTTCAACCGAGTCATTTCAGAATTATCTTACAATGCACCACATACTTCTTCAAATTATTTTATATACAAATAAGAGTTTTCAGACTCAAGACCATGAAACTGTTGTAAAAGCTGTATTGTCCTTGCTTTAATGTTAAAATTTGGAGTGTTAGTGGGAAAAGCAAAACATGACGGGACACTAGTGCGTGTGGGATGCAAGTATTCTCTTAAAGGCCAGACATTCCGAACTACCTCTTGTTCCCTTTGACTGTGATTAGCTATTCTTAACTCGAAAGAATTTGATGATGCTTGTGACGATGAAGTTGACACAGACGAAGGACTAGACTAATTTATAGACCCTACTGATGACTTAACATACATAAATAATGAAAATACAAGAAATAGTGTATACACATATAATACAACTAGACAACTTCCCTGTTCGTTTTGAAATCACTGTAACTCCTCAAAAACGGCGCCAAAAATCTTGATCTGACCTGATTTATGTCATATTGTTAAGTCTGAGGTCGAACCCACAGGGAGCTAACTGTTGGTATTCAAAACAGGAAACGATAAAATTGTCATGTGTGTCGTGTGCAATGAAATAGCTTGCGGTGTGAGATTAGAATTATCTAATAAACACTTAATCAAAACTTTGAATAACAATGATAGAAAGGTACTCTTTAGTGTGGGGATCCAACATACATCATACTGCTTATTTATGAAAAATGTCACCTTACAACAATTAACTTCCATTTTACTGAAAAGTGCTTGACTTTTTCGTCAACCCTAATCTCCGAACATCATCCCGTAATATGTGTATATGGCTTATACGGCTAGGTGAGTGTCACTCTCCCTTGGAATGATGCAAGAAATGGGGTAAACGTGTGTGTGGGATGAAATGTGTGTGTATGAACAAAAGTGCTCCCCAAGCGCAGAGAGACTTTCGAGTGTCATGTTTTACTTGAAATTCGTATTCCAAGGTCGTCTCCTCAAGGAAGGAAGGTGAATTATTTTGAAGATGATTTTTGGTGAAAAAGGAAAAGTGTAAAAATCTTTTGAATATTTGTTTTGGTGAGTGAAGTTTGTGATAGAAAAGGCAATGTAAACAAGTGTTGGCTAATCCAAAGAGGCCATTCCAATGAGAATGCCAAATCAACTCAAGACGTTCTTCCAATGGTGCCTAGATGTTCGATTGATTCGTAGTAAGCGCGGGACTAAAATGGAGGTGAGGATTCAAGCATACCCCGTGACAAGTCTACGGTGTATCAACAACTCACAACCACGTCGACACTCAACCTAGTCAAATCAAACCGTCGTACACTACGAGGAGGAATGAAAAATAGTTGATTTAGCATACCCAAGAGGAATTATCCCTTGGATTAGCCAACTTAAAGCTTAGCTACTCATATTTAATGCAAGAACATAAATGAAGTGAAGAGACATTGTAAAGAAATGAAGATTGGAACTTAAATTAATGCAAGAAAAGTTAAACTATGAAGTACTGAATTGAATACCCATTTTAAAAGCTTGAAATGAAGAAAACTCAGTACAACTATAGTAGAATCTAAATGGTGTATCTAAACTTGCAATGTACTTGAAATAAATGACATTAAAGACAATAAATGAAGCTTACAAGAGTATTCAAGAAGATTACAAGTGAAGATGGGTAAAGGAGATGCCAAAATCTAACTTCTCTCACTAAAAACTATGTCTTCCTCCTAGAGCTTCTCTCTCTATATCTCCACAATGCTGAATAATGTCCAATGATCCTTGAATTTTCATCCATGGAGGTCTTCTCTGGTGTGTGACAGGCTTCCCATCAATGGGGGGCTGAGTTGATGGCTTGGGCAGGCTAGGACAAGCCTAGCTTGTAACTTCCCTAGCTTGGCTCTTCTCTCTCTTCCTCATTAATGCATTGGCCTCCAAAGTCTAACTTGAAGTAAAGGGAGGCTTGTGTGTGTGTAAGATATGTCAGGGGACAAGTGAGAGAAACATAGGTGGGACCCCCAAGTAGCAAAGCTTGAGTTGCAGGCTGTCTGGGATTTCTGGGCAAAACCTTCCAGAAGGTCGATGTAAACCTTCCAGAAGGTTATGTAGGAACAATTAAAACAGCAGTCCAGACAGCAAAACCTTTCAAAAGTTCGATGCAAACCTTCCGGAAGGTTTGTGCAGGAACAGTTAAAACAGCAGTCCAGTGAGCTAAACCTTCCGGAAGGTTCATTCCGGTAGACAAAACCTTCCGGAAGGTTTTGACAGCGAATAGACAGACCAAGTGCAAACCTTCTGGAAGGTTTATGGCCAAACCTTCCGGAAGGTTTTCATCCAATTTGCCTTTTTCTTGGTTTCATCACCTTCCAATCCTTCCTTTAAGCTATCCCCTCATCTTCATTGACTTCAAACACTTCAATGGGGGCTTAACTCAAACCATTTGTAATTCTTCACCTACATTCACACAAGATTTCATTAAAACGTAGATTAACCACATTTATCCCCAATTTCACAAAAAAAGCAAGTATAAAAGGGCATAACAAGCAACACAAACTATGCAATATTTTGTGCTAATCAGAAAGCTAATTACAAAAGAAAACTAGACTTTACAAGGTTCAAAATGAATATCCTAGTCTAGTACAAAAAGGAAAGGAGGTCGCTCTACGCGTCCACCTCGAGATCCACACTCCCGTCAAGTGGAGCCTCCCAAGTAGCGGGCTCTTCGACCCTTAAGTCCTCCTCAAGCGGGAAATCTGAAAAATGGTTAGCAGTAGGGGGTGAGCACGAAGCTCTGTAGAAAAATTCTCTCAAACCCATACAAGGTTTAGAAAAGCATTTAAAACGGCCGGTCTCATTTCACAAATAGCATACATAATCTTTGCAGTAAAACAATGACATTTTACAACTGATCTCAAGTTTAATTAGCCATAGTACTAGAAATGAACAATAATAACCAATTCTAATAAACATTCATTTTCAAAATATAAACCATTTCCCACACATTATATAATATTGTCCTCTTTTGGCATGAGCATCCTTATAAGGAACCTCTCGCCCTCAAGGCTTGGTTACTCAAGCATCCTTATAAGGAACCTCTTGAGGAAAATCACATACTGTCCTCTTTTGGCATGAGCATCCTTATAAGGAACCTCTCACCCTCAAGGCTTAGTTTCTTAAGCATCCTTATAAGGAACCTCTTAAGGAAAATAACATACTCTCCTCTCTTGGCATGAGCATCCTTATAAGGAACCTCTCACCCTCAAGGCATCACAAACTCAAGCATCCTTATAAGGAACCTCTTGAGGGAAATCACATACTCTCCTCTCTTGGCATGAGCATCCTTATAAGGAACCTCTCACCCTCAAGGCATCACAAACTCAAGCATCCTTATAAGGAACCTCTTTAGGGAAATCACATACTCTCCTCTCTTGGCATGAGCATCCTTATAAGGAACCTCTCACCCTCAAGGCATCACAAACAACCCAACCAAGCATACCATTCCAATATTTATATCATTTTACAAGCATCTCTCCAAAATCCCCAAGATATATTATGTAACAATTCCCCAACCAACAAAGAAAATACATGAGATCACAATAACATCATTTTTCTACCCAACACAAACAACTACGGTTTTCGAAGTTCATAATAAAGAAGCATTTAAGAAGAAATACATCACTCTCCCAAAAACTAGGGTTTTAAAACTAGAAACGAGATTTCATGGGTATTAAACCCTAACAACATGTAATCTTTGTAAAAAGCCTAAGAGATGATGATTTTATAGCATATATATACCATTGATAGCAAAAACATACATATATAAATACCCTAGCCTCAATGTAAGTGAGTGGGAGAAAACCCCTACCTTATGCTCTTGAAGAAACCTAAGGTTTGAGTCTTGGATCACTTGTGAACCCTTTGTCTTTCCTTTTTCTCTTGAGTTTTATCTTTCTCTCTTTCTCTCTAAGGGTTTCTAGGAGGGTTAGGGTAAGAGGGAGATGAAGAAATGGGGCAAATGAGGCTAAAAATGGTGTTTTAAAACACCAAAATCCTTATTTTTACTGTTCGGCGGGCGTCAGATAAATGGTACCGGTACTCGGTACCGGTACGGTTGAGCTACTGGAGTAGTGGTACCGGTACACGGTACCGGTACGGTATGGTACCGGTACGCGGTACCGATACGGTTTGGTACCGGTACGGTTTGACTGACTGATTCTTGTTCCGACCTCCATTGCCGTCCAATCCATTCCTAAACCAACCAAATCCATTCCAAACCTCTCCAACACATATTTCTACCCATATCCACATTTTTACCACTATTAATTACTATATATCTACATACATATATATAAAAAAAAAAAGGAAATGCGGGGTGTTACAATTGTCGTAGATTTCATGATTGCATTTAGCCTATGCAATAAGTCGTTAAACCCCTGGTGATCCCTAGTGGGCAAGTTTTGTCTCGTGAAGGTTTCTACTGAAGATACCTACAAACTTCAAAGGTTAGGATTACATAATTCATATTTTCCACAGATAAAATTAAATCACCATTCTATTCTATTGACAAGAGACTTCCCTTCACTGATCACCGAAAGAGTAACACACATTAACTGTAACATTATTTCACATATTTTCAATAAAACTCATGTGTTTATGCATGGATTTCTTATTTCAAAAACACTTCAGAAATATCACAATCCTTCATTCTGTTGTACAAGATTAGCCTCGATGTCAATTCTCTCCCGGAAATCACTTAGCAAATAATACACTCAAGTTTTAGTGACTATCACTCAAAAATTACATGTGATAAGAATATTGTTATCAAAACAAAGTAATAGCACATGTAATATCCCAAAAGAAGGTTATTTGAACAAAACTGGAATTTGGCATAATCTCATGAAAGAATATTAACATTGCATCAAACAACATTATCAACACTCTCCCTTTTTAATGAATAGGTGGCTTCCTGGAATAAAAAAAGACTTTATCAGGGTTATAACGTGGCCAAGGGTATTGGGTTAAAAGAAACGACGTCAAAGGTATTCAAAAAGCTATTCTTTTTTTGATCAGTGTAGCACACATCTCTCCTATTTTTACAAACTTCTCATTTCTTCCAATCACATTTTTGCAATTTCTTTGCTTCTTTGCTTTTTCCTTTCCTTGTTCTCTTTTGTGCCTTTCACCAATTCTTTTTTTTTTTTCCTTTTCTTTTCTTTCTTGAACCGTAGTCACCATTTTTTTATTTTCTCCCTTTTCTATATAATGCTTCCTTTAGGAGAGGGTGCAAGAAAATTAGATAGCAAGGGTTGGTCAATATATTTTTCTATGGCTCGGTTAATTGATGGGTTTTAAGAAAAGAAATTTTCACTTAGGCTCAATCACGGCTTACTAGGGATATAGCTTTGCAAAAGAAATGGTTGAGACTCAAAATAAAATCACAAATGGCCTAAGATCATTTTCCAGAATTCATATACATGCTTAATTTTCCAGTTACAATTTAAGGGAAAATGCTAATCATGTTATTCAATGAGTGCTAATCAAGACAAAGTTAATGAGATTATTCAAATAAATATTACCGCTGAACCGAAACTATTACTTGAGTAAATGTGAAAAATCTATCCAATGAACATGGGGTCAAAATCTATACACGGGTTTACATCTCCCCTATATATGTAAGTTTTATAAAAGATCATAGTATTTCAAAAGGTTTTCAGAGTAAGGAATTTTTACGTGCTCAAAATGATGAGTTTCTATGAAAATATCAAGAGAGAGTGTACAAACAATGTTGAAAATCTCACGTAATTAGGGTTATATTTTCAAATTAACAGAATGGCAATGTAATTCTTATCATGAATCATATGAACTAATTATCTTAACACAGCAAAATTTATGTGAAATAACACAAACTAGCCAACTTAATTAAAATTGAAACAATTGTTCAAAACATCTGACCATCATAAAACTAAGTGCATAATTAAAACAAAAAGTTTGGTAAAGGTAGAAAAATGTAACACCCCGTAATTTTTATTTTCTATATGTATATAGATATATAATAAATAATTGTGGTAAAAATGTGGATATGTGTAGAAATATGTGTTGGAAAGGTTTGGGATGGATTTGGTTGGCTTAGGAATGGATTGAAAAGTTTAAGTTTCGAAGGTGTGTAAACTTGAGAAGAGGGATTATTGAAGTTTCTAAATATTTTTAGGTCAAAATAAGGTGTCCATTGAATCCGGAAGGTCGAACAACCTTGGGAGAGGTAATATGAGGTGTATTGGAAGTTAGGAAGTATTCCGGAGTGAAAACACACTTAGAGAAAATTTGGGTAAAAAGGAGTTGGGACACCTTCTAGTATTTTGGTCATAAATGTTTATCCTTAAGTCCAATTGATCTGAAATTTGGACAGTAGATAGTAGACATCTAGGGCTACAAAAGTGTATCTCATGAAAATTTTCCAATTCGACCTCTAAATGGGTCAAAACTTCCCTGGAAGTTGAAGCAGCTGAAGTGTACCGGTACGATACCGTACCGGTACGCCCGAACCAGTGGCTTAACCGTACCGGTACCGCGTACCGGTACCATACCGTACCGGTACCGCGTACCGGTACTCTTTCACTGACGCTCGCCGAACAGTAAAAGTCGGGATTTGACCATTTAAAACACCCATTTCCACTACATTTTACCCCATTCTTACATTCCACTCTCACCCTAAACATATTAGAACCCTAGGAGGAGATAAAGGGGGAGAAAGAAACACAAGGTTATAGGGTGATTCAAGGATCAAACCCTAGATTTTCAAGAACACCAAGGTAGGGTTTTTCTCTCACTCTCTTACATTGAGGCTAGGGTATTTATATATGTATGTTTTGACTATCAATGGTATATATATGCTATGAAATCATCCTCTCTTAGGCTTTTTGGCAAGGATTACATGTTTTGAACAAAGCTAGGGTTTAATACCCATGATATCTCTTCTCTAGTTTTAAAATCCTCATCCTTGGAGAGGGATGCATTTCTTTCTTAAATGCTTTCTTTATTATGGATTTTCGAACCCTTAGTGCTTTGTGTTGGGTAGAACAATGATGTTATTGTGATCTTATGTATTTTCTTTGTTGGTTGTGGAATTATTACATGATATATTTTGGGGGATTTTGGATAGATGATTGTGAATTGAAATAAATAATGGAATTGTAAGCTTGGTTGGGTTGTTTGTAATGCTTTGTGAGAGGTTCCTTATAAGGATGCTCACCCCTTCCCAAGAGGTTCCTTATAAGGATGCTTGGGAAGCCATGTAATGAATTGTGAGAGGTTCCTTATAAGGATGCTCACCCCTTCCCAAGAGGTTCCTTATAAGGATGCTTGGGAAGCCATGTAATGAATTGTGAGATGTTCCTTATAAGGATGCTCACCCCTTCCCAAGAGGTTCCTTATAAGGATGCTTGGGAAGCCATGTAATGAATTGTGAGAGGTTCCTTATAAGGATACTCACCCCTTCCCAAGAGGTTCCTTATAAGGATGCTTGGGAAGCCATGTAATGATTTGTGACAGGTTCCTTATAAGGATGCTCACCCCTTCCCAAGAGGTTCCTTATAAGGATGCTTGGGAAGCCATGTAATGATTTGTGAGAGGTTCCTTGTAAGGATGCTCACCCATTCTCAAGAGGTTCCTTGTAAGGATGCTTGAGAATCAAAGACGATCTAAACGGAGGTGGAGGTTACCCTAAAGTATGCCACCTACCGAAAGAATTGTTAGAAACTGTGTATGGTGGACTGGATTATATTTGGAAATGGTTTGCTAACTGTATAGTGGTTTCACTTATTCATTGAATTACTGTTGTTCCTTAAACTTGAGATCTACTAAAATGTCTCTGTTTTACTTCAAAGATTATATATGCTATTTGCGAAATGAGACCGGCCATTTTATATGCTTTTATAAACCTTGTTAGAGTTTGGGAGGAATGTTGTTATAGAGCTTCGTGCTCACCCCCTACAAACAACATATTTCAGGTCTTTGTCTAGAGGAGGAGCTCGGAACTGACGAGCCGGGACATTGGGAAGCTCCCGTAGAAGGGAACGTGGACCCCGAGGTGGACGCATAGAGCGACCTCCTTTCCTTTTTGTACTAGACTAGGATATTCATTTTGAACCTTGTAAGGTCTAGTTTTCTTTTGTTATTTCCGCTGCGCTACATTATGTGATTTTTGGAATGTAAAGGCCAAAATGGGTCTATTCTTTTGGGATAATACTGTAAATTTTATGGATGACTTTATGAAGTCTTATTTATTGATGAATTATTCTAGTGCTCTCATGATGTGAATGTTTTAGAATGTAATGTCGTCCAGGGTGTGTTTTGGGGTGTTACAAAAAAACATAGAAATTTCAAGAACTCTGGTCACCAGGCTGATGGGACGCAACTATATCGTCCTCGAAGTAGCCTCAGGATCTCTCTCTGGTTCTCCTTTTCACTGCAGTTTTGCTCCTGTGTTCAAAAAACATTAATACATGAAAGTATAAGTAATTAAACATTCTTAACAACACACCATTAAAATTTAACATTCTTGATTGTGACAAAAGGTCAATTTTTATCAAATTCCTCTAAACTCAATAAATCAATGAACCAAACAATCTCACGCTGCACATATCTTGTAAGCATTGGATTGGAATAAGATGGTGTCTTAAGGTAATCCATAATATGTCTATACTTAATCCAATCAAGATGATCAAGTGCAAAACCAGAAATTGGTTCAGAATCTTGATTGAATTCTCTCATATGCATTAATCGACATCCCCTCACACAACCAAGATTAAACTAAAAGAATTCTTTTTTTTTTTAAATTTAAAAATTTTGTAAAAAGACTCACTATCTAGTTCTTTAACGTTTGTCAGTCACAAAGACGAATATTGATTGTTCCCTCCCCCCAACCTAAAATTAACATTGTCCTCAATGTATAACATCGTAGGGTAAAATTCAAAGATAAATGATAATAAGGTCTAGGAATGAAACACATCCATAGTGCAAAACCCTAATCTACAAAACAAACAAAGAAACTACACAAAAGTAATGAAAACATAAAAGAAAATTTCTAACTACTATAGACAAAAAGTGCTTAGGGGATAGATCAATTGGGCTTAAGTTCCCAATTAGAGTTAATACCCAATTTCAGTCAGGGCTTGTTTCCTCCAACAAAATTCTTCTTGCTTAGGTCTCTTGTATCTCCTGATAATTCCTATGAAGAATTTAACAAATTAGCATAAAACTCCACGTTGGGATTTCCATTATTCTGAACAGAATTAATCAAACAGACTTGTTAAGGGTCAGAACAAGAAGACGTGTTGAATTTCTCCTCTACAATCTCATCATTTACATCTACCTCACAAATTTCTCCCTCCTCACCTGGGTGCTTTGTCACATCAAAGACGTTCAATTCACTGGTCATATTTCCAAATGAAAGTTTCATGACTTCATTCCTACAATTAATTAATGCATTTGATGTAGCTTGGAATGGTCGTCCCAAAATGACAGGAATTTGGGTAGCATTATGCAAGACTGGATGCGCATCCAAAACAATAAAATCCACTGGGAAATAAAACTTATCAACTTGAACAAGTACATCCTCAACAACTCCCCTTGGAATTTTCACAGAATGATCTGTCAACTACAATGTGACATTTGTGGGATTTAATTTACCCAATCCTAACTGCTCATAGACAGAATATGGGAGTAAATTAACACTGGCTCTAAGATCAAGCAAGGCTTGCTCAATCCTGAATTTTTCGATTATGCATGAAACTATAGGACTCCTAGGATCTTTGTACTTTAGAGGGGCCTTATGCTAAATAATAGCACTAACCTGTTCAGTCAAAAAATGCTCTTTTCTGTACATTGATCCTTCTCTTTATTATGCAGAGGTCTTTCAAAAACTTGGCATAAAATGGGACTTGCTTGATTGCATCCAACAAGGGGATGTTAATTTTTACGTGCTTAAACAACTCAAAGATTTTAGTATGATTGTTCAATGGTTGAGGCTTCTTGACTCTTTGAGGAAAAGGCAAAGGAACAGGACTTGATTTATCTTTTTTATTGGCAATTTTGTTTCCTTTTTAATTAAAGGTTCAAGCTCATTTGGTTCATTAACAGGTATTGACTTAGTTATGGGCTCTAGGGTTTTGGCTTTAATGGTCTTGTCAATCACCATACCACTTCTCAGTGTGGTGATTGCTTGTACTTGACTCGGAGAAGGTTCGGAAGACACGACATTAGCTTGGTTTTTTCCCTGTGGAGGTTTAGGTTGAGATGAGAATTTTCCCTTCTCTGTTGTGCTCAAAGACTAGGCCAATTTGGCTAGATGACTCTTGATATCCTCAATATTTTGTGAAGTCTGAGCCTTGAAATCATTAAATGCTTGGGTGGACTGATTATTGAAGCTCATTTAACTTTGAATGAACTGATTCATGGTGTCCTCTAAACTCCTCTTATGTGGCGGTTGATATTGCTGATATGGCTGCTGAGTCTATGGTTGTGGTAGACCTGGTGGCTGACTCATAGGCTGTGTATTTTTTCAACTGAAATTTAGGTGATTCGTAACCCTAGGTTATAGGTTTTAGAATAGGGATTGGAATAAGGCTTATTAAAGTTTGAAATGGCATTGGTTTGTTCTATCAAGACCTCTTTGAATGCTGGAATGGTGGGACATTCTCCCGTGGGATGTCCTGACAATGCACAGATTCCACACAACTGATCAGTGAACGATACAACAGAAACTTCCTTGACTGTTTTCATCTCTAGAGCTTAAAGCTTTCGAGACAAGATAATCATTCTAGCCCTTAGGTCATCATCCTCTTTTAACTTGTATTTCCCTCATTGGGATGAAGATGACTTAGTTTCAACAATATTTGGTGAGGCCGAGTCCCACATTTGGGAACTCTCAGAAATGGTATCAAAAAACTCGAACGCCTCATCGGGACTCTTACCCATGAATTCCCCTGGGGCCATCATTTCAACAAACTAACGCAAGGCAGACAGGAGGGCATCATAAAAGAAACTAATTAAGGTCCAACTCTCGAATGCATGATGTGGGTAAACTTGGAGAAGATCCTCAAATCTCTCCCAACATTGATAAAAAGTTTCTCCTTTCACAAAAAAACTCATGATTTGACGTCTCAATGTATTAGTGCGGTGCACAGGAAATTTTTTTTTGAAAAATTCAGTTTGCAAAACTTGCTAACTTGGAATAGATTGAGTTTTTAAAGAATTTAGCCACTATTTAGCCTTATCCTTCAAAGAGAAAGGAAAAAGTTTCAACCAGGCCATTTCAGAATTATCTTGCAAGGCACCACATACTTCCTTAAATTCTTTCATATACAAATAAGAGTTTTCAGACTCAAGACCATGAAACTGCGGTAAAAGTTGTATTGTCCCTACTTTAATGTTAAAATTAGGAATATTAGTGGGAAAAGCAAAACATGACGGGACACTAGTACGTGTGGGATGTAAGTATTTTCTTAAAGGTCGGACATTCTGAACTACCTCTTGTTCCCTTTGATTATTATTAGTCATGCTTAACTCAAAAGAGTCTGATGACATTTGTGATGATGAAGAGGATGCAAATGAAGGACTAGATTGATTTACAGACCCTATTGATGACTTAACAGACATAAACAATGAAAATATGACAAACAATATATATACATATAATACAACTAGACAACTTTCCTGTTCGTTTGGAAATCACCGTAACTCCCCAGCAACGGCGCCAAAAATCTTGATCTGACCTGATTTATGCCATACACCCAAGTATATGTGGCCAATTGTAGTATTTCTCAGTTTAAGTCTGAGGTCGAACCCATAGGGAGCTAACTGTTGGTACTCAAAACAGAAAACGATAAAATTGTCGTGTGTATGTGTAGTGTGCAATGAGATAGCTTGCGGTGTGAGCTTAGAAATTATCAAATGAAAACTTAACTAAAACTTTGAATAATAATGATAAAAAGATACTCTTTAGTTCAGATATCCAACATGCATCATACTGTTTATTTATGAAAATGACACAATACAACAATGAACTCCCATTTTACTGGAAAGTTATCCGGTAGGTTTGATGTATAACTAAATCATATCACAACAACTTATTAGATTAGCTGGAAGGTCTATATACAATGCAACAATCAAATAACTCTAGTAAACCTAAAGGTGAAACATTCAAAAGGTTTACTCTAGCTGTTCAATTTGTAGGTTGATGATTCAATGAAGACGGAGTTTCAGTTTATGCATTGAATCAAAAACATTGAGTATAGCGAGATTTAACCCATCTATAATCAATCTCCCGACTATTACATAAAGCCCAACTATGTGCATCACTGAATCATGCATGAAATATGTAGTAATTATAGATAGTATGGTATATAACATTAAGCTCTGCTCGGTGTTCATAACTATAAGCATATTATAATAGTAACCATTCATCAATTAAGCGAGGTGTAAACATTAACGCATAAATAAAACATCGGCATTTTCATAACTTAAACAATATCATACATGCATTCACCCCTTCACCGAAGAGCATAAACGGACTACTCATACCTCATTACTATAGACGAGCAACAAGAATGAGGTAATCCCATTACAATCGAAAATAAAATACAACAAATACCTTCCCTGATGAATAGCTGAAACACTGCCACTCTTATTACCAGCTAGGGCACAAAAGTGGGAGAGGTTCAACCCTCCAAGTAGAAACGATAAATAGAAATGTAGAAGGAGAGAAAATTCTAGCTGAGAAGTGATTAGGGCAGGGCTTCGCTCTTTCTTTATTTCTCTCATTTCTTCTCTCTTGCACTGGACTGAACTCCGGTGAATCTCTCTGAAAATAAGCTGACTATGGCTATTTATAGGTCCCAGAAGGAGGGAGTAAGGTGGCAGACACCCTGGGCAGCCATTCACAGCCTTCCGTTGCATCACTGGACCAATGGGAGGAAAGAAGGCTTAAGGCGATTTAGGGTACCATCCGGACGCCAACACCACCATCCAGACAGTGGGGATTCTCTGGTGTTTCCATGCTTGGAAGCCTCGTTGTTTGACTTGTTAATTGCACTTGCCTCCCTTTCTTTATTCAGCCTCTGCACTTTTATCCCCTTAAACTTTCGTATTTATGCTTGAAACCTTGTAAAATATGCAAACTACACATTAGCCCTAATACTTCATAAATTAATCATTTTAACCTGATTTACGCACACAAATTAATCCTAAACCCTAATATATTTGTGCATTCTTTTAGGGTTAATCAATAGCCCAAGGAGAATTCATAGGAAAGAATCCCGATGAGACATTCGAGTTTTTTGACACAATTTTTGAGAGTTCTCAAATGTGGGACTCGGCCTTACCAAACATTGTCAAAGCCAGACCATCCACGTACTAGGGAGGAAAATATGTGCTGAAAGAAGATGATGACCTAAGGGCCAGAATGACTACCTTGTCTCGAAAGCTAGATGTTCTAGAGATGAAAAAGGTCAATGAAGTTTTTGTTGTGTCTCCTACTAACCAATTGTGTGGAATTTATGCTTTGTCAGGACATCATACGAGGGGGTGTCCCATCATTCCAGTATTTAAAAAAGCCCAGATGGAACAGTCTAATGTCATTTCCAACTTTAATAGGCCTTATTCCAACCCATATTCTGCAACCTATAATCTAGGGTGGCGAAACCACCCAAATTTCAGCTAGAAAAACATACAGCCCGTAAATTAGCAACAAGGTCCACCTTCACCACAACCTCAAGCCCATCAACCATATCCACTTTACTAGCCACCACATAAAAGAATTTTAAAATATACCTTGAACCAATTCATTGAGTTTCAACACTCAATCTATCCATGCATTCAATGACTTCAAGGCCCAAACATTATAGACCATCAATGATATCAAAAGTAACATAGCCAAGTTGACCCAGTCTTTGAGCACAACAAAGAAGGGAAAATTCTTATCTCAACCTAAACCTCCATAGGGTCAAACCTATGCTAATGTTTCAGCGACTGAATCTTCTCAGGGTCAAGTTCAAGCAATTACCACATTGAGAAGTGGTAAAGTAATTGACAAGACCATCAAAACCAAAATACTTGAACCATTGGCGAAGTCTAATCCTATAAATGAACCAGTTGAGTCTGAACCTACTGTTCAAAAGGAAATAGAGTCGCCTAACGAGAAATAAAATCAAGTCTTGTTTCTTTACCTTTTTCTCAACGAGTCAAGAAACCTCAATCATTGAACAATCATGCTGAAATTTTTGAGTTGTTTAAACAAGTGAAGATTAACATCCCCATGTTGGATGCAATTAAATAAATTTCATCATATGCTAAGTTTTTGAAAGATCTTTTCACAATGAAAAGAAGGATCAATGTACAAAAAAGAGTATTTTTTACTGAACAGGCTAGTGCTATCATCTAGCAGAAGGCCCCTATGAAGTACAAAGATCCTGGGAGTCTCACAGTCTCATGCATAATTGAAAAATTAAAGATTGAGCAAGCTTTGCTTGAACTTGGACCATGTCAATTTACTTCCATTCACGGACTATGAGCAGTTAGGGTTGGGTAAGTTAAAACCCATTAATGTCACATTGCAGTTAGCTGACCGACCTGTGAAAATTCCATGGGGAGTTGTTGAGGATGTCCTTGTTTAAGTTGATAAATTCTATTTTCCTGTAAATTTTATTATCTTAGATACTCAGCCTGTTTTGCATGCTGCTACACAAATTCCTGTTATTTTAGGTCGTTCGTTCCTTGCTACATCTAATGCTTTGATTAATTGTAGGAATGAAATTATGAAACTTTCATTTGGTAACATGACATTGGAATTGAATGTGTTTGATATTGCTAAGCAGCCCAAAGAATAGGAAGATTTGTAAGAAGTGAATTACATTGAGTCATTGACTCAAAACCTGTTTAAAAACGCATGCAGTAAGAAAGAAAGAGAGTCACATGCCTTGTTTGAGTCTGTAAATAATTTTGAGTCTATTGTAGATATGTCTACTGTTGGAACATAGGTTCCAAAATTTGAAGAGTTATAACCTAATGGAATAAAATCTGTTGAATCAAGTGTCATGGCTCCCAAGCCAGAATGGAAACCTCTTCTAGTTGGCTCGAGGATGAAACTTATCCAATGGTGATATCTTCAAAGTTGTCAGAGTTACAATAATTTCAATTGATAAAAGTCATCAAAAACAACAATGTGCAATTGGTTTAACCGACATTAAGAAAATAAGTTGTCTTCTCTGTACTCATTGTATATACTTGAAAGAAGATTCTAAGCCCTCCTGATAGCCACAATGAAGGTTAAATCCTCATCTTAAAGAAATTGTTAGGGTGGAAGTACTTAAACTATTATATGTAGGTATTATATATCCCATCTTTGACAATAAATGGGTTAGTCCTAAAGAAGTAGTACCCAAAAAAGTCTAGTGTTATGGTAGCGAGAAATCAAGAAAATGAATTAGTTCCTACACGTACAGTCACATGTTGACATATGTGTATTAACTACCGAAAGTTAAATTCTCTCACCCTAAAAGGCCATTTTTCCTACCCTTTCTTGACTAATTTCTAAAAAGGATAGCAAGACATGCTTTTTATTTTTTTATTTTTGGATGGTTACTCCGGCTACAACCAATTTAAATAGCAATTGATTACTAGAAAAAGAAAAAATTTACATGCCATTTTGGCAATTTTGCTTATAAAAGAATGTCATTTGGATTGTGTAATGCTCCAGCCACAGTTCAGCATTGTATGTTGAGTATTTTTAGTGACATGGTGGAGTTATTTTTAGAATTATTTATGGATGATTTTTCTGTCTATGGTGATTCATTTGAATTGTGTTTAGAAAATCTTGAAGAAGTCCTTACTCAGTGTGGGGAAACATATCTTGTTTTAAATTGAGAAAAATTTCAATTCATGGTAACAGAAGGAATTGTAGGTCATGTTGTTTTTGCTGAGGGAATTGAAGTTGATAGGTCAAAAATTGATTTGATAGCAAACCTCTATTCACCTAAGACTGTGAAAGATGTTCGATTGTTCCTAGGTCATGCTAGGTTCTACAGGAGATTCATAAAAAATTTCAGTTTAATATCAAGACCAATGTGTAATCTTTTGTGTCATGATACATTATTTGAATGAAATGATGCAAAGGCTTTTGATAAGCTGAAAAAACATGTTAATTTCTGCACCAATTATGCAATCTCCTGACTGTTCACTGCCTTTTGAACTCATGTGTGATGCTAGCGATTATGCTGCAGGTAATGTACTAGAACAAAAAAAGAACAAATGTCCTTATGTGATTTATTATGCGAGAAAAACTTTGAATGATGTACAAATGAGTTATTCTACCACAAAAAAGGAATTGCTTGCAATTGTATTTACCTTAAATAAATTTTATTCTTATTTGATTGGATCCTTGATTAACCCTAAAAAGGGCGTAATTCAATCTGGATTTAGGGTTAGATGTGTGCGTAAATTAGGTTAAAATGACTAATTTATAAAGTATTAGGGTTAATGCGTAATTTGTACATTTTGCAAGGTTTCAACCGAAAATATGGAAATTCAAGAAGATCAAAGTATAAAGGCTAAATGAAGAAGGGGAGACAAGTGTAATTACCAAATCAATAAGGTCAAACAAGGAAGGTTGCCAAGCATGAAAACCAGCGGTTTGCCACCGTCCGGACAGTGGTGGTGACGTCCGGATGGTAGCTAAACTACCTTTCCCCCTCCTCTCTCCCTATTGGTCCATTTAAGCAACAACATGCCCTAATTGGCTAGCTTGGGTGTCTTCCACCTTAAAACCTCCTTCCAGCGCCTATAAATAACCTACTGCAGCCATTTCACAAGAGGAATCCACCGGAGTTCAGTCCAATGCAAAAGGGAAGGAAGGAGAGAAAGAAAGGAAGAACGAAACCCTGCCAAAATCACTTCTCAGCCTTAATTTGCTTTACTTCTACATTTTTTTTTATCCTTTATACTTGGAGGGTTGAACCTCTCCCACTTTTGTGCCCTAGTTGGTAATAAAAGTGGCAGTGTTTCAGCTATTCCTCGGGGAAGGACGTGTTATACTGTTGTTTTCGATTGTAATGGGATCATTTTACTCCTTTTGTTCGTCTATAGCAGTGAGGCGTGAGTAGTCTGTTTATACTCTTTGGTGAAGGGTGAATGCATGTGTAATACTGTTTAAGTTATGGAAATACCGATATTTTATTTATGCGTTAATGTTTATACCTCTCTTAATTGATGGATGGTTACATTTATAATATGCTCATGGTTATGAACAACGATCAAAGCCTATTGATATATTCCATTCTATCTATTATTATTACGTACTTCATGCATAATACAGTGATGCACATAGTTGGGCTTTATGTAATGGTTGGGAGATTGGTTATAGACTGGTTACATCTCGTCATAGCCAATGTTTTTGATTCAATGTATAAACTGGAACCCCGTCATCATTGAATCATTAACTTGCCGATTGAATAGCTAGAGTAAACCTTTTGAATGGTTCACCTTCGGGTTTACTAGGGTTATTTCATTGATGCATGGTACATAGACCTTCCAGCTAACTTAACCACTTGATGTGTTATGGTTCAATATACATCAAACCTACCGGTTGACTTTTCAGTCAAATGGGAGTTAATTGTGGTAAGGTGACATTTTCATAAATAAACAGTATAAAGCATGTTGGATACTCGCATTGAAGAGTACCTTTTTATCAGTATTTTTCAAAGTTTTAGTTAAGTGTATATTTGACAATTCTAAGATCACACCACAAGTTGTTACGTTGCACACTTCACACACGACAACTTTAGCATTTTGTTTTGAATACTAACAGTTAGCGCCTTGTTGGTTCGACCTCGGACTTAACCGAGAAATATTGTAATTTGACCACTTATACTTGGGTGTATGACATAATTCAGGTAAGATCAATCTTCAATTTTTATTTTTACTTATCATGCAACTTTGAAGTTGCTCACGAGGAAGGATGTCAAACCACGCCTCCTCCGATGGATACTCCTACTTCATGAGTTTGATCTCATTATCAATGAAAAAAAAGAGAGTAGATAATGTGGTAGCAGACCATCTGTCAAGGCTGACCTATGACACGGAAAAGGAACCAATACCAATTAATGAAACTTTTCCTGATGAGCAACTTTTTAAAATTACTGAGGTACCATGATATGCAGATATTGCCAATTATTTGGCTACAGATACCATTCCTTCTCACTATACCTCAACTAATAAACACAAATAAGAGAGTTACGTAACTTTTTTCTGGGAGGATCTCTATTTGTTTAAATACTGTAAGGATCAAATCATAAGACATTGCGTACCCAATCATGAAATCAGTCAGGATTTTTTTTTTTTTTGGTCATTTTGAAAGCTTGTGGTGGGCATTTTTATTGACCCGCTCTCTTTAAATATGTACATGCTTTTTGTCTAATTTGTGATAGATGTCAAAGATTGAAAAGTATTTCTAAAAGAAACATGATGACCCTAAACCCTATTTTGATCATTGAATTTTTTTTATTATTGGGTTATTGATTTTATGGGACCATTTTCCCTTTCTTTTAGCAATCTATACATTATGGTTCCCATTGATTACATTTCCAAATGAGTTGAGGCTATTCCTTGTCGAAATAATGATCACCGCACTATGATTAAGTTTTTGAAAGAAAATATCTTGTCCCGATTTGGAATTCCTATAAGTGATGGGGGTACACATTTTTGTAATCATTCATTTGAAAATTTGATGAACAAAATATTTCGTTTCACATAAAGTAGCCACCCCCTATCACCCGCAGATAAGTAGACAAGTCGAACTAGCCAATCAGGAGATGAAATTTATTTTGGAAAAAATGGCAAGCCCACATCGCAAAGATTGGTCCTTGTGGCTGACTGATTCGCTTTGGGCATATCGCACTATTTATAAAATAATTTTGAGAATGTCTCCTTATCGATTAGTTTATGAAAAACCATGTCACTTGGTAGTGTAATTGGAACATAGGGCATATTGAGCAATCAAAATAATGAATTTGACCTAGACAAACAGGCACATCCAGGAGACTTCAGATAAATGAATTGGAATAATAGAAAAATGAGGCATATGAAAATAAAAATATTACAAAAGGCTGGATAAAAAACTTTCATGATCACAACATTGTCTAGATATCCTTCACACCTTCCTAGAAAGTCTTGTTTTACAACTCAAGGCTCCACCTGTTTCCTGTCAAGTTGAGGTCTAGGTGGACAGGGTCATACATTGTTAAACAACTATTTGGACGTGGAGCCTTTGAAATTGAAAATCCATCAAATTGTAACATTTTTAAGGTGAATGGTCAATGTCTGAAGCCCTTTCTTGAAGGATTTGAAGAATAAGTGGATTCCATTATCTTGATGGAACCACAATATTCTCTTTGAATACGTTTCCTTTTTAAAATATTTGTAAATAGTTGGGACTGATGTTTTGTTGATTTTGCAGATTATGTTATGTGGTGAACTATTTTCCTCCCCTGTTACTTGTTTATACATTCTCCTCTTAAGCTTTCACATGCATATTTTTACATTGAGGACAATATTAAGTTCAGGTTGGGGGTGGGAATGATTTAGATATTTTTGCAATTGAGTTTTTTTTGAAAATTTTGAAAATCGTCTTTGTGACTAGCAAACGTTAAAGAACCGGATAGTGAATCTTAGAATCGTAAAAAAAAAAAATTTAAAAAAGAGATGAAAATTTGTTTGGTTTAGCTTAGGTGTTTTACGTACATTCCCGATGAATATACATTTCTTGATAATGACAAAAGCAAGATTGATAAGAAAGCTAGAATTACAAAGAAGTCAAGCAAGCCTTTGTACGAAAAAGGTTCATACGCTAAACATCGACGAGCAAGACAACTTGGTGGTTGTGAGAGATGTGGTCGATGATGAGCGCGTAATATTGCATATTTAACGGCCTCATTACATGCATTTTAACTCAACTTTGCATTTAATTACTTAGAGTTACTCGAATTTATGACTAATGTTGAAATTTTGATGTTGAAGGTAATCATAGGGTAAATGATGGCTTTCGGAACCTTGCAACTAAGTGTGGATGAGTGGTGAAGAGATGGACACATTACATGAGGATTAGGAGGCTTTAAAGTGAAAGAAATCAAGTAGGTAGTGGTACTTGGTATCATAGGTACCGGTATATAAGCATACCGTTATTTTGGTACCAGCACCCGCACCCGCACCATTTGGTAGCAGTACCTCGGTTTTATCCATTTTTTAATATAATCCACTTCGAATCTGAAAAAATTCAAAACATTAAAGTTGTAGATCTGGATGTCCTCTTACTTGTGTCAAAATTTCAGCTCAATCGGACTGTGGGATCAAAATTTAGGACAAATATACGAAATCTAGTCCTGAGCTAACACCTCCCTTACGACCTACCGGTAGAAGGAAACCAAAACCTACCAGTAGGTTTTACCCAGAAACGCTAGAAATCTGCAATCTTTTCTCCAACTGCTCTGTTGGCCCACCTCTGCTTCTCCCACACATACCCTGACACACTCAACATACAAACATGCTTCCCCACACCTGAAATCTGACTTTGGAAGAAAGAGCATAGAAGAGGAAGAGAGAGAAAGAGGGAGCATGGTGGGGTTGGAGGCATGGCTTGTCCTTGCTTGTGTAAGTGTCCAACCCATTCCCCATGCTTGGATGTCAGCTCACACAGACCCTAGTGGGGATGATGGACAAAATGAGATATCCTTACACCATTATTCAGCTACACAAGCTTTTAGAGAGAGAAAATCCTAAGGAAGAAGATGAAGTTCTAGAGAGAGAAAGTTAGGTTTTTGCATTTCCTCACCCATTTCACTTGTAGTAAGCTGTATTTCACTTGTAATATTTATTTCTTGCACTTTAATCTCATTTATTTCAAGTATAATCAAGTTTAGCTTCATGTTCTTGAATGTCTATGTTTACATTTGGGTTTTCTTTCCAATCTTTGTTGTTGGGTATGAAATGAATTCTCTTTTGTAGTTTAACTTTTTATTGCATCAATACAAGTTCAAAGCTTTACTTCATCTCTATTTCATCTTTAGTTCATCTCCCTGTCTCTTTACATTATGAATGTTTTTGCTTTAACTATGGATAGCTAAGCTTTTGGTTGGCTAATCCAAGGGGAACTTCCTCTTGGGTATGCTAAATCAACTCTCCCTCATTCTTCCTTGTAGTGTAAAGTGTTTGGTTTGACTAGGTTGAGTGCGGACGTGGTTGTGAGCTCTTGATACACCGTAGACTTGTCATGGGGTATGCTTGAGCCGGCATCTCACATTAGTCCCTCACTTCCTACGAATCAATCAAATACCTAGGCACCATTGGTTGAATGAATTGAGTTGATTTGGCATTCCCATTGGAATGACCTATTCAGATTAGCCAACCTTGTTTTTCTTGCATTTTATCAAAAATACTCCCTCACCAAAACACAAACTCACAAGATTTTACACTTTTCTATTTTTACAAAATCACCTTCACTACAATTCAACCTTCCTTCCCTGAGGAGACGACCTTGGAATATCCATTCCAAGTAAAACACGACAATTTCAAGTCTCTATTCGCTTGGGGAGCACTTTTGCACACACACACATTTTCATTCACACAAACGTTTTTCCCATTTCTAGCATCGAACCCTAGGGAGAGTGACACTTCCCTATCCATATAAGCCATATACATATCAAGGGTTCGTGTTTGGAGATTAGGGTGAAACGCCAAGCAGTCGACTCATTCACACGAGAGAATTTAATCAGTGTTCTCAATCGATCTCAGGTCGTGCACTTGATCGTCTCGATTAGATTAAGTATAGGTAGAGCAAGGATTTTCTTAAGACGCTATCTGTAATGCCCCAAAAATCGGGGATCCTTTGTCAACCCGTTTACCACCCATCAACCCGCGGATACCGTGTAACTCAATATCACGCCGTTATGCCCCATTTACCGAGATCTATAATTTAACAAAATTAGGGCAGAGTCTCCTTTGTATGGGGAACTCTACCCAAAACACAACTTGTGCAATCATACAACATTGACCACACCGGGTCCATTTATCCATACTCATATAACAACATGCAATTTTACATTAAAAATAGTCCATATGAGTTCGATTACATTTCTTTTCCATAGATTTACATGCCCAAAATCAAATTTAGCAAATGTTTTACAAAAAATGGTTTTAAAAGCCACAAGTCGGCTTTTCTTCATCTTTGAGGGCCCGAGTGTGAGTCGTCCATCGGTGTATACCCCGCACCTGAAATGTTCCCCATAAAGGGTGAGCCACACTCAATGGGTTATATCCTAAAGAGGCTACTCCCCAACCTAGACGCATATAAAATGTCACATGCAATTTCAACAAGCCACAAAGCATTCCAATCAAGAATATGCAACTCAATGTTGGAATTCAATATGTCATGCCATGAAATGAGATGAGATTCACTCATGCAACTCAACTCGGGCCTTCACTAGCTCCCATCACCCATGCAATGCCATGAGTATAAAATCGGGCATTCCAAGCCCTTGTCATTGATGTTGCACATCTAATGGCCTTTTAAAAATCTTTGGTTCTTTCTTGGGGTGGGTATTTATGGACTTACACCAACAGCCCCCAGCCGACACGGAATTCATGGACTTCCGCCAACAGTTCCGCGTACACCGACACACTTTATTGGACTAAACCAAGGGTGTGCGTATCCTAAACACCAGGCCATGCACCCGAGGGACATTCTAGCCCTTCTTGCTAACCCCGACTCTATTTTTAATGCAAACCATGAAGCTCAGCCGGGTCTTCGACCCAACTTTCCTAAGCCCATTCACCGTCCACCAAGTGTGGTGTTTGATGTCAACCATGCACACACACCTACATAATGCGATGTTGATGAGCACGTAATATTGCATATTTAACGGCCTCATTACATGCATTTTAACTCAACTTCGAATTTAATTACTTAGAGTTAGTCGAATTTATGAATAATGTTGAAATCTTGATGTTGCAGGTAATTATAGCGTAAATGTTGGATTTCGGAACCCTGCAACTAAGTGTGAATGAGTGGTGAAGAGATGGACACATTATATGAGGATTGGGAGGCTTCAAAGTGAAAGAAATCAAGTAGGTAGTGGTATTTGGTATCATAGGCACCGGTATCTAAGCCTACTTGAATTTTGGTACCGGCACCCGCACCATTTGGTATTGGTACCTCGGTATTCCCCATTTTTTACCATGATCCACTTCGAATCTGAAAAATTTTAAAACATGAAAGTTGTAGATCTGGATGTCTTATGTATTGTGTCAAAATTTCAGCTCAATCCAACTCTGTTGGATCAAAATTTATGACAAATATACTAAAAATGGTCCTGAGTTGGCATCTTTCGGAAGACCTACCGGTAGTTTTTTTCCAGTAGCCAAAACCTACCGGTAGGTTTCATCGTTCTACCAGTAGGTTTGGCCCAGAAACGCCAGAACACCTACAACTCAATGCTCTGCCACTTGGGGGTCCCACCTATGATTCTCCCACTTGTCCCCTGACATATTCTACATATATACATGCCTCCTACACCCTAAATTCAATACAGAAGATGGAGGATGGGAAAGGAGGAGAGAGAAGGATGGAGGCATGGTGGGTGCAGGCTAGGCTTGTCCTAGCCTGTCCAAAGCCAATTAACTCACCTCCCGTTGATGCGAGGCCTGCACACAGGCTATGGGGAGCCTCATGGACGAAAATGCATTAATTCCTACACCATATATTCAGCATTCACACAAGCTCTTGGAAAAGGAAAAAGGCTACCAAAGCTTAGGAGTAGTTTTAGAGAGATAAGTTAGATTTTTGCATTTCCTTTACCCATTTTCACTTGTAATCTTCTGTAAGACTCTTGTAAGCTTCATCTATTGCACTTAATGTCATTTATTTCCAGAGTATTGCAAGTATAGTTATGCATTTTACATTCTACCATTGTTGTATGGATTTTCCCTCTTTTCAACTTTTTAAAATGGGTATTCAATGCATTTCTTCTTAGTTAACTTTTCTTGCATTAACTTAAGTTCCAATCTTCATTTCTTTGCAATGTCTCTCTATTTCATTAATCTTCTTGCATTAAATATGAGTAGCTAAGCCTTAAGTTGGCTAATCCAGGGGAGAACTCCTCTTGGGTATGCTAAATCAACTCTTTTTCATTCCTCCTCGTAGTGTACATTGATTTGGTTTGACTAGGTTGAGTGTGGACATGGTTGTGAGTTCTTGATAAACCGTAGACTTGTCACAGTGTATGCTTGAATCCTCACCTCTATTTTAGTCTCGCGTTTCCTATGAATCAATCAAACATCTAGACACCATTGGAGGAAGGTCTTGAGTAGATTTGGCACTCCCATTGGAATGACCTCTTTGGATTAGTCAATGCTTGTTTCCATTACATTTTCTATCCCAAACTTCACTCACCAAAACTCAAACTCAAAAGATTTTACACCTTTCATCTTTAACAAAATCACCTTCAAAAAAATTCACCTCATTCCCTGAGGAGACGACCTTGGAATACCCATTCCAAGTAAAACACGACATCGAAAGTCTCTCTGCGCTTGAGGAGCACTTTTGTACACACACACATTTCGTTCATTCACATCCCATTTCTTGAATCGAACCCAAGTGAGAGTGACACTCACCCACACACATAAGCCGTATACACATTGAGGGTTCATGTTCAGAAATTAGGAACAACGAAAAATACCAAGCATTTTTTACGCCGTTGCCGGGGAAGGTTAAGTGTCAAGTTTGAAGGTGATTTTGGACGGCATAGGTAAGTCTCGTGATTTTCATCATGGGCCAAGGTATGTCGTCTCATTTGTAAATAGTTTGTTGTAGTTTGTGTTTTATGTAATGTTTCATAATTTTTATGACAATGTATCAAATGCCCAAAATTTTAAAAATGTGTGTGAGATTTGTGATGAGTATGGGCACATCACTAGTGAATGCCCATTAAATTATACAATTCAAGACTTTGCATGCGAAGGTTCAAATTTAATATTGGCCTCCGAAAAATTTTACCCCTACCACTATGTTACACCGAGTTATCCGAGTTATGGTTGGGAGAATGAAACTTATAATTTTTCATCCGATCTTACACCACCAAATGAATTTTGCCACTATCCAACATATGAGGACTCAACCGAATAAGAATTTGAAAATATGTTTTACGAGTTTATGCAACACCAAATGGAGGTCAATGCCCAAGTAGCCCAATAATTTTCTGAAATTAGAAATGACCTTATTGCATTGACTAATGCTATAATTACTAATTGTGAAGAACAACATCTTGAGCATAGTCAATGTATTGAGGATAATCATTTCTATGGAATACAAATTGATGTTGAATCCCCCACCACTCTTGATTGTGAAAAATTTAATGAAGATATTATCTCACATGAGGCTAATAAGCCCAAGGTCACTTTGCCATCAAAGAGTGGTGTTGAGGTTCACAATTTTCAACTTGGGGAGGGCATTGAAATGGAGTTAAGTGTAGAAATTTATAAAGAGAAAATGTATACTCCATTGTTGGAATTGCATAAACTTTCCTACACCTCTGTTTGGTTGAGAGTTTTGAATCATTATCCTTTGTATTGTTGGATAGATTGGTTAGGAAGGGCATTTATACAACAACAAAATTTTAAAATCAAAAAAATCAAAGGGCGCAAGCTCATGTCCGAATTGAAGCCGGATTGACATGAGTCTTTTTTGTTTTGTTTTCATGTACATAGTAGTTAGATTCTTTTATTATTATATTTTTATTTTCATGATGTTGTAGTGTAGATTTTAGCATGATGTTTGTTTACCTCTCTCTAATTTGGACTCAAATCATTTTGAGCGTCATCATAACAAATCTTATTCAATATCATGTTCGAGTCGAAGTTGGGGGGTGTAAACAAGCTCTTTTTGTGTTTTATTTTTCCTATAATGTTTATATAAAAAAAAAAAGGGTATCTTATTTCCCATTTTACTTTCATTTTCCTCATTGCATGATTCCTTGTGCATTGAGGACAATGCATGGTTCAAGTTGGGCTGAGGTGCACATTTACATGTTCCACCACTTTTTGTATAGAATAGTTGGAAATGTGAAAATTTTGAAAATTTTGGACACTTTTTGTGGAAAATATCTAATATTGAACTATATTCCTTTGAATGGGTTTAGTGATAGTTTGATCTTCATTTTGAATTTTGAAAACATGAGCACATCATAGAAGTTTATCCTATGTCGGAGTATCACATATGTGTTTTCTTTCAAACTCAACCATAGTGCACCTTGAATGTGTAATTTTGGCAATTTACGGATTGGATCCACATTTTAGAGCTTGACATGCATAATGGAGATGAAATAAGTATCTGTGTGAGCTTTAGTGTCAATCCTTGTTGAAGGGAACTTACTTCACTCAAGGAAAAATTCTTCAAATTTTAAATTTGTTCAATAATCTCATTATGCTTGTTTTGGTTAGAGTGCATTTGGGTACTTGATTGACTTTTCTTGAAATGCATAATGCCCATCCATGCTTATCTAGAAATGATCTTAGGTCATCTTTGATTTATTTTGAGCCTTAGCCCTTTTTTCTTGTGAAATTCTATCCCTAGTACCATGTTTGAGCCTTGTTAAAAATTCATTTCCATGCCACACATTTAACCAAGCCGGTGTAAACTGATAAAAATTTACCACACATTGTTTGTTCTGAGAGCTAACCATGATTGATCATAAAAGAGAAGAAATTATGATGTGGAAACCCAGCAAAAGGGATGAATGATGCGGATTTCAAAAATGTTGAATGAAAAAGAATGAGAAAAGAAAGAAAAAGGAGAAAAAAAAAAGGGGTGAAAAGAAGAAAGAATGATCAAATAAAAAGGAAAATGTTAAGGAAAAGAAGAAAAAGAAATAAAGAGTGAAGTGATGGTGTTAGCCTGGAAATCCCATAAAAAGGGAGATCTTTTTGAAATAAAGGTCATTCACCCGGAACAACCCTCTTTGTTATCCTATATCCTTCGTTTCACTTGCCTCAATATCACCCCAAGGCCCCATTACAACCCGTGAAAGTCCTAAATGATCTAGAGAAAGCATGGGGAAAGCATACTTTTAAAGAACAAGAAAGGTTGATTTTGTTATCTAATGCCCTAACATTCCTTTCATGAGATTATGTCAAGGTTGTTTCATTTTTATGCATGTACTTCATTTTTGGATTATATGTGAGCATACTTCTTTTTGTGCACAAGATTCTATCGTACATATACACATGAAGAGAATGTCAGGATAATCATGGTGTGATTCATCGTCGAGAGAAACCCTTGGTGAGTTTTGCATCAAAACTCAAAGCTTAATTTGGATAGCTAAGTGAATGTGGATTTCGTGGAGTAAATGCTTCAATTACATACTCATTTAACACACACACACGAGTTTTGAAAGGAAATGTGTAGGTGGATACTCTAGAATGACATTTAAAGCTATGATGTAATTCATGTGTGATTAGTTCGGGTGCATTGGACAAGCTATTTTTGACATCTTAGTGCTAGTTAGGATAAGGGCATATGTTTCTGTAACACCCCGCATTTTATTTTATATAGGTATATAGATATATAGTAAATAATTTTTGTAAAAATGTGGATATGTGTAGTGACGGTATGAATAAAAGCAAAAACTAGAGATACAAATGGATTGAGGAAGTTTGAGTTTCGAAGGTGTGTAAACTTGAGAAGAGGGATTATGGAAGTTTCTAAATAATTTTAGGTCAAAATAAGTTCTCCATTGAATCCGGAAGGTCGAACAACCTTGGGAGAGGTAATATGAGGTGTATTGGAAGTTAGGAAGTAATCCGGAGTGAAAACACACTTAGAGAAAATTTGGGTAAAAAGGAGTTGGGACACCTTCTAGTATTTTGGTCATAACTTTTTATTATTAATTCCAAATGACCTGAAATTTTTACAGTGGATAGTAGACATCTAGGGCTACAAAAGTGTATCTCATGAAAATTTTCCAATTCGACCTCTAAATGGGTCAAAAATGCACTGGAAGTGGAAGTAGAAAAATCTAGGTAGTGGCTACCGGTAGCCAAAATCAGCTACCGGTAGTCAATGGTCCAGTGTGTCCGAGCTACCGGTAGCCAACAGGTAGTCGAGTGTCCAGTGTACCCGAGCTACCGGTAGCCAAAATCAGCTACCGGTAGCCACTGTAAAAATCCGAATTTTTTTAGTTCGCGAACCCTCGATTTTTCCCCCACTATAAATACATCCTCTCACCTCCTTAGCCTTCATTACACCACTCCAAACCCTAGATAGCTTGAGAGGAGAAGAGAGGAAGAGAAAAACACATCCAAGAGAGAGATTTACATCAATTGTGAAGATCAAACCCTAGATTTCTCAAAAATCTCACTTCCCCACCCATTTCTTTTCTTCTATTCTTCAATCACTCTCACCCAAATCTCTTGAAACCCTAGGAGGACGAAATTAAGAGGAAAAAGGAAAGAGAATAGGAAGATTTTGGAGCTTGAGTCTTAGATTGAAGCTACAACTAAGAGGTAGGGGTTTTCTCCTTTTCTCTTACATTGAGGTTAGGGTTTATTTTTATGTATGTTTTGCTTCCAAATCTTATATGTATGTTATGGAATCTCTATTTCTTGTTGCTCTTGTAATCCCTTACCATATCATGAACGAAATTTGGGCTTGATAGCCATAAATCCCTTGTATGCCTTTGAAACCCCAAATTTTCAAGGAGATTGTGTTTTCTTTTGATTTCTCCTTTTCTCTTGATTCCTAACCTTAAATATTACATGTTCTAAACTATGTTGTGCTTGGGTAATCGCTAAATCTCTTGGTGTGCCTTCGAAACTCTAATTGCAAGGAAATTGGGTTCCTCTTGATTTCCCCCTTGTTCATGAGGTCTAATCTTAATGTTTGTTGTTATAAATGACAAAACTTGATTGTTCCTTCACTTTTGGATTCCCAAGCTTGATATTTGTCGCTATGGATGTCAAGGCTTGATTGTTCTTTTGTCCTTGGTGTCCAACCTTGTTACTCCTTCATTCTTAATTTCAAGACCTTGTGTTTAATTGTTCTTGATTTCAAGCTTTATATCCATTGGCCCTTGATATCCTAACCCAACATTCACATGTCCTCACTTCAAAACTCTATTTCTTCATGAAGTGTGGATTCTCCTTGGATATTCTTTTGTCTTGTTTTAAAAAGAAATTTAGTGTTTTGTGTTGAGTAATAAAATGATATTTCGATGATCTCATGTGTTTTTCTTAAAGTGTTTTATTGAAATGTTACATGTGAAGTGGGATGGAAAAATTGGGGATTATGAAACTGTTGGTTATTTGTGGAATGAAACCTTGAGGGTGAGAGGTTCCTTGTAAGGATGCTCATTCCGAAAAGGTAAAATTGGAGAAAATGGTGATGAAATGGTTGAATATTTTTGAAAAGCGGGGGTATTGTATCTCATGTGTGGTTGTTCGATACGAACATGGATTACTATTGACCGAGTATCATGTAGTGGGTAGACGTCTTTGTATGCCACACGGGTATGAACTTTTCCTACCACATGGAGTGGGTAGACGTCTTTGTACGCCGTGTGGGTACAAACTTTTCCTATCACTAATGTCACGGATTAGTAACGTGGGTTGTGTCGGACATACGGTGTGGGTTATTGTGCATTGTACCAGAAATGGTTTCGACAAGAGTTTCCGGAAGTATGGGATTCCGCGAGAACTTGTTGGAAACGGTTTATGGTGGAATGAATTATCTATTGTATATTGGTTATTGTTCACTTTACCATAGACGGTTTCTACAAGAGTTTTGGGGTAGTATGGGATGCCACAAGAACTTGTGGAAATGGTGTATGGTGGGATGGATTATGTTTTGGAAATTGATTACCAATGGTATATGGTGTTTATTTATCCATTTCAATTATTGTTGATGCGTAAACTTGAGATCTAATTAAATGTCCTCGTTTTACTTCAAATACTATATATGTTATTTGTGAAATGAGACCGACCCGTTTTATATGTTTTCTAAACCTTGTTTGGGTTTGGGAGAAATTTTCTACAGAGCTTCGTGCTCACCCCCTACCGCTAACATTTTTCAGATTATGCTATAGAGGAGGAGCTTGGCGCTAATGAGCCGGGCCTTGGGGACGCCTCATTGGAGGGGTACCTAGATCCCGAGTGGGACATCTAGAGATGTAGCTTATTTTTGTTCTAAACTAGGAGATTTATTTCTGAACAATGTAAAGTCTAGATTCTTTTGAAATTCCGCTGCGGTATATTCATGTAATTCTTTTGGGAATGTAATTGCCATACTTGGCCTATTCTTTTGGGAATAACATTATGGATAGTATAGATGGTAAATGGAATTTTATTGTTATTGGATGGTTAAATGGACCCTGTGTGGTCAAGTTAATATAATTGCACAGGTTGTGTTTTGGGTAGAGCTTCCCGTACAAAGGAGACTCTGCCCAAATTTTGTTAAATCTAGGATGTTTCTTATTTGATGGATATATAGTTAGTTGCTCTCATGCTATGAATGGTTTTAGGATGTTTCTTATTTGATGGATATATAGTTAGTTGCTCTCATGCTATGAATGGTTTTAGAATGTAATGCCGTCCAGGGTGGTATTTGGGGCGTTACAGTTTCAATTGTTGGATATGAGGAAAAGAAGTTTGTAGGTACCTTCACTAGAAACCTTCACGAGACAAAATTCGTCCACTAGAGATCACCTAGGAGTTTAAAGACTCATTGCATATGCTAAATGCAATTTTTACATTTAGTTTGCCAGGGACTAGCAAAGCTTAAGTTGGGGGGTGTGATGAGTATATAATATTGCATATTTAACAGCCTCATTACATGCATTTTAACTCAACTTTGCATTTAATTACTTAGAGTTAGTCGAATTTATGAATAATGTTGAAATCTTGATGTTGCAGGTAATTATAGCGTAAATGATGGATTTCGGAACCCTGCAACTAAGTGTGAATGAGTGGTGAAGAGATGGACACATTATATGAGGATTGGGAGGCTTCAAAGTGAAAGAAATCAAGTAGGTAGTGGTATTTGGTATCATAGGCACCAGTATCTAAGCCTACTTGAATTTTGGTACCGGCACCCGCGTCATTTGGTATTGGTACCTTGGTATTCCCCATTTTTGACCATGATCCACTTCGAATATGAAAAATTGAAAAACATGAAAGTTTTAGATCTGGATGTCTTCTGTATTGTGTCAAAATTTCAGCTCAATCCACAAATTGGATCAAAAGTTATGACAAATATAAATTGGTCCAGAGCTGGCACCTTCCAGAAGACCTACCGATAGTTTTTTTCCAGTAGCCAAAACCTACCGGTAGGTTTCATTGTTCTACCGGTAGGTTTGGCCCAGAAATGCCAGAACACCTGCAACTCAATGCTCTACCACTTGGGGGTCCCACCTATGATTCTCTCACTTGTCCCCTGACATATTCTACATATATACATGCCTCCTACACCCTAAAGTCAGCTGGGGAAGATGGAGGATGGAAAAGGAGGAGAGAGAAGGATGGAGGCATGGTGGGTGTAGGCTAGGCTTGTCCTAGCCTTTCCAAAGCCAATCAACTCACCTCCCATTGATGGGAGGCCTGCACACAGGCTATGGGGAGCCTCATGGACGAAAATGCATTAATTCCTACACCATATATTTAGCATTCACACAAGCTCTTGAAAAAGGAAGAAGGCTACCAAAGCTTAGGAGTAGTTTTAGAGAGAGAAGTTAGATTTTTGCATTTCCTTTACTCATTTTCACTTGTAATCTTTTGTAAGACTCTTGTAGCTTCATCTATTGCACTTAATGTTATTTATTTCCAGAGTATTGCAAGTTTACATATGCATTTTACATTCTACCATTGTTCTATTGATTTTCCCTATTTTCAAGCTTTTAAAATGGGTATTCAATACATTTCTACTTAGTTAACTTTTCTTGCATTAACTTAAGTTCCAATCTTCATTTCTTTACAATGTCTCTTTACTTCATTAATGTTCTTGCATTAAATATGAGTAGTTAAGCCTTAAGTTGGCTAATCCAAGGGAGAACTCATCTTGGGTATGCTAAATCAACTCTTTTTCATTCCTACTCGTAGTGTACGTTGATTTCGTTTGACTAGGTTGAGTGTGGACATGTGACAAGTGCGTAATATTGCATATTTAACGGCCTCATTACATGCATTTTATCTCAACTTTGCATTTAAGTATTTAGAGTTAGCCGAATTTATGAATAATGTTGAAATTTTGATGTTGCAGGTAATTATAGCGTAAATGATAGATTTCGGAACCCTTCAACTAAGTGTGAATGAGTTGTAAAGATATTGACACATTACATAAGGATTGGGAGGATTTAAAGTGAAAGAAATCAAGTAGGTAGTGGTATTTGGTATCAAAGGCACCAGTATCTAAGCCTACTTGAATTTTGGTACCGGAACCCGCACTATTTGGGATCAGTACCTCTATTTTCCCCATTTTTGACCATGATACACTTCGAATATGACAAAGTTCAAAACATAAAAGTTGTATATCTGGATGTCCTCTATATTGTGTCAAAATTTCAGCTCAATCTAACTGTGGAATCAAAATTTATGACAAATTTACGAAAACTGGTCCTGAGCTAGCATCTCATTTACGACCTACCGGTAGAAGGAAACAAAACCTACCGGTAGGTTTTGCCTACTGGACAAAAACCTACCGGAAACCTACCAATAGGTTTTGGCTACTAGTGTAAAACCTACCGGTAGGTTTCCCGCGACCTACCGGTAGGTTTTGCCCAGAAGTGCCAGAACGCCTGTAACTCAAGCTTCACTTGCTTAGGGGTCCCACCATTGATTCTCCCACTTGTCCCTGACATCTCTTACACACATACATGCCTCCCCACACCTAGGGGTGGAATTTGGAGGCCATTTCATTTATGAGGATGGGAAAGACGAGGGGAGCCATGGGGTTGCTGGGTAGACTCTTCCTAGCCTGCTAAACCAATCAACTCACCTCCCATTGATGGGAGGCCTGCACACTTGCTATGGGAAGCCTCATGGACGAAAATGCATCATCTCTACACCATATATTGAGCATTCACACAAGATTTGAAGAGGAGGAGGCTACCTAAGCTAAGGAGTAGTTTTAGAGAGAGAAAACTTGGTTTTTTACATTTTATTACCCATTTCACTTGTAGTAAGTTGGAATACTCTAGTAATCTTCATTTCTTGCACTTTAATCTTAGTTGGGTATGAATGAACTTTCTTTTGTAGTTTAATTTCTTCTTGCATTAATTGTGACATCCCAAAATCCGGGGGTCCGTTGATCACCCATCAACCCGCGGAATGCCTATGGATATCGTGTAACTCGATATCACACCGTTGCGTCCCATTTACCGGGATCCATAATTTAACAAAATCGGGTAGAGTCTCATTTGTACAGGGAGCTCTACCCAAAACCCAACCTGTACAATATACATTAACATGACCCATCTGAGGCCCAATATAACACAATGACCGCATCGGGTCCATTTATAAGCAAGACATTGACCACACTGGGTCCATTTATCCCTACTCGTATAATAACATGCAATGTTACATTAACATAGTCCATAAGAGTTCGATTACAACTCTTTTACACATTACATGCCCAAAACTAAATTACAAGTCCAAAAGTATAATTTTTCAAGTTTGTTTTACAAAAACAATACATTAAAAGCCACAAGTCGGCTTTTTTTCATCCTTGCGGCCCCGAATGAGAGCCGTCCACCGGCGTATATCCCGCACCTGAAATGTTTTTCCGTATAGGGTGAGCCACGCCCAGTAGAGTAATTCCTACAGAGGCTACTCCCCACCTAAGTGCACATGCAATGTTCACATTCAACATTTCATATTCACCTCAACATTCCAAGTAAGAATATGCAACTCTATATTGGAATTTACCATGTCATGCTATGAAATGAGATGGAACTCACTCATGCAACTTTAACCCGAGTCCTCACCGACTCCCACAACACAATGCAATGTCAATGTGTAATGAATCCGTCAATTGACGAAAAATCCACCCAATGATCGTTTGAAATAAAAGTTGTTTTATTATAAAACCAAATCATTGATGAGTGTTACTCATTGAATGAGTACTTTATAAATCAAAATCCTGTGTCTTGTTGGGCAACGGATTTTGGTATCTCAACCACCGGTTCCGTAAACACCAGCACTTTTCTGGAATTTCACCGCCGGGAAGTGCCTGAACCATGTGACCGGGTTTTGCACCCGAGGGAGAGTCTAGCCCTACTTGCTATACCCGACACAAGTTTTTCCATGCATGCAACCGTGCGACTCAGTCGGATATTCAATCCAAATTTCCCGAGCCCACCCTTCAACCACCAAGAATGATGTTTGAATGAACCATGCCCAAACACACACACACACCCACACTCATGCCTAAGCCCATGAAATGGATGCCTCCGTGCAAATGCAATGTAATGTGTCATTGCATGTCAATGTCATGTCCCATATGTAAGGAATGTCATAGGGACTTATTTAACACATAACAATCCAATTCCATGGCAAATCATATCCTAAGCATATAATTTCCACAATTTATCACATAACTCAATTCCATGGCAAATTATATCACATGCATACAATTTCCATGATCATCATAATGCTAATATATCATAAAGCATATATCAATATACTCATTTTCAATTGTAAATCACACACTAAGCATATGATTTCAATTTCCCCAAAATAGCAACTTTGGTCATTCAAGGCATTCTATCAAACACCTTCAAATCAATGATGAGCGCATAATATTGCATATTTGAAGGGCTCATTACATGCATTATAACTCAACTTTTGCATTTAAGTACTTAGAGTTAGCCGAAATTATGAATAATGTTGATATTTTGATGTTGCAAGTTTTTATTGCTTAAATCATGTATTTTAGGACATTTCAACCTTGATGGATGTGTGGTGAAGGCATGGACACAATACATGAAGAATTGGAGGCTTAAAAGTGAAGAAATCAAGAAGGCATTGGTGCTTGGGAACAAGGGCACCAGCTGCAGCAACAATTGGAAGCACTGCCTCGTAATTCCTCCATTTTGACCATGATCTACTCAGAATTTGGAAAAGTTCAAAACATGAAAGTTGTAGATATGGGTGTCTTATATTTGGTGTCAAAATTTCAGCCCAATCCAACGGTTAGATCAAGAGTTATTCCGATTCTACCGAAGGTGGTCCAGTGCAGAAAAATAGTACCGGTACTCGGTACCGGTACCAAATGGTACCGGTACCTAGTACCGGTACTCCGGACCTTCTGGTCGCGAAAACAGCCTGTAACTCAACTTTGAGGCTTGGGGGTCCCACCTACACTTCTCCCACGCCTATCCCAACATTTCCTTACACATTTGCAGGTCTCTTACACATTTTGGAAGACTTTTGAGACTTGGCATTCAAGGAGGAAGAGAGAGAAATGGGCTGCCATGTGGGTTGCAGGCTAGTCTGTCCAAGGCTTCAACTCAGCCCCTCTTTGGTGTAAGACCTGCACACACCTAGGGGGACCCTCCATGGACGAAATTGAAGGCTCTCACTCTCCATTATACATTCAACATTCAACACACAAAAAGAGAGTTGGCTACCTAAGCTTAGGAGTAGAGATAGAGAGCTCCAAGGAGGAAGAAGATGAATAGTGTAATGTAATTTCGTTTTTGCACTTCTTCCATCCTTTTCCATGTAATCTATTGTAAGACTTGTTTAAAGTTTTATTTATTGTCTTTAATCTCATTTATTTCAAGAACTTTGCAAGTTTCAATACACCATTTTACATTTCACCATTGTTGCTCAAGTTCTTCATTTTCAAGCTTAAAATGGGTATTGAATATTTTTCTCCTTAGTTTACGATTTCTTGCTTTAAGATAAGTTTCATGCTTCATGCTTCATGTCTTCATTATATCCATTTACATTATTATGCTTGTCTTTCATTTTACCATGAGTAGTTAGATTTAAGTTGGTAAATCCAAAGGAAAATTTCTCTTGGGGATTCCATTTCAACTCATTCTCCTCCCTCCCTTAAGAGTCCAATGGTTCGGTTTGACGGGGTTGAGAGTGGATGAATTGGTGCCTTTGATATTCCGTAGACTTGTCACGGTTTATTCTTAGATCATCACCAACCTCATCCCTTGCTTCCCCCGAATCAATTGTTCATTCATGCTCTATCGGAGTTAAGGAGGGATTGGAGTTGAAATGGTAGTCCTATTGGAGTGACTTCCTTTGGATTAGCCAACATTGTTTTCTTGCATTTTCCATACATAAACACAACCACAAAACACAAATACAAGATTTTACACTTTCTTTTCTCTTTTGCAAAATCGTCTTTCACAAAACTCCCTTTCCTTCCCTGAGGAGACGACCTTGGAATATTTTCCAAGTAAAACACACGACCACAAAAGACTCCTTTCGATTGGGGAGCATTTTTGTGCACACCGCATTCCATTCCACATTTCATTCCACATATTTTGTTCATTCCACAATTCCATCCACCACCATTCCGTTGTTGCCTAATCTTTTGCATCATTCCGAGTGAGAGTGACACTCACCCATTCCTATAAGCCATACACACATTTAGGGATGATGTTTAGAGGTTAGGATACAACAACGCGTTTTTTTTTCCATCAATCATTTTGGCGCCGTTGCCGGGGAAGGTAAAGCGTCGAGTTCGAGAGGTGATTTTGGGACGGCATAAGGTAAGTCTTGTGATTTTCATCACGGGCCAAGGTATGTCGTCTAACTTGTAAATATTTTTGTTTTAGTTTGTGTTTTGTATTATGTCTTATAATTTTTATGAAAATGTATATAATGCCCCATATTATGAAAATGTGTGTGAAATTTGTGATGACTATGGGCACATTACTAGTGAGTGCCCAAGAATGGCCTCTTATTTTGAAAACGTATGCAAGATTTGTCGTGAGTATGGACACATCACTAGTGAGTGCCCAATAAATGCCCCTTATTTTGAATACGTTTGCGAAATTTGTGGTGAGAATGGACACCTCACTAGTGAATGCCCAATAAATTATCCGGTTCAAGACCTTGAATGCGAAAGTTCAAATTCAGAGTTGGACTACCTAAATTTTTACCGCAACCATTATGATTCACCGAGTTATTCGAGTTATGGTTGGGAGAATGAACCGTATAATTTTTCATCCAATCTCACACCACCAAATGAATTCTCCCACTATCCAACATATGGGAACTCAACCGAAGTAGAATTGGAAAATGTTTGGTGTGATTTTATGCAATCCCAAATGGAATGCAATGCCCAAATGGAATGCATTGCCCAACAACTTAATGCATTGACTAATGCTACAATTGTTATACATGAAGAACAACACCTTGAGCATAGTCAATGTATTGAGGATGACCCCCCCAATGAAATGCATATGGATGTTGAATCTCCCACCACTATAGATTGTGAAACATTTGATGAAGTTATTATCTTGCATGAGGCTAATGAGCCCAAGGACATTTTGCCATCTATGAGTGGTGTTGAGATTCACATTTCTCAACTTGGGGAGGGCATTGCAATGGAGTTAAGTTTTGAGACTTGTAAAGAAAAATTGTATACTCCATTTGTGGGATTGCATAAACTTGCCTACAACTTTGTTTGGTTGAGATTTTTGAAGCATTATCCTTTGTATTGTTGGATAGATTGGAGTGAAAGGGCATTTATACAACAAAAAAATTTTAAAATCAAAAAAATCCATGGGCGTAGGGTCATATCCGAATTGAAGCCGGATTGACATGAGCCCTTGTTGTTTTGTTTCCATGTACATAGTAGTTATATCTCTTTTATTGTTATATTTTTATTTTTCATGTCATTGTAGTATAATGGTGAGTATTATTGTAGTTTAGTTTTTAACATAAAGCTTGTTTAAGAATCAGAAAGCAGACAAAGCAGAACAGTACCGGTACTCGATACCGGTACCAACAATTCAACTAACAATCAAAATACAAAATCATAATGCAATTCACAAAATAAATATGGACAAGATGGAAGCAAATGTGATATTTCATTACTTGTGGTTCAAAATGGGGTACAAGGATTCAAAAATCAACAAAACACAAAAGCTGGCCTATTTCCTTCAGCTTCTTCTACATGGCCAGGGACTCAATCCTAAACTTCAACATAAAATGAAAAGACAAAAGACCCAAAACACAACAACCTACTCATCATCTCCCTCTCCCTCATCACTATCATCACCCTCATCATACTCACTCCCACTCTCAGAACCATCCCCCTCTTCAGTATCTGATTGAATGAAAACCGTGTTGTATTCCCTAACCCCTAAACATCACCCTCACCCTCAATGTGTGTATGTGGCTTATAGTGATGGGGGAGTGTCACTCTCCCTCCGGATAATGCAAGAGATATAGGAGCAACAACAAATGTGAATGGAAATGTGGAATGAACAAAATATATGGAATGAAATGTGGAATGGAATGCGTGTGAACAAAAGTGCTCCCCAATCGTAAGGAGTCTCTTGTTGTCGGTGTTTTACTTGGAAAAGTATTCCAAGGTCGTCTCCTCAGGGAAGGAAAGGGAGTTTTGTGAAAGTGATTTTGCAAAAAGAGAAAAGAAAGTGTAAAATCTTGTATTTGTGTTTTGTTGAGTTTTGTTCAAAATGAAAATGCAAGAAAGCAAGTGTTGGCTAATCCAAGAGGTTCATTCCAATGGGAATATCAAGCCAACTCAAAGCCTTCCTCCAATGGTGCCTAGAAGTACGATTGATTCATGGGAAGCTAGGGATAAAATGGTGAGTATCCAAGCATAAACCGTGACCAGACCTACGGAATATCAAAGACTCACCAATTTATCCACCCTCAACCCAATCAAACCGAGCCAACATACACCAAGAGAAGGAGTGAAAGAGAGTTGGAATGAAATCCCCAAATGGAATTCACCCTTGGACTAACCAACTTAAAAGCTAGCTACTTATGCATAAATGAAAGACAAGCATAATGTAAATAGACATATAAAGGAAATGGAGATTAAAGCATGAAACTTAACTTGAAGCAATAAATCTAAAACTATGAAGAAAAACATTCAATACCCATTTTAAGAAAAGCTTGAAGTGGAAAGACTCATACAACAATGGTGAAAGCTAGAACATGTAACTAAAGTTGCAATGTACTTGAAAGGAATGGGATTAAAGACAATAAATTAAACTTAGAAGATCCTTACAAGAGATTAAAAAAGATTTCTACAACTTGAATGGAGAAGAAAATGCAAAAACGTCACTATTCATCATCTTCCTCCTTGGAGCTCCAAAAAACTAATCCTAAGCTTAGGTAGCCAACCCCCAAGGAGACTCTTGCTTTCCCCCCAAAACGTGCCTGGAGAGAGAGGGAGGTCTACAGAGTTGATCTCCATCACTAGGGGTGCAGCAACATGGGCTGGACAGGGGGTGAGGCAGAGCTGTCTGCCCACCCAGCTTCCTTCTTCTTCTCTCTCTTCATTAATTATCAAGACTCATCCAAATCAATGCAGGGGTGAGGGAGGCTCCAGGATGTGTAAGGGATGTCAGGAAGCATGTAGGAGAAGTGCATGTGGGACCCTCCAAGCCGCAAAGTTGAGTTACAGGCTGTCTGGAGAAAAGTGCAAAAACCTTCCGGAAGGTCGACATACACCTACCGGAAGGTCGCTGAAAGAACAGTTAAATGAAAAGAATCAAATGCAAGAACTTCCGGAAGGTCGACATCAGTAGCAAAAAAATCTTCCGGAAGGTTCATTCCAGTAGCCAAAACCTTCCGGAAGGTTCATTCCAGAAAACAAAACCTTCCGGAAGATTTTGGCAGTCAAAAAGAAACCCAAGGCAAAACCTTCCGGAAGGTCCATTCCAGTAGACAAGTCCTTCCGGAAGGTTTTACTCCAGTAGCTAAAATCTTCCGGAAGGTTCATTCCAGTGGACAAAACCTTTCGGAAGGTATTAGCTGTGAACAAGGCATCCAGGGTTTTTAGCAAAACCTTCCGGAAGGCCGACATACACCTTCCGGAAGGTTTTCAGACTGTGAGCAAAAATTGGATTTCTTTCCCCTCCAAACCATCCTTAAAGCTACCCCATACACTCCATCATAGTTGCAAGGCTATAAAATACATGATTTTAGGTATAAAAACATGCAACATCAAAATATCAACATTATTGACAATTTTGGCTAACACTAAGTATTTAAATGCAAAAGTTGAGTTATAATGCATGTAATGAGCCCTTCAAATATGCAATATTATGCGCTCATCAGTATCATCTCCACCCATCTCAACATCAGTAGGGATAGAAGGGGCAGAAGGGGCAGAGGGGCTGCGGCAACTGGCGGGGCCACTCCAGGAATAGGTCTCCCTGGGAAAGTATGGATGAACAGCTCTCTCAAAATCTCCCCAAAACCTTGCAAGGTCGCCTCAATGTCATCCAGACGCTGATCAGTCGAGCGTACAGGTTCCGCAGTTGATGGCCCGGCAGAAGATGAAGCACCAGGGGCTTCAGATCCAGTGCCAACAGGAGCAGCTCGCCTTCCCCGACTCAGAGCCTTCCTCTTCTTCTTGCTTGTCCTGCCAATGGCCCCAGTCTCAGGGGGAGTAATCTGATCAAACACGTAGGGCCTAACCTTGCTGAGCTTGCACAAGCGGGTCACTAAGCTCCCAAAAGGCAAATTAATCTGAGGTTTCTGTGTGTTGGCAAAATCCTTCATCTGTTCCCATAAAAACCGAGCAAAATCAATTGGCACTTCAGACATAACCGCATCCAACAAAGCCAATTTCTCCAAATTCGGCTTCTTCTCAGCACCCCTAGGCAGCAAATTGTAGTGGAGGAGTTTGTTCAACAACCCATAAGAGTGTTTCAACTTCCCACTCTGCACCTGCCCCTTATACATGCTGGGGTCCGCATACATCAACGCCACCAGTTCATTGATCGTCTTCGCCCGAGTGACATTGTCAGGGTAGGTCGGTGGATCATCGGGTGGTCTCTGGTAATCCCCGAGGAGGGACGCAATGACATCAGGGGTCACTGTGATTACCTTACCCCGAACCTTGGCCTTCAAAATTTCTACCCCGCCCTCATCAGCCAACCCAAGGGTCTGATAAAAATCCCTGCACATGGATAGATTATACCCCTCAACTGCCTCAAACCAGAAATGCATACCATGGTTTTCGATGGCTTGGACCGCCTCATTCCGTCGTGTGAGAGATGTGACATCGAGGTTTCGCTCACAGGTCACACCCCTGTCGCCAATCCATTTCATCCGAGCCTCCATTCTCGCCTTCTTCCTCTTCTCCCTGAGTTCTTCAATCTCCTCACCACTCCGCTTGCGACCAGAGGGCTCCTCATGTTGAGGAAGATCGGGACCGGGCACTTTTGTTCGGGCCATTGAAGGATTTTGAAAGATAATGGAGAAAAACGGGAAGATTTGGGCTTGAGGG
Source organism: Ilex aquifolium (assembly GCA_951799425.1). NCBI lineage: Eukaryota > Viridiplantae > Streptophyta > Magnoliopsida > Aquifoliales > Aquifoliaceae > Ilex > Ilex aquifolium. The sequence continues at coordinate 5,072,623 of OX637408.1, read as the reverse complement.
GGGGTTCGGTGGAACAAGGGTTCAAGGGATTTGGGATTTGAGAGAAAACGGGGAGAGAGAAGGTGGGTTTTTAAAGAGGAGGAATGGGAAAGGGTATGAACTCCAAGAGGTATTTCGGTTGGGAGAGAAACGGGTTTAAATGAGGAGGGAAATGAAGGGTTAACCGACATCTAAAAGAAAAAACCCATTTAAAAAAAAATCGATTCAGGCAGGCGTACCGGTACGCGTACCGGTACGCAGCACTCCAGTAGGGTCAGCATACCGGTACGCATACCGGTAGGCTCAGCCTTAGTTTCCTGAAACTTCTTGCTGGCTATCCTGCTTCAATCCTATTTACTTCTAGACATCCTCTATACCTCCCAGCACACTCTTAACGATCATGTCCAATTTATTAATGAAATTGCAATGCAATTTAGGACTTTGATACATTCAATATACAAGAAATGAATTCCAACAATTGACTATCCAAAATGAACATCCAGAAAACACATCATCAAGATCATAATCAAAACATTTCTGAATCATATCCAATATCAATAACTTGAGAAATATTCCCTCATTCTTGCCAGCATGGAGCTTTTTAACAAATTTCTCAATTGAATGAACTAGATGCACATGAGCAAAGCCATAGTCCTCAATGCTAGTCAGAAGTATGCACCTACAAATTAATTTTCCACTCGTGTGCATGTGAAATTAAACAAGTAATTTGGGCATTTACGAAACAGAATTCACATTCGAAAGGCTAGACAAACTCAGTTTCAATGCAAAACTCACCAAGGGACACTCTTGAGCAATAAACGCACTCACGTTATACTGGTATGCACTCCATGTGTACATGTGATATGGAATCTTGTATTCAAAACAAAGTGCTCACATGTAATCCAAAAATGAAGTTCATATGTGAAAATGAGGCAACCTTGGCATAGTCTCATGAATAGGATATTAGTGCATTAGGTAGTAAGACTAAACTTTATCATTTCTTTAACAAATATGCTTCTCCCATGCTTCCCTAGATCACTTAGGGCTTTAAGGGTTGTAATGGGGCCCTGGGGTGATATCTAGGTAAAAGAAATGAAGGAAAAAGGGCAACCAAGAGGGTTGTTCCGAGTGAGAGACTTTAATGTTGGAAAAACACTTCCTTTTTCATGGGATTTTGATTTTCTCACCATCACCACACCCCTTGTTTATTTTCTTTATTCTTCTTAACATCTCCCTTTTCTTTTGATCACTCTTTATTCTTTTCACCCCTTTTTCTCCTTTTCTTGGATTTTCATTCAACTCTTTGAGTTTCAAAACATTCATCCCTTTTGTTGGAGTTTCCACACCATACTTCCTTCTCTTTTACACTCACTCATATTCAGCTCTAGGAACAACCAAGGTGAGGTAGATTTTTATCATTTTGCATTGGCTTGGTCAAATGTGTGGCATAGAAACGAATTTTAAAATAGGCTCAATCACGGCACTAGGGATAAAATTTTCTCAAGAAAAAGGCTAAGGCTCAAAGCATTCAAAAATGGCCTAAAATCACTTCCGAGTCCGCATGGGGAGAGCATTACATGATCGAGACAAATCAGTCTACTAACCAAATGCAACTAACCAAAACAAGCATAATGAGACTATTGAACAAACTTGATATCAAAAATTGTTCTTTGAGTAAACGTAAGTTCCCTCCAAAAAGGTTTGGCACTAAAACTCTCATGGGTCCTTACTCATCTCCACTACTTATGTCAAGCTTAAACATGAATCCAACCAGTAAATCACTGAAATTACAAATTCAGAAATCACATACAGATGAGTTCGAAAATCAATACATATGTGATACTTATGCATAGGATCCATTTCTATAGTAAGCTCATGTGCACAAGGTTCACAACAACAATCAACATGTCATCCAGTTCATACTCGCTTCATAAGGGATTACAGATCAACTTAAAGGTATTTTTCATCAAAAAATTTCAAAATTTCTCACATATTTTGTACTAATGCGACAAAAAATAGGATACTTCCCAACAACCTTGGTGTAACATACAAATAGTGCACCTCACCCCCCAACTTGATTCATGCATTGCCCTCAATGCAACAAAAAGAGAAAAATTGCAATGAAAGACAGTAAAAGATGATAAGGGTAAGAGAACACCTCGCATATGAGCTTTTGACAAAAGCACCAAGATCTGGATTCAAAAGAAAACAAAGCTATACACCAGCAACAAGTAAGTGACATGAAATAAAAACATGACATAATTAAAATAAAAGAAACTGTACATGCGAACAAGGGACCAATTGTTATTCCTCAATCACTTCCGGATACACCGGGTCGGTTAACTCCTCCTCCACCACTTGGTTTTCAAAGCCCTCAAAGAATGGCTTAAGTCTTTGGCCATTGACCTTGAATGTTTGGCCATCTTTGAGGTTGGTGATCTCAACAGCTCCATTGGGGTAGGCCACCTTGACAAGATAGGGGCCATCCCAACGGGATCTTAGCTTTCCGGGAAAAATGGAGAGGCGGGAATTATACAAGAGTACCTTTTGCCCGGGCTCGAATGATTTCCTCACTATGGAGTTATCATGAAAGATTTTCGCCCGTTCCTTTGAAATTTTTGAACTCTCGTATGCATCCCGCCGAATCTCTTCCAATTCATTCATTTCTAACATCCTATGTTTACCGGCCATTCTCATATTGAAATTTAAAGTCTTGATGGCCCAATAGGCCCTGTGTTCCATTTCTACCGGCAGATGGCAAGTCTTTCCATAGACAAGCCGATAGGGAGACATCCCCAAAACTGTCTTGTAGGTAGTACGATATGCCCACAGGGCATCAATCAATCTCTCAGACCAATCCTTCCTATTGGGGTTAACTGTTTTTTCAAGGATGGTCTTGATCTCCCTATTGGCTAGCTCGGCTTGGCCATTTGTTTGTGGGTGATAAGCGGTGGATACTTTATGTGTAACACCATATTTGAACAATAATGATGCAATTGGTCTGTTACAAAAGTGTGATCCACCATCACTAATCAAAGCACGAGGCATCCCAAACCTCGAGAAAATGTTCTCTTTCAAGAACTTGACTACAACCCGGTGGTCATTAGTCTTTGTCGGGATAGCCTCCACCCATTTGGACACGTAGTCCACTGCCAGCAGAATGTATAGATAGCCAAACGACATAGGGAAGGGACCCATGAAATCGATGCCCCAACAATCGAATATGTCTATCACAAGGACAGGGGAGAGGGGCATCATATTCCTTCGGGTCACGCTACCCAAACGTTGGCATCTATCACATTCTTTACAAAATGAAATGCAATCCTTAATCAGAGAAGGCCAGTAGAAACCTGATTGTAGAATCTTGGCTGAGGTCTTCTTAGCAGAGAAATGCCCACCACAGGCTTGGGAATGACAGAAGGCCAGGACGTTCCGCTGTTCGGTTTCAGGCACGCATCGCCTCATGATCTGGTCTGGACAATACTTAAACAGATACGGATTATCGAAGTAGAAGTACTTCACGTCGGCCATAAATCTCCTTTTATCCTCAGGGCTCCAGTGTGGTGGGATTTGTCCTGTTGCAAGATAATTGCAAATGTCAGCATACCAAGGACAATGAGAATGAATGGACAATAACTGCTCATCAGTGAAAGAGTCTGGGATAGGGATGTGCTCATTTGTCTCTTGTGCCACCAGTCGGGATAAGTGATCCGCCACGACATTCTCAACTCCCTTCTTGTCTTTAATAGTCAAATCAAATTTTTGTAGGAGGAGGATCCACCTAATTAGCCTTGGCTTTGCATCCTGCTTAGACAACAAAAACTTCAAAGCAGAATGGTCAGTGAAAACAACAATAGGTGAACCGATGATATATGACCGGAACTTATCTAAGGCAAACACTACAACTAGCAATTCTTTTTCAGTGGTAGTGTAATTCATTTGTGCCTCATTAAGTGTCTTGCTAGCGTAGTGTATGACATATGGTCGATTATCTTCCCTCTGACCAAGCACTGCACCGACCGCGTAATCACTCGCGTCGCACATGAGCTCAAAAGGAAGGTCCCAATTGGGTGATCGCATGATAGGAGGCGTGACAAGCATGCTTTTTAGTTTCTTAAAAGATGCCTCACACTCATACGACCACTCGAAGGGAACCTCCTTAGACAGTAAATTGGTCAGGGGTCGGGCCAATGCACTAAAATTTTGAATGAACCGGCGATAGAAGCCTGCATGACCCAAAAATGACCTGATCCCTTTGATGGCCGTCGGCGTGGGGAGGTTGGAGATGGCCTCCACCTTGGATTTGTCAACTTCGATGCCCCTTGCCGACACTATGTGACCCAACACAATCCCTTCCGTCACCATAAAGTGACACTTCTCCCAATTCAGCACAAGATCCTTATCTTCACATCTTTCTAACACTCTCTCCAAATTCCCCAAGCATCTCTCGAAAGAATAACCAAATACGGAGAAATCGTCCATAAACACCTCCACAATTTTCTCCACCATATCACTGAAAATGCCCATCATACATCTTTGGAAAGTTCCTGGGGCATTACAGAGTCCGAACGGCATGCGCCGGTACGTAAAGGTACCGTAGGGGCATGTGAAGGTGGTTTTCTCCTGGTCTTCGAGGGCAATCTCGATCTGATTATAACCGGAGTATCCATCTAGGAAACAGTAGAAGAGGTGCCCCGCCACTCTCTCCAGCACTTGATCAAGGAACGACATTGGGAAATGATCTTTCCTAGTGCTTGAGTTCAATTTCCTGTAATCGATGCACACCCTCCATCCAGTAATCACTCTTGTAGGTATCAGTTCATTCTCCTCGTTTTCTACCACTGTGACTCCAGATTTCTTGGGCACCACTTTCGTGGGGCTCACCCACTTACTATCAGCAATTGGAAATATTATGCCCACGTCAAGTAGTTTAAGAACCTCGTCCCTCACCACCTCCTTCATATGAGGGTTCAATCTCCGTTGAGGCTGTCGGGAAGGTCTTGCACCTTCCTCGAGGTAAATGCGGTGAGTGCAAATAATAGGGCTTATTCCCTTGATATCCGCAATGGTCCACCCAATTGCTCCCTTGTGTCTTCTCAAAACCTCCAAGAGTTCTTTTTCTTGTTCATTGTTCAATGTGGAACTAATGATCACCGGAAATGTATCTCCCTCGCCAAGATAGGCGTACTTCAAGTGTGAGGGTAACGGCTTCAACTCCAAATTTGGCTTTTGTTCCTCCGACCGGAAAATCTTCTTTTCTTGCTTGGGCAACTCCTCAAATGTGGGAATCCATCTTGTTACCCCTTTCAGCTCTTCCACGCTCTCTTCCTCATCTATCTTTACAAGTTCAACAAAGTCCTCCTCCATGCAGTCCAACATCCCTTCTAACTCCACTTGCTCCTCAATCAAAGTGTCGATTCTATTGATCTCGTTCACCTCCACATCATCCCCGGGTTGTTTTGCTAAATTGAATACATTCAGCTCCATGGTCATGTTCCCAAAAGCCAACTTCATTAGACCATTCCTGCAATTAATCACAGCGTTAGCGGTAGCAAGGAAAGGTCTTCCAAGAATAACGGGGATTTGGGAATTAAGGTTAGCAACCGGGTGTGTATCTAAAACAATAAAATCGACTGGAAAGTAAAAATTGTCAACTTGGACAAGCACATCTTCCACTACTCCCCTTGGTGTGCGTATGCTCCGATCCGCCAGTTGAAGTGTAACTGAGGTGGGCTTCAACTCTTCAAGCTTGAGTTGTTGGTACACGGAGTAAGGAAGAAGATTGACGCTCGCCCCCAAGTCAAGCAATGCTTGCTCAACCCGGCAATTCCCGATGGTGATGGCAATTGTTGGACAACCGGGATCCTTGAATTTTGGAGGAGTGTTGGTCCTCAATATAGAGCTCACTTGTTCGGTGAGAAATGTCTTCTTCCGGACATTCAACTTCCTTTTCACCGTGCATAGGTCTTTCAATATTTTGGCACATGATGGAATTTGCTTGATGGCATCAAGGAGCGGGATGTTGATTTTTACCTGCTTAAACAAATCCAAAATGTCAGAATAATTAGCCACCTTGACAGGTGGCTTCAACCGATGGGGAAAAGGGGCAGGCATAGAAGGAAAGCATAAACCATCATCAATCACATGTTCTTTATCAACCCCATTTCTTTCATTCTTTTCACTCGACTCACCCTTGTCAACCACACCCTCTTTGGCCTCACTTTGTTTGGCCTCACTCTCAATTTCTTTTTCTTTTTCTTTTGGCAATGCGGCCTTTGGTGTCAACTTTGGCACCACCATCTTTTCAATTTGTTTACCACTCCTAAGTGTGGTGACAGATTTGAGTTGCTCACAACTCTCCTGGGAAGTCTCGGCCAACTCAACCACATTTTGACCTTTGGGATTTTGTTGGGGTTGAGAGGGAAATTTTCCCTTCTCTTGTTGAGACAACCCAATGGCATTGGTGATTTTGGTGAGTTGGCCCGAAATGTCCTTATTGAAGGTGGTTTGGCTTTGCATGAAATTAGTGAAAGTTTGATTGAGGGTGGTCTGGGTTTGAATGAAATTTTGGAGCATATCTTCCAAATTCTTCTTATGAGGAGGTTGGTAGGTGGAAGAACTAGACGGACCTTGTTGTGAGAAATTTTGTGGGGGAGGATTGGATTGGTACCCTTGCGGATTGGACCGTGGGTATTGGGAGTTAGAGGCTTGCCCTTGACCTTGGGATTGAAATTGGCTTTGCCTAGGAGGTGCGGGAGATGTATATGTGTTTGAGCCATAAGGAATGGGGTTCTCATTCCTCCAACTGAAATTAGGGTGATCACGATACCCTGAATTGTAAGTGTTGGAATTTTGAGGAAATGATTGCCTCGGTTGGTTGAAGGCATTGACCTGTTCATGGTATGTCTCTTTAAGTGCCGGAATGCTCGGACACTCCGACGTGGCATGATCGACACCCCCACAAATAGAACAAGCCTCCTCGGTTTTTGACACATGAGACACCTCTCGTCTCTTTTCCACCTCAAGGCTATCTACTTTCCTAGACAATTTGGAAATTTGTGAAAGTAGGTCCTCCCGGTCTTTCAAATCATATATCCCTCCCCTTTGAGATTGACCACTCACTGGCAAAGTCCTAGGTACATCACTTGGGTCCCTAACATCCCACGATTGTGCATTTTCAGCCAAGGTACCAAAGTAGTCAAGGGCCTCGTCAGGGTCTTTGTTCAAAAATTCTCCATTGCACATCATGTCAATGAATTGCCTATGGTTTGGTGAGATTCCTTCATAGAAGAAACTCACCAATTGCCACGATTTAAAACCATGATGTGGTATGGATTGAATCAAATCTTTATAGCGATCTCAACATTGATAGAATTGTTCATTGGGTTTTTCAGAAAAGTTTTGAATGTCTTTTTTCAAAGAAGTGGTTCTATGAACCGGAAAAAACTTTTTCAAAAAGAATGAAACTATATGGTCCCAAGATAGCATGGTCCGAGGCCCCATAGAATCAAACCAAATCTTTGCCTTACCCTCCAAAGAAAAAGGGAAAAGTTTCATCATTGCTATCTCTTCCATGTTGTAATTTGGGATAAAGGTTGCAACTATTTCCTCATAAGACTTTAGATGACTATAAGGGTTTTCCTTCTCGACCCCATGAAATTTAGGGAGTAGTTGCAACATCCATGGTTTGATTACAAAGAGATGTGCTTGGACAGGAAGAACAAGGCATGATGGTGTGGAGCTACGGGTCGGCTGAAGGAACTCCCGCATTGTCCTTGGTGGAGGGTCAAGTTGGACATTCCCTTCATTCCTAGGTGGGGGAAATTGCACTCGTGGGTTGGGCATCCTAGGTTGTTGAAATCCCCCACCCATTTGCCTATTCGGGTTAGCATCCTCATTATCAAAAGCATCGGGAGGGGGATATTGCATTCTTGGGTTAGGCATCTTATTTTCGGGTAACCCCCCACCCCTTTGAGCATTTGGATTCGCCCCGACATTGTCAAAATTTCCACCCCCTTGCATGTTTGGGTTGACATCCACATTTTCAAAATTGTCACCCGCATCCTCGGGTGGGTCTTGGTCGATGTTCATGTTGGGGCCTAATGGTTGTCTAATTAATCGGTGATAGTCGTCCCTTCCCCACATGCAACAAGATATCTATACAAATGAAATTATAAACAACAAGAATATATACACGAGACAACGTACCTCAGCCCGTGATGAAGATCACGGGACTTACCTCCGTTGTTCGGAAATCACTTCCTTGATTTGACACTTGCCTTCCCCGGCAACGGCGCCAAAAATGATTGATTGGAAACTATGTCTTTCCTAACCCCTAAAATGCTATCCCTCAAATGATGCAATGTATGAGCGGAAGGAAGGATTTCTCCCCCTTTGGGATAGTGTGAAAAGAAAGGGCAATGAGGAAAGGGAAATGGGAAGATGTAAATATGGGATATGTATGCACAAAAATGCTCCCCAATCGCAAGGAGACTTTCGTGTGTTGTGAGTTACTTGGAAGAGTATTCCAAGGTCGTATCCACAGGGAAGGAAGTGAATCAAGATTGAAGTGATTTGGTGAAAAACGGAAATGTAAAATCTTTTGTCTTGAGAGTTGGTTTGTGAAGTGTATGCTAATGAAGATGTAATGATAAAACAAGTGTTGGCAATTCCAAGAGATCACTCCAATGGGTATACCACCTCAACTCAAATCACTCCTCTGATTGAGCATGAATGAACGCTTGAATCACGGAAAGCCGAGGATGACGTCGGTGAGTATCTAAGCATAAACCGTGACTAGGCCTACGGTTTATCAAAGACTCATCGACTCATCCATCTTCCATCCGGTCAAAACGAACCATTTGACTCTAAAGGGAAGGAGGAGAAAGAGTTGAAATGGTATCCCCAAAGGAGATCCCTCTTGGTCTTGCCAACTAAAGGATTTAGCTACTCATACTTGGAATGGAAATGACTATGTAATGAAAGTGCATTGCAAATCTATGAACTTCTAAAGCTACAAAGTACAAGAATTCATGAGCTAAAAGACAATGCATTTAAACCCATTACATAGCTATGAAAATGAAGAACTTTAATTCATTAATGGTAGAAAGTGAAGAGAACATTCAACTAGTGAAAAGCATGGAAGAGCTAACATTAATGGCATTGAAGAAAGTTCTCAAGAGTCTTACAGGAGAATGCAAGGCAATGTACTGGAAAATAAGTGAAAATTACAACTTTCTCTCTCTAGAATCTACTATTCATCATCTCTACGCTTGGAGCATCTCCCTCTAAAAACTCTTCCTAATGTAATCCATAATGCCCTCCTCTCCAGCCTGTAATGGAGATCATTTTCCAACCCAAAACGTGCAGGAGACATGGAGTAGCCTGGAGAAGTGTCAAAAGGTTGCAGGTGATGGCTTGGACAGGGCATGGCAGGGCACTCCTCAAGACCCAGCAGCTCAACTTCTCACTCCTCTCATTAATGCTCTTCTGCAATCAATAGTCCAAAAGAGGTGTGAACACAATGAATAGTGTTATGGGCTTGCAGGAGGCAGGTGGGAGAAGACATGGTGGGGTCCACAAAAATCGGCTGAGACAAGTTCGCAGAATTTGGGCAAAATTCCTTCGGGCGTACCGGTACGAAACACTCCAGTAGGGTCAGCGTACCGGTACGCTAGCCTTATTTTCCTGAATTTTTTCCTGTCCTCCCCTGTTGAGCTTGCCTTTGGTTTTCCTTCACCCTTATTCATCTTGATGTATTTGAGAAGCCTCAAGATGGTTATGTTGCGCACTTTTACCCTGCAATCATCAAATGCTAAATTGAGAAATTATGAAGTAAAACTCCATCTTTTAATTATAAAAACCATTCAATTAACATTGATTTGCACATGTGAATCATACAATATATTGTGCTAATCACTTGATCCCTCACCTCCATTTTAGTCCCTCGCTTCCTAGGAATCAATCGAACACCTATGCACCATTGGAAGAATGTTTTGAGTTGATTTGGCATTCCCATTGGAATGAACTCTTTGGATTAGCCAACATTGTTTCCATTGCATTTTTATCAAAATCTCACTCACCAAAACACAAACTCAAAAGATTTTACACTTTTACATTTTCACAAAATCACCTTCACATAGTTCACCTTGCTTCCTTGAGGAGACGACCTTGGAATACCAATTCCAAGTAAAACACGACACTCAAAAGTCTCTCTACGCTTAGGGAGCACTTTTGTGCACACACACACACACACACAATTTCATTCCCACTATTCCGTTTACCCCATTTCTTGCATTGAACCCGAGTGAGAGTGACACTCACCCACACACATAAGCCATATACACATTGAGGGTTCATGTTCAGAGAATTGGGAATACAATGGAAACAATCAAGAAACATGGTTGTGAGTTCTTGATAAACCGTAGACTTGTCACGGTGTATGCTTGAATCCTCACCTCTATTTTAGTCTCGCGCTTCCTATGAATCAATCAAACATCTAGACACCATTGGAGGAAGGTCTTGAGTTGATTTGGCATTCCCATTGGAATGACCTCTTCGGATTAGCCAACACTTGTTTCCATTGCATTTTCTATCACAAACTTCACTCACCAAAACTCAAACTCAAAAGATTTTACACCTTTCATCTTTAACAAAATCACCTTCAAAACAATTCACCTCTTTCCCTGAGGAGACGACCTTGGAATACTCATTCCAAGTAAAACACGACATCGAAAGTCTCTCTACGATTGGGGAGCACTTTTGTACACACACACACATTTTGTTCATTCACACCCGTTTTCCCATTTCTTGCATCGAACCCGAGTGAGAGTGACACTCACCCACACACATAAGCTATATACACATTGAGGGTTCATGTTCGAAAATTATGAACAACGAAAAATACCAAGTAGATGTCTCCGTGCATATTCAATGTAATGCACCATTGCAATGCCAAGCTCATGTCCAATATGCTATGAATGCCATATGGACCAATTTAACCACATATCAACATATTTCATGGCAATTTATATCTCAAGCATATAATTACCATAATTCATCACAATGTCAATATATCAACAAACATATATCAACATTTTCATTCAACTACTATTTTTCCAAGCATGTTATACATAATATATGCAATAACACACTTAATTTCACATAGGCATTATGTAATCACATAAAATGCCCAAATTCATCACATAACTCAAGAAATCACATTAAGTGGTTTCTACCTACCCAATTATCAAAACTTCCAAGAAATCACTAGCTATCAATTTCTAATTACCAATTCATACTAGAATTGAATTTACCAATTTCCATTAAATGAACTACAATAGGCAAGTGTTAAAATACATCTAACAACCTACCCATTTCATATAATCGTCCGAGATTGGAAATAAACCTAGTTAGGGAGAAAACCCTACCTCTTGAAGTGTAAAACAATGGTAGAAAAACCTTCAAGAATACCTCCCAAACTCTAACTTTGATTTTCCCAAGATTTAGTTTTAGAATCTTCGGTGAAATCCATCATGTTTGGTATGGTTGAGTATCCCTCGTCGCATAGATGAACTTTAATACTTGGCCCGAAGGATTTCGACCGGCAGAACTCTGTAGATCGTAGAGAGAAGGTAGAGCTTTCTCTCTTTTTCCCTCTCTTCCCTCTCTTCTCTTCCAACGTTAAAACCCAGAAGAGAGTTGTCGAGAAAATCAGATTTTTGTCTCCTATTTATACCCTTTAATGTTTGGTCCACGTAGCGCCACGTGTTCTCTATTCCCGGGTTTGTTTTCGCCCCGAAACGATTAAATTTCGTCCCGATTTAAGTTCAAAATATTTTTATATGAACTTCTTTTAAATTATTTTAAAATTTTTGAAATTTTATTTTCAGGTTCGTTTTTGAGTCGCCCAACACCCCGTCGCCTCGTAAAACATGAAAAATTCGACTATCTTGAAATCCGACGAAAATTGACTGATCAGCTAGATTTCGCAAGATGAATCCAATGGTGATGTCTTTTTCGTCATTCAAGTTCTAGAAAAATACGGGTTTTCAACCCATACCGAAGTGGCAATTTACCGTTTTGCCATTTTTCACTAAAATTCAAATTTACCCGGGTTTTACACTATCTTATTCCAGTCTAAAGCTCACAATATATGTCTGACGTGAGATTGGTTGATTCACTGATTCCTTGGGTTTAGAAGAGTCAGATTAAAATCCCTCTTTTGTCATAAGCGAGGATGTAATTTTTCAAGAAGTAGGAACTTTTATCATTATATGGTATTTGTGCTCTTTTAATTTGAGTGTGTTTTTTAATTTCTAATTTTTGTGTGTATTTTAAATTTTTATAAAAAAGAGTGTTAATTTTAATTTTTTATGCTTTTATAAAAAACCAATATGTTATTTTGAAGTTTTGTTAGTTAATAGTGTAAATTTAGGATTTTTAATGTAAAAAAGTTAGTTTTAGTAATGTATTAACTGACTTTTTAATTGTAGGATTAATGCTACAGTTGAAAGGGAAGTCAGTAGGCCAAAGGAGGAGCTAAAACCCGAAAACCAGTGGGATAGCACTATCTGGAATGTACTACCCAGTATAAAAAGACAGTTTTCAAAACAGCTCAACTTCACTCAAAAACCCAGAGCTTCAAACTCCCCCCAAACCTCAGATCTTCAATACCCAACATCTTTTCTTAGATTTCTAGCATATCTAACACATACCAATAGGATTTCAGTGAACTTTACCGATTAAAATCCTCCAAAAACCATTTTTCATTAAGAAATCTCAAAAAATGCTATGGGGCCAAGAAAGATGTGCATCGCTCACAATGGAGAGTCTTCAACGAGTCATCCTAGACGAAGAACACCCCAACCACCCCCGGTGATTCCAGAATTACAAATTCCTGAAGAACAACCCCATGTTCATTTTGAATATGATGCCAATATGTTTCAAAATATTGATCAACAGCTCTGGTATGAACTTCATTTTGAAAGCAAATCTATTATTACTGAACAGGTTGTAATTTATGAAGATTTTGTGCACTAGAATATTAGGCAAAATTTGGAAGCAAGGGGTTGGACTGAATACATGAAAATGGTGGGTGTAGCATATGAATGTTTGGTTAGGGAATTTTATAATAATGCATAGATCATTGAGGCTAGGAAATTTGAGAATTTTTAAGGGGAGAAATTTTCAATTTACTGTGGCTACTATTTTTTATCAGTTAAATCCTATTAAGAAAGCGATTGTGCCCAGTTCCCTCTTAACCCCCTCCTAAAATGTTTGTTATTAGTGTTGAATTAACTAGTGATCCAGATTATGTCTAGGGAATGCATGGAAAGTTCATTAAGTAAGAGGACTTAAAAGATAAATATCGTATCCTGAACTTGATTGTTGTTGCTAATTTGATGCCCCAATCTCAGAAACATCATATTTATATTGACAAGGCTCAGTTTCTTTATGCCTTTGGTGTTGGCCTTACTATTGATCTTCCTACACTGATTATGGATCAAATGATTTTGATGATTGAAAACAAGAAACCTTTGCTGCCTTTTATTATTTTGGTCACTAATCTGTGTAGAAGCAAAGGTGTTCTTATAGATCTAAGTTGGAATACAGTGGAAGGATTGGTACATTTGAATGCCACTTCATTGAAAAAGAGCCATCGAGGACAACAAGGAGTCCAGCCAGATATACCACCAATGTCCTGAGCAGATGATGAGCATAAGGAAGAGGCAGGGTTTCAGCAGCAACAAGCAGGTTATGAAGCACCATCGGTGCTAGTTGATGAGAGGACTAATAGATAGATACTGGTGAGTCTAGAGGCAAGAATGGAATAATTTGAAACAACCCATAATGAGATTCAAGCAACACAAAGAGAAATTCTTAGCCACCTAGGAAGGAGAGCTGGAGGACTGTCATCTTCAGCATAGGTTTGGCCTAGATCTTTTGAACCCTTCTATCTATCTTTCTATCTCTCTCTCTAGATATTTTTTTTTTTTTTTGTATGCTACAGTACTTTGGTATTTTGGATTATTGGTTTTTTTTTTAGATTTAGATTTGCTTCGAATTGCTGTTAGTTTTAAATTTTTGTTAAGTTTGGATTGCTTTTGAATATTAAGTAGGAATGTTTTTATTAACATTGCAATGGTTTATCTTGAGGTATATTATATCTGCAATTGTTATGTTAGGATAGAATGTTACATGTAATTCACATTGAGACTATTTTAGCATTTTGTCTACTTGTAGGTATAACCCTATACAACTCATAAGGGAATTTCATCCTATATTTGTGTGTTATCATTTTATGCACATAATGATTACTATTCTTTGAGAATCCTTTGAAATAACATGGTTCTTTGGAAGCTTACATACATGGTGGAGATGTAGATACCATGTGCAGCTTTTGAGCCTATCTTCTATGGAGATAGTTTTAACATTTACTCAATTAAGAATTTCAATCTAGCTTTATTCCTTAAATAATCACATTATCTTTGATTTGATTAGTACTTGTTGAGTAATATGTTGACAATCCCCCTTGCAAGTTCATATGAGAGTTATACATGGGTTACATTCTAGAAAATGATATTAGGCCATTTGTGATATTATTTGAAGTCATGTTCATTTCTTTTGCAAAATTATATCCTTAGTTAGCCGTGTTTGAGCCTTAAAATGAAAAATTCATTTCTTTTACCCATGTTTTTAACCAAACCAATGAAAAAATAACAAAACCTAACTTAGCTAACTAATTTTCTTACATACTCCCTTAAAAGAAGATTATATGGTGAATGAAAGAAAAGAAAGAAAAAGGTAGGAAAAAAGAAAAAGAATGAAAGAATGAGAATGAGAAAGAAAAGAAATTTTGCAAAGAAAGAAGACAAATTAAGCAAAGTTTGGTGCGGATTTTGGAAAAGAAAAGGAAAGATTAAGCTTATTTCAAAAAGGGGAAAAGTGAAGAAAAGAAAAGGGAGACTATGTGCATAATTGAAATAAAATTGAATAACCTTTGTAAACTCCTTATATCCATCATTTCATCACCCACTTACCCCTGGTCACGATACAACCTTAAGGAAGTCCATCTTGATTCCAGGAGGTACACATGTGTGATTCTTTCTCGCTTAATGCATAGAAGGATTGTTGATAATGTTACTTAATTTCAGTGTTGATATTCCTTCATGAGATTATGCAAAAGTCCAATTTTATTCTAAAATCATTTTTTGAGTTTTTACATGTGAAATGTTTTGCTTTGATTTACAATATTTCTGTCACATGTAAATTTTGAGTGACAAGTTACTAAAGCTTGAGTGTATTATTTGTTGAGTGATTTCTAGGAAATGATTGATATCTTTTGAGAAACCGCAAGAAAAACTATGTTATTCCCTAGATTTTTGGAATAGTGAAGCATGACACACAAACATGATTAATAGTTAAAATGAGCATTGTACTACGCCTTTTTAAGACTAATTATGCTTTGATAGAGTTTCAATGATAATATTTCAGGACATAAATTGTACAAGGGCCCAAAGGCAATGAATATCAAACTTTCATGCAACAACCGCATGTTCTGGAAAAAAATTGTAGAAGGTTGAAACAAGGCATGAACGTTCAAACGCCAATCCACGTTCAAACGTTCTCTTGAGTTATTTGAAGACCAAACTGCTGAAGTGATGATACATGGCGTTTTGCAGCTAAGAAGAAAAACACAAAAGTACTTGAGTACCACGTTCAAATGCCAATCCACGTTTGAACGTTGGCTTGAATTATTGAGGACCAGGTTGTTGAGTGCAAGGGCAATGCTACATGGCGTGTTGTAGTTACTCTCAGAGGAGAACATAGGCCACTTGAGTAGGAGGTTCAAACTCCATCTGGCGTTCAAACGCCCATCAAGCAAAGACAGGAGACAACGTTCGAACGCCAGAAAACGTTCGAACGTTGTCCCCAGATAGGCTGCAGAGTGGTTGATTTTCTATCCGGACCTTGGGGCACTCACTTGGACTTTGAAGACCTTGCACTATTCCCTCATACTCCCTTGCCCCCTCCTCCTTGCCTATATATACTCCCATTGTGGGAGCTTCAAGGGGCATCATATACTTAGATAGAGAGCTAGAGCTAGTTGTAGAGTTAGACTTAGATTTACATTTACTTGCATAGAGGAAGATAGATCATCTTTTGGTTGAGGTGGAAACCCTCCAAAAGTGACTAGCTTTCTTCTACTATCATTATTAGTTTCATTTGCTTCCATTGTTTGAGCTTTCTTCTTCCCTTAGAGGAGTGAAAATCTTCCACTTTTCTAGAGCTTTACCAAAGCCGTGAAGGGTGGAACGTGATTCACTCATTCTTCATCGAAGATCGGCTCCTTGTGTAGTGTGTTTTACCTTGTAACTCCTCTACTTGGAGGGATGAGCATCACTCACTTTTCTAGCTTTACCAAAGCCATGAAGAGTGAGTAGTTTCTCATTCATTCTTTAGTAAGAGGTGATGGACATGTATAAACCATCCGGAAGTTATATTTGTGCATTTCGTTTATGCTTAATGCTTTATATTTCACTTGATTATTGAATGATTGAATGCATCTAGCAAAGATAAGGTACTTTGTACAACCATGAGTACTTTCTATGACACGGATGACTCTTGACATAGAAAGACTCATTGATTTTAGGCAAGTACCCCGGCTAGATCTTCATGACTACATTTTAATCTTCACCATTATTGTGCTTCATTTAAAGAATAGAATATTAATGCCATGGTTGGATGCCTTGTAGAAACACTTGCTTGTTTATAGACAGGTTAAGTCTCGGCACAGAAAATTCTTGTAAACTTTTACAAAGACATCGGAACCATACTCTTAATTCTCACAATCCATCTTTATCTTCCGATTAACTTCATGTTGACACGGTGGTTAATTGAGTTCCAAGCACAAGTATAACAACCGGATGTTTAACTATGTGACGCCCCAAATTTCCGGGGGTCCTTTATTAACCGTTGACCATCCGTCAACCCGCGGAAATACTCGTGATAGTCGTATAACCCGACACCACGTCACTCACATGCTTTTAATCAGATTTACCATCCACAAGGTCAATTATACCTCCATTTATGTCCATTTATGTCATAGAAGCCAAAGAAAACAAAGCCCAAAAGCATGGCTAAGCATTTTGAAAATTTCAAGTTTTTGGAAAAACCTTCCGGAAGGTCGACATACACCTACCGGAAGGTCACTGAAGGAACTGTTACATGAAAAAGATCAATTTCAAGAACTTCCGGAAGGTCGACATCAGTAGCAAAAACCTTCCGGAAGGTCCATTCCACTAGCCAAAACCTTCCGGAAGGTTCATTCCAGAAAACAAAACCTTCCGGAAGAACTCGGCAGTCAAAAAGAAACCCAAGGCAAAACCTTCCGGAAGGTCCACTCCAGTAGACAGGTCCTTCCGGTAGGTTTTACTCCAGTAGCTAAAATCTTCCGGAAGGTTCATTCCAGTGGGCAAAACCTTCCGGAAGGTATTAGCTGTGAGCAAGGCAAGCTGGGGTTTTTAGCAAAACCTTCCGGAAGGCCGACACACACCTTCCGGTAGGTTTTCAGACTGTGAGCATAAAAATGGATTTCTTCCCCCTCCAAACCATCCTTAAAGCTACCCCATACACTCCAAACTCATTCAATACATGTTTAATGAGATTTTCCATATAATACCCAACTCATACAATCTCTATTACAATTCATTCCATAATATATATACATCAAAATGGAATTTTGTTAAAGGTTTTACAAAACTTAAACTAAGGCCACACATAGGCCCCCTTCACCCTTGATGCTCTCCATGGGAGCCAATCGCCGGTGTAAACCCGACACCTGAAAATGGTTTCCCGTATAGGGTGAGCACAACGCCCAGTAGAGATAAACCTATAGAGGTTACTCTCCCCCTAGATGCACATGCTCATGTAATCATAACATAAACATATCACTTAACATTTCACATACTTATGCATTCTATGATGGAATGCAACAATGCTATGCCATGGAATGAAGTGACACTCACCCATGCATTTCAACCCGAGTCCCCACCGACTCACGCAACACAATGCAACGCCAAAGTGTAATGCACCCCGTCTATTGACGGAAAAACCCTTCCAATGATCGTTATGAAATCCGATCATCATTGGAATCTACCCATTGAATGGGTGTTTTTATAACCAAAACCCTTGTGTTTTCTTTGGGCAACGGATTTTCGGAATCACACCGCCGGTTCCGTACACCGTGTCACTTTTCTGGAATCTCACCGCCGGCCAAGTGACTCAACCAAGTGGTTTAGGGTTTTGCACCCAAGGAAGTCGTCATGCCCCTTCTTGCTATACCCAATACAAGTTTTTCCTTATGCAATGCAATCATGTGACTCCATGTGACCATCGGTCCACATTTCCAAGCCCACATATCAACCACCAAACAAGGTGTTGATTATATCCATGCATCTCCCACACACCAACACTCATGCAATAGTCCCATGAATGTGATGCCATGAAAATGCTCAAAATGCAACATCTACCACATGAGCAATGTATCCACATGTTCAACATGTCATAACTTCATGGCAATTATATCAAGTGCATATAACTACCAAACCACATATTCATATCAACATATCAAAGTCATATCTTGACAACATAGAGCATAAATTTCAATTATCTCTATACACACAAATATGTTATCACAATATAATTGAAATAACACCCATTTATCAACTAAGGCATTTAAACAAACACCTTGTAGGCACAAACCATAAATCACATATATACATTATTACTCATGCATATATTTATGTATACCCTTATTCTAGCTACACCTAGAGTAGAATGATCCAAGATAGGATTAACCCCTACCTCAATAGAGATGTAGGCAATCTCTATACACCAAAATCACCCAAAATCCAAGACTTTCCCCAAACTCCACCTTTGGATCTTCGGTGAAACGCCTTATTTTTGGTACGTAGACGTAGCCCTCGACGAGTAGATCATTTCTCTCTTCTAGCTCGACGGAATCCGAGCGACGGTTGTCGGAGAAATCGCCGGAGAAAGGCTTAAGAAAACCCTTTTCTCTCTCCTCTCTTTCTCTCTCTCTTTGAACGGCTGAACAAAGACTCAAGTGGCTTGGAAATTCTGATTTTTTTCAGATATTTTAGCTCCTATTTATAATTTTAAATGTGTGGTCTACATCGCACCGCTCGTTTATTACTTTCGGGTCCGTTTTTCGTCCCGAAACGACTCATTAAGTCCCGGATTAAGTCCAAATAAATTTTATTGGCACATTAATCCAATTATAAGGAAATTTAATATTTCTCGTTTTTGGGGACCTTTAAAAGGTCAATCGCCACGCAGTCGTCTCGAACTACGTGCAAAATCCGACTATCTCGGAATTCAACGAATTTTCTGGTGGTCACTAGATTTCGCGTTGCGAATCCAACGACGCACTCCGTTTCCTCATCCGAGGTCTAGAACATATGTATTTCAAATACGTGCAGTAATGGCAAATTACCATTTTACCCTTTTTCAGAAAAATTTCAAATTTTCCCGGGTTTCACATTCTCCCCCCCTTAAAAGAATTTCGTCCCTGAAATTCACATACACATATACATTTAATAGCATGCATATGCAACAAGTAATGTACTCTCAATACCAAGCCGTAAGTATGAAAATGTACCTCTATCCTCAAACAGGAAAGGGTAATTGGCACGTATGGTGTCCTCACGCTCCCATGTTGCCTCCTCTACTCCCCGGTGCTGCCAAAGCACCTTCACTAACCTCACGGTCTTGCCTCGCAAAACCTGTTCCCGGCTATCCATGATACGTACCGGTCCCTCCTCGAAGGTCCCATCTGTATCAACAACAAGCTCGCCCCAATCCACCACATGAGTCGGATCTGGTGTGTATTTCCGGAGCATAGAGACATGGAATACTGCGTGAACACTTGCTAAATCAGGCGGTAACGCCAATCGGTAAGCAACTGCACCAACCCTCTCGAGTACCTCGAAGGGCCCGATATATCTCGGCGACAGTTTTCCCCGCTTGCCGAACCTGACCACTCCTCTCGTAGGCATAACCTTCAAGAATACATGATCACCCACCTCAAACTCTAGAGGTCTCCGCCGTCTGTCGGCGTAGCTCTTCTGTCGGCTCTGAGCCGTGAGAAGACGCTTTCGTATCAAGTTCACCTTCTCTGAGGTGTCTCTAATCAACTCAGGACCCGTAGAGGGTCTCTCTCCAACCTCCGTCCAACAAACCGGAGATCTACAAGGCCTCCCATATAATGCCTCATAGGGTGCCATCTGTATGCTCGTCTGATAACTATTGTTATAGGCAAACTCTACCAAGGGTAAGTGATCTTCCCAGCTTCCCTTGAGGTCTAGGACGCATGCCCGCAGCATGTCCTCTAGTGTCTGGATGGTCCTCTCAGACTGACCGTCCGTCTGGGGATGAAAAGCAGTGCTCATCATCAACTGAGTCCCCATGGTTCGCTGGAAACTCTCCCAAAAATGAGATGTGAATCTAGGATCCCGATCCGATACTATAGATACGGGCACCCCATGCAATCGGACAATCTCCCGTATATATAACCTACAGAATTCCTCCAATGTGAAGGTCATCCGCACAGCCAAGAAGTGTGCCGACTTCGTAAGCCGGTCCACTATCACCCACACCGCATCATGTCCCCGCGATGTCCGTGGCAAGTGAGTCACAAAATCCATCGTGACATGCTCCCACTTCCACTCAGCTACCTCCAAAGGCTGGAGTAATCCCGCTGGTCTCTGGTGTTCAGCCTTCACTTGCTGACATGTGAGACATCTACCAACAAATTCACCAACTTGTCTCTTTATCCCACTCCAATAATACTGGCGACGAAGATCATGATACATCTTCGTGCCCCCTGGATGAACTGCAAAACGGGAACAATGAAATTCCCTAAGAATCTCCTCCCTTAGATCTGGAGATTGGGGAACCACAATCCTTCCCCTATACCGAAGACTACCATCCAAATGAATGGCCCAGCCCTCGTCACCTGTACCCGACTGCACCCGGTCCTTAATGGACACTATCTCTGGGTCTTGCCCCTGAGACTCAATCACTCTGCTCAGTAGGGAAGGCGTAGCCACCAAACTTCCCAGGGTACCCTGAGCCTGCCCCATGTAATGTAGCCCAAACTGTCCCACAGTTTCGAGCATTTCCCACTCCCGGGAAGCCATACTAGCCAAGACTCCCCTCGACTTTCGGCTAAGTGCGTCAGCCACCACATTTGCCTTACGAGGATGGTAATGCAACGTGAAGTCGTAATCTTCCAGAAACTCCATCCATCTGCGTTGCCTCATGTTGAGGTCCCGCTGTGTAAAGATGTACTTCAGACTCTTGTGGTCTGAAAACACCTCAAACTGCTCACCATACAGGTAGTGGCGCCAAGCCTTCAAGGCAAAGACAATAGCCGCCAACTCCATATCATGAGTAGGGTAATTCTGCTCGTGGTTCTTTAACTGTCGAGAACCATAAGCCACGACCCTCCCGGACTGCATCAACACACATCCGAGCCCGTCCTTAGAGGCATCACAATAGACTGTGTACCTCTGTCCCCTTTCTGGGACTATCAATATAGGAGCTGAAGTAAGCCTCCTCTTCAACTCCTGGAATGCCTTCTCGCAAGAATCATTCCACTCAAACTTAACCTCCTTCCGAGTCAACTTCGTCATAGGTGCAGCTAACCTAGAGAAGTCCTCGATAAACCGCCGATAATACCCAGCCAATCCCAAGAAACTGCGTATCTCGAAAACTGACTTCGGCCTCTCCCAATTCATCACCGCCTCGACCTTCTCCGGGTCTACGGATACACCCGAAGCCGACACTACATGTCCCAAAAACTTCACCTCAGTCAGCCAAAACTCACACTTGCTGAACTTGGCATACAACTGATGGTCTCTCAAGATCTGAAGAACGATCCTCAAGTGACCCTCATGCTCCTCCTCAGACTTGGAATAGATCAAGATGTCGTCAACAAAGACTACGACAAATTGATCAAGGTAGGGTTGGAACACCCTATGCATGAGATCCATGAATGCCGCCGGGGCATTCGTCAATCCGAAAGGCATGACAGTAAACTCGTAATGCCCATACCGCGTTCTGAACGCCGTCTTAGGGATATCTGCCTCCCTAACCCTCAACTGATGGTAACCGGTACGTAGATCTATTTTGGAGTAGACCCGCGCCCCTCTCAGTTGATCAAACAAGTCATAAATCCTCGGCAAAGGGTACCTGTTCTTGATAGTAACCCTATTTAACTGCCGGTAATCTATGCAGAGTCGAAGGGTGTTGTCCTTCTTCTTTGCAAATAACACCGGAGCGCCCCATGGTGAGGTACTCGGTCTAATGAATCCCCTGTCCAACAATTCCTACAATTGGACCTTGAGTTCTTGCAACTCAGCAGGCACCATCCTATGTGGAGTCATAGAAATGGGCGAAGTGCCAGGATGTAACTCAATGGTAAAGTCTACATCCCTATGTGGAGGTAATCCCGGTAGTTCATCCGGAAAAACATCCTCGTATTCACAAACCACTCGAGGTAGACCCAACTCCTGCCTCTCCTCGTTCTCTAGGGTAAGGCTTGCTAGCCAACCCATCAACTGCCCGTGCCATCGGGAGTCATACACCCCTTGGGGTAAAGCACCATGCTTGTCCCCCTGGAACTTGAAACAAACACCCTCAGGCGTATAAGCAGTGACCCTCTTCCGATCACAGTCTATCACAACACGGTGTGCCGTCAACCAATCCATCCCTAGGATGACATCAAACTCCGACATGTCCATGACCCTAAGGTCAACGGTGAGTAGAATCCCAGAGATCTCTAACTCACAACCCCGACATATCTGACCAACCCTCACCCTAGCACCTAGGGGAGAACTCACATGCAATGGCTCCTCCAAGGTCTCAACCTCTAAGCCCAAGTCTTTCACACAAGATGCAGCAATAAATGAATGTGATGCACCAGAATCAAATAATACCCTAGCCCATAAACGAGAGAGTAAGAATGTACCCTGTATCACCGACAAATCTGCCGGTTCAGTCTGTGGCGTCATGGCGTAGACACGCCCCTGGGTCCCTGAAGTACCGGCTTGTGAGCCCTGTCCTCGGCCTCGACCCAAACTCTGGCCCATCTGGCCTGATTGCGTGGCACTCGCACGTGATGTAGTAGGGGTCTGTGCAGCACCCTGGAACTGGTACTGGCTTCCCTGGCCTGTAGTGGGGTAGGGAGGAACATAAGGTGTCTGTGTGTGCCCCACTGAAGACTGGGACTGGGATGCCCCATAACTCTGGGATCCCTGCCTCTGAGGACAATCCCGCTTCATGTGCCCCGGTTGGTGGCAATGATAGCAAGTCCGTTGGCCTGCCTGGTAGGAAGGCCTCTGATTTCTCCCACCTTGGGAGGATTGACCCTGGCCTTGGCTTTGATAGCCGCGGCTCTGCCCTTGCTGTCCCTGCGGAGTAAAAGTTCTCTGCCTCTTTCCCGCACTAGAAGAAGAGGATGGTCCCTCCTTCTTCTTGTCCTTAGTACCACCCTCGCGAATATTCCTCGCGTCATCCACCTCTCGTTCAATAGCCATGGCCGTCGTGATCATTAAATCCAGATCTTGTAGGAGAAGACCTACAATTTTCCCCCGAATGGAAAGCTTCAAGCCTTCCTCAAACCTTCTTACCTTAGCCACAGCTGTGGCTACGTAATCATCGGCGAAACGTGCTAGTTCTGTGAACTTCGCCACGTATTCCATCACCGTCATGTTTCCTTGTTTCAATTCCAGAAACTCCCGGGCCTTTGCATGTCGCATGGCCGGTGGGAAATACTTGCCCATGAAGAGCTCCTTGAACTCTTCCCATGTCATAGTCTCAAGATTCTTTGTGCCCGAGACCCAATCCCACCACACTTGGGATTCTCCTTCTAGCTGGAATGTAGCTAGTGTTATCTTACTGGCGTCGGAAGTGATTCCCATTGCCTTCAAGATCTTTGTTACTTGCCGGAACCAATGGTCAGCCACCATAGGATCCGCCCCTCCCGTAAAAACTGGAGGTTTATGTGCCTTGAACTGTTGGAGGTTACTCATACCTCCCCGGTGTGCAACCGTAGCTGCCATCATGCCCATAGTCTCATTAAAGGCCTGTTGATCGAAGGCCGGTGGTTGTTGATTAGTTCTCCCACCGCCTCGGCGTCCCCTTCCTCGACTAGCCATCTATATTTGTCAGATAGCAAACAAGTCTCACAAGGTATCCCGAAAATAGGGATCAAGATTGAAACTTTGAGAATTCCTCTCATTGTCTCACTAGTAATGCTTATGCCACCCACTAGTAGACATTTATACCATGAACCACTCCGTTCATCCCTTATTCCGAACCCAAGGTTATGTTTTCTAACCTAATGTGTTCCTTTACATATACATTCTACCATGTATATAATTCACATGTCATGTAGCACATAACATATAGCAAACAACAATTAACATGTATGCACATGGAATGTAATGGTCTAAACCCATGCCCATCAAGCCCTAGGTTTATCGTAAACCTATGCTCTGATACCAAGCTGTGACGCCCCAAATTTCCGGGGGTCCTTTATTAACCGTTGACCATCCGTCAACCCGCGGAAATACTCGTGATAGTCGTATAACCCGACACCACGTCACTCACATGCTTTTAATCAGATTTACCATCCACAAGGTCAATTATACCTCCATTTATGTCCATTTATGTCATAGAAGCCAAAGAAAACAAAGCCCAAAAGCATGGCTAAGCATTTTGAAAATTTCAAGTTTTTGGAAAAACCTTCCGGAAGGTCGACATACACCTACCGGAAGGTCACTGAAGGAACTGTTACATGAAAAAGATCAATTTCAAGAACTTCCGGAAGGTCGACATCAGTAGCAAAAACCTTCCGGAAGGTCCATTCCAGTAGCCAAAACCTTCCGGAAGGTTCATTCCAGAAAACAAAACCTTCCGGAAGAACTCGGTAGTCAAAAAGAAACCCAAGGCAAAACCTTCCGGAAGGTCCACTCCAGTAGACAGGTCCTTCCGGTAGGTTTTACTCCAGTAGCTAAAATCTTCCGGAAGGTTCATTCCAGTGGGCAAAACCTTCCGGAAGGTATTAGCTGTGAGCAAGGCAAGCTGGGGTTTTTAGCAAAACCTTCCGGAAGGCCGACACACACCTTCCGGTAGGTTTTCAGACTGTGAGCATAAAAATGGATTTCTTCCCCCTCCAAACCATCCTTAAAGCTACCCCATACACTCCAAACTCATTCAATACATGTTTAATGAGATTTTCCATATAATACCCAACTCATACAATCTCTATTACAATTCATTCCATAATATATATACATCAAAATGGAATTTTGTTAAAGGTTTTACAAAACTTAAACTAAGGCCACACATAGGCCCCCTTCACCCTTGATGCTCTCCATGGGAGCCAATCGCCGGTGTAAACCCGACACCTGAAAATGGTTTCCCGTATAGGGTGAGCACAACGCCCAGTAGAGATAAACCTATAGAGGTTACTCTCCCCCTAGATGCACATGCTCATGTAATCATAACATAAACATATCACTTAACATTTCACATACTTATGCATTCTATGATGGAATGCAACAATGCTATGTCATGGAATGAAGTGACACTCACCCATGCATTTCAACCCGAGTCCCCACCGACTCACGCAACACAATGCAACGCCAAAGTGTAATGCACCCCGTCTATTGACGGAAAAACCCTTCCAATGATCGTTATGAAATCCGATCATCATTGGAATCTACCCATTGAATGGGTGTTTTTATAACCAAAACCCTTGTGTTTTCTTTGGGCAACGGATTTTCGGAATCACACCGCCGGTTCCGTACACCGTGTCACTTTTCTGGAATCTCACCGCCGGCCAAGTGACTCAACCAAGTGGTTTAGGGTTTTGCACCCAAGGAAGTCGTCATGCCCCTTCTTGCTATACCCAACACAAGTTTTTCCTTATGCAATGCAATCATGTGACTCCATGTGACCATCGGTCCACATTTCCAAGCCCACATATCAACCACCAAACAAGGTGTTGATTATATCCATGCATCTCCCACACACCAACACTCATGCAATAGTCCCATGAATGTGATGCCATGAAAATGCTCAAAATGCAACATCTACCACATGAGCAATGTATCCACATGTTCAACATGTCATAACTTCATGGCAATTATATCAAGTGCATATAACTACCAAACCACATATTCATATCAACATATTAAAGTCATATCTTGACAACATAGAGCATAAATTTCAATTATCTCTATACACACAAATATGTTATCACAATATAATTGAAATAACACCCATTTATCAACTAAGGCATTTAAACAAACACCTTGTAGGCACAAACCATAAATCACATATATACATTATTACTCATGCATATATTTATGTATACCCTTATTCTAGCTACACCTAGAGTAGAATGATCCAAGATAGGATTAACCCCTACCTCAATAGAGATGTAGGCAATCTCTATACACCAAAATCACCCAAAATCCAAGACTTTCCCCAAACTCCACCTTTGGATCTTCGGTGAAACGCCTTATTTTTGGTACGTAGACGTAGCCCTCGACGAGTAGATCACTTCTCTCTTCTAGCTCGACGGAATCCGAGCGACGGTTGTCGGAGAAATCGCCGGAGAAAGGCTTAAGAAAACCCTTTTCTCTCTCCTCTCTTTCTCTCTCTCTTTGAACGGCTGAACAAAGACTCAAGTGGCTTGGAAATTCTGATTTTTTTCAGATATTTTAGCTCCTATTTATAATTTTAAATGTGTGGTCTACATCGCACCGCTCGTTTATTACTTTCGGTGCGTTTTTCGTCCCGAAACGACTCATTAAGTCCCGGATTAAGTCCAAATAAATTTTATTGGCACATTAATCCAATTATAAGGAAATTTAATATTTCTCGTTTTTGGGGACCTTTAAAAGGTCAATCGCCACGCAGTCGTCTCGAACTACGTGCAAAATCCGACTATCTCGGAATTCAACGAATTTTCTGGTGGTCACTAGATTTCGCGTTGCGAATCCAACGACGCACTCCGTTTCCTCATCCGAGGTCTAGAACATATGTATTTCAAATACGTGCAGTAATGGCAAATTACCATTTTGCCCTTTTTCAGAAAAATTTCAAATTTTCCCGGGTTTCACAAACTACATGATTCAGATCCTCGAGCTAAAGAGTGACTTTTACATTTGATAACTTCTTATATTTTGTCTAGAAAATCCCCTTGGAAAGAACCTTATATTATGTCCAGGAAAATCCCTAAACATCACAACTTTAAATCTCAAGGGTTCCAGT
The DNA here is from genome assembly GCA_951799425.1 of Ilex aquifolium. Taxonomy (NCBI): domain Eukaryota; kingdom Viridiplantae; phylum Streptophyta; class Magnoliopsida; order Aquifoliales; family Aquifoliaceae; genus Ilex; species Ilex aquifolium. The sequence goes on along the minus strand of OX637408.1, from coordinate 5,045,272 downwards.
CATTGTGGTCTCTGTCACTACTTACTTTGAAACACCAACATTAGTACCCTGTGGATTCGACTCCAGACTTAACCGGATTATTACTACAACTTGACCGTCTGTACTTGGGTGTACACATTTCGGATCAAGTCAAGTTTTCGGCGCCGTTGCTGGGGAACAAAAAAGGTGTTTTAAATTTAAAGGTAAAAAGTCCTTCATTTGTATATATATTTTTGATTTATTGTTTATAATTTTTCTTTTATGTCTGAGGACGATCATCACTTTCAAAATTTGCCGGCAGAATCTGTTAGGTCTGTGAATCAGTCTGAACCATCTTCACCTAGATCAGTAGCAGACTCTTTTGACAATAGTATGACAAATAATGAGAGACAAGGAGAAGTTCCTGTGAGAGAGGGGGAAGTGCCTAACATTCACGCTTTGCGGGATTACTTACATCCCACAAGAAATAGTGTCCCCTCTTGTTTTGTGTTTCCTGCAAATGCACCTCTCTTTAATGTAAAGGCGGGGACAGTGCAACTACTACCTCAATTTCATGGACTCGAATCTGAAAATCCGTATCTGCATATAAAAGATTTTGAGGAGGTATGTGGAACATTTCAAGACAACACTGAGCTAGCCAAGTTGAAACTTTTTCCTTTCTCTTTAAAGGACAAAGCTAAACAATGACTAAATTCTTTAAAAGCCCATTCAATACCAAACTGGCAGGCATTACAGACTGAATTTTTTTGAAATTTTTTTCCTCTACACTGCACTAATGCACTCAAAAGACAAATCATGAATTTTTTGGTTAAAGAAGGAGAAATCTTTTACCAATGTTGGGAGAGATTCAAGAATCTTCTCCAGTCTTGCACACACCATGCTTTTGAGAATTTTACTTTGGTAGGATTTTTTATGACTCCTTGCCCACTAGACTACGTCAGTTTGTCAAAATGATGGCTCAAGTAGAATTCATGAGAAAGAGTCCGGATGAGGCATTCAATTTTTTTGACACCATATCTGATAGTTCTCAGATGTGGGACTCAGCCTCTCCTACCACTGTTGAAGCCAGACCATCTACTTACCAATGGGGTAAGTATGTCTTGAAAGAAAATGATGACCTAAGAGCAAAAATGTCCATCCTGTCTCGAAAGCTTGAAGTTTTAGAGATGAAAAAGGTACATCAAGTTGATGTTGGCCCTCCCACAGAACAAGTGTGTGGGATTTGTGCGCTGACAGGACACCCTACTGGGGAGTGTCCCACCATTTCAGCATTCAAAGAGGTCTTGTTGGAACAAACAAATGCAATTTCCAACTTCAACAAGCCTTACTCCAAACCATATTCTGAAACATACAATCCAGAGTGGCGGAATCACCCGAACTTCAATTGGAGAAACACACAACCAACTCCCATGAACCCACAACAAGGTTCACACCCACCACCTCAAGGACCTCGATTAGCAAAAACATTGCATATTTTATGTACATTTACATCCCTTTTAAATTTTCTTTTGCGGTTAAAATGAGCGGAATTGCAATGTTCAAGCTTTAATGGAGTTTTGGTATGTTTACAGGAAAAGGTGTTCAAATGGCGCTTGTTAGGCCCTATAATGATGCTTGAGTTGATCGGAGATGAGGTGGAGGCTTGATGTTTGCTTGAAAGGTGGAGGAACCAAGAATTTTGTAAAACAAGGAAAAACCTACTGGTAGGCCCTACCGATGGGTTTTAGCTACTGGACCTGCACCTGCCGCAAACCTACCGATAGGTTTTGCTCACTGGAGTGAAAGCTACCGGTAGGTTTTACTGAAACAGGACAGATTCTACATCTCAAGCTCTGCAACTTTGGGGGTCTCACCATTGGTTCTCCCACTCATCCCTGACACTCCTTACACACATGAAACCCCCTTTTCACCCTAGCTTGGACTTTTGGATGCTTGAACATAAATGAGGAGAGAGAGAATGGGTGAAGCTGGGTGTGCAGGCTAGGCCTGCACTAGCCTGTCCAACCCATCCTTTTCAACCCCCTATTGATTGGGATCACATCACACAGGCTAGGGAGGATCCATGGACGTTTTTGGCAAGGGGGAGATACCTTTATTCAGCATGTATTGTAATAAAGAGAGAGAAGCTCCAAAGGAAGAAGATGAATAGTGCTAGAGAGAAGTTGATATATTTTGCATTTTCTTCCATACATTGTCTTGTAATTCCTTGTAAGACCTTTCTAAGCTTTATTGAATGTCTTGAATGTCCTTTATTACAACCACTTTGCAAGTTTAGCCTTACATTTTGGAATCCACCATTAATGCATTCAAGTTTTTCATTTTCAAGTTTTAAATTAGGTATTGCATATTTCAGTTGATAGTTTACATTTTCTTGCATTACATTAAATACCAATCTTCATTTCATTACAATATTTTCTCGTTACATTATTGTTCTTGTTTTAAATATGAGTAGCTAAACCTTAGTTGGCTAATCCAAGGAAGAACTCCTCTTAGGTATGCCATTTCAACTCATTTTCATTCCTCCTCGTAGTGTACGTTGATTCGGTTTGACTAGGTTGAGTGTGGACATGGTTGTGAGTCTTTAATACACCATAGGCATTGACACGGGGTATGCTTGGATCCTCACCTCCATCCTAGTCCCTCACTTCCCACGAATCAAGCGAACATCTAGACACCATTGGGGGAAGGTCTCGAGTTGAGTTGGCATCCCTATTGGAATGACCCCTTCGGATTAGCCAACACTTGTTCCATTCCATTTTCATCAAAAACACAATCACAAACCAAACTCAAACAAAAAAAAAAAGATTTTTACACTTTTCTTTTAGCTCACCAAAATCACATTCAACACGATTCACTTCATTCCCTGAGGAGACGACCTTGGAATACCAATTTCAAGTAAAACACGACAATCGAAAGTCTCCTTGCGCTTGGGGAGCACTTTTGGTCTCACACACACACATTTACATTCATCCACCATTATTCCATTTCCCCACTTCTTGCATCATTCCGAGGGAGAGTGACACTCCCCTATTGCTTGATTTTTTCCGTTGTATACCCTAATCTCAAAACATCATCCCTCAATGTGTATGGCTTATACGAATAGGGGAGTGTCACTCTCCCTCAGAATGATGCAAGAGATGGGGGTAACGGAATAGTGTGGAATGAAATGTGTGTGTGTGAACAAAAGTGCTCCCCAAGCGCAGGGAGACTTTCGATTGTCGTGTTTTACTTGGAATTTGTATTTCAAGGTTGTCTCCTCAGGGAAGGAGGTGAATCGTGTTAAAGGTGATTTTGGTGAATGCTTGATCAAAACCGTTGTAGTTCCTAACCTCCTAAAATCATCCCTCAATGTGTATATGGTGTATGTGTGAAGGGAGTGTCACTCTCCCTCGGAATGATGTCGGAAATAGGGCAACGGAATGGTGGATGAATGAAGTGAACAAAATATGTGTGGAAATGATATGTGTGAACAAAAGTGCTCCCCAAGCGCAAGGAGTCTTTTGTTTGTCGTGTTTTACTTGGAAGAGTATTCCAAGGTCGTCTCCTCAAGGAAGGAAAGTTCAAGTGTGTGAAGGTGATTTTGTCAAAAAGGAAAAATGTAAAATATTTTGTTTGAGTTTTGTGAGTGAAGTTTTTGAATGAAAATGCAATGAAAACAAGTGTTGGCTAATCCAAAGAGGTCATTCCAATGGGAATCCCAACTCAACTCGAAACCTTCCTCCAATGGTGCTTAAATGAACGATTGATTCGTGGGAATCTAGGGACAAGATGGAGGTGAGGATTCAAGCATACACCGTGACAATGCCTACGGTGTATCAAGAACTCACAACCAAATGGAGGTGAGGATCCAAGCATAACCCGTGACCAGGCCTACGGGATATCAAAGACTCACAACCATGTCCAATCTCAACCCAGTCAAACCGAACCATCGTACACCGAGAGGAGGAAAGAAAATGAGTTGAAATGGCATACCCAAGAGGAGGTCTCTCTTGGATTGGCCAACTAAAAATCTAGCTACTCATGATAAAATGAAAGACATGCATAATGTAAATGGACATAATAAAGAAATGAAGCATGGAACTTGAACTAATACAAGAAAACTTAAACTAAGAAGACAAATATTCAAAACCCAATTTAAAACTTGAAATGAAGAAAACTTAAAGACAACAATGGTGAAATCTAGAACATGTAACTAAACTTGGAATGCAATTGAAATAGCTAAGATTAAAGTGCAAGAAATGAAGATTACAAGATATTTAGAGCTTACAAAAATTGAAATGGAAAGGAAAATGCAAAAACATAAACTACTATTCATCTTCTTCCTTACTAAAGCTTAGGTAGCCACCCCCTCAAAGCTTGTGAATGTTGAATATATGGAGTGTGAGAACCTTCCATTTTCATACATGAGGGTCCCTAGGGTCTGCACACCCATCATCCTCTCTCTCTTCTCCCATGCCTTCTCTTCCAAAGTCAAGAAATTGTGTAAGGATGGCATGGTTATGTGTAGAATATGTCAGGGGACAAGTGGGAGAAGTGTAGGTGGGACCCCCAAGCAAGTGGGAGAAGACTTGCTGGCATTCTGGGCATTTTGGGCTGTTTCAGAATAGCGTACCGGTATGGCGTACCGGTACGTCGAACTCCAGTAGGAAAATCGTATCGGTACGGTTTACCGGTACTCTTCTGCTCTGGACCGGTTTTCGTAGAATTATCATAACTTTTGATTCAACCATCAGATTGAGCTGAAATTTTGACACAATACGCAGGACATCCAGATCTACAACTTTCATGTTTTGAAATTTTTCAGATTCCAATTAGATCATGGTCAAAATGGAGGAAAACCGAGATACTGCAACCAAATGGTGTGGGTGCTGGTGCCTTTGTTACCAAACACCAATACCTCCTTGATTTCTTTCACTTTTAAGCCTCCAAATCCTCAAGTAATGTGTCCATGCCTTCACCACACATCCACACTTATTTGCAAGGTTCTAAAATCCATCATTTAAGCTATAATTACCTGCAACATCAAAAATTCAACATTATTCATAATTTTGGCTAACTCTAAGTAATTAAATGCAAAGTTAAGTTAAAATGCATGAAATGAGGCCTTCAAATATACAATATTTTGCGCTTATCAGTGAACTAAAAAAAAGTGTAAAAATATTTTGTTGTTTTAGTTTGGTTTGTGATTGTGTTTTTTATGACAAAAGAATGAAAACGAGTGTTGGCTAATCCGAAAGGTTCATTCCAATGGGAATGCCAACTCAACTCGAAACCTTCCCTCAATGGTGTCTAGATGTTCGATTGATTCATGGGAAATGAGGGACTAGAATGGAGGTGAGCATCCAAGCATATGTCGTGACAATGCCTACGGTGTATCAAAGACTCACAACCATGTCCACACTCAACCTAGTCAAACCGAACCAACGTACACTACGAGGGGGGATGAAAATGAGTTGAAATAGCATACCCAAAAGGAGTTCTCCCTTAGATTAGTGATTGATTGGAAATGCGGTGTTGTTTCCTAACCGTTTAACATCACCCTCAACTATGTGTATGGCTTATAGGAATGGGGGAGTGTCACTCTCCCTCCGGATGATGCAAGAAGATAGGAAACAACAACAAAATGGATGTGAATGGAAATGTGATGAACAAAATGTATGAAATGAAATGCGTGTGTGGTGAACAAAAGTGCTCCCCAATCGCAAGGAGTCTTTCGTTGTCGGTGTTTTACTTGGAAGAGTATTCCAAGGTCGTCTCCTCAGGGAAGGAAATGGAGTTTTGTGAAAGTGATTTTGCAAAAGTGAAAAGAAAATGTAAAATCTTTTGTTTGAGTTTTGTGTTTGGTTTGTAAATGAAAATGCAAATAAAGCAAGTGTTGGCTAATCCAAAGGGTTCATTCCAATGGGAATACCAAATTAACTCAAAGCCTTCCTCCGATTGAGCATGAATGAACGATTGATTCGGGGGAAGCTAGGGACGAGATTGGTGAGTATCTAAGCATAAACCGTGACTAGGCCTACGGAATATCAAAGGCTCACCAACTCATCCACTCTCAACCCCGTCAAACCGAACCATTTGACTCTAAAGGGAGGAATGAAGAAGAGTTGAAAATGGTATTCCCAAGAGGAATTTTCCCTTGGATTAACCAACTTAAATCCTAGCTACTCATATTAACAATGCAAGACAAGCATAAAGGAAATGGACATGGAAGGGAAATGGAGCATGGAACTTAACTTACAACAAGAAATCTAAAGCTATGAAGGAAAAAATATGCAATACCCAATATAAAAGCTTGAAATGAAGAAAACTTAAATAACAATGGTGAAATGAAGAACATGAAAGTAAACTTGCAATAAACTTGAAAGGAATGACATTAAAGACAATAAATGAAGCTTACAAGGTTCTTACATTAAACTACAAGTGAAAGAGTGGAAGAAAAATGCAAAAACGTCACTTTGAGCACTATTCATCATCTTCCCCCTTGGAGCTTTCTATATCTAATCCTAAGCTTAGGTAGCCAACTCCTATACAAGCTTGTAATGTTCAATATATGCTGTGTGGAGACTTCCAATTTCGTGCATGAGGCTCCCCCTTAGCTGTGTGCAGACCTCCCATCATAGGGGGCTGAGTTGAAAGCATTGGCAGGCTAGCCTGCAACTCCCCTGGCAGCCCACTTCCCTCTCTCTTTCATTCAATGTCAAGCCTCCAAAGTCTTCAAAATGTGTAAGAGATGCCTGTAAATGTGTAAGAAAATGTTGGGCTAGGCGTGGGAGAAGTGTAGGTGGGACCCCCAAGCAAGTGGAGCAAGAAAGAAGTCGTTCTGGGCACTTATGGACGACCTACCGGTAGTGACTACCGGTAGTTATTGGCTACTGGAGTGATAACTACCGGTAGTCATTTGCTACTGGAGTGCTAACTACCGGTAGGTCTTTCCGGTAGTTGTCTGCTCTGGACCAGTTGTCGTAGAATTGGCATAACTTTTGATCCAACCATCCGATTGAGCTGAAAATTGGACACAATATAGAAGACATCCAGATCTACAACTTTCATGTTTTGAACTTTTCCTGATTCTGAGTAGATCATGGCCAAAATGGAGGAAAACCAAGGCAGTGCTTCCAAATGATGTGGCTGCTGATGCCCTTGTTCCCAAGCACCAATGCCTTATTGATTTCTTCACTTTTAAGCCTCCAATTCTTCATGTATTGTGTCTATGCCTTCACCACACATCCATCATAGTTGCAAGGTTATAAAATACATGATTTAAGGTATAAAAACATGCAACATCAAAATATCAACATTATTGACAATTTTGGCTAACACTAAGTATTTAAATGCAAAAGTTGAGTTATAATGCATGTAATGAGCCCTTCAAATATGCAATATTATGCGCTCATCAATTAGCCAACTTAAGATTTAGCTACTCATAATGAAAGCAAAAACATAAATGGCATGAAGAGACATTGTAAGAAATGAAGCTTGAACTTAAACTAATGTAAGAAAAACACAAACTACAGGAGAATGCATTTAATACCCATTTAAACCTTGAAATGTAGAAAACTCAAATACATTAATGGTAGAAGTTAAGATACTCCACTAAACTTGAAATGTACAGGAAATAAATGACATTCATGATAATAAAGTAAGCTTACAAGAGTCTTACAAGGAATTACAAGACAATGTATAGAAGAAAATGCAAAAATATCAACTTCTCTCTCTAGCACTATTCATCTTCTTCCTAAGAGATTCTCTCTCTATATTACAATGTATATCTCAATAATAATGAATAATGGTATATCCTCCTTGCCAAAAACGTCCATGGAGCCCCCCTAGCCTGTGTGATGTGATCCCAATCAAAAGGGGCTGAAAGGGATGGGTTGGATAGGCTAGTACAGGCCTAGCCTGCACACCCAACTTCACCCATTCTCTCTCTCCTCATTTATGTCCAAGCATCCAAAAGTCCAAGCTAGGTTAAAAAAGGGGGTGTCTTGTGTGTAAGAAGTGTCAGGGAGGAGTGGGAGACCCAATGGTGGGACCCCCAAAGTTGCAGAGCTTGAGATGCAGAATCTATCCTGTCTCAGTAAAACCTACCGGTAGGTCGATGAAAACCTACCGGTAGGTTTTACTCCAGTGAGCAAAACCTATCGGTAGGTGCAGGTCCGGTAACTCAAACCTACTGGTAGGGCCTACCGGTAGGTTTTTCCTTGTTTTTCAGAATTCTTGGTTCCTCCACCTCTCAAGCAAGCATCAAGCCTCCACCTCATCACCAATTAGCTCAAGCATCATGATAGGTTCTAACAAGCACCTTTTGAACCCCTATTCCTGTAAACATACCAAAACTCGATTAAAAGCTCGAACATTGCAATTCCGCTCATTTTAACCGCAAAATCAAATGTAAAAGGGATGTAAATGTACATAAAATATGCAATATTTTGTGCTAATCACACCCCCTAACTTGAGCTTTGTTAGTCCCTAGCAAAGTTTATTTTCAAACCAACAATTATGAAAGTAAAACATTCCATTTACACAAGTAATTCATCAAACCATCAAAATACAAAAATCACAATTGCAATTAACGAAATAAACTTGGCAACGATTGAACAAAAACTGTGGTATTTCATTAATGTATTTCAAAGTTGGAGTACATGGAGTCAGACTTCAAAAAGAGACAAAATGGCCTAAAATTCCTGGAGACTCTTCTACTAGGCCAATGACTCCACTCCTAGCTATGTACTACTCCACTCAAAAAGAAAAGACAGAAACCATGGTATTCTACTCCTCATCTCCGTCCTCACCCTCATCACCATCATCTCCATCACCACCACCATCATCATCATCTCCACCAGGCTCGGAGTCTTCCTCCTCTTCCTCATCGTCGTCATCCCCCGAGTCCCCCACCTCAACTATAGTGGAAGCTGAGGGAGCAGAAACGAAGGTTCCAATAGGTGGTGATCCACCAGGGATGGGCTTTCCGAGAAACGTATGCTGAAATAGTCGAGCCATCATGGCAGAGATCCCATGTACTGTCAGCTCTAGTGCATCGAGGCGCTGAGATACTGAGCGCTCCGGTGCAGAGGTCGATGGCCCAGGGAAAACAGGCTCCACAAATGGTGCAGAAGAGGAAGGTCTAGCAGCTTCTGATTCTGGCCACGAAACCCTAGCCCGCTCACCACGACTCATCGCCGTCCTCTTACTGCTATTGGCCTTTCCAATAGCCCTGGTCTCGGGGGAAGTGAGCTTGTCAAAGGCATAAGTCTTTCCTTTGAAATGCTTGCACATCTGAGTGACCAAGTTCCCAAAAGGTAGATTGGCCTTAGGCTTTTGGGTCTCGGCGAAGTCCTTCATTACCTCCCATACAAAAAGTGCAAAGTTTACCGCCTTTCCCGACATTACCGCATCCAAAAGGGCTAGCTTTTCAATGTTAGGAGTCTTTTCAGCGCCCCTCGAAAGCAGATTATAATGAAGAAGCTTGTTCAAAATCCCATATAAATGTTTAAGGCCCCCGACTTGGACCGTTCCCTTAAACTAAGTCAGGTCTTCGTACATCAATGCCACAAAATCTGGGATAGTCTTGACCTTGGCGATGTTATGGGGGTACACCGGGGTAGAGGGAGGTGGTCTCTCGTAATGTAGGAGGGTAACAATCACTGCAGGGGTCACATTGAACGTTTTACCCCTTACGTTCGTCCTCAAGACTTCACCCTCACCAACCACCTTGAGTTTTTGGTAGAATTCCCAACACAAAGACAAATTGAACCCCTCCAAAGGCTCAAACCAAAACGTCATCCCATAGGCAACAATGATCCTAACAACCTCGTTTCTTGGGGTAAGGGATATATGATCGAGGTACCTCTCGCAAGTAACATTCTTTTTCGAAATGCTTTGGGACCTCGCCTCATTCCTAGCCTTCTTCCGTTGTTCATTACAGTCTCCACTAGACCCCTCCCCACTCCTCTTGCGGGCATTTGTGTCCTCGGGTTGTGGAGAGTTTGGCCCGGTGTGTTTTGTTCGGGCCATGCACAGCAACAGTGCCCCGAAGGTCAATAGCGTAAAGAGAGTCAAGATGAAACCCTCAATTGGGTCCATAACATCCCGAAGAATCATCACTTGGCGAGCCATTGCAAAGATCTTGGAGAGATTGAAGAGAGTAAAGGAGATTAGGGCTTGTAGAATTTTCGGACAAACTAGGGTTTTAGAAGATGGAACCTTTAAATTTTCACTAAAAATCACCAAATCAATGGCCCAAGGGTTGAGAATTGAGAGATTTTTGAAAAAGGTTAGAGATTTGGAAGCTTGGGAGTGTATTGAGTGAGGGATAAATGCTTTAGGGTCTGTAATTTAGGGAGACAATGAAGGGTTTTCCCGAAAAAATTCAATTAAAAGCCCTAATTTTGGCATTCAAGGTGAAACCTACCAGTAGGTTTGCGGTAGGTGCAGGACCAGTGGCCAAAACCTACTGGTATGGCCTATCGATAGGTTTTGCCTTATTTGCAAAATACCCCTGCTATCCAACACACTTCCACTGCTCTTCATTTCAAGATCTAACCTACACATTCTAACACTCTCTTTATGACCTCTACTTCACCCTAAACATGTACTACACTTGTAAACCACAATTTGAACCATCATGACCAAATCATTACCGAAATTGCAATGCGATTTAAAATTTTGATGCATTCAACACACAAGGCATGGATTTCTATATTTAACTATCAAAATGAATACCCAAAATGCAAGACACATATTCAAAAACCACGAGCATTCCTAATTCATTCAATATCTAAAACTTGAGCAATATTCCCCTATTCTGCAAGCATGGAGCTATTTAACACATTGTTTAGATGGCCGAACTAAGCACACATGAGCATCACTATAGCCTTAAATACTAGTCTAAATTATGCACCTACACATTCATTTTCAACTCGTGTGTGTGTGGATTGGACAAATAATTTGAGCCTTTACACAACAGAATTCACATTCGAATGGCTAGCCAAATTCAACTTCAATGCAAAACTCACCAAAGGTCACTCTTAACAATGAAACCCACTCTAGTTATCCTGGCATGGACTTCATATGTACATGTGAGATAGAATCTTGTGTACAAAATAAAATGTGCTCACATGTAATCCAAAAATGAAGTTCATGTATGAAAATGAAGCGACTTTGGCATAATCTCATGAAAAGAATGCTAGGGCATTGGGTAGCAAGACTAACTCATCTTTTTATTTAAAAGTATGCATCTTTCATGCTTCTCTAGATCATTTAGGACTTCAAGGGTTATAATGGGGCCTTAGGGTGATATTGAGGCAAAAGAAACGAAGGATATAGGATAACAAAGAGGGTTGTTCCGAGTGAATTACTTTTATTTCAAAACATCTCCCTTTTCATGGGATTTTCATTCTTGCACCATCACCACACTCTTTGTTTCTTTTCTTGCTTTCACTTAACATTTTCCTTTTCTTTTGATCATTCTTTTCTTTTTCTCACACATTTTCTTCCTTTTCTTGGATTTTCATTCTTTTTCCATTGAACTCCTTGAGTTTCAGCATCAATTATCCCTTTGTTTGAGTTTCCACACCATAATTCCTTCTTTTTTATGATTACTCATATTCAACTCTAGGAACAACCAAGGTAAGGTAGATATTTATCATTTTCACTGGCTTGGTCAAAAGTGTGGCATAGAAACGAATTTCAATTAAAGCTCAATCACGGAACTAGGGATAATATTTTAACACGAAAAAAGGCACAGGCTCAAAGTATTCAAAAATGGCCTAAGATCACCTCTAGATAAGCATGGGGGAGCCTTATGCATTTCAAGACAAGTCAATCAACTACACACATGCACCTAGCCAAAACAAGCATGATGAGATTATTGAACAAATTTGAAATTTGAAGAATTGTTCTTTGAGTAAACGTAAGTTCCCTCCAAAAAGGATTAGCACTAAAGCTCTCATGGGTCCTTATCTCTATTATTCATGACAAGCCTAAAATATGAATCCAATCTGTAAATTGCCAAATTACACATTCAATGAGCACATACGGTTGAGTTCAAAAGCAAATACATATGTGATACTTACGCCTAGGATTAACTTCTATAATATGCTCATGTGCTCAAGGTTCAAAACAAAGATCAACATATCATCCAAACCAAGCACTCTTAATAAGGGAATACCAATCAACATTTAGATATTTTTCACAAAAATTTTCAAATTTTTCACATAATTTACACTAATGTAGACAAAAATATGTATGTTATGTGAAAGGTGAATTTTCACCCCAAAAATTGATATTATCCACAAAAATTCCACAAACATTGGTGTAACATGCAAATGGTGCACCTCACCCCCCCAACTTGATTCATGCATTGTCCTCAATGCAACAAAAAAGAGATGATATACAATGAAGGACTGTAAAAAGATGAGTAGGGTTAGAGAACACCTCGCAATTGACTTTTGACAAATTACCAACATCTGCAATTAGGAAAAACAAAACTATACGACAAAAAAGAGTAAGTAACATGAAATAAAAGTAAAGTAAGTAAATAAAAATGATTGTACACTACAAAGCATAAAAATCAGTTACTCCTCCACCAATTTCGGATATACCGGATCCGTCAAATCCTCCTCCACTCATTGTCCTTCAAAACCCTCAAAGAATGGCTTGAGTCTTTAACCATTGATTTTGAATGTACTGCCATCCTCAGGGTTTTTGAATTCCATAACTCCATTGGGGTAGGCTACCTTGACAAGATAGGGGCCATCCCACTGGGATCGGAGTTTTCCTTGAAAGATCGAGAGGCGAGAGTTGTATCAGAGCACTTTTTTCCCGGGCTCAAATGACTTCCTCACAATGGATTTTTCATGAAAGATCTTAGCCCATTCTTTTGAAATTTTCGAGCTCTCATACGCATCTCTTTTAATTTCTTTCAATTCATTCAACTCTAGCTCCCTATGTTCTCCGGTCATTCTCAGATTGAAGTTCAAAGTCTTTATGGCCCAATAGACCTTGTGTTCCATCTCGACTGGCAAATGGCAAGCTTTTCCATAGACAAGCTGGTAGGGAGACATGCCTAAGACAGTCTTGTAGGTAGTGCGGTAAGCCCATAGGGCATCAATCAGTCTCGATGACCAATCTTTCCTATTTGGGTTTATCGTCTTCTCTAAGATATTTTTGATATCCCTATTGGCTAGCTTAGCTTGGCCATTGGTCTATGGGTGATATGCGGTGGATACCTTATGTGTGACGCCATATTTATACATCAAAGATGCATATGGCATATTGCAGAAATGTGATCCCCCGTCGCTTATCATAGCACGAGACATCCCAAACCTCGAAAAGATATTCTCTTTCAAGATTTTGACCACGACCCGGTGGTCATTAGTCTTAGTTGGGATAGCCTCCACCCATTTGGACACGTAGTCCACTGCCAGTAGAATATATATATAGCCAAACGACATAGGGAACGGACCCATGAAGTCGATGCCCCAACAGTCAAATATCTCTATAACATGCACTAGGGAGAGGGGCATCATGTTCCTTCGGGTCACACTCCCCAAACGTTGGCATCTATCTCATTCTTTACAAAATGAAAAACAGTCTTTTATCCAAGAAGGCCAATAAAAACCTAGCTGTAGAATTTTTGTCGACGTCTTCTTCGTAGAGAAATGGCCACTGCATGCCTCTAAATGGCAGAATGCAAAGACTTCCCGTTGTTCATTCTCCGGTACGCATCTCCTGTAACACCCCGCATTTTTCTTTTATATATGTATATAGATATATAGTAAATAATTTTTGTAAAAATGTGGATATGTGTAATGATGTAAGAATGAACTATATAGATTGTAATACTAAGAGAAATGCTAGAGATGCATATTGATTGGGAAGTTTGAGTTTCCAAGACATTTAAACTTGGAAAGGGTGATTAGATGATTTTCTAAATATTTTTAGGTCAAAATAAGGTGTCCATTGAATCCGGAAGGTCGAACAACCTTAGGAGAGGTAATATGAGGTGTATTGAAAGTTAGGAAGTATTCCGGAGTGAAAACACACTTAGAGAAAAATTTGGGTAAAAAGGAGTTGGGACACCTTCTAGTATTTAAGTCATAAATTTTTATCTTGATGTCCAATTGATCTGAAATTTTTACAGTAGATAGTAGACATCTAGGGCTACAAAAGTGTATCTCATGAAAATTTTCCAATTCGACCTCTAAATGGGTAAAAACTGCTCTGAAATTCGAAGCAGCCGAAGTATACCGGTACACAGTACCGGTACGGTACCGTACCGGTACGCCCGAACCAGTAGCTTAACCGTACCGGTACCGAGTATCGGTACTATACCGTACCGGTACCGCATACCGGTACGATTTTTCTGACATTCGCCGAACAGTTAAAAAGTCGGGATTTTTGGGTTTAAAACACCACCTCAAGCCCTCATTTGTCCCATTCTTCACTCCACTCTCATCCTAAACATTTTAGAACCCTAGCAGGAGATAAAGGAGGAGAAAGAAACACAAGATCAAGAGGGAGTTACACTTTCAAAAAGATCAAAGCCCTAGATTTCAAGAACATCAAGGTAGGGGTTTCCTTCCATTCACTTACATTAAGGCTAGGGTTATTATATATGTATGATTTTGACTTCTAATCATATCTATTGGCTATGGGTTCCTTGTCTCTTGGTATTATTGCAAACTTGATTATGTTTTGAGAAAAGTTATGGGTGGAGAGCCATAAGAAAACTTAGTTTTTGAGAAACATGGATTTCTCTCTCTATCTTCACTCAAATTTGGTTTTGAAAACTATAGTGTTTTGTGTTGAGTATTGAAATGCTATTGTACATGATCTCTTGTATTTTTCTTCATGGTTATTTGAAATTGTCTCATGATGGATTTGTGGATTTGTGGATTTTGTGGAATTTGCGTGAGAATTTGGGGGTTTATGGTACTGTTAGAATGTGAGATATTTGTGGGAATTTTATCGCTTGCATGGTTGTACGATACAAACATGGATTACTATGGACCGGGTATCATGTAGTGGGTAGACGTCTTTGTATGCCACGCGGGTATGAACTTTTCCTACCACATGGAGTGGGTAGACGCCTTTGTACGCCGTGTGGGTATGAACTTTTCCTATCACTAATGATCACGGGTTAGTAACGTGGGTTGTATCGGGCACACAGTGTGGGTCATCGTGCATTGTACCAGAAATTGTTTTGACAAGAGTTTCGGGAAGTATGGAATTCCGCGAGAACTTGTTGAAAACGGTTTATGGTAGAATGAATTACCAATGATATATTGTGTTTATTTATCCATTTCAATTATTGTTGCTATCTAAACTTGAGATCTGTTTAAATGTCCTCGTTTTACTTCAAATGTTATATATGTTAGTTGTGAAATGAGACCGGCCGTTTTATATACTTTTCTAAACCTTGTTTGGGTTTGGGAGGATTTTTCTACAGAGCTTCGTGCTCACCCCCTATAGTTGAACATTTTTCAGAGTTTGTGCCAGAGGATGAGCTAGGTGCTAAAGAGCCGGGCCATGGAGAGGCTTCACTCGAGGGATACTTGGATCCTGAGTGGGATATCTAGAGATGTCTTTGACTTTTGTTCTAGACTAGAATATTCTTTTGAAACATTGTATAGTCTAGATCTCTTTTGTAATTTTCGCTGCGCTATAATAGTCAATGTTTTCTTTGGGAAATGTAAATGCCATTGTTGGGCTTATTCTTTTGATATTGTGGCCATGGCTTGGCTTATTCTTTTGGGGATGATATTGTAAATTCTATGGATGATGAATGGAAAATTTTCTTATGGATGGATTATCTTAGTGCTCTCATTGTGTCAATGGTTTTAGAATGTAATGCCGTCCAGGGTGTGTTTTGGGGCGTTACATCTCCGCATGACTTGGTCAGGGCAGTACTTGAACAGGTATGGGTTATCGAAGTAGAAGTACTTCACATCCGCATGACTTGGTCAGGGCGTTACATCTCCAAAGGGAAGTGTTCTTTCCTCGTGCATAGATTGAGCTTCCGATAATCAATGCAAACCCTCCATCCGGTGATCACCCTTGTTGGAATAAGCTCATTCTCCTCATTTGCAACAACCGTGACTCCCGACCTCTTGGGTACTACTTGCGTGGGACTAACCCACTTACTATCAGCAATCGAAAAAATGATACCCACGTCAAGTAGCTTTAGTACCTCATCCCTCACCACGTCCTTCATGATTGGATTCAAACTTCTTTGTGGTTGTCGAGATGGTTTGGAGTCCTCTTCAAGATAAATACGGTGTGTGCAAATGATGGAGCTTATCCCCTTGATGTCAGTAATTGTTCAACCAATCGCTCCCTTATGCCTCCTAAACACTTCCAATAGTTCTTCTTCTTGCTTTGCCTCCAACGTTGAGCTAATTACCACCGAAAATGTCTTGTCATCCCCAAGATAGGCATACTTGAGATGGGATGGCAATGGCTTCAACTCCAAGATGGGTTTTTTCTCATTTGACGAGAAAATCTTCTTGTCATGAAATGGAAGTTTCTCAAATGTAGGAGTCCATTTCTCTACCCCTTTCAAGCTCTCCGACTCCTCTCGCTCATCAATCTCCTCTATATCAACATTCTCTTCCTCTCCAAACTTGAAGGTGCTCATTAGTTCCAAGTGTTCCTCCACCAAGGTATCGATCCGGTTGATCTCATGTGCCTCTTCGTCATCCCCCGATTGTTTTGACAAGTTGAAAACATTAAGGTCCATAGTCATGTTCCCAAATGCTAGCTTCATAAGACCATTCCTGCAATTAATCATAGCATTAGATGTGGCAAGAAAAGGTCTACCAAGTATAACGGGGATTTGGGAACTAAGATTTGCAACCGGGTAAGTGTCAAACACAATAAAATCAACGTAGACAAAAATATCCTCTACTACTCCCCTTGGTGTTCTGACACTACGATCCGCCAGCTGAAGAGTGATTGGAGTTGGATTTAACTCTTCAAGCTGGAGTTGTTGATACACCAAGTATGGTAAGAGGTTGACACTTGGCCCCTAGTCAAGGAGAGCTTGCTCCACTCAGCAATTCCTGATTGTTATGGCAATGGTAGGGCATTCGGGATCCTTGAACTTTGGTGGGGTGTTAGTCCTCAAGATTGATCTCACTTGCTCGGTGAGGAATGCCTTCTTGTGCACGTTTAGTCTCCGCTTCACGATGCACAAATCCTTCAAGATTTTAGCACACGATGGGATTTGCTTAATGGCATCAAGGAGTGGAATGTTGATATTTACCTGCTTAAACATTTCAAGTATATCAGCATAATTAGCCACATTTATAGGTGGCTTCAAACGATTAGGAAAAGGAGCAGGTATGGGGGAAACAAGCACACTTTCATCAACCATTTTCTCTTTCTCACTCACCTCACCTTCTTTCTTGTCACTCACCTCACCCCTTTCGGTGTCATCCTTAGTCTCTTTCTCTGATGGCAATGTGGCATTGGGAGAGACTTTTGGCATAATGGTTTTATCAATTTGTTTGCCACTTCGAAGGGTGGTGACCGCCTTGAGTTGCTCACAACTCTCTTTGGTGGGCTCGGATGACTCAATCACATGTTGGCCCTTAGGGTTCTCTTGGGGTTGAGCGGGGAATTTCCCATTCTCTTGTTGTGACAGCCCTATGTGATTGGTAATTTTTGAGAGTTGATCCGAAATGTTGTTGTTAAAATTGGTTTGGCTTTGGATGAAATTGTAAAGCACATCCTCCAAGTTCCTCTTATGGGGAGGTTGGTAGGTGGATGGATTGGATGGTCCTTGTTGGGAAAAACTTCGTGGAGGTGGACTTGGTGAAAAATTCTATGGCGGTTGTTTTGATGAATACCCTTGCGGATTGGACCAGGGGTATTGGGAGCTAGACTCTTGCCCTTGACCTTGATAGTGATTTTACTTAGGAGGCACGGGAGGTGAATATGCATTTGAACCATGAGGAATGGGATTCTCATTTCTCCAACTAAAATTCGGGTGATTACTCCAACCCGGATTATACATGTTTGAATGCGGAGAAAATGATTGCCTTGTTTGGTTAAAAGCATTGACTTGCTCGTAATACACTTCCTTAAGTGCCGGAATGTTAGGGCACTCCGATATGGAATGCTATACACTCTCACAAATTGAGCAACCCTCCTCAATCTTTGAAATGTTAGACACCTCAACTTTCCTAGACAACTTGGCAATTTTGGAAAGCAAGTCTTCCCGGTCTCTCAAATCATACATCCCTTCCCCTTGTGGTTGGTTACTACCTAGAGACGTCCTAGGTACATCGTTGGGATCCGTAATGTCCCAAGATTGTGCATTTTGGGCCAATGTACTAAAGTAGTCTTGGGCCTCATCAGGTCTTTGTTCAAGAACTCACCATTACACATCATGTCAATGAATTGTCTATGGCCCGGTGTGATTCCTTCATAGAAGAAACTTACCAATTGCCACGATTCAAAACCATGGTGTGGTATGGATTGGAGTAATTCCTTGTAGCGATCCCAAGAGTTATAGAATTGCTCATTGGGCTTTTCCGAAAAGTTTTGAATTTGCTTTTTTAAAGTGGTGGTTCTATGCACCGGGAAAAATTTATTCAAAAACTCAGAAAGCATTTGAGCCCAAGAAGTGATGGATCGAGACCGCAAGGAATTCAACCATGTTTTGGCTTTGTCCTTGAGGGAAAAGGGAAAAAAATTTTAAACGAGCTATGTCTTCCATAGCATAGTTAGCATTGAAGGTTGCAACAATATCCTCAAATTCTTTGATGTGCAAATAAGGATTCTCCTTTTCAATTTCGTGGAATGTAGGGAGTAGTTGCAACATCCCCGGTTTAACTAGGAAAAGTTGAGCTTGGACCGGTAAGAGGATGCATGAGGGTTTGGTGCTACGGGTTGGGTGAAGGAAATCCCTTATTGACCTCGCTGGAGGTTCAATTGGGATATTGTTCCCTTCGTTCCTAGGAGGGGGGAATTGCACTCGTGGATTAGGCATTATAGGTTCTAGCAATCCCCCACCCCTTTGCATGTTTGGATTGGCACCTACATTCTCAAAATTATCACCCGCATCCTCGGGTAGGTCTTGGTCAAGATTCATGTTGGGGCCTAAGGGTTGTCTAACCAATCGATTTTGTTCGTCCCGTCCCCACATACAACAAACTATCTACAATTAAAAATGTAAACAAAAAAAAGTATATACATGAAGCAACCTACCTCAATCCATGATGAACATCACGGAACTTACCTCCGTTGTCCGAAAATCACCTTCTCAATTCAACGTCTGCCTTCCCCGACAACGGCGCCAAAATTGCTTGATGTTTTTCGTTGTATACCCTAATCTCCCAACATCATCCCTCAATGTGTGTATGGCTTATACGGATATAGGAGTGTCACTCTCCCTCGGAATGATGCAAGAGATGGGGTAACGGAATAGTGTGGAATGAAATGTGTGTGTGTGTGTGTGTGTGTGTGTGAACAAAAGTGCTCCCTAAGCGCAGGGAGACTTTCGATTGTCGTGTTTTACTTGGAATTTGATTTCAAGGTCGTCTCCTTAGGGAAGGAGGTGAATCGTGTTAAAGGTGATTTTGGTGAACTAAAAGAAAAGTGTAAAAATCTTTTGTTGTTTGAGTTTGGTTTGTGATTGTGTTTTTTATGACAAAAGAATGAAAACGAGTGTTGACTAATCCGAAAGGTTCATTCCAATGGGAATGCCAAATCAACTCGAAACCTTCCCCCAATGGTGTCTAGATGTTTGATTGATTCATGAGAAGTGAGGGACTAGAATGGAGTTGAGGATCAAGGCATACGTCGTGACAATGCCTACGGTGTATCAAAGACTCACAACCATGCCCACACTCAACCCAGTCAAACCGAACCAACGTACACTATGAGGGGGAATGAAAGTGAGTTGAAATGGCATACCCAAAAGGAGCTCTCCCTTGGATTAGCCAACTTAAGATTTAGCTACTCATAATGAAAGCAAAAACATAAATGGCATGAAGAGACATTGTAAGAAATGAAGCTTGAACTTAAACTAATGTAAGAAAAACACAAACTACAGGAGAATGCATTTAATACCCATTTAAAGCTTGAAATGTAGAAAAATCAAATACATTAATGGTAGAAGTTAAGATACTCCACTAAACTTGGAATTGACAGGAAATAAATGACATTCAAGACAATAAAGTAAGCTTACAAGAGTCTTACAAGGAATTACAAGACAATGTATGGAAGAAAATGAAAAAATATCAACTTCTCTCTCTAGCACTATTCATCTTCTTCCTAAGAGCTTATCTCTCTATATTACAATGTATATCTCAATAATAATGAATAATGGTATATCCTCCTTGCCAAAAATGTCCATGGAGCCCCCCTAGCCTATGTGATGTGATCCCAATCAAAAGGGGCTGAAAGGGATGGGTTGGGTAGGCTAGTACAGGCCTAGCCTGCACACCCAGCTTCACCCATTCTCTTTCTCCTCATTTATGTCCAAGCATCCAAAAAGTCCAAGCTAGGGTAAAAAAGGGGTGTCTTGTCTGTAAGAAGTGTCAGGGAGGAGTGGGAGACCCATTGGTGGGACCCCCAAAGTTGCAAAGCTTGAGATGCAGAATATGTTTTACTCCAGTAAGCAAAACATATCGGTAGGTTTGCGGTAGGAGCAGGTCCAGTAGCTCAAACCAACCGGTAGGGCCTACCAGTAGGTTTTTCCTTGTTTTGCAGAATTCTTGGTTCCTCCACCTCTCAAGCAAGCATCAAGCCTCCACCTCATCTCCAATCAACTCAAGCATCATGACAGGCCCTAACAAGCACCTTTTGAACCCCTATTCCTGTAAACATACCAAAACTCCATTAAAAGCTCGAACATTGCAATTTCGCTCATTTTAATCGCAAAAGTAAATATAAAAGGGATGTAAATGTACATAAAATATGCAATATTTTATCCTAATCACCTATCCCAATAAACCATACACATATTGAGGGATGATGTCCGGAGATTAGGGAATACAACGGAAACCATCAAGTAGACCTCCCACATATCAACCATACCAACCACCAAAAAAGAGGAGCCTTGAGGACACACTGAATCAGTTTATGCAAAGCCAAATGAACTACAACAATAGTTCCACTCAGACTTTTACTGATTTCAAAGCACAAACCACCCAGTCTTTCGAGGATCTTAAAAGCCACATCAAAAAGTTGACCCAATCCATGACCACACATGAGAAAGGGAAGTTTCCTGCCCAACCAAAACAACCGCAAGGCCAATTTCATGTGGAAAATCCTTCAATCATGGAAAACCCATAAGACCAAGCCCAAGTTGTCACTACACTAAGAAGTGACAAGGTGATTGAAAAAACCATCAGAGACATGTTAATTCCAAAGCCAAAACCTGAGTCAATTCCAGTCGATGCACCAGTAGAGTCTGCACTTGTGATTGAAGAAGAACCTGAACCTATGATTGAACAGGACCCAGAACCATCAAAGGAAAAAGAACCTTCGTGTCTTATTCCTGCTCTTTTTCCTCACAGACTCAAAACATTACAGAAGTTGAATAACCAGCCAGAAATTTACGAGCTTTTTAAGCAAGTAAAGATCAATATCCCACTTCTGGATGCAATCAAGCAAGTTCCATCTTATGCCAAGTTTCTGAAAGACTTGTGTACAGTCAAAAGAAGCCAGAATGTCCAAAAAAGAGCCTTCTTGACAGAACAAGCCATTGCCCTACTTCAACACAAAACCCCACCAAAATACAAGGATCCGGGGTGTCCAACTATGGCATGTGTCATTGGAAACTTCAGAATAGAACAAGCATTGTTAGATCTTGGAGCCAGTGTCAATTTGCTCTTTTTCTCTGTCTATCAACAATTGGGTCTGGGTGAACTCAAACCCACTTGTGTCACACTCCAGTTGGCAGACAGATCTATCAAAATTTCCAAGGGCATTGTTGAAGATGTACTTGTCCAACTGGACAACTCTGTCTTTCCTGCTGACTTTATTTTTCTAGATACTCAGCCAGCAATGCATTCAGAGAATCAAATTCCCGTTATTCTTGGTCGACCCTTCCTTGCAACTTCAAATGCACTAATCAATTGCAGGAATAGAGTCATGAAATTAACTTTCGGGAATATGAATCTTGAGCTGAATATTTTCAATATTGTCAAACACACAGAAGAAGACAAGGAAGTGAGAGAAATAAATTTCATTGAGTCTCTGATACAGGAACATCTGGATAACACATTTTGTGAAAACCCTACTAAATCTTCTCTGTTGGAGCCTATCACATCTGAGACAACAGATGATGATCAAAACCAAAAGAATTAGCCTGCGCACACTGTTGGGACATGGGCACCCAAATTCGACGAAATCTCACCAAGTGGCACAAAGCCACTCTCATCAAGTGTCAGGCCACCAAAGCCTGAACTAAAACCGCTCCCATCTGACCTCAAATATGCATTCTTAGGGGAGGATAAGTCGTACCCAGTGGTAATTTCTTCTAAGCTTACATACTTGCAAGAGTCTAAGCTGATTGAAGTTCTTAGACGCCATAAAAGCACCATTGGGTGGACCATCGCTGACTTGAAAGGTATAAGCCCGTTAATCTGCAATCATGCTATATACCTAGAAGAAGATTCAAAACCCTCTCATCAAATGCAGCGACAACTGAACCCTCACATGAAAGAAGTTGTGAGAACTGAGGTACTCAAACTATTGGATGCTGGAATAATTTTTTCCATCTCTGATAGTAAATGGGTTAGCCCAACCCAAGTTGTGCCCAAAAAGTCTGGGGTCACAGTGGTAAAAAATGATGCCAATGAACTAGTACCAACTCGAGTTATCACAGGATGGCGGATGTGTATAGACTATTGAAAACTCAATTTGGTAACTAGAAAATACCATTTTCCTCTTCCCTTTCTTGATCAATTCTTAGAGAGAATTGCAGGTCATGAATTCTACTGTTTCCTGGATGGGTATTCTGGGTATAACCAAATCGAGATAGCACTAAATGACCAGAAGAAAATAACATTCACATGCCCTTTTGGCACATTTGCATTCAAAAGGATGTTGTTTGGACTTTGTAACGCTCTTGCAAAATTCCAAAGGAGTATGCTAAGCTTGTTTAGTGACATGGTTGAGAAAGTTTTGGAAGTGTTCATGGATGACTTCTTTGTATATGGTGACTCATTTGATTTGTGTCTGACAAATCTGGAGAAAGTGTTGATAAGATGTAAGGAAGCCAATCTAGTGCTCAATTGGGAGAAATGCCATTTCATGGTAACACAAGGCACTGTCCTAGGTCACATTGTGTCGTCTGAAGGCATGAAATTTGACAAGGCAAAAATAGATCTGATTGAAAATTTGTCTGCTCCCAAGACTGTTAAAGATGTTCGATCATTTTTGGGACATACAGGGTTCTATAGGAGATTCATAAAAGATTTTAGTATAATATTTAAACCCATGTGTCATCTCCTACGTCAGGCGGTATCTTTTGTGTGGAGTGAAGCATGTCAGCAAGCTTTTGATAAGCTTAAAGGTATGTTAATTTCTGCCCCAATAATGCAACCTCCTGACTGGACTCTTCCGTTTGAATTAATGTGTGATGCAAGTAATTATGTTGTAGGAGTTGTGTTGTGACAAAGAAAGGATAAGAAACCCTATGTGATTTACTATGCAAGAAAAACTTTGAACGATGCTCAAATGAACTATTCAACAACTGAAAAAGAATTGTTCGCGGTAGTTTTTACTCTGGAGAAATTTTGTTCTTATCTTGTTGGTTCTTCTGTTATTGTGTTCACTGACCATGCAGCATTAAAATTCTTGCTCACAAAGAAAGATGCCAAGCTAAGGCTCTTAAGATGGATACTTTTACTCCAAGAGTTTGATCTGATCATTAAAGACAAGAAAGGTGTTGAGAATGTGGTGGCAGATCATCTGTCCAGGTTAACGTATGAATTTCATAAGGATAGACTGTCAATCAATGAAAATTTCCTTGATGAACAACTATTCATAGTCATGGAAACGCCATGGTATTGCTAACTTCCTTGCTACTGGTACGTTTCCTCATTCCTTTACATTGATGGATAAGAAGAAATCTTTTAGGGAGGTTCGTAATTTCTTTTGGGAAGATCCATACGTGTTTAAGTACTGTAAGGATCCAATCATAAGGCGTTACATCCCCGAGCATGAGAGCAGATAAGTAATATCATTTTGTCATTCTGAAGCATGTGGTGGCCATTTCTCATCAAAGAAAACCGCTATGAAAATCTTGCAATGTGGATTTTATTGGCCCACATTTTTTAAAGATATCCATGCCTTTTGTCTAGCGTGTGACAGATGCCAAAGGTTGGGAAGCATTTCTAAAAGAAACATGATGCCCTTAAACCCCATTCTGGTAATTAAAATTTTTAACTGTTGGGCCATTGATTTTAAGGGGTCATTTCCTCCTTCCTTTGGCTATCTATATATTTTAGTGGCAGTTGATTATGTGTCCAAATGGGTTGAAGCAATTTCATGCCGAAATAATGATCACCGAACAGTGATCAAATTTTTAAAAGAAAACATTTTGTCTAGGTTTGGAATTCCTAAATCCATTATAAGTGATGGGGGTGCTCATTTTTGTAATCATCCTTGCTAGAATTTGATGAAAAAGTACTTGATTTTTCACAAAATTGCAACCCCCTATCATCCACAGACTAGTGGAAAGGCTAAACTAGCTAATCAAGAGATCAAACTGATTTTAGAAAAAATGGTAAACCCAGATCGCAAGGATTGGTCGTCAAGACTAACTGATGCACTCTAGGCATATCACACTGCTTTCAAAAAAAATTTGGGCATGTCTTCTTATCGATTAGTCTATGGCAAGCCATGTCACCTACCTGTGGAATTGGAACACAGAGCTTATTGGGCCATTAAAACATTGAACTTTGACCTAGACATGGTTGGACTCTCAAGAAAACTTCATATTAATGAGTTAGAAGAATTGAGAAATGAAGCATATGAGAATGCTAAGATTGCTAAGTCTAGAATGAAAATTTTTCATGACAAGAATATGTGCGGAAGTCTTTTGAACCTTTTCAAAAAGTCCTATTATATAATTCAAGACTCCATCTTTTTCCTGGTAAGTTGAAATCAAGATGGACTGGGCCTTACATTGTCAAACAAGTGTTTGGACATGGAGCAGTGGAAGTGAAAAATCCATCAAATGGTAATATTTTTACTGTCAATTGTCAGCATTTGAAACCATTTTTGGAAGACTTTGTTAAAGAAGTGGAAACCATTCCTTTAATGGTACCAGAATATTCCTCCGAGATTCGCACCTACCGACACAAAAAGGGGTCGGGTTAGGAAAAATCCAACCCAAACTGACCCTCGAGGATGCCTTTATAAGGCCTCCAACCCTTTTTCCCTTTTTTACCATTTGTCGCTATCCTTCTTCTTCTTCTTCTTCTTCTTCATTTTCTCTGTTCTCTATAAAAATGACCCACCCCCTACAAATCCATAACCACACACCCCGAAGACCTAGTCCTTTGTTTCATGATTTGCATTTTATTACTGTATTTGTACATGGGTGTCTTGCTTTTGTTTACACTCACACACAAGGGTTTCCATCCTGGCCAAAACCCAGATCTTCTCAAAGATGATTAATTGGTGTGTTTTGCTTGTAGGAATCGGCAAATGAATAGATCTCCACTTTCAAATACTAACTCTACTTTGTGTATACTGGTAAATTCGAAACATTGAGGACAATGTTGAGTTTAGGTTGGGGGGTGAGAACTATAGTTCATATTTCAGTTCATATTTTGTTCCTTTTAAAAAAAATTTCTTGATTGTATTGTGTATTTTGTCTTGTATTTCGTATTTTTACTTTCTTTATGATAATGATCATGTCTTTAAGTCAGCTTCAATCATCTTTGTGACTGACAGACGTTAAAGAACCAGAGAGTGTCTTAAAGCTTAGCAAGCATGGATAGTAAACGTTTTTGCTTCAGTCTAGGAGTTTTACGCACTTTTTCATCTGATGTGCATTCTTTGATAATGAGAAAAGCAAGATTGGTAAGAAAAACTGAAATTCGAGAACAGCAAGCAAAACCACTTTGTGGC
The DNA here is from genome assembly GCA_951799425.1 of Ilex aquifolium. Lineage (NCBI taxonomy): Eukaryota > Viridiplantae > Streptophyta > Magnoliopsida > Aquifoliales > Aquifoliaceae > Ilex > Ilex aquifolium. The sequence continues at coordinate 5,019,193 of OX637408.1, read as the reverse complement.
AGAAGCACCTTTGCTAAACGTCGTCGTACTAAAAGACTTGGTGCCTGTAAACAATGTGGCCGGATCTTTCACATGAAAGAATATAATCAGTGTTCTAAATTAATTTTCGATCGCGCACTTGATCGATTAGACTGGATAGTGAATGGGCAGAGTATGGATTATCCCGAGACGCCATGCTATTCCAGTAATTTGATTACCCGTTATGTGCGACAGGAAATTAGAAGAGTCACTGATGGTTCAAATGGCATGGAGACAGAGGAAGACTCGGATTAGATTTCTTTTTGACAAAATTGTGGAAAATTGTGTTTTTGGGATGAAAGCCAAGGGTCCGAATTTTTGTAAAAAGTGTAAATATCTTTTTTAGATGTACAAAATCCTTTTTGTTGAAATAAAATATGGGCCGAGTAAGAAATTTCCTAGAATACCAACCTTAAGCGTGGGTAGGGACTTATCCTAAGACGCCATGAATTTTTAGTTCAAATTTGTGTGAATAGCCTTCTTTTAATGTGTGTATATAAATGTGCATATAATTGTGATTTTTGATTTGGCGTTCGAACGCCATTTGACGTTTGAACGACAGTTGTTCACAGTACTTTGGCCTCTGCAGGATATCAGAAGTACTGGGAGCTCTCAACGTTCGAACGACATTCAACGTTCAAACGTTGGATGCTTACAGTACTTTGGCTCCTGTAGGGACCCAAAAAGTACTGGGATCTCCAAACGTTCGAACACTTTGAGAACGTTTGAACTTGAATCCCACGTTCGAACGCCAAACCCACGTTCGAACGCCAGGAGCTTACAGTACTTTGGTCTCTAACAGAACTCAAAAGTATTGGGAGCTCTCCACGTTTGAACGCCAATGCAACGTTCGAACCACATTTTCTTGGGCGATCAGAGACATTTTCTTGGGCGGTACAAAGGCCGCACTATCCCCCGAGAAAGAGTGCTGGGATGGATGTTGTGGGGGCAGAATTGACGGGCGTGGCCACATTTTCTTGGGCGGTCAGAGATTTTTTTGGCAATGTGAGTTGACTGACAAATACAAGATGTTGAATTTGATTGTCGTCTCCAACCTTGCCCCGATTGGACGGAAGAAAAAAATACTTCCGGAGATGGCCCGATTGTTATACGCTGGGGATGTTGCAACTACTTCCTACATTCCACGAAATTGAAAAGGAGAACCCTTATTTGCACATCAAAGAATTTGAGGATATAGTTGCAACATTCAATGCTAATTATGTTATAGAAGACATAGCTCGCTTAAAATTGATTCCCTTTTCCCTTAAGGACAAAGCCAAAACGTTGTTGAATTCCTTGCAACCTCGATCCGTAACCTCTTGGGCTCAAATGCTTTTTGAGTTTTTGAATAAATTTTTCCCGGTACATAGAACCACCACTTTAAAAAAGCAAATTCAAAACTTTTTGGAAAAGCCCAATGACCAATTTTATCACTGTTGGGATCGCTACAAGGAATTGCTCCAATCTGTACCACATCATGGCTTTGAATCATGGCAATTGGTAAGTTTCTTCTATGAAGGAATCACATCGAGCCATAGACAATTCATCGACATAATGTGTAATGGCGAGTTCTTAAACAAGGACCCTGATGAAGCCCTAGACTACTTTAGTACATTGGCGCAAAATGCCCAATCTTGGGATATCAAGGATCCCACCGATGTACCTAGGTCGTCTCCGGGTAGTAGTCAACCACGAGGGGGAGGGATATATGATTTGAGAGACCGGGAAGGCTTGCTTTCCAAAATTACCAAGTTATCTAGGAAAGTGGAGAGCCTTGAGGTCAATAGGAGACACGAGGTGTCCAATGTTTCAAAGACCGAGGAGTTTTGCTCAATTTGTGAGAGTGTGGAGCATTCCATATCGGATTGCCCTAACATTCCAGCACTTAAGGAAGTGTACCACAAGCAAGTGCATGCCTTTAATCAAATGAGGCAATCATTCTCTCTGCACTCAAGCACTTACAATTCGGGTTGGAGTAATCACCTGAACTTTAGTTGGAGAAATGAGAATCCCACTCCTCATGGTTCTAATGCATTTTCACCTCCAGTGCCTTCTAAGAAAAGTCAATACCAAGGCCAAGGTCAAGCATCTAGCTCACAATACCCCAGGTCCAATTCGCAAGGGTATTCACAAAATCCAACCCCACATAATTTTTCCCAAAATCCACCTCCACAAAGTTTTTCTCAACAAGCACCATCCAATCCTCCCACCTACCAACCTCCCCATAAGAGGAACTTGGAGGATGTGCTTTACAATTTCATCCAAAGCCAGACCGCCTTTAACAACAACATTTTGGCTCAACTCACAAAAATTACCAATCACATAGGGTTATCACAACAATAGAAGGGGAAATTCCCCGCTCAACTCCAAGAGAATCCTAAGGGCCAACATATGATTGAGTCGTCCGAGCCCACCAAAGAGAGTTGTGAGCAACTCAAGGCGGTCACCACCCTTCGAAGTGGCAAACAAATTGATAAAATCATTGTGCCAAAGGTCTCTCCCAATGCCACATTGCCATTAGAGAAAGAGACTAAGGATGACACTAAGGTGGGTGAGGTGAGTGATGAGGTGGGTGAGAAAGAAAAATTGGTTGAAGAAAGTGTGCATGTTTTCCCCATTCCTACCCGTTTTCCAAATTGTTTAAAGCCACCTGTTAAGGTGGCTAACTATTCTGATATCATTGAAATATTCAAGCATGTGAAAATCAACATTCCACTCCTAGACGCGATAAGGCAAATTACATCGTGTGCAAAGATCTTGAAAGACTTGTAAACAATGAAGAGGAAACTCAATGTCCACAAGAAGGCATTCCTCACCGAGCAAGTGAGCTCAATCCTGAGGACGAACACCCCACCAAAGTTTAAAGACCCCGGTTGTCCTACCATTGCCATCACAATAGGGAATTGTCGGGTGGAGCAAGCATTGCTTGATTTGGGGGCTAGTGTCAACCTCCTGCCTTACTCGGTGTACAAGTAACTCCAGCTTGAAGAGTTGAAGCCAACTTCAATTACTCTTCAGTTGGCGGATCAGAGCATTCGAACACCGAACAGAGTGGTTGAGGATGTTTTGGTTCAAGTGGATAACTTTTATTTCCCTATTGATTGCATTGTGCTTGAGACTCACCCTGTTGCTAACCCTTGCTCCCAAATCCCTATTATATTAGGTAAACCGTTCCTTGCGACCTCTAATGTTGTTATTAATTGTAGGAATGGTCTCATGAAGCTGACTTTTGGGAGCATGACTATGGACTTCAATGTGTTCAATTTGAACAAACAATCGGGGGATGATGAGGAAGTACAAGAAGTTAATAGGATTGACACCTTGGTAGAGAAGCATTTGGAGTTGCTGGGCATGTTAAAATTGGGGGAGGAAGAAGGTGATGAGCAAGAGGAGCCGGAGAGCTTGAAAGGGGTAGAAAAGTGGACCCCTGCATTTGAGAAGCTTACGCACCAAGACAAGAAGATTTTTCCATCAAATGAGCAAAAAATCATCTTGGAATTGAAACCATTACCATCCCATCTTAAGTATGCATATCTTGGGGATAACAATACCTTTCCGGTGGTGATTAGCTCAACCCTGGATGCAAAGCAAGAAGAAGAGCTCTTGGAGGTGTTGAGGAAGCATAAGGGAGCAATTGGTTGGACAATTGCCGACATCAAGGGGATAAGCCCCCTCATTTGCACACACCGCATCTACCTTGAGGATGACTCCAAACCGTCCCGACAACCACAAAGAAGGTTGAATCCAATTATAAAGGATATGGTAAGGGACGAGGTGCTAAAACTACTTGACGTGGGCATCATTTTTTCGATTGCTGATAGTAAGTGGATTAGCCCCATGCAAGTAGTACCCAAGAAGTCGAGAGTCACCATGGTGGAAAATGAGGATAATGAGCTTATTCTAACGAGGGTGATCACTGGGTGGAGAGTGTGCATTGATTATAGAAAACTCAACTTAAGCACAAGAAAATACCACTTCCCACTGCCCTTCCTCGACCAAGTGTTGGAACGAGTGGCAGGGCATCTATTCTATTGCTTCTTAGAAGGATACTCCGGTTACAACCAAATAAATATTGCATTGGAAGATTAGGAGAAAACCACCTTCACTTGTCCCTACGATACTTTTGCTTACCGTCGCATGCCTTTCGAGTTATGTAATGCCCTTGGAACCTTTCAACGTTGCATGATGGGAATCTTTAGCGATATGGTGGAGAAGATTGTAGAGGTGTTTATGGATGACTTCTCGGTCTTTGGGGATTCTTTCAGTGGATGTTTGGAGAATTTGGAGAGAGTTCTTGAGTGATGCGAAGAGAAGAGCTTAGTCTTGAATTGGGAGAAGTGTCACTTCATGGTGACGCAAGGAATTGTTCTTGGGCATATCGTCTCAGCGAAGGGGATCGAAGTGGACAAATCAAAGGTTAAGGCCATTTCCAACTTCCCTACGCCAAAGGTCATCAAGGATATCAGGTCGTTTCTTGGCCATGCCGGCTTTTATCGTCGTTTTATTAAAGACTTTAGTGCATTGGCCCGACCTTTGACCAATTTACTGTCTAAGGATGTCCCATTCGAGTGGTCAGATAATTGTGAGGCATCTTTTATAAAACTCAAAAGCATGCTTACCACACCTCCGATTATGCGACCACCCAAGTGGGATTTACCTTTTGAGCTTATGTGCGACGCGAGTGATTACGCGGTCGGCGCAGTGCTCAGTCAAAGGGAAGACAAGAGACCCTATGTAATATACTATGCTAGTAAGACTCTTAATGAAGCACAAATGAATTACACCACTACTGAAAAAGAGTTACTAGTTGTAGTATTTGCATTAGATAAATTTCGGTCCTACATTATTGGTTCACCTATATTAGTCTATACCGTTCACTCCGCTTTGAAGTATTTTTTGTCTAAGCAGGATGCAAAACCAAGACTCATTAGGTGGATACTCCTCCTACAAGAATTCAATTTGACAATCAAAGACAAAAAAGGAGTTGAGAACGTGGTGGCGAACCATTTATCCCGACTGGTGGTGCAAGAGGCCGATGAGCCCATCCCTATCCCTAACTCTTTTCCTGATGAACATTTGCTTTCAATTCATTATGTGTGTCCTTGGTATGCTGACATATGTAATTATCTTGCAACATGAAAAATACCACCGCACTGGAGCCTGTAAGATAAAAGAAGGTTTATGGCGGACGTGAAGTGGTTTATGGCGGATGTGAAGTATTTTTACTTCGACAACCTGTATCTGTTCAAGTACTGCCCTGACCAATTCATGCGGAGATGCGTACCAGAAAATGAACAGCAGGAAGTCCTTGCATTTTTCCATTCAGAGGCATGCGATGGCCATTTCTCTACGAAGAAGACTTCGGCAAAAATTCTACAATCAGGTTTTTACTGGCCCTCACTTAACAAAGACTATGTTTCATTTTTTAAAGAATGCAATAGATGCCAAAGACTGGGTAGTGTGACCCGAAGGAATATGATGCCCCTCTCCCCTGTACTTGTCATTGAAATATTTGATTGTTGGGGCATTGACTTTATGGGTCCCTTCCCCGTGTCGTTTGGTTTTCTATATATTCTACTGGTAGTGGACTACGTGTCCAAATGGGTGGAGGCAATCCCAACCAAGACCAATGACCACCAGGTTATGGTCAAATGCTTGAAAAATAACATATTTTCGAGGTTCGGGATGCCTCGTGCAATGATAAGCGATGGTGGATCGCATTTATGTAATAGACCATTTGCGTCTTTGATGTATAAATATGGCATCACACATAAGGTATCCACCGCATATCACCCACAGACCAATAGCCAAGCTGAGCTAGCCAATAGGGAGATCAAAAATATCTTAGAGAAAATGGTGAACCCAAATAGGAAAGATTGTCATTGAGACTGATTGATGCCCTATGGGCCTACCGCACTGCCTACAAGACTGTCTTAGACATGTCTCCCTACCGGCTTGTCTATGGAAAGGCTTGCCATTTTCCAGTCGAAATGGAACACAAGGCCTATTGGGCCATCAAGACTCTAAACTTCAATCTGAGAATGGCCGGCGAGCATAGGAAGCTAGAAATGAATGAGTTGGAAGAGATCCGAAAAGATGCGTATGAGAGCTCTAAAATTTCAAAAGAGCGGGCTAAGATCTTTCATGACAAATCCATTGTGAGGAAGTCATTTGAGCCCGGATAAAAAGTGTTCTTATACAACTCTCGTCTCTCAATCTTTCCAGGGAAACTCCGATCTCGTTGGGATGGCCTCTATCTTGTCAAGGTGGCCTACCCCAATGGAGCCGTGGAAGTCACAAACCCCGAGGATGGCAACACATTCAATGTCAATGGCCAAAGACTTAAGTCATTCTTCGAGGGTTTTGAAGGACATGGAGTGGAGGAGGATTTGATGGATCCGATTTATCCAGACTTGTTGAAGAATTGATTTTTCTTATGGTCTTTAGTGTACAGTTGTTGTTACTTACTTTAGCTGTTTATTTTTACTTACTTTAAATTTGTGTATAGTGTTGTTTTCTTAGTTGTAGATATTGGTGTTTTTGGCAAAATCTCAATTGCGAGGTGTTCACTAACCCTAATCATCTTTTTACAGTCTTTCATTGCATATCATATCTTTTTTGTTGCATTGAGGACAATGCATGAATCAAGTTGGGGGGTGAGGTTCACCATTTGTATGATACACCAATGTTTATGGAAATTTTTGTTGATAATACCAATTTTTTGGGTGGAAATTCACCTTTCACATATCACACAGATTTTTGTTTTCAATTCTTGTAAATTATGTGAAAATTTTGAAAATTTTTGTGAAAAATATCTTAATGTTGATATGTATTCCCTTATTTAGATTGCTATGGGTTGGATGATATGTTGATCTTTGTATAAAACCTTGAGCACATGAGCATATTATAGAAGTTAATCCTATGCATGAGTATCACACATGTATCTGCTTTTGAACTCAACTGTATGTGCTCCTTGAATGTGTAATTTTGGCAATTTACAGATTGGATTCATATTTTAGGCTTGACATAAATAGTGGAGATGATTAAGGACCCATGAGAGTTTTAGTGCCAATCCTTTTTGGAGGGAACTTACGTTTACTCAAAGAACAATTCTTCAAATTCCAAATTTGTTCAACAATCTCATTATGCTTGTCTTGGCTAGATGCATTTGGGTAGTAGATTGACTTTGTCTTGATATGAACAATGCCCCCCATACCTATCTAGAAATGATTTTAGGCCATCGTTGTTTTAATTTGAGCCTTTGCCTTTTTTTTTCTTTTGAAATTTTTATCCCTAATGCCGTGATTGAGCCTTAAATTGTAAATTCGTTTCCATACCACACATTTGACCAAGCCAGTGAAAATTGATAAAAATCTACCATACCTTGGTTGTTCCTAGAGCTAAATATGAGTGATTATAAAAGAGAAGGAAGTATGGTGTGAAAATTTCAACAAAAGGGATGAATGAAAGTTGAAACTCAAAGAGTTGAACGGAAAAGAATGATAAATCCAAGAAAAGGAGAAAAAGGGGGTGAGAAGAAGAAAAGAATGACAAAATAAAAGGAAAATGTTAAGGAAAAGATTGAGAAAGAAAGAAAGAATGTGGTGATGGTGTTGGACTGAAAAGCCCATGAAAAGGGAGATTTTTTTGAAACAATAGACATTCACTCGGAACAACCCTCCTTTGTTTTCCTTTGTCCTTTGTTCATATACCTAGATATCACCCCAAGGCCTCATTACAACCCATGAAAGTCCTAAATGATGTAGAGAAGCATGGGGGATGCATACTTTTAAAGAAAAAGAGGATTTAGTTTTGCTGCCTAATGCCCTAGCATTCCTTTCATGAGATTATGCCAAGGTCGTTTCATTTTATGCATGAACTTCATTTTTGGATTATATGTGAGCATACTTTGTTTTATGCACAAGATTCTATCTCACATGTATACATGGAGTGCATGCCAGGATAACCAGAATGTGATTCATTGTTAAGAGAGACCTTTGGTGAGGTTTGCATTGAAGCTGAATTTCCCTAGCCATTCAAATGTGAATTATGTTGTGTAAGTGCTTAAATTACTTGTCCAATTCACAAACACACGAGTTTGAAAATGAATGTGTGGGTGCATACTTTAGACTAGTATTTAAGGCTATAGTGATGCTCATGTGTGCTTGATTCGGGCAGTTGAACGACGTGTTTCGTAGCCCTATGTTTAAAGGATGGGGGAATATTGCTCAAGTTTTTGATATTTGAATGAATTAAGAATGCCTTGATTATTTGAATATGTGTCTTACATTTCGGGTGTTCATTTTGGTAGTTAAATGTAGAAATCTATGCCTTGTGTTTTGAAAGCATCAAAATTTTAAATCATATTGCAATTTCGGTAATGATTTGGGGCTTGATGGTTCAAATTGTGGTTTACAAGTGTACCACATGTTTTGGGTGGAGGAGAGGTTATTTATAGGGTGTTAGAATGTGTAGGTCTTGAAATGAAAAGGAGTGGAAGTGTGTTGGACAGCAGAGGTTTATTTTGCAAATAAGGCAAAACCTAACGGTAGGCCATACCGGTAGGTTTTGGCCACTGGTCCTACACCTACCGCAAACCTACCGGTATTTTTTGCTCACTGGAGTAAAACCTACCGGTAGGTCTTACCTAGAATGCCAAAAATTAGGGGTTTTAATCAGATTTTTCAGGGAAACTATTCATTGTCTTCCTAATTCACAAACCATAAGGCATTCCTCTCTCACTCAAAACATCCCTAAGCTTCCAAATCCCTCTCCTATTCCATTAATCTCTCAATCTTCAACCCTAGGGCTATTGATTTTTGTGATTTTTAGTGAAGAATTGAAGAATCCTCTTTTGAAACCCTAGTTTAGCCGAAAATCTTCAAAGCCCAAAACCTCCTTTGATCTTTGCAAAACTTTCTTGATTCTTGAAATGGCTCGCCATGGGATGATCCTCCGTGATATTGTGGACCCGGTTGAGGGGTTTATCATGGCTCTTTTGTCGCTACTCATGTTCGGGGCACTATTGCTATGCATGGCCTGCACTAAAAGCACCGGGCCAAGCTCTCCACAGCCCGAGGGTGCGAGTGCCCGTAAAAGGGGTGGCGAAGGTTCTAGTGGAGACCGGGCTGAGCAACGAAAGAAGGCAAGGAACAATGCTAGGCACCAAAGCATCGAGGAGAAAAATGTTACCTGCGAGAGGTACATTGATCGGGTTTCCCTTGGCCCAAACGATGCAACTGTGAGGATCATCGAAGCCCATAGGATGGGGTTTTGGTTCAAGACTGTGAATGGGTTCAATTTGTCCTTATGTCGGGAGTTTTACCAAAAACTCAAAGTGGTGGACGGGGTTGATTTTGTGTTAAGAACAAACATGAGGGGTAAAACATTTGATGTGACCCCTACGGTGATTGCCACTCTCTTGGAGTACAAGAGGCCACCTCCATCTACCCCAGTGTACGCCCATAACGTTGCCAAGCTCAAGACCATCCCTAAGTTTGTGGCTTTGATGTACGAGGACCCGACTCAGTTTAAGGGAACGGTCCAAGTCGGGGGCCTCAAAAATAATTATGGGACGATGAATAAGCTTTTACATTACAACCTGCTTCCGAGGGGCGCCGAGAAGACACCGAACATTGAAAAGCTCGCCTTTTTGGATGCAGTAATGTCGGGAAAGGCCATAGATTTTGCACTTTTTTTCTGGGAGGTAACGAAGGAATTCGCCAAGACCAGGAAGCCAAAGGCGAACCTCCCATTTGGGAACTTAGTCACCCGGTTGTGCGACCACTTCAAGGTAAAGGGGTATGCTTTTGATAAAATCACCCTACCTAAGACCGAGGCCATAGTAAAGGCCAGCAGTCAAAAGAGATCTGCTATGACCCGAGCTGAGCGTACTAAGGCTGCAAGACCTGATTCATCTGATGCAGGACCTTCATCTGCTGGGCCATCTACTAGGTCGTCTTTGTTTGTCCCATCCACTTCTGTGCTGGAGCGCTCAGTATCTCAGTGCCTCAATGCATTAGAAGTGACAGTGCATAGGATCTCGGCCTTGATGACTAGATTGTTTTAGAATACGTTCCCCGGAGAACCTATCCCAGGTGGGCCACCACCTCCAGCTGCTAGACCCTCCGCCTCTGCCCCCTCAATTTCCATAGTAGTTGAGGTGGGGGACTCAGAGGAGGACAATGATGAAGAGAAGGACACCGAGGATGATGCTGATGGGAGTGATGGTGATGAGGGTGGTGACGGAGACGAGTAGGATACCATGGTTTTTGTTTTTTCCTGTTGTTTTGGGTTGTACATGATCAGGAGTGGAGTTATCGGCCTAGTAGAAGAGTCTTTAGGAATTAGAGGCCGTTTTGTCTTTCTTTTTGAATGCTAACTCCATGTACCCAACTTCTGAAAGACATAAATGAAATACCACAGTTTTTGTTCCATCTTTGCCAAGTTCATTTCATTAATTGCATTGTGATTTTTGTATTTTGAATGTTTGATGAATTACTTGTGCAAATGGGTTGTTTTAATTTCATACTTGTTGATTTGAAAATAAACTTTGCTAGGGACTAGCAAAGCTCAAGTTGGGGGGTGTGATTAGCACAAAACATTGCATATTTTATGTACATTTACATCCCTTTTACGTTTGCTTTTGCGGTTAAAATGAGCGGAATTGCAATGTTCGAGCTTTAATGGAGTTTTGGTATGTTTACAGGAAAAGGGGTTCAAATGGTGCTTGTTAGGCCCTATCATGATGCTTGAGTTGATTGGACATGAGGTGGAGGCTTGATGCTTGCCTGAAAGGTGGAGGAACCAAGAATTTTGCAAAACAAGGAAAAACCTATCGGTAGGTTTTAGCTACTGGACCTGCACCTACAGCAAACCTACCGATAGGTTTTGCTCACTGGAGTGAAACCTACCGGTAGGTTTCCATCGACCTACCGGTAGGTTTTACTGAAACAGGACAAATTCTGCATCTCAAGCTCTGCAACTTTGGGGGTCCCACCATTGGTTCTCCCACTCGTCCCTGACACTCCTTACACACAAAACACCCCCTTTTCACCCTAGCTTGGACTTTTGGGTGCTTGAACATTAATGAGGAGAGAGAGAATGGGTGAAGTTGGGTGTGCAGGCTAGGCCTGCACTAGCCTGTCCAACCCATCCTTTTCAGCCCCTATTGATTGGGATCACATCACACAGGCTAGGGAGGCTCCATGGACGTTTTTGGCAAGGGGGAGATACCATTATTCAGCATGTATTGTAATATAGAGAGAGAAGCTCCAAAGGAAGAACATGAATAGTGCTAGAGAGAGAAGTTGATATTTTTTGCATTTTCTTCCATACATTGTCTTGTAATTCCTTGTAAGACCTTTCTAAGTTTTATTGAATGTCTTGAATGTCCTTTATTACAAGCACTTTGCAAGTTTAGCCTTACATTTTGGAATCCACCATTAATGCATTCAAGTTCTTCATTTTCAAGTTTTAAATTGGGTATTGCATATTTCACTTGATAGTTTACATTTTCTTGCATTACATTAAATTCCAATCTTCATTTCATTACAATGTTTTCTCATTACATTATTGTTCTTGTTTTAAATATGAGTAGCTAAACCTTACGTTGGCTAATCCAAGGGAGAACTCCTCTTGGGTATGCCATTTCAACTCATTTCCATTCCTCCTCGTAGTGTACGTTGATTCGATTTGACTGGGTTGAGTGTGGACATGGTTGTGAGTCTTTGATACACCAGAGGCATTGTCACGGTGTATGCTTCGATCCTCACCTCCATCCTAGTCCCTCACTTCTCACGAATCAATCGAACATCTAGACACCATTAGGGGAAGGTCTCGAGTTGAGTTGGCATCCCTATTGGAATGACCCCTTCGGATTAGCCAACACTTGTTCCATTCCATTTTCATCAAAAACACAATCACAAACCAAACTCAAACAACAAAAGATTTTTACACTTTTCTTTTAATTCACCAAAATCACCTTCAACACGATTCACCTCATTCCCTGAGGAGACGACCTTGGAATACCAATTCTAAGTAAAACACGACAATCGAAAGTCTCCCTGCGCTTGGGGAGCACTTTTGTTCACACACACACACACACATTTACATTCATCCACCATTATTCTATTTCTCCATTTCTTGCATCATTCTGAGGGAGAGTGACACTCCCCTATCCCGATAAACCATACACATATTGAGAGATGATGTCCGGAGATTAGGGAATACAACAGAAACCATCAAGCAGACCTCCCGCATATCAACCATACCAACCACCAAAAAAAGAGGAGTCTTGAGGACACACTGAATCAGTTTATGCAAACCCAAATGAACTACAACAATAGTTTCACTCAGGCTTTTTCTGATTTCAAAGCAAAAACCACCCAGTCTTTCGAGGATCTTAAAAGACACATCAAAAAGTTGACCCAATCCATGACCACACATGAGAAAGGGAAGTTTCCTGCCCAACCAAAACAACCGCAAGGCCAATTTCATGTGAAAAATATTTCAATCATGGAAAACCCACAAGACCAAGCCCAAGTTGTCACTATACTGAGAAGTGGCAAAGTCATTGACAAAACCATCAGAGACATGTCAATTCCAAAGCCAAAACCTGAGTCAATCCCATTCGATGCACCAGTAGAGCCTGAACTTGTGATTGAAGAAGAACCTGAACCTATGATTGAACAGGACCCAGAACCATCAAAGGAAAAAGAACCTTTATCTCCTATTCCTGCTATTTTTCCTTATAAACTCAAAACAGTACAGAAGTTGAATAATCAGCCAGAAATTTACAAGCTTTTTAAGCAAGTAAATATCAATATCCCACTTCTGGATGCAAACAAGCAAGTTCCGTATTATGCCAAGTTTCTGAAAGACTTGTGCATAGTCAAAAGAAACCAGAATGTCTAGAAAAGAGCCTTCTTGACGGAACAAGCCAGTGCCCTACTTCAACACAAAACCCCACCAAAATACAAGGATCTGGGGTGTCCAACTATGGCATGTGTCATTAGAAACTTCATAATAGAACAAGCATTGTTAGATCTTGGAGCCAGTGTCAATTTGCTCCCTTTCTCTATCTATCAGCAATTGGGTCTAGGTGAACTCAAACCCACTTGTGTCACACTCAAGTTGGCAGACAGATCTATCAAAATTTTCAGGGGCATTGTTGAAGATGTACTTGTCCAAGTGGACAACTCCGTCTTTCCTATTGAATTTATTTTTCTAGATACTCAGCCAGCAATGCATTCAGAGAATCAAATTCCCGTTATTCTTGGTCGACCCTTCCTAGCAACTTCAAATGCACTAATCAATTGCAGGAATGGAGTCATGAAATTAACTTTCAAGAATATGAATCTTGAGCTGAATATTTTCAATATTGCCAAACACCCAGGAGAAGACAAGGAAGTGAGAGAAATAAATTTCATTGAGTCTCTGATACAGGAACATCTGGATAACACATTTTTTGAAAACCCTACTGATTCTTCTCTGTTGGAGCCTATCACATCTGAGACAACAGATGATGATCAAAACCAAAAGAATTAGCTTGCTCACATTGTTGGGACATGGGCACCCAAATTCGAAGAAATCTCACCAAGTGGCACAAAGCCACTCTCATCAAGTGTCAAGCCACCAAAGCCTGAATTAAAACTACTCTCATCTGAACTCAAATATGCATTCTTAGGGGAGGCCGAGTCGTACCCAGTGGTAATTTCTTCTAAGCTTACAAACTTGTAAGAGTCTAAGCTGATTGAAGTTCTTAGACGCCATAAAAGCACCATTGGGTGGACCATCGCTGACTTTAAAGGTATAAGCCCGTTAATCTGCAATCATGCTATATACCTTGAAGAAGATTCAAAACCCTCTTGTCAAATGCAGAGACGACTGAACCCTCACATGAAAGATGTTGTGAGAACTTAGGTACTAAAACTATTGGATGCTGGAATAATTTTTTCCATCTCTAATAGTAAATGGGTTAGCCCAACCCAAGTTGTGCCCAAGAAGTCTGGGGTCACAGTGGTCAAAAAATATGCCAATGAACTAGTACCAACTCGAGTTTTCACAGGACGGCGGATGTGTATAGACTATCAAAAACTCAATTTGGTAACTAGAAAAGACCATTGTCCTCTTCCCTTTCTTAATCAAGTCTTAGATAGAATTGCAGGTCATGAATTCTACTGTTTCCTGGATGGGTATTCTGGGTATAACCAAATCGAGATAGCACTAAATGACCAGGAGAAAACAACATTCACATGCCTCTTTGGCACCTTTGCATTCAAAAGGATGCCGTTTGGACTTTGTAACGCTCCTGCAACATTCCAAATGTGTATGCTAAGCTTGTTTAGTGACATGGTTCAAAAAATTTTGGAAGTGTTCATGGATGACTTCTCTGTATATGGTGACTCGTTTGATTTGTGTCTGACAAATCTGGAGAAAGTGTTTATAAGATGTAAGGAAGCCAATCTAGTACTAAATTGGGAGAAATGCCATTTCATGGTAACACAAGGCATTGTCCTAGGTCACATTGTGTCGTATGAAGGCATGAAAGTTGACAAGGCAAAAATAGATCTGATTAGAAATTTGTCTGCTCCCAAGACTGTTAAAGATGTTCGATCATTTTTGGGACATACAGGGTTCTATAGGAGATTCATAAAAAACTTTAGTACAATATTTAAACCCATGTGTCATCTCCTAAGTCAGGACGTATCTTTTGTGTGGTGTGAATCATGCCAGAAAGCTTTTGATAAGCTTAAAGGTATGTTAATTTCTGCCCCAATAATGCAACCTCCTGACTGGACTCTTCCGTTTGAATTAATGTGTGATGCCAGTAATTATGTTGTAGGAGCTGTGTTGGGACAAAGAAAGGATAAGAAACCCTGTGTGATTTACTATGAAAGCAAAACTTTGAACGATACTCAAATGAACTATTCAACAACTGAAAAAGAATTGCTTTCGGTAGTTTTTGCTCTGGAGAAATTTTGTTCTTATCTTTTTGGTTCTTCTATTATTGTATTCACTGACCATACACCATTAAAATTCTTGCTCACAAAGAAGGATGTCAAGCCAAGGCTCTTAAGATGGATACTCTTACTCCAAGAGTTTGATCTAATCATTAAAGACAAGAAATGTGTTGAGAATGTGGTGACAGATCATCTGTCCAGGTTAACGTATGAATTTCATGAGGATAAACTGTCAATCAATGAAAATTTCCCTGATGAACAACTGTTCACAGTCATGGAAATGCCATGGTATTGCTAACTTCCTTGCTACTGATACGTTTCGTTATTCCTTTACAATGATAGATAAGAAGAAATTTCTGAGGGATGTTCATAATTTCTTTTGGGAAGATCCATACGTGTTTAAGTACGGTAAGGATCAAATCATAAAGCATTGCATCCCCGAGCATGAGAGCAGATAAGTAATATCATTTTGTCATTCTGAAGCATGTGATGGCCATTTCTCATTAAAGAAAACCGCTGCGAAAATTTTGCAGTATGGATTTTATTGGCCCACACTTTTTAAATATGTTCATGCCTTTTGTCTAACGTGTGACAGATGCCAAAGGTTGGGAAACATTTCTAAAGAAACATGATGCCCTTAAACCCCATTCTGGTAATTAAAATTTTTGACTATTGGGACATCGATTTTATAGGGTCATTTCCTCTTCCTTTGGCTATCTATATATTTTAGTGGCTGTTGATTATGTGTCCAAATGGGTTGAAGCAATTCCATGCCGAAATAATGATCACCGAACAGTGATCAAGTTTTTAAAAGAAAATATTTTGTCCAGGTTTGGAATTCCTAAATCCATTATAAGTGATGGGGGTGCTCATTTTTGTAATCGTCCTTTCTAGAATTTGATGAAAAAGTACTTGATTTTTCACAAAATTGCAACCCCTTATCATCCACAGACTAGTGGACAAGCTAAACTAGCTAATCGAGAGATCAAACTGATTTTAGAAAAAACAGTAAACCCAGATCACAAGGATTGGTCGTCAAGACTAACTGATGCACTCTAAGCATATCGCACTGCTTTCAAAACAATTTTGGGCATGTCTCCTTATCGATTAGTCTATGGCAAGCCATGTCACCTACTTGTGGAATTGGAACACAGAGCATACTAGGCATTAAAACATTGAACTTTGACCTAGACAAGGCTGGACTCTCAAGAAAATTTCAGATTAATGAGTTGGAAGAATTGAGAAATGAAGCATATGAGAATGCTAAGATTGCTAAGTCCAGAATGAAAATTTTTCATGACAAGAATATTGTGCGAAAGTCTTTTGAACCTTCTCAAAAAGTCATGTTATATTATTCAAGTCTCCGTCTTTTTTCCTGGTAAGTTGAGATCAAGATAGACTGAATCTTACAATGTCAAACAAGTGTTTGGACATGGAGTAGTGGAAGTGGAAAATCCATCAAATTGTAATATTTGTACTGTCAATGGTCAGCGTTTGAAACCATTTTTTGGAACACTTTGTTAAAGAAGTGGAAACCATTCCTTTAATGGTACCAGAATATTCCTCTAAGATTCGCGCCTACCGACTCAAAAAGGGGTCGGGTCAGGAAATATCCAATCCAAACCAACCCTCGGGAACACCTTTATAAGGCCTCCAACCCTTTTTCCCTTTTTTCCCATTTGTCGTTGTCCTTCTTCTTTCCTTTTCTTCTTCTTCTTCTTCTTCTTCTTCTTCGTTTTCTCTGTTCTCTATAAAAACGACCCACCCCTTGCAAATCCATGACCACACACCCCGAAGACCTAGTCCTTTGTTTCATGATTTGCATTTTATTACTGTATTTGTACATGGGTGTCCTGCTTTTGTTTACACTCACACACAAGGGTTTCCATCCTAGCCGAAACCCAGATCTTCCCAAAGATGATTAATTGCTGTGTTTTGCTTATAGGAATCGGCAAATGAACATATCTCTACTTTCAAATACTAACTCTACTTTGCGTATACTGGTAAATTCGAAACATTGAGGACAATGTCGAGTTTAGGTTGGGGGGTGAGAACTACAGTTCATATTTTGTGCCTTTTAAAAAAAAATTCTTGATTGTATTGTATATTTTGTCTTGTATTTCGCATTTTTACAGTCTTTATGATGATGATCATGTCTTTAAGTCAGCTTCAATCGTCTTTGTAACTGACAGACGTTAAAGAACCAGAGAGTGTCTTAAAGCTTAGCAAGCATGGATAGTAAACTTTTTTGCTTTAGTCTAGGAGTTTTACACACTTTTCCATCTGATGTGCATTCTGTGATAATGAGAAAGGCAAGATCGGTAAGAAAAATCGAAATTCGAGAACAGCAAGCGAAACCACTGTGTGGCAAAAACACATTTGCTAAACGTCGTCGTGCCAAAAGATTTGGTGCCTATAAACAATGTGGCCGGATCTTTCACATGAAAGAATATAATCAGTGTTCTGAACCAATTTCCAGTCGCGCACTCAATCGATTAGACTGGATAGTGAATGGGCAGAGTAAGGATTATCCCAAGACGCCATGCTATTCTGGTACTTTGCTTACCCGATATGTGCGACAGGAAATTAGAAGAGTCACTGATGGTTCAAATGGCATGGAGACAGATGAAGACTCGGATTAGATTGTTTTGTGACAAAATTGTGGAAAATTGTGTTTTTGGGATGAAAGCCAAGGGTCCGAATTTTTGTAAAAAGTGTAAATATCTTTTTGAGATGTACAAAATCCTTTTTGTTGAAATAAAATATGGGCCGAGTAAGAAATGTCCTAGAATACCAACCTTAAGCGTGGGTATGGACTTATCCTAAAACGCCATGAATTTTTAGTTCAAATTTGTGTGAATAGCCTTCTTTTAATGTGTGTATATAAATGTGCATATAATTGTGATTTTTGATTTGGCGTTCGAACACCATTTGATGTTTGAACGACAGTTGCTCACAGTACTTTGGCCTTCGTAGGATATCAGAAGTACTGGGAGCTCTCAACGTTCGAACGCCATTCAACGTTCAAACGTTGGATGCTTACAGTACTTTGGCTCCTGCAGTGACCCAAAAAGTACTGGGATCTCCAAACGTTCGAACGCTTTGAGAACGTTTGAACTTGAATCCCACGTTCGAACGCCAAACCCACGTTCGAACGCCAGAAGCTTACAGTACTTTGGTCTCTAACAGAACTCAAAAGTACTGGGAGCTCTCCACGTTTGAACGCCAATGCAACGTTCGAACCATGTTTTTAAAATCCTTCTACACACGTTCGAAAGTCAGCGACGTTCGAACGTTCACTCCCAGCCTATAAATACCTAGTTCGTCTTCTTCATTTCAAAATCACCCAAAACCCTCAAAACCCCCAAAACCCTCGGTGACCCTTCACTTCCCATCCCTAAAAAACTCATCCATTCTCAATTTCTACCAAAGATCAACCATCCCAAACACATTCCCACTTGCTTCATCACTTTTTTACCAAGAAATCCAAACTTTACAAGCCCTAAAACCCCCAAAATCGAGAACTATGCCCCCAAGGATGAAAATGCCCGCAAGATGGAGGATGGTCAACCAAGAGCCCAATTTTGTTGAAGAGGTGGTCGAGGAGCGAGAGGGGAGGCCACCAATTGTCCGGAGATATGACAAAACTTGTTTCCCCAACGCTTAAAAGGCGGATAGGTATGAAAACTTCTACCAAACTTAAGTTATAGTTTGTGAACGCTCCATTGAGTTGCTTGATTTTGTTGAGTTGGGGATTTATGCCAACATGGAGGAGAGGGGTTGGAGCATGTATTTGAGGAACGGCGGAGAGGTGATTGATTGAAAACGTTGTTTTTTCCAACCCCTAAACATCACCATTTGACATGTGTATATGGCTTATGTGTGAAAGGGAGTGTCACTCTCCCTCGGGGTGATGCAAGAGATTAGGCAACAACGGATTGGTGGAAAATGGAATGAACAAAATGTGAAATGAAATGCGGGTGTGTGAACAAAAGTGCTCCCCAATCGCAAAGAGTCTTTTGTGTGTCGGTGTTTTACTTGGAAAAGTATTCCAAGGTCGTCTCCTCAGGGAAGGAAAGTTCAAGTTGTGTGAAGGTGATTTTGCAAAAGGTAAAGAAAGTGTAAAATCTTTTAGTTTGTTTTGGTGAGTGGATTTTGTAAATGAAAATGCAAGAAAACAAGTGTTGGCTAATCAAAATGGGTCATTCCAATGGGAATATCAAATCAACTCCAATCCTTCCTCCAATGGTGCATAGACGAACGATTGATTCTTCGGAAGCTAGGGATGAGATGGTGCGGATCCAAGCATAAACCGTGACTAGGCCTACGGAATATCAAAGACTCACAAACTCATCCACCCTCAACCCAGTCAAACCGAACCATCGTACATCGAGAGGAGGAATGGAAAAGAGTTGAAGTAGTACTCCCAAGAGGAATTTTCCCGTGGATTAGCCAACTTAAATCTAGCTACTCATAATAAAAGACAAGACAATAATGTAAAATGAAATACATTGTAGAGAAATGAAGATTTAAAGCATGAAACTTAACTTGAAGCAAGAAATCTAAAGCTATGAAGGAAAATATGCAATACCCATTTTAAAAGATGAAATGAAGAAAACTTGAAGCAACAATGGTGAAATGAAGAACATGCAAGTAAACTTGGAATAAACTTGAAACAACTAAGATTAAAGTGCAAGGAATGAAGATTACAAGAAGTTTAAAGCTTACAACAATTGAAATGGAAAGGAAAATGCAAAAACATAAACTTACATTATACTATTCATCATCTTCTTCCTAGGAACTAAAACTAAGATTAGGTAGCCACCCCTAATACAATGTGTAAAATGCTGAGTATATGGAGAGTGAGCCTTCAAATTTCGTGCATTGGTCCCCCCTAGCTGTGTGAAAGGCCTTCATCAATAGGGGGCTGAATGGATGGGTGTTGCAGGCTAGGACAAGCCTCCCCCAGGCTACCCCTTCTCTCCCATCCTCATTAATGCAATGGCCTCCAAAGTCTTCATCTTGTGTAAGGGAGGCATGTAAATGTGTAAGGAAATGTTGGGGGGCAAGTGGGAGAAGCATTGGTGGGACCCCCAAGCAAGTGGGAAGTGATTTGGAGGCATTTCGGGCTGTTCAGGCACGGCGTACCGGTACTGAGTACTGGTACTTCGTACACCAGTAGCTTCGGCGTACCGGTACGGTTTTTCTGCTTCGGACCAGTCTTCGTAGAATTGGCATAAATTTTGATCTAACCGTCAAATTGAACTAAAATTTTGACACAATACAGAAGACATCCAGATCTTCTACTTTTATGTTTTGAACTTTTTCATATTCGAAGTGGATCATGGTCAAAATGGAGGAAAACCGAGGCTCTTCAACCCAGTGGTGTGGCTGCTGGCGCTTTTGTTCCCAAACACCAATACCTCCTTGATTTCTTCACTTTTAAGCCTCCAAATCTTCATGTAATGTGTACATGCCCTCACCACACATCCATCATAGTTGCAAGGTCCTAAAATACATGATTTAAGCTATAAAAACATGCAACATCGAGAATTCAACATTATTCATAAAATCGGCTAACTCTAAGTACTTGATGCAAAAGTTGAGTTAAAATGCATGTAATGAGGCCTTGAAATATACAATATTTTGTGCTCATCACACCCCCCAACTTAAGTTTTGCTAGTCCCTAGCAAACAAAATGTAAAAAGCATGCAAACAATATAAAACATATACTAATTCCGCAATTGCATTGCAACAAGCCTTTGAACCCTTAGGTGATCCCTAGTGGACGAGTTTTGTCTCGTGAAGGTTTTCAGTGAAGGTACCTACAAACTTCTTTTCTTAGTATCCAATATTAAAGCATATTCCCTTATCTTAATTAGCACTAGGATGTCAAAAAGATTGCTCAACCCACCCGAACTAATCACACATAAAACACATCATAGCCTTAAATGCTATTCTAGATTATCCACATACACATTCATTTTCAAACTCGTGTGTGTGTGAAATGAACATGTAATTTAAACATTTACACAACGGAATTCACATTCACTTTGGCTATCCAAATTAAGCTTCGATGCAAACTCACCAAGGGTGTCTCTCGCAATGAATCACACTCTAGTTATCTTGGCATGCTCTCCATGTGTATATATGAGATGGAATCTTGTGCTCAAAACGAAATAAGCTCACATATAATCCAAAAATGAAGTTCATGCATAAAAATGAAACAATCTTGGCATAATCTCATGAAAGGAATGCTAGGGCATTAGATAGCAAAATCAACTCCTCTTTTTCTTTAAAAGTGTGCATCCCCCATGTTTCTCTAGATCATTTAGGACTTTCACGGGTTATAACTAGGCCTTGGGGTGATATTGAGGCAAAAGAAAGGAAGGATATAGGATAACAAAGAGGGTTGTTCCGAGTGAATGACCTTTATTTCAAAAAGATCTCCCTTTTGTGGGATTTCTAGACTAACACCATCATTTCACTCTTTGTTTCTTTTCTTGCTTCTTTTCCTTAACATTTTTCTTTTTCTTTTTCTCTTTCTTTTCTTCTTCTCACCCTTTTTTCTCCTTTTCTTGGATTTTCATTCTTTTTCGTTCAACTCTTTGAGTTTCAACTTCATTCATCCCTTTTGTTTGAGTTTCCACACCATACTTCCTTCTCTTTTATCATCACTCATACTTAGCACTAGGAACAACCAAGGTAAGGTAGATATTTATCATTTTCAATGGCTTGGTTACATGTGTGGCATAGAAATGAATTCAATTAAGGCTCAATCATGGCACTAGAGATAATGTTTCACAAGAAAAAGACAAAGGCTCAAAGCATTTCAAAGATGGCCTAAGATCATCTCTAGATAAGCATAGGAGGAGCATTTTGCGTTTCAAGACAAAGTCAATCAACTACCCAAAAACACCTAACCAAAACAAGCATAATGAGATTATTGAACAAATTTGGAATTTGAAAATTTGTTCCTTGAGTAAATGTAAGTTCCCTCTGATGAGCACATAATATTGCATATTTGAAGGGCTCATTACGTGCATTTTAACTCAACTTTTGCATTTAAGTACTTAGAGTTAGCCGAAATTATGAATAATGTTGATATTTTGATGTTGCAAGTTTTTATTGCTTAAATCATGTATTTTAGGACATTGCAACTATGTTGGATGTGTGGTGAAGGCATGGACACAATACATGAAGAATTGGAGGCTTAAAAGTGAAGAAATCAAGAAGGCATTGGTGCTTGGGAACAAGGGCACCAGCTGTAGCAACAATTGGAAGCACAACCTCGGAATTCCTCCATTTTGACCATGATCTACTCAGAATTTGGACGAGTTCAAAACATGAAAGTTGTAGATATGGGTGTCTTCTGTTTGGTGTCAAAATTTCAGCCCAATCCAATGGTTAGATCAAGAGTTATACCGATTCTACCGAAGGTGGTCCAGTGCAGAAAAACAGTACCGGTACTCGGTACCGGTACCAAATGGTACCGGTACCCAGTACCGGTACTCTGAACCTTCTGGTCGCGAAAACAGCCTGTAACTCAACTTTGAGGCTTGGGGGTCCCACCTACACTTCTCCCACGCCTATCCCAACATTTCCTTACACATTTGCAGGTCTCTTACACATTTCGGGAAGACTTTTGAGGCTTGGCATTCAAGGAGGAAGAGAGAGAAATGGGCTGCCATGTGGGTTGCAGGCTAGCCTGTCCAAGGTTTCAACTCAGCCCCTCTTTGGTGTAAGACCTGCACACACCTAGGGGGACCCTCCATGGACGAAATTCAAGGCTCTCACTCTCCAATATACATTCAGCATTCAACACACAAGAAAAAGAGTTGGCTACCTAAGCTTAGGAGTAGATATAGAAAGCTCCAAGGGGGAAGATGATGAATAGTGCTCAAAGTGACGTTTTTGCATTTTTCTTCCACTCTTTCACTTGTAGTTTAATGTAAGAACCTTGTAAGCTTCATTTATTGTCTTTAATGTCATTTATTTCAAGTACTTTGCAAGTTTCAATACACCATTTACATTTCACCATTGTTGCTCAAGTTCTTCATTTTCAAGCTTAAAATGGGTATTGAATATTTTTCTCCTTAGTTTAAGATTTCTTGCTTTAAGTTAAGTTTCATACTTCATGCTTCATGTCTTCATTATATCCATTTACATTATTATGCTTGTCTTTCATTTTACCATGAGTAGTTAGATTTAACTCTTGGGGATTCCATTTTAACTCATTCTCCTCCCTCCCTTAAGAGTCCAATGGTTCGGTTTGACGGGGTTGAGAGTGGATGAATTGGTGCCTTTGATATTCCGTAGACTTGTCACGGTTTATTCTTAGATCATCACCAACCTCATCCCTAGCTTCCCCCGAATCAATTGTTCATTCATGCTCTATCGGAGTTAAGGAGGGATTGGAGTTGAAATGGTAGTCCCATTGGAGTGACTTCCTTTGGATTAGCCAACATTGTTTTCTTGCATTTTCCATACATAAACACAACCACAAAACACAAATACAAGATTTTACACTTTCTTTTCTCTTTTGCAAAATCACCTTTCACAAAACTCTCTTTCCTTCCCTGAGGAGACGACCTTGGAATATTTTCCAAGTAAAACACACGACCACAAAAGACTCCTTTCGATTGGGGAGCATTTTTGTGCACACCGCATCTCATTCCATCTATTTTGTTCATCACATTTCCATTCACATCCATTTTGTTGTTGTTTCCTATCTTCTTGCATCATCCGGAGGGAGAGTGACACTCCCCCATCACTATAAGCCACATACACACATTGAGGGTGAGGGTGATGTTTAGAGGTTAGGAATAACGACGTAGTTTCCAATCAATCACCCTCCAAACAAGGATTGGCATTAAAGCTCACATGGGTTCTTACTCATCTCCACTATTCATGTCAAGCACTCAAATGTGAACTCAATCCGTAAATTACAAAAATTACAAGTTCATGGTGCACTTATGGTTGAGTTCAAAAGCAAACAAGTATGTGATACTCTTAACAATAGGATAAACTTCTATAATGTGCTCATGTATTCAAAGTTCAAAATGAAGATCAAGTAATCACAAATCTCATAACCATTAGGATTAGGGAATATAGTTCAATATTGGAACCAAAATTTTTCAAAATTTTCACATTTTCCATTATTTTATACAAAAAGTGGTGGAAAATGTAAATGGTGCACCTCACCCCCCAACTTGAACCATGTATTGTCCTCAATGCACAAGGAATCATGCAATGAGAAAAAATGAAAGTTAACATGGGAAATGAGATACACCCTTTTTTTTTTTTCTTTTCATATATATATGTACATTAACGAAAAAAATAACACACAAAAAGCTTGTTTACACCCCCCAACTTAGACTAGAACATGATACCCAATAAGATTTGATACAATGATGCTCAAAGTGAAATGAGTCCAAATTAGGAAGAGGTAAACAACCTTCATGCTAAAATCTACACTACAACATTTATGAAAATAAAACTATAAAAATAAAAGAAATCTAACTACTATGTACATGAAAACAAAATAGGTTCTTGTCAATCCGGCTTCAATTTGGATATGAGCGTGCGCCCATTGATTTTTTTGGTTTTAACATTTTTTTGTTGTATAAATGCCCTTACTAACCCATCTATCCAACAATACAAAGGATAAGAAGTCAAAAATCTCAACCAAACAGAAGTGTAGGCAAGTTTAAGCAATCCCAACAATGGAGTATACAATTTCTCCTTAAAAGTTTCTACACTTAACTCCTTTTCAATGCCCTCCCCAAGTTGAGAAATGTGACTCTCAACACCACTCATAGATGGAAAAATGACCTTGGGCTCATTAGCCTCATGTGAGATAATAACTTCATCAAATTTTTCACAATCAAGAGTGGTGGGAGATTCAACATCAATCTGCACTCCATTGGGATGATCAACCTCAATACATTGACTATGCTCAAGATGTTGTTCTTCATGCATAGCAATTATAGCATTAGTCAATGTATTAAGTTGTTGGGTTATTTGGGCATTGAATTCCATTTGGCTTTGCATAAACTCGTAAAACGTATTTTTCAATTCTTGTTCAGTTGAGTCTTCATACGTTGGATAATGGCAAAATTCATTTGGTGGTGTGAGATTGGATGAAAAATCATGAGGTTCATTCTCCCAACCATAACTCGGATAACTCGGTGTAACATAATGATTGGAGTAAAAATTTTCGGAGGCCAAAAATGAATTTGAATCTTCGCATGCAAAGTCTTGAACCAAATAATTTATTGGGCATTCATTAGTGAGGTGTCCATACTCACCACAAATTTCGCAAACGTTTTCAAAATAAGAGGTCATTCTTGGGCACTCACTAGTAATGTGCCCATAGTCATCACAAATCTCACACACATTTTCATAATATGGGGCATTTGATACATTTTCATAGAAATTATAAGACATAATACAAAACACAAACTAAAACAAAATATTTACAAGTTAGATGTCATACCTTGGCCCATGATGAAAATCACGAGATTTACCTATGCCGTCCAAAAATCACCTTTGAACTCGACGCTTAACCTTCCCCGGCAACGGCGCTAAAATGATTGATTGAAAACGTTGTTTTTTCCAACCCCTAAACATCACCATTTGACATGTGTATATGGCTTATGTGTGAAAGGGAGTGTCACTCTCCCTCGGGGTGATGCAAGAGATTAGGCAACAACGGATTGGTGGAAAATGGAATGAACAAAATGTGAAATGAAATGCGGGTGTGTGAACAAAAGTGCTCCCCAATCGCAAAGAGTCTTTTGTGTGTCGGTGTTTTACTTGGAAAAGTATTACAAGGTCGTCTCCGCAGGGAAGGAAAGTTCAAGTTGTGTGAAGGTGATTTTGCAAAAGGTAAAGAAAGTGTAAAATCTTTTAGTTTGTTTTGGTGAGTGGAGTTTGTAAATGAAAATGCAAGAAAATAAGTGTTGGCTAATCAAAAGGGGTCATTCCAATGGGAATATCAAATCAACTCCAATCCTTCCTCCAATGGTGCATAGATGAACGATTGATTCTTGGGAAGCTAGGGATGAGATGGTGAGGATCCAAGCATAAACCGTGACTAGGCCTACAGAATATCAAAGACTCACAAACTCATCCACCCTCAACCCAGTCAAATCGAACCATCGTACACCGAGAGGATGAATGGAAAAGAGTTGAAGTAGTACTCCCAAGAGGAATTTTCCCTTGGATTAGCCAACTTAAATCTAGCTACTCATAATAAAAGACAAGACAATAATGTAAAATGAAAGACATTGTAGAGAAATGAAAATTTAAAGCATGAAACTTAACTTGAAGCAAGAAATCTAAAGCTATGAAGGAAAATATGCAATACCCATTTTAAAAGATGAAATGAAGAAAACTTGAAGCAACAATGGTGAAATGAAGAACATGCAAGTAAACTTGGAATAAACTTGAAACAACTAAGATTAAAGTGCAAGGAATGAAGATTACAAGAAGTTTAAAGCTTACAACAATTGAAATGGAAAGGAAAATGCAAAAACATAAACTTACATTACACTATTCATCATCTTCTTCCTAGGAACTAAAACTAAGCTTAGGTAGCCACCCCCAATACAATGTGTAAAATGCTGAGTATATGGAGAGTGAGCCTTCAAATTTCGTGCATGGTGGTCCCCCCCTAGCTGTGTGAAAAGCCTCCATCAATAGGGGGGCTGAATGGATGGGTGTTGCAGGTTAGGACAAGCCTCCCCCAGGCTACCCCTTCTCTCCCATCCTCATTAATGCAATGGCCTCCAAAATCTTCATCTTGTGTAAGGGATGCATGTAAATGTGTAAGGAAATGTTGGGGGGCAAGTGGGAGAAGCATTGGTGGGACCCCCAAGCAAGTGGTAAGTGATTTGGACGCATTTCAGGCTGTTCAGGCACGGCGTACCGGTACTAAGTACCGGTACTATACAGTATCGGTACGGCGTACCGGTACGGTTTTTCTGCTTCGGACCAGTCTTCGTAGAATTGGCATAAATTTTGATCTAACCGTCAAATTGAGCTAAAATTTTGACACAATATAAAAGACATCCAGATATACAACTTTTATGTTTTGAACTTTTTCATATTCGAAGTGGATCATGGTCAAAAATGGAGGAAAACCGAGGCTCTTCAACCTAGTGGTGTGGCTTCTGGCGCTTTTGTTCCCAAACACCAATACCTCCTTGATTTCTTCATTTTTAAGCCTCCAAATCTTCATGTAATGTGTACATGCCCTCACCACACATCCATCATAGTTGCAAGGTCCTAAAATACATGATTTAAGCTATAAAAACATGCAACATCGAGAATTCAACATTATTCATAAAATCGGCTAACTCTAAGTACTTAGATGCAAAAGTTGAGTTAAAATGCATGTAATGAGGCTTGAAATATACAATATTTTGTGCTCATCAAGAGGCCGTAAAGAAGTTGGTGCGGGAGTTCTACTCCAACACTGAGATTGTCAATGGGGCGATTAAGACTTATGTACGGGGGACCCACATCAATGTTGATGTGGATTATATTGTGGAGATGCGAGCCTTGCCACGGGTACAAAAGCCGCACTATCCCCAGAGAAAGAGTGTTGGGATGGATGTTGTGGGGGCGGAATTGACGGGCGTGGCCACATTTTCTTGGGCGGGTCGGAGATTTTTTCGACAAGGTGAGTTGACCGAAAAATACAAGATGTTGAATTTGATTGTTGTCTCCAACCTTGCCCCGATTGGACAGAAGAACGAAATACTTCCGGAGATAACCTGATTGCTATACGCAATCGGACGGGGCCAAAGCATAGACCTCACCACATTGATCTTGACAGAGATGATGAAGGGGTGTGACGTGAAGAGAAATTCACTCCCCTTCTGCACCCTTGTGACAAAGATGTGCTTGGACCATGGAGTCCAAGTCAGGCCACAGATAGGAGTGCAAAATTTGATGGGACCACTGAACAAGGCTTCCTTCCGACGGAGCCAAGGTCATAGTGGCGGCCCGGTGGCGAGACAAGATGTGCCACCTGCCCAAGGCACTGATGAGGCGCAGCATGTCCTGGATGAGGAGGAGGAAGAGAGAGAGCTAGAGGCTAAGAGAGACAATGCACAGACCCAGGAGGAGGCAAGTCCCAGCACCAGCACCCCGCGATCGTTGCGAGAGATTATGCTTGGCATCGAGGCCAAGCAGGATGAGATTCTCCGACAGCAGGAGGAGATTCTCATCTATTTGAGGGGTGGAGCTGGAGGACCATCTGGAGGAGC
This sequence comes from Ilex aquifolium, assembly GCA_951799425.1. Classification (NCBI taxonomy): domain Eukaryota; kingdom Viridiplantae; phylum Streptophyta; class Magnoliopsida; order Aquifoliales; family Aquifoliaceae; genus Ilex; species Ilex aquifolium. The sequence goes on along the minus strand of OX637408.1, from coordinate 4,990,935 downwards.
TAGAGAGACGAGGGAGCGAGAGAGAGATTTATGTAGTTAATGATTGTGTGTGTTACTTCTTTTGTGGATGATTTGAATCCTTTTCTTTTGTGTTAAAACTATGATATTTTATGAAATTAATGATTCAGTTTTGTCACTTTTATCTTTTTAAATGCATGTGTATACTCAGCATTACATTGTTATTTGTCAATGAATGATGGAACAAATGTGAATATTGAGACTGTTTTTTAAAGTGACTAATCACATGATCGGTTTGACACCTCACTTAGCAACCTAGACTTAAAACCACATGTCTTGGAAAAATGGTATTTTCTCTATACTCAATTGTCAAATGTACATTGATATTTGTTATTCTTAAGGTACAAGATGACCAGACTCAGAAATGGAATCGATATATAACCAACATTCCCCGAAAAACCTGACATAACCCGTGGAGATAACGAAGAATACCATGGTAAGTTTTGAACCTTGCGATGCTTTTGAGAGAATATCAACATTTACTCAAGTATGGTTTTTCACTATCTATCATTGAATAATCTCATTAAACTTGTTTTGATTGACGTAACTAAAGCAATCTATTTACATATCCCACAAAGAATCTGTTCATAACGACACATACATATGCACATGCTTGAGAAAGGATCTTAGGCCATCTTTGATTTAATTTTGAGCATTAACCATTTCTTTTACAAAATTATATCCCTAGTTAGCCAGGATTGAACCTTTAAAAGTGTGAATTCTCTTTCGTATAACTCATATGATAACCGAGCCACAGGGAAATATATTTGACATACCTTTGCTATCTAATTTTCTTGCACCCTCTTATAAATCAGTATGTTACAGAAAAGCAAGAGAAAAAGAAAAGACAATGGTGGCTACTGTTCAATGAAAGAAAAGTCGGTGGAAACAACTAAAAAAGAAAAGAGACAGAAAAACAGAAAATGGCCAAAAAGTGAAAAATGAGAAAAATGAAAGAAAAAAAATACCATATAGGCAAAATTTCGAAAAGCTAGAAAGAGGTGTGCTACACTACATAAAGAAAGGATAGCTTTTGAATACCATTGACGTCGTTTCGTTAGCCACTGACCTCTGGCCACATTACAACCTATAAAAAGCCCTAATTGATCTCAAGTCTGATACATATGTAGGTCGTCAAACCAAAAGTCTGGGGTATATTAATAGTATTACTTTATTTGCATCAATATTCTTCCATGAGATTATGCCAAACATGATTAGTCTGTTTCCTTAGATTTCACTCCCGTACTAATTATGCATGTGATGTTTCAATTAGCCTTCCTCTAATCACATGCCCATTGAGAGAAAATTCACTATAATCGGAGGGAATTCTTGCTAAGAGCATTCTAAGAGAGGTTTGTCAAATCAAAGCTATCCATGGAAGGTGGTAAAATGGAATGTTTGTGATATAACAATTCTTGTTGCTAGAATGATCATTCCTACTACACAAAGAATTCCAAATACCAATGTGACAACTGCTCATTTTTGCATAGAGCAAGTACCTTTGAAAGAGAAGTGTGTGGGAGATAAGTCGAAGTTGAGGGTTGGGTGTCCCAACGACCATGATGCTAACTCACTTTGACCAGCAATCTCACATACACATCTGTTCGACTGAGGTTTGTGGGTAGCTTCACTGAAAACCCTCACGAGACAACACTCGTCCGAAAGGAAAAACCTAGTGGTTTAACGGCTTGTTGCATATACTAAATGCAACCGGATGACCTATGAAAATGGCATTGTAAATAAATTCGCATTCAATTGTTGCTGTATTACTAGAGACTAGCAATATTTAGGTTGGGGGGTGTGATTAGTAGTTAAAATGAGCATCGTACTACACCTTTTTAAGACTAATTATGCTTTGATAGAGTTTCAATGATGACATTTCAGGACATAAATTGTACAAGGGCCCAAAGGCAATGAATATCAAACTTTCATGCAACACCCGCATGTTCTGGAAGAAAATTGGAGAAGGTTGAAACAAGGCATGAATGTTCGAATGTCAATCCACGTTCGAGCGTTCTCTTGAGTTATTTGAAGACCAGACTGCTGAAGTGATGATACATGGCATATTGTAGCTAAGAAGAAAAACACAGAAGTACTTGATTACCACATTCGAACGTTGGCTTGAATTATTGAGGACCAGGTTGCTGAGTGCAAGGGCAATGGTACATGGTGTGTTGCAGTTACTCTCACAGGAGAACATAGGCCACTTGAGTAGGAGGTTCAAACATCATCTGGCGTTCAAACGCCCATCAAGCAAAGACAAGAGACAACGTTCGAACGCCAGACAATGTTCGAACGTTCTCCCCAGATAGGTTGTAGAATGGTTGATTTTCTATTCAGACCTTGGGGCACTCACTTGGACTTTGAAGACCTTGCACTATTCCTTCACACTCCCTTGCCCCCTCCTCCTTGCCTATATATACTCCCATTGTGGGAGCTTCAAGGGGCATCATATACTTAGATAGAGAGCTAGAGCTAGTTGTAGAGTTAGACTTAGATTTACATTTACTTGCATAGAGGAAGATAGATCATCTTTTGGTTGAGGTGGAAACCCTCCAAAAGTGACTAGCTTTCTTCTACGTTCATTATTAGTTTCATTTGCTTCCATTGTTTGAGCATCCTTCTTCCCTTAGAGGAGTGAAACTCTTACACTTTTCTAGAGCTTTACCAAAGTCGTGAAGGGTAGAACGTGATTCACTCATTCTTCGTCGAAGATCGGCTCCTTGTGTAGTGTGTTTTACCTTGTAACTCCTCTACTTGGAGGGATGAGCATCACTCACTTTTCTAGCTTTACCAAAGCCATGAAGAGTGAGTAGTTTCTCATTCACTCTTTAGTAAGAGGTGATGAACATGTATAAACCATCCGGAAGTTATATTTGTGCATTTTGTTTATGCTTAATGTTTTATATTTCACTTGCTTATTGAATGATTGAATGCATCTAGCAAAGCTAAGGTACTTTGTACAACCATGAGTACTTTCTATGACACATATGACTCTTGACATAGAAAGACTCATTGGTTCTAGGCAAGTACCCCGGCTAGATCTTTATGACTACATTTCAATATTCACCATTATTGTGCTTCATTTAAAAAATGGAATATTAATGTCATGGTTGGATGCCTTGTAGAAACACTTGCTTGTTTGTAGACGGGTTGAATCTCGGCACAAAAAATTCTTGTAAACTTCTACAAAGACATCGGAACCATGCTCTTAATTCTCACAATCCATCTTTATCTTCCGATTAACTTCATGTTGACACGATGGTTAATTGAGTTCCAAGCACAAGTATAACAACCGGATGCTTAACTACATAATTCAGATCCTCGAGCTAAAGAGTGACTTTTACATTTGATAACTTCTTATATTTTGTCTAGACAATCCCCTTGGAAAGAACCTTATATTCTATCCAGGAAATCCCTAAACATCACAACTTTAAGTCTCAAGGGTTCCAGTCGCTGTGGTCTCTATCACTGCTTACTTTGAAACATCAACATTAGTTCCCTGTGGATTCGACTCTGGACTTAACCGGATTATTACTACAACTTGACCGCCTGCACTTGGGTGTACACATTTCGGATCAAGTCAACACACACAAGTTTTTCACAAAAATATGGTGAATAATTGCACAAGTGGAGGGTGTTATTCTTAGAATGAGTTGGATATGGAAGTATCTAAGGGATAAGATGGAATCTTGTTATAATCTTACTTGTGAAAAACATATAATATTTTGTCTTAATCATTGAAGTTTGTAGGTACCTTCACTAAAACCTTCAAGAGACACAACTCATCCACTAGGGTGACCTGGGGGTTTAAAGGTTTGTTGCATGGGCTAAATGCAAACGTAAAACCTACGAAAGTGGTTGTGTGTTTTATTTATTGTATTACTAGGGACTAGTAATGTTTTGGTTGGGGTTGTGATTAACCCTAAAAACTATCATTTTTCATATATGTTTAAAGGTTAATTACATAAATTAAATAAGTAAAAAGGAGAACGTGAGGGTATATTAATATTAAGGTAAGGTTATATTCATATTAAGGGGTGGAAATTGGTATTTTGAAAATTTTAGGGTCAAAGGAAGGAAATTGGAAAGCTTAAAGGACTAAGGAGCAAAAAGGAGAAAATCCAAGGAAGGTTTCACCATCCGGACGCTCCAATCCCAAGACAAACAGCTAGAAAAATCAGAAAACCAGTAGCTTAGCACCGTCTAGACGCCACTGGCCACCGTCCGAACGGTGGTAAACCGCCTTGCACTTCCTTGTTCCCCAAGATAACCTCCCATTAGCTGTCCTTGCCACCAACTGCTACCAAGGGGTTTCTATAAATAGGCCTCCACTCCAAGCATTTGAAGACATTCTCCACTTGAAGAAATCTGCTCCAAAACACCTCCCTTAGCCAAAATCTCATTTCTACATTTCTTTTTATTTTAATTCTCTTTCTACTTGGAGGGTTGAACCTCTCACTTTTTTTGTCCTTGTTTTGGTAAGAAAGGTGGGGGTGTTTCAATACACCTCGGGAAAGAGTTGGTTTTAGCTCTACTCTTGTATTTTGAAGACTAAATCTCACTTGGAGGAAGAAGGTTCTCCCATTTTTTTAGCTTGTCAATGGCTATGAAGAGTGGGTAGTTTATCATTTGCTCTTTAGTGAGGGAAGAAGACATGTGTAATCTTGCTTGAGTAATGAAATTGTCTTTTGTTCTTCCTGCTTAAATGTTTTATACCTCCCTTAAATGATGCATGGTTCTTTCCTTTAATGTAAAATGATGCATGGTTCTTTCCTTTAATGTTTAGTACTTTGTATTACCTATGTATAACTTAGGTTATGCTCATGGTTTGTAAGTACTGAGCTAGGTTTTCATGTTTATTTCCATTTCATATATATTGTCCTATGTATGTAAATGCATGATTCAATGACTTACTATAGTGGGTATTATGCAAGGAATGAGAGATTTGATATAGACGGGTTATGTCTCGCCATGTTCAATACTTTTGATTCTAAGTATAATCCAGAGCCATGTTTTTCATTGAATCATAAACCTTCCGATCAATCACCAAAGTGAACTATGGAACGGCTGCATGTACTTTATGGTTTACTACGGTAATTGGTTGTGGTATGGTGCATAGACCTTACGGTAAATCTAACGGTTGTTGTGTTATGGTTTAATATATAAATATCATCCAATTAACTTACCGTTGACATGGGAGTTAATTGTGGTACGATGGCACTTTCTTAATCTCAAGCAATGGCACACATGTCTCGATCCCCGAACTAAATAGCTCTCTTTTAATTTATTGAAAACAAATTTATTTTTAAGCACTTTATTTTTCATTCACTAAGCTCACACCACAATCCACTATTTCACAATCTTTTCTCTAGGTTTCATCCACCTTTTTTTGTTTAAGTTTCCAACAGATAACTCCCTGAGGAATTGAATTCGGATTTCACCGAGATATATTACAACTTGACCACTTATACTTGGGTGTATATGATAAAGATCAAGTCAATGAGCATGCGCACTCGACTTTGAAAGGCGGCTGGAGTGAACACCTACCTCTTATAAAGTTCCCTTATAAAAATAGCTATCAAGCTAGTATTGGCATGACCCCATATGAAACATTATATGGCAGACCTTGCAAGTCACTCGTGTGTTGGGCGAAGGCTAGAGAAAGCAGTTTGTTTAGATAATAGATCGTGAGGGACATTACTGAAAAGATACAAAAGATCTGTGAACGTTTGCGCATGGCTCAGAGTCAGCAAAAGAGTTATGCAGATCACAGATATTGGTCATTAGAATTCAAAGTAGGAGACTACATATTCCCAAAGGTGTTGTTGTGCAAGTGAGTGACCAGTTTTGGTAAAAACAAAGGAAGTTAGCACCCAGATACATCGGACCTTCTGAAGTATTGAAACGAATAGGAGATGTAGCACCATCTTTAGTCGGAGTACATGATGCATTTCATGCGTCAATGTTACATAAATGCGAGCCAAATATTTCTTATATCATCAACTAGGGAGATATATAGATTCAAGAAGGAGCCACCTATAAGGAGTTACTAGTCCAAATTCTAGACACTAAGGAGCAAGTACTTCGCTGTAAAGTCATACCATTGATGAAGGTTGTCACACCCATACCCAGAAATAAGACATTATGCCTAGTTCCGGTAGAGTGAACCCCACTCCTTTAACATATATCATGTACTTTGTGAATATGTTCAATAAAATAATTAACAAGCACCGGTTCGGTGCAACAAAAAGTGAATTTAATTCCCTAAACATACTAACAAATTCATATACACAAAGCTGGGCATTCAAATCCATACTTTAATAAATAAATAAAAACTAAGCCTTACATGTTTAAAAGACTCAAAAATTATGCAAAGTAAATACAACAAAACTTGGAAGTCCGACCCCCCCCCCCTCCCTTAATTGCCTAGACTCAGTAATGGACATCCCTTCCTCCTTAGTTGCCTGAAATTACAAACTATTGGGGAGGAGTGAGCACACACCCTCAATCAGTGTACACAATCATATAATAGATAACAACGAAAAATATACTTCCTATATCAACAAATTCAATTCATTAGAATAACTAAACAATTCTATAAGCCATCACATGTAAGCTTCCATATCTCTCAAGCAATCACCTCATAATATATCAATTCAATATAGCAACCAAAAAGGTTATAATTTTTGCCATTTAGACAATATCTGCCACATAGGCAATATTCGTCACTCAGGCTATATGATTGCCATTAATGCAATATTCAACACATAGGCTATATGATTGCCATTAAGGCAAAATCCGCCATACATATGCCTTTAAGGCTATTTTTGTCAATAAGACCACTTAGCATAACTACAATATTACACATAACACAACTTTGTCATCACTAGACAATAGACTATACAGTCATTTATTAATGATAAATGGCATTAGTCTTTGGGGCTATCTCCATTATCAAGATTAGATAACATAATTGTAAGGTTATCACAACACCCTTAACCCACACATTCAGATAACAATAATATGAATAACGCACTCATAGTACCAATCATAAACAATAATCCAAACCATCACACATCATTAGCATTTAAATCATAATCATGTTATTCTCAAGTGCTCACACAAGTAGCACACCCACCTCAAGTCTAGGTGTAGTTCAAAATTAGTCCCCCCCCCCCCCCCCCCCCAAAAAAAATGAAACTTTAGATGAATCTCATATAGGCATTGTCACCTTCGTTCCTATCACATGTCGTAACAAATTCATATGAATATTTTCCATAGATGCGTCTATATCTTAAATGTTCATGTATGAATATTGAATTGACACATTCCCAAAAATCTCCCCAGGTGTTATAACATAACCTCGTGAACCTCACTTTATCATTATCTGTTCTACATAGGCTAGGTTCGAATCTAACCTATAATAATGTAGTTGTAATCATATAAACCTTAAAGGAGTTGTTTTGAAATCAATTTGGTGTCCTAAATTTCTTTGAAAATAACAGTACAAAGGCCAGGAACATCACAACAATAAAACAAAATTTTTAATAGTTTGTACCGGTTCTTCGATTTATCAATCGGTTCAACCCAAATAGAACCCGTTGTATCGGTACAAATCTTACTTATACTGGTTCAACTCTTGTTTATCCTCTCCGTTCCAGCTCCAACTTCAACAAACTCACTCCTCTAACACCCAAACTCCTCCAAACACTCCTAACCACCAATCACACTACTATTAAACACTTAAAAACGTATTAATCTCGAAGAAATCATTTACCTTCAATGAACTCAAAGTTCTTAAATCTTCACCCCAAAACGACCCAACTCAAGAACTTGGATATAATGCAGGATTATAGGAGCTATAAAAAAGAAAGAAATCCCCTCCTCTCGTCGCAGAATCGAAAGTTAATAATTTCCTCCAAAACCCACTAGTTTCCCCCAAGAACTGGTTCAACACAAAACCCCTTACATAATACTAAAACCTAGGTTGATTAACCTCCCTCACGCTAGGTGTCCTCTTGAATCACCATCTCTCCTCTTAAATATATTTATTAGCAACCGTGTTGTACTTCCCATAATTTCTTCGACTGTAATTTAGCCCATAACTTAATACTAATAAATTACACCTAAGCCCCCATCATCATATAAAATATCATAGTATGCGTGTTTGGGTCTCACAAAGGTACTGTGGCAGCATCATGATGTAGAAAAAGCTAACTGAGAATTGGAATCAAATATGCACTCATGTTACCCCCAATCAATTCGAATGAGATTAGTAACAAGTTTAGAGGACGACACTTTCTCTTAAGGGGTGGACTGTTAACCCCATGTTTTAATTAATAAAATTTAGTACATATATTGTTAAATTATATATACATATATATATATACATATAATATATGAGCAAATATGGGTACATACATGTGAAATTACAATAGGTGACCGAAGGAGCCAAAAGAGCATTAGAAGACCAAGTCGATCGACCGACTTGCTTAGGCGATTGACCGGAATGCTTCGATATAGATTTCTTTTTGACACGTATCAGTACCCGAACCTAGGTACAAATTAGCCATTTTTCTCTCCCTTTTCTCCATAACTCAACATTATTCCAACTAATCCAAACTTAAGGGAAATAAAACGGGAAATAGGAGGGAGAGGATCAGGAAAGCCACCTAGGGTTAGAGATCTGGAGTTCGCGCACACACATCTTCAATCTTTGAATGTTTTTCTTTTAATCAAGGTAGGATTTATTTTTAGATTTTTTTTTATCAATGATCATATCATGGGTATTTTTTGGGTTCATGCTAAAGTTACGTTGCTTATATATATTAGATCTGTATGGTCACTGTATTATGATGGGGATTTGATTAGGGTTTTGCGATTAAACATATTTTCTAAATTGCATGTCATATTATTATATTGATTATGCCTATGATATTAATGATGAGTTATAATTGATGTTGTATTATGTAATTGGTATGCTATTGGAATGGTGGAATTGTGAATGATAATTGAGATTGATATTGGTCTGATATAGAAACTTGGGTGTACTATATTTGTAACCCCCCCAACCTGGCCTTATTCCGATAATATGAAATAAATACACCACATACTTGTTGTGAAAACCTGTCTTTGAGATTTATAGGTCATCCATGGCAAAACGACACCATTGACTTCTTATACAAAAGTTCAAGCATAAAAGTATGTATGTCCAACACTTACTAAATATAAACATAAGGGTTACACCAAAAGCGAGCACACCGGCCCGATACCATATGAAGTAAATAGAAGTTAAGGTACATCCATAACATTTAAAAGTTAAGTATACAATCCAAAAGCTAACCACACTCAGATTCACTCATGACCCCTCCCAACTCGATCTCTAACTTCGGTAGTGGATGTCAGGCTGATAAACCAAAATTACCTGGACAAGTTTAATGAAAAATCTAGTGAGTACTCAGTTGTATCACAAAAAAAATAATAATAATAAAAATAGTCAACATATATTATAATGTATTAACTCAACCACAGAAATACATTAACAACAGCCTCGTAATTTCTCTTATGAAAATCTGTCCCAAAAAACTCAATGATCTCACAGTGAGACGTCTTGTTTCACCACTCAGGTAACATACCCACAAAATTCAATCGGTTTAAGGATGCAATCCGACATCTAAACATTTTATTCCCCGTCACTAACTTTCATATTTCGAACAAGTTATGACTGTCGACGACTTTCGTTCTCGTCACCTAAACGATTTGGTTGCAAAACTTAGTTCATCACTTAGATATTTTAAATACTCGAACTACTTCCAGTCACTTAGATCATTCCTCTCGATAATTAATTTTCGTCAGTTAGACGATCTTATTGCACGAATGTTCTTACGTCACGAAGACTCATGTCTCATCATTTAGACGATTTTATGTTTCATCATTTAGACGGTTCAATGTCTCGTCATTCAAACGGTTTTATGTCTCGTCATTCAGACAGTTTCATGTCTCGTCATTTCAGACGGAAACATTACGCGAAAAGTTAATCTCCGTTACGTAGACGCTTGTCACCCAGATGACTCCACTACGTATCCGAACCTTGTCACGCTGACGCCTGTCACTCAGACATCTCAATCACATAACCGAACCCCGTTACATAGACACTTGTCACATAGACAAACCATCACCTAGTAATCAATGTTAGTCCCAAAATAGCCCGTGTTCTAATCTATATTCTTAATTCCATTCTTTCCTTCATATTCTTAATTCCATTCTTTCCGTCATAGGGATGAATTCCAACTAACTAAACCACGAAGGCTCACTACATTCTTCCACAACCAAACTAAATTATCACATTTATGCATTAAAAATCACTAACCAAATTTGTAACATTATTAGTCTAACAACTTAATTACTGAAATATAAAAAGATTGTAGGATAGTTCATCTACCTTGTGCAAAGCTTTATCGTATGGACGACCCTTCCGCTGGAGCCTTTTGTGCGGCGTTTCTCGCGGTGTTCATCTCTGGACCTGACACACCCGATGTCCACAATTTCATTCAAACACATTACATCAATTGAGTTCGAGATAATTTACTTGAACCAAGTTTAATATTTGCATCACATCGATTCACATAATTCATTCATATCAAATAATATTATCTACTCGAATCGATTTTTCGAGTTGATAATATTGTTCAAAAATATGTAGATTACCCGATATACCGAGTAAAATTCTTTTAAATTAAATTAAGCTAACCTCTTCGAATTCATTACCGTACTATTTGTACAAACTCAAAACACCCAACTATATATTTCCCACAATATTACCATTTCCTACAAAATATACTCGAATCTACATAATTCCCTATAACATTATAAAGTATACATATTTCCTTGCAATTTCATACACCCATGAATTTATACCTTTCAAGAAATATTTCTACACTTGAATTTCTTGTTAACAACACTTTATGCTATATAACCACCTACACCTTATATAAATTTTCTTACCAAAAACCATGGTATTATACACATATAATCAAACATCATTTTAACATCTACATGCAACACCCTACTATATACATAAACAAAATTCTCAAATCTCAAGTAATTCTCAACATGCATGCTTAACTAATTTTCATACCATTTCATCAAAATATACTCGAATCTACATAATTCACTACCTCTTGCACCACCAGAAGACCACCACCAGAAGACCACCACCCAAATTATTTTCCTCTCTTTCCTTTTTTTTTTTTTTTCTTCCTTTCTTGGTCTTCCTTACCTTAGCCGAAAATGGCTAAGTCTTTAAGAGTCCTCTTTTTTTTTTTCCTCTTCCTTTTATATTTCCTACACATGCACAATGATGACACTCCCACTCATTTTTTCTCCCAAACCATCACTTTTCCCCCTCCTCTTCCTAGCCACCCATTTTCCTTGAAACAAAGACCCCCATGTGCTTGCATGCAATATATATATCCCCACTATATATGTATATATATATTTTGGCACACTAATTTATTTATTTATTTTTTAATACTCATTAGTATCACATGCCCACCATCCCACTTAATTCCATGTGCACTAACATATATCAAGTAATTTAATTGTGTCACATGCAATATACCCATTTAATTATCCCACACCCAATCAATGTTCCATTTTTAATTAGTAGGTACCTATCGAGCACAGTCATATCGCATGATCATGCTTGTAATAAATATTTACGTGGCTGTCATGCATACTCATACTCATAATAATTATTTATGTGGTCGCCATATGTATTTAGGTTTTACAATATTGTTGATGGTGGGTCTATAGACGTCGTGGTTCTTGCGAGGATGCATAGAATTCCTACACATGGTTAGTTTAGGGTTTGTAGACACCATGGTCCTTTTGAAGAAGCACAAAATTCCTACAAATCCTTGGGAGGCTTGGTTAATAGTATAGGATATTGTGGATGCCTGTGTAGTTGTCACAAATTTGCGGTACTGGTTTCCTAAAAAAGCAAGAAGGACATCATATTGCCTATGGTGCGAGACCCCAAAGATCCCCCGGGAATAGTTCATGCGTGGACTGGCAGTTGGTTGACTATCAGGGCTGATATATGTTACATTCGAGGCCTTCATATTTATTATTCATGTGGTTGTGCCTTTATACTTTTTTGGAAAGGTCATGCATATTCATGATTTTTGTTGCATCATCATATTTCTACATATGTATATGAAATTGCTATATTGATTATTATATGCTTATTATTGTAATATTTATAAACCTTGGTGAGGTTTTGAAAAACATTATATCCTATTGGGTTTCTTAGCTCATCCTTACTTAATATTTTTCAGAGACTGTTCGCGAGATAGGGGAGGTAGCTGAGGACTTTATTTAGGAGACCGAGTGACAGCTAGCACACTTTTCCTTTAATTTTCTTGAGAGTTGTGGGAGGAACTTTAACATTACTTGTTTAGTTTTAGCTTTGTTTCCATTGTACTTCTTTCAATGGTTTTGGGATTGTAAACCTAAATAGGTTGATGGATGTTAGGAGTATGTTTTTATCTCTAGCTAGTGGATTGTTTTGTTTGTTAAATGCTCTCACTAGTCATGTGCTTACCATTATGATCAATGCTTCCGATATTTCCTTTATTCAAAGTTGTTGAGATTTTTGAAAAAAGGTGTTTTATCTAAATCCAAATTGATATTTAATTAAAGGTTCTCTCAGAAATTAAACTCAGCTTCCTTTTATGAAATAATTGGATTGATTTATGATCACATCATTTATCTAAAAAAATGGGTGTTACAAGATCCAAATCTTGACCTTTTTTTAGAAATGAACTAGTATTGTCCCTTTTGTATTGTTGGATAATATAAATACAATACTAAATACAGTTTTATGAAATACAACAATTATTCAAAGTTGTTGAGAATTTTGAAAAAAAGGTGTTTTATCTAAATCCAAATTGATATTTAATTAAAGGTTCTCTTGGAAATTAAACTCAGCTTTCTTTTATGAAATAATTGGATTGATTTATGATCACTTCATTTATATAAAAAAATGGGGCGTGACAAAATCCAAATCTTGACCTTTTTTTAGAAATGAACTAGTATCGTCCCTTTTGTATTGTTGGATAATATAAATACAATACTAAATATAGTTTTATGAAATACAACAATTAGATTTTGGGTAATACTAAATATAGTTTTATGAAATACAACAATTAGATTTTGGGTAAATTATAGTTTACACTCTTAAAAGTATGCACCTAATTTCTATTTGGTCCTTCAAGTTCTAATTATAACAATCAAATTTTAGAGTTTTATTTGAGTTTGAATTTAAAGCTTACATCAAAATTTACCAATTTATTATTACAAAATGGTCTTCCATGACTAAGACATGACTTAGGTAAAAGGGTATATTTGTTTGGTGAAAAATCTGTTATGTGTAGGTTAGAAAATTTTACTTTATTTCATATGATTTTGAGAAAAAAGGATAACAAACTAAAAAAAGAAGAAGATATAGAGTGAAAATTTGAGAAATATTGTGAAATGACATATTTTTTACTAGACAAATATAACCAGACAAGTCCCGTGATGTCTTTTTGTCCAAACAAACTAATAGATCTGGATCAAAGGACTAGGTTTTTTTTTTTTTTTTGATCAAAAGGACTAGGTTGAAATTCGATTAAAACTTCAAGGATGTAATTGTATCAATTGAAACTTCATAGACCAAATAGAAATTATGTCCATACTTTAAAGGTATAAATTATAAATTACCCAACTTTGTATGATGTTTCGGCCTAATTTTATTGGGCCATAAAGTACAGCTGAATGTCCTGCTATGGGCTTGTACCAAAAAAAGACCCCAGTATTCTCAGACTAAGATTTCTGGGCTAGTCGGCCCTAATTGGAGCTCTAGACAGGCTCATGGGCACAAAGACGACGTACCTATTGTGGACTCGGCCATTTCAGAGCTCAGAGCTGGAGGCAAACACAGACGAGAGAGAGAGAAGAGTTCAGAACTCGAGGCAATCCCAGACAACAGGGAGGAGATAGAGAAAGAGAGATAAACCTGCTCGGAGATATAGTGAAAAGGAAGAGAGAGAGAGAGAGAGAGATGTTGTTCCAGGTAGGAGGACAAGGGACTCGTCCCACATTCTTCGAGATGGCTGCTGCTCATCAGCTCCCTTCCAGCCTTAGAGCCGCTCTCACCTACTCCCTCGGGGTAAGCATCCCTTCGTTCACTGTTATTTGATTGGGATTGCGTAATTTAATTAAGAGTCGATTTCAGCATTTTGTGTAACTTAATGTTATGCTGCTGTGCAGGTGTTAGCTTTAAGAAGACCTTTCCTCCATAGGGTCTTAGATTATGAAGACGAGTTCTTTTCTTTGCTTATGCTGGTTCTTGAAACTCACAGCTTAAGAACCACAGGTAGATGTTTATATCCTCACCCCCTTTCTTTTCTCCGCATATATTTTAAGAAAAAGATCATTACCCAGTGTGCCCTCCTTTAATCGAGAGTGGGATGGATGGATTGGGCACATTTGGCATTATTTGCTCTGGCTGCCCTTATATTTGAATCCAAAATACGATTTAAGCTTGATGATTGTACCTCTGTACTAGCATTATTCCCCACATATACTTTGCATTTTGGAAAAAAAAAAAATATATTTATCTGGAATTTGCCTCTTGTAGTTGGCGTTCTATTTTACTTGCTAGTGTGATTATGACCCCCTTTAATGTGCAGATGGATAACCATACAACTTGCTTTCATTTTGTTGTGAATTGAGAACCACCATTTCTTGCTGTTGATGGTAGTGTTGAAAAATAGTTGCCTGCTCTTGATAGCATTTGGATATTTGATGATTTCTTGGTATAGGTCATAACTCATAACAAGTTATGCATGATTTCTTGGGAGGTTCTGGCCCTCTTAAAGCCCTTCCCTGATTCTTCCTCTCACATTAATTCCCTCAACAACATGTAAAGGGTAATTATTGAAACAAATCTTGCGGAAGTCTTCAATGCAGGCTCAAATTTTGTACCTTCAACTATATAATGGAGGCTCTTAGACTTCTTCTCTACCACTTTTGGTAACATATTGTTGAGTCTATCCCTTATATTTGTCCATTCTGTAACGAATTGACCCAATTTCATATAATTCATAGCAATATTAACTCCAAAAAATTTAGTACTATTTCCATATAATAAATTCATAAATTTACGATTTAAACCACTTTTAGGAGTAAAATATGTAAATCGCACAAAATTGGCTCAATTAAGCTTCACGGATATCCATCTGTAATTAATTGACCAACTTCTTCAATTTTTACTTGTTCAATTGTCATGCTTTCGGTCTCTCTTTAATTCATCTCTTCAATTCAACCTGCTAAAGGAATAATGGGGGTGAGCTCGAAAGCCTAGTAAGCAAAATAATATACAATATGACAAGAGTACAATTAAATCAATAACATAACTATAAACTGAATCATACTCGACATATCATATGTCTTGCGAGACTGGGTATAAACCTGGCTCCTTACCAATTACGTCAACTCAACCCATGACTAGCCTAAAATCCTCATAATCGATGATCCAAATACTCAACATGAGTTACATGATAAAAGAAACCACCCCACTTATCCAATCCTCAATCGATACCGGTAGATATGCACACATATTTAAATTCAATGAGCATCAGAACTAAAGCCACTGTCTCTTTTTGTCTCAGCCTTGCAGATTTTCTTTGATTTGCCTTTTTCACTCTTCCTTCAGTGTTGCTACTAATGTCTTCCTGTTTATAATGCACGAAACACGTGCATTAGTTATATTGACTATACATAAGCTAAGCACACATCCTTCCATTGCGTTTTCAACTATGAATTACAGATACTTTGTTGTGGTTGACGTACTCGTATTGGATACAGTATCAAATACGATTCTCGTATCGGATGCACTTCCAACATATCCGATAATAGTAAAATATTTGGATACTTTGAGGTTACTTTTGTAACGGAGCAATATGTATAATTTTTTAATTTAATCTTTAAACATCTCCTTTCGAATTTACATACCATGCAAAACATCAACAAAAATTCATACGACTTTGAAGACACGAGTTTTTTTACGTTTTATCTACTATTACATATTAAAAGAGCAAAAAATAATTTGTTTTATATTTTTAGCAACAAATACTTTTAATCAAACCAACTAGTAAATATTAGTTTTGATTCTTTTAATTAGTCACTTCACTTTGTGAATATACCATAATGATATAATATATACTTTTCTGAAACTAAAGAAAAAATGTCAATTTTGCTTATTATGTTAAAGAATTACCAAAATATATAATTATTAAATCTGTAGATAATAGTAAAAATATGAAATACATTTTACTATAGATGTATCTTAGTAGTACCCATACCCTACTTTTTTAGATTTTGTGTATTGCCGTATCCGTATCGTATTGTGCCCATATCCTAAATTCATATCCGTGCTTTATGGGTCTTCAATTAAATTGAAGCTAACGCATCCTATAGTTGTCACATGCTTCCTACACCATTCAACACATACTTTATAAAGCCCGCATATCACCCGGAAATGAAAAGGCAGCCAACAAATGCCAAAAATTTCAAAATTCTAATTTCCCCCCTTGAACCCCCAAACATAAATCCAAATATTTCCATAAATCATAGATTAGCCCCACTACTATTTATTTCACTTATAATTTTTCTTTTATTTGGGTTGGGTGGTTTTAATTCATGATTTTTTTTGATAAGAAGCAAATGATTGTTGATGAAAGGTGGCATATTAGAAAGGAAAATAAGGTGGACAAGTCGTCCATCCTGAAGTCAATAGAAGAGAAATAGCACATGACTGTAACTACATATGATTTGCATATAAGTCACATGAAGCTCTCCATTCCATCAAAACAAAACAAAGCAGAATTCTGTTGACCGGCCTTGGTGACTGAAGCCTAAAAAGATGCTAAAAAGTGAATTTGATTAAATAAACCTTCCACATGCCCTTTTGTGTGTTTCAATGTTCTATCATTCCTTTCAAACCTAATGATCAGATTGTAGTAAGAATTGCGTAATGATAGAGAGTAATCCCTTTATTGTGCTCCCCAAAACCATGAAGTCCTCAAAAAGCATAGAATAAGAAGAGCAAGGAATCACCAAACTTAAATCTGTATATTTAAACATTTTGTTCCACAATGACAATGACAATGAATATTGTAATACAAGGATAATTGATCAACACTTTCACCAGCACATTGACACATAATACGCCATTGCTGGGAAAGACAAGCTTGAGGTTTTCTTTGAATTGAAGTATATCATTAGTATAAATCTTGCCATGAACAATTGTCCATGCACAAACTTGTAGCTACTTGTAGCTTAATAGATATTTTAGCCTTCCATATCGTCAAAGATCAGGAGAACAGTGTATGTGAAGGATCATCAACCAAATATTTCAAGGGAAACTTACAAGTGCAAACACTTGAAGAATGAAGAACATGTCGTCTTTAATTAAATGACTCAATTTAAATCTGTCATTAAGTGCAGAATGCATTGAAACTAAATTTGGAGTATCTTTGTTGCCTAAATTTCTATCAAACCTGAAGTCCTAAGAGGGAATGAGAGCTAGACTAAATTACGGAAGCTATAAAAGCACTATGAGCACGATAAACTTGATGATGATGTAGAATCAAGCATCGAAAAGATGGCTCCCCTAACTAGGTATCCTCCCAAAGTTGATCTCTTGGTTCTGTGAGGATATTTAAATAGGGCTGGCGTCTTTTTCATGCTTTTTTTTTTATAATCAACAAAAGCTTTTCATGGATTATTAAAAAAAATTACATGATGGACGATTTGTCCTTCACTAATATACAAGTAAAATAAACATGTGTAAACATAAGCACTAAAACAAAAATTATAATTCGCAAACGACTGGACAATTTATCCTAATTGAGGATAAAGTTATTCCCAAAAAGTGATGGCCACATAGAAATCCAAAAGGATGAAAAAAGCAAATTATTTCCGATATGTACTCCATCTCTTCACACTTGTCTTCAAAAATTCTTGCATTTATCTACACATCTCCATAAAGATTTAACTTTTTTATTCCTTCCAAGACCCCAAATTTCAATTTCAAGCATCGCTCTACAAGAAATGGGCACAATTCCACACATCTCTACCAAATAAAACAATCTACTCCATAAAGAATTAGCAAACGGTCAATGAAGAAAAAGATGATCAAGACTCTCCTCATTTGTTTTACGCATAATGCACCACTACCGAATCAAAGATAAATAAGGTCTTCGCCTTTGAAGCAAATCATTAGTATTAATTTTCTTTTGAGCAACAGTCCATGAGAACTTAACTTTAATAGACATATTTGCTTTCCAAATCATCTTAGAAGCTTCAAAATGTGGCATGGAAGGATCATCAACCAAGGTTTCAAGAACGATTTGTAGGAAAACTCCCCAAATGAGTGAATAGCCTACCCCATCCTATTGAGAATATCTTGGTTGAGCAATACACCATTCAACGAAGACAATAAAGGGCATAGCTTTATGGCCTCCCTATCATTGAGATTTCTACGGAAATTAATTCTCCTACTAATGGGGAACAAAGTACAAGAAACAATATAAGCAATTGATACATCATGAGATCGAGAAAGACCGTACAAACGAGGAAATAAAGAAGAGAAAGGACTAACACTCCTTCAATCATGTTCCCAAAATTGAATCCTATCCCCATTAACCACAATGAAATTAATGTACTTGAAGAAAGAAGTCTAACCCTTTCCTTGGACTTCGAGTGAACCCCTAATTAACCACAAGAATCCCAACCTTTATCATGAATCCCTTATTTATTTTTAATGACAACATGCCATAATGAATCACATTCTAAGTAGAATCTCCACAACCACTTTCCCATTGAGGCCATGATCCCAGCAGTAATATTTCCAATAGCCAATCCTCCTTTACTCTTAGGTCTGGAAACCATATCCCACTTTACCGAGTAATCTTTTTTCATGTTCCCACTACCCTCCCACAAAAAATACTCTCATCAATCTCTCTATCTTTTTTGCAATTTTCAAAGGAACCTTACATAAGTACATGTAATAAATAGGAATCCTTGATCTCAAAACTTTCGAACCTAGGATTGCCCTAAGGGTAACTTAAGATATTTCAGGGGCCATTCTTGAATAGCACACCCCAAAAATCTACTTGGGTTATTAGTCTTGTCTAGCGTTACATTAATTCCGACTATAGAGCATTTACTAAAATTAACCTTCAAACCCGAAATAAGCTCAAAAATTTGCACTACGTGGAAATGTTAGCTTAATCACCTTAAAGGAAAAAATATTATCATTGGCAAAATAAGGTGAGAAACTAAAATTTCGTCCCTTTCAACCACAAAACTTTCCTTAAGATACAATCATTTGTTCTTTCAACTAATCTATTTAAAGAGTGCACAACCAACGTAAACAAAAGGGAGATAATGGATCTCGTGTTTCAAATCGCTTGATGTAGAGAAATGTTTCCCCGGTCTTTCCATTAACAATACCTGAAAAATTCATAGAACTTAGACAAACATGAATCCATTTTCTACATCTACCCCCAAACCCTTTCTTTTCTAGCACCAATTCCAAAATGCCCAATCCACCGGATCATATGTTTTTTCAAAGTAAATTGTATATAGTATTCCCTTCCTTATCTTTGACACTTCCCCACGACTTCATTAGCAACAAAAGTCACATCAAGAATTTGCTTTCCCTTCACAAAAGCACTTTGAGACCTCGAAATCCTACTACTCAAAACCTCCGTTAACCTCCTACCTAACACTTTGGCCAAGACTCTATATAAGAACTACCAAACTAATTGGCTTGAAATTCGCAATTTTAAAGATTTTCCTTCTTGGGAATAAGATATATAAAAGAAGCATTAGCACAAGCATTAACAATCCTCTTGACAAAAAATTCATCAAACACTTCCATGATATCAATCTTAAGCACAACCCCACAATCCTGAAAAACTGCCATAGAAACACCATTCGGACCCGGTGAGTTATCTTTACTAAACTGAAACACTGCACTTGTGACTTCTTCCTTCTTAAAGGGTCTTTCAAGCCATCTAGCTCTCTGCTTCGTTGGGCACAATTCAACCTGACAATCATAGTTATCAGAATCGATTGGACATCCATGCGGCAAAAAGATTGGGTCAGTGGGTCACTGGTTCAACTGTTAGGTCAACTGGTTGAATCGGTTGTATAATAAAAAAATTATAAATTATACTAATTAAGCTAAAAAAATATGATATTTATACCATGCTTTATATATAGTGGGTAAAAAAAAAAAAAATTAGCAAACATGTGATAATACACAATCACACAGAGAGATAAAAAAACATGCTTTTGCTTCGAGGAGCAGCACCTTCTCCTAGGGAGTAGTGCCGGTAACTAGTTTTTGAAGAATAAATGGAGATGTTGATCATGCGTAAACATCCTAAAATATACGGTCACAAAGAGAGATGATGTCTATCATGAATCACACAGTCGCAGGATTTCCACGACAACAAAAAGACACACAGTCACACACACAAAGAGAGAGAGAGGAACCATAGAGGAGAACTCGAGAGGGGAGGAATTGATTTGTGTTGTTGGTTTGTGCATTTGTCGATGTGAAAAGGGAGAAGAGATTTGACTTATTAGGGAAAATTTGGCCAAAATTTGGCTTTTATATTACTCAGCCTTGAACCGTCGGTTTTATTTAAAATCACCGGTTTGACGGTTTTATTATCCCCTTCCTTCAACCATTTTACTTTTTTCCATTTTTTTTTCCCATAAATTTTCATCTATGTAATTCACCAGTTTAAATTTGTTTTTTTAGATCTAATCTCTCCACTCTAAGCATCCCATTCAAACCCCCCACCATCTCCTCCTTACTCAATGCATCAATTCTTTTTAGAATCATTTGTTTCATCTCTTTAGTATCCCCAAACACCTCTCTATTCCAAAATTTTATTTTTTCTTTGACCATCTTGAGCTTTTTCATAACCTTAAAACCTTGCCAACCTTGGACACAAATATCATTCCACTACTCAAAATATTTTCTAAATGAATGATGCTCCAAATATTTTCAAATCTAAATGGAGTTGGACCCAACGTAAATGGACAACTCTCAATGACTATTGGACAATGATCAAACATAACTCTCGAGAAAGCTTCATGCCTCACATTACAGTGCATCTCAACCCCATTTCCTAAGGCTAACCTCCCAAATACTCAACATAAATTTTCTATTAATCCTTTCAACCTTTGTTTCATGGATTACTACAATGTTAGGACAAATCTTCTCCAAAATCTCTTTGTTGCTCAAGGTGATTCCATTGCTTGTATAATGGGTCTAGGTCCCATCCTCTTCCTTTGAATTTTTTATGTTGAGGAAATCAAAACAATAGAGAAAATTTTGGGTATTGATTCTTCAAGTGTTTTCTCTTGTAAATGTTTCCTTGAATCTTTGATTGACAACCTTTTTGTTTTTTCTTTTTCCCATTTTGATGATTGCAAGGCTAAGGTGCAAGTGTGTGGATGAACCATCTCTCATGGCATGGTTATACCAATGGCGCGTTTCAAACAAGAAAATCTAATGCTTGCCTTTCGCTGCAATAGTGTTTTGTATGTTGTCATAATAGTGATTGATCATTTAATTCTGCATTAAACTATTGCATTGACTTTATGGAATAAGTTGTCAACTTGACATGTTTGAGTTGGGTAATTAGGTGATGAAAGGTTGGATCCATTTTTAGAATCTTTTTGGGTGTCGGTTACCAAGGATTTTTAAGGCACTCGTCTGTTTTGTGTTTTGGCAGAATGGAGTGAATTATGTAATCTATAGATTGGGCAATATATATTGAAGGCTTATTATGTACTATTTTTCCTTTTGATTAACTGTTGTTGGTTGGACGACTTGTCCACCACTCTTCTATTTACTTCTTGTATTACTTATTAGTAAAAACTAATACATGGTTTCTTGTAGAAAAGACAAAAAAGGTAACCTTGAAAATTAAACTTCGATGGGTGTCGAAAACTTCCCCTTTCAACCTCTTTAACATCTCATACAAGGGGCTGCTTGCTGCTCGCTCCTATCTCTAAAGGGGTTAGAGGCTTATGTACTCAACTCGTTACCACTAAACGACGAAGCCAAGAGTGGAAGGAGGGACTTGAAGCCTCAACCTCAGCCTTGGCAAGGCTATGGGACTGTTGCGTTGTCTACAGAGATGGGGTAGCCCCGACTTCCATAGGTCCTTGATTCAGCTTCCTATATTTGATGATTCCCCAATAGACCTGGAAAAAGTGGACATTGAATCTATCCAGACCCAGGGCTTTATCCGGAGTTGCCATAGCTTATGGCTAGAGCAATGCGAGGGGCCGCTTTCAATCTGGTTTCCAAGGCACAAGATGCTATGGAAATTTGAGTGAAAGCATTCCCTGCTAGGCAGCCCTTGTATTTTATTTTCATTGCTAGAAACGACAGTGGAAAACAATCTGTTGCCGCTGACAGATCAAAAGAATGCAAAACATCCCAATTTGACATGCCATGTTTGTGAACTGAATTTTGTTCCAGAAGCAATTTTCGGAGTAAAGGCACATTTCTTGCCATCAAATATAATATTGAAAGACCACCTTTAACTTCAGATTTAGAGACCACTTCTCAATTGATCAAATGATATTGGTTTCCTTCACCACTTCTTTCACATAGGAAACCACTAATCATCTTTTGGATCTTCATTCCTATCTTTCATGGCACCTTGAAGAGAGATTAAGTAAATGGGTATACTAGGGCAACTACACTGAACTAAGGTTAACCTACCCTTCTGGAAAGGAAAGCTCAATCCATCCAACCCTTTAAACATTTTTTCAATAAAAAGATCCAATAGGTCAAAAGGCAATGAACCCCACCTAAAAGAAAGGCATAAGAACTTTAGAGGCCATTCATCCGCAGAACATCCCAAAATCCTATCCAACCAATTGATCATATCTCGATAAGAATTTATACCAAGTTACCAACAATTAAGCTGGTGTACCGACCACTTTGCTTTAAAAGGCCCAACCCATTTCTACCTACCCACCTCTTGACGAGTGAACCCAAAGTTCCTGCGGCTGTTTGATTGCCGCAAACTCTGCCATTAAACATTTCACCATGCCTTAAAGTCACCCTTATTTTAATCAGAAGAAAATTCAGGATACTTTGGCCAGAACTGTTGAAATTCAGTGTTCTGTGAAGATCCTACTAGGGTGGATAAACTTTCAACAATCGATTCACATACCATGCACATTGCCCGATCATAATTCATTCTCTAATACACACTACCTCACAAGTCTATTTTATAATCTGAAAGAACCGATTCTGCAGAATTGATTCCTGTTTCATTAGGCCCCTCTGTTCCCCTGTTTCTATCTCCAATCAACCCTTGCATCTGAAGTCTCACCATCGATAATCGTCCTCCTTTCGCCATCACCCTCAGACCTCTGTTCTTGCCATATTTCTTCTGCCAGCATTTAAACCAACATTGGATAAGTGAACATCTTCAATCATCCTACTTGCACTACCAACCCTCGGCATCCTGGCCAACATTTTTGACACTCATCCAGAATTGTTAGGAACTTCCATCTAACATCGGAATTCAGTTCCACCCACGGTTTATACGATTGACCTCAGAATTTTCTGGAACTCTCCACTTTGCCGTTTCATCTAATGCAAGGTGCAACCAAGTAACATAGCCCAGTCCCAATGTAATTAAAGAACTTGCAAAACAAGTTCTCTCTGTGTTCTTGATAGCATTGCCCCAAGAATCATCATCAGCCTCTAAAAAGATTTTCTGATCAATGTTAACCTCTTGCCCAAGATGTTGAAATCTCTTCACCTTAGTCAAGCTAGCACCTATTCCACATCTCAGAAATCCTAATTTGAAGTCTTATTATCAGGTTAAGACTGCTAGAATTCTTTGCATATCTCCATTAACTTTTATCTGGAAGTTCCCCAAGCGCAATCTGGTACAGAAAGTGCTAAACATCTCAGCATTCTAGTAGTTCATCATTATCTGTGTAGTTATACAGTATGATCAAGTGACTGCTTGAAGCATTCCCATCTGATTTCAGTTCTTTAGGTGTATAAATTAAAGTGTTCATCAAGCAGTGTTAGCACAATGACAAAACGTGCAGCATGTAGCTGATCCCAAAAATGATGGGACAAAAATTTTGTTGAGTTGAATATTTATCTACCATGATTAGAGAAACTGAGCTGTGAAATTCAAGAATTAGCTTGTTCTGACATGATCATTGATATAGCGCAACCTAACAATTTATGCTTCTGATACGAAAGATTTTTGGCTCTATTTAACTAGAATATGCATGGCTTTGATACATTTTGAACTCATTCTTTTGACTTTCTCAGATGCCTCTTTTTCTGAGTCTTTGTATGGCCTGCGAAGAAGAGCAGTTAATGTAATAGTGCAGAAGAAGAATACTCATTCAGACTCGGGTGATAAAATCCATCACATGGGGTTAGAGAAGCACCAAAAAGTTCTCTCTGTCGTTTTTTTGGTACATATATTTTTTTCTCTCTGTTATTCAACCGCAAAATTGAGTAGATTTGTCTTCATTGATTGGTGGTGAAATCTATTGTGTTGCTTTTGTTGTCTTGAAACTTTCTCTTCAAAGGGTAAAGGTTTAGAGTCTATTGATATGGAGCTGTTACATATTACCTGCTGTGGTATAGGTGTCTTTTATTGGATTTTACGAGTTGTTGCAGGGCGATACTATTTTCAAACTTTCATAGTTTTTGCCTGGTTTAGATGCAGCCAAGTTTCATACAAAGAACATGTGATATAAGACAATA
This sequence comes from Ilex aquifolium, assembly GCA_951799425.1. Classification (NCBI taxonomy): domain Eukaryota; kingdom Viridiplantae; phylum Streptophyta; class Magnoliopsida; order Aquifoliales; family Aquifoliaceae; genus Ilex; species Ilex aquifolium. The sequence goes on along the minus strand of OX637408.1, from coordinate 4,966,019 downwards.
ATTGTAGCAGTGCATTCCTGTGGCATGCGTATGTGTGCACGCATGCCTTTATGGCTTGTTCACGTATGTTGTGCTGTCCAATATTCCCATTCATTAGGCCAGAACGTATAACATGGAGAAACGTTTGGATGCTAACCAATATATTTGAACTAGGGTTTGTTGGGACAAGGCTTTGTATAGTTTTTGAATTGAGTTGACTGAGCGAGTTGTAGGGCATATTGACTTCATAAAAGATGATTTTAAGAAATTGAAAGTGTCATTGAAATAAGGGGCGATGTTAGATTGAAAATGTTTATACATAGAAAGCATAAGACTTGCACTTTATTTTGGTTGACAAAAGGAAAGCCATAATATTGAAGGAATAAGCTTGAGAAATTTGTATATTGACAGAGGGCTATACGTTGACCAAGAATTAAAAGTTATGAATGCAATGGCAGTTGTGAGTTGAGCGATATTTATCAAATTCGTACTTGTCCCCCAAAAATGTTATGAAGATGCGTATTGCTTATTTCAAAATGGTGTTAACTAATTGGGCTTAGCACTCCAATCATTGAAAACAAAAGGTCTATTCAGGCTTAGCACTCCAATCATTGCAAACATGGGATGTCTAAATGATAAATTCTTGTATGATGCCAAGCTGTGCTCAATGGGCTTTTAGCTGGTGTTTGAGCCTGGGTGTGTTATCAGATGTTTATTTGCTTGCTTTCCAACCATTCAACACTGTTAACAATTCCTATATAGGGTGCCTTTTTGTGTCATATTGCGTTGATAGGGGTACTCCAGGTTGAAGCAGGGGTTTTTTTGCGAATATATGCCAATGCCAAGGTGAAAAGGTTTTCCTGCCAAACTAGAAGGTTGGCAACCTTGTGGGGGTTAGATGGATATGGAGAACTTATCTGTTGCCTCAATTGGCTGGAGTGTTTGTTCTGAGGTGGAAATTGAGATTGACTAATCTATCAAATAGTTTTAATTTTTAACTTCGTTGACCATTCTAGGTGGCTCGAAATATATGTACCTTGATAGGATGAAATAAACTTGTTACCCATTGTTGAATTTGCAAATAATCATGGAAGAAACGTACCTAAGCAAACATGTAGGTACAAGCGAATATGTGTGTGGTTATCGTGGTTCATTTTGGAGATTTGTTGCTTTTATTGTATCTTGTTTTGTCTAGTTCTTATTGTACTAATGGTTGGACTTCTTGTCCACCACTTTTGTAATTTCTCTTTTAGGAAACGTGTTTTGTTTCGTATCCAAAAATGATACAAGCGAAAATGTAGCAAGATGGTTGACAAACTTTGGCATTGTAAACTAGAAGGTTGTCATTAGGATTTTTAAGATGAGTTGTTCTACAACTGTCTTTTTATCCTTTGAAGGTATCAATTCATATAGTGATAATTTGTTTTGATGATTTATTGTATTTTCTTCGGGGAATTGGTCTCAAACTTATGTGTAGGAGCCTTGTGCATTGCATATGACCATGTCTTATTGTATTTTCTTATTATATAGGTAGAAAAAAATTATGACTAACCTTCTAGTAGGGGTGACAATCGTGTTGTGTTATTGCGGGTTCGTATCGAGCACTAGTGAACCCTAACCCAACTTATTTAACTAATCGTGTTGTGTCGATTGACCTGTTTATTTTTGTGTCGGGTTCGGATTCGTGTTCGTGTTCGTGTTTATGTTGACCCATATAAACTTCGAATAAAGAATTTAATGCTAAGATTTAAATCTAATATTCTATTATCAATTAATTGATTTCATGTTCATACTTTTTCTATAAATTAAAAATTAATTTAATAAACATAATAATAATAATGAGTAAAAATGTCTTTTTGTACAATAATTATGTCAATGCTTAATAAACAATAACAAATAATTAGCATTTTATTTTTATAATATTAGTTAAACGTGTTAATCATGTTGTTCGTGTTTGACACTAATCCAACTCATTTATTATTTGTGTTAACAGGTCGTGTAATTTTCGGGTTCGTGTTAAGAAGTGATCAACCCTAACTCGCTAAGTTCGTGTTGAGTTCGAGTTGTGTTTTCGTATTGTGTCAGAAATTGTCACCCCTACCTTCTAGCTCGTTTTGAATCACATCTCCATGTTGAAATTTATTTTAATCAGAAGAAATTTATTCAGGAAAGACTATACATAAAATAAAAATAAAAAATGAAGTGTACTCTCAAAGAACACCTAGTGCCATAACATGTCAAAATATCAATAAAATGTTTTCTATAGTGAAAGTAAAAATAAGAAATAATGTGGTTTAGGAAAGGGTTTAGGACCACTACTAGTACGAGGAAGTTTAATAGTATCATTAGAGAATGTAGTTTAGTCGACCATCCTTTAATGAACGTTAATTTACGTTGGTCTAATTTTCTGGAAACCTTGTTGTCCAGTAGGTCGAATGAGTTCCTTTTTTCATTGGGATGGGAACCTATGTCTCTTGATATTGCAATTGGGAAATGGGGTCCAACACTTTTTAGGTTTGAGAATATGTGGACAAAACAACCATTCCTTTACCAAATATTTTAAAGTCAGATGGGAGGAGGGAGTAATGGAACGATGGGAAGGTTTCAAATTCATTCAAAAATTGAAATTAGTGAAGCATCATTTGAAAGAGTGGAACAAAAGTGTGTTCAGTGATATTGGATTAGAGATGGAACACATTCTGATAAAGGATTCAAGAAATTGACTTCTTGGAAGTATCAAATCACAGAGAAGAAGGTCTTAGATGGGAAAGGTTCTATATTATAAATAGGCTTCAAAACGAGTAAAGGAGGGAAATAATAATTCAAAATTGTTTTATAGAGTAGCGAATGACAAGATGAACTAGAAATTGATGATTGGGATTGAATTTTAGTCGGGGAGGTAATTTAAAGTGAAAGTATCATATCTAGCAAAGTTGTGGATTTTTTCTCTAAACTGTACCTTCGAAGGGCATCAAAGATTGATCCTTGAGGGGCTTGATCGGTATTCTATTTGTGAGAGTAGGTCTTATTGGCTTGAGAGACCATCTAAGGAGGAAGAAATCAAATTTGCAGTTTTTGAGTTGAATGGTGATAAATTGCCTGGTCCTGATGGTTTTATTGTGGGTGTTTTCCAAAAATGTTAAGGGGTAATTAAGGGTGATTTGATGAAAGTCTTTACTAAGTTTTTGAGAATGGAGTTGTGAACTCATGTACAAATGCCATTTCATTTGCCTTATTCCCAAGAAAGAGAGGTCTTCTAGGATCAAGGACTTTTGGCCTATCAGTTTGGTATCTAGTCTTTATAAGATTTTGTTCAAACTCCTTTCATAGAGACTTAGGGAGGTTTTGGAGAAGACTATTTCAGTGTCTCAAGGAGCTTTTGTGAGGGGAAGACAAATTTTGGATGCGGTGCTTATAGCTGATGAGATTGTTGAGAAGTATAAAAGAAAAAATGATGGACTTGTTTTTAAGGTGAATTTTGAAAAAGAATATGATATGGTGAATTGGTATTTTTTAGATTATGTAATGGAATGCAAAAGATTTGGCTTGAGATGGGGACAATGTATCATTGGATGCTTAAGGTCGGTGAATTTTCCAGTCATTGTGATTGGGGCTTCAAAAGAGTGTTTGAAGGCAACTAGAGGACTTATGCTGAGAGATCATCTCTCTCTTTTCTTTTTCACTCTGGGGATTGATGTTTTGAGTATGACGGTGGAGAGGCTAGTAGTACTGAGGCAATTAAGGGCTTTAGAGTCGGTAGGGAGAACATGAAAGTGACTCATTTATAGTTTCTAATGACACCATTTTCTTTGTGATGGAAATGAAAAACATATATTCCATTACTAAGATTGTCTCATGAAGGCTGTAGTCTGGAATGTCATGGGGTTAAACATGAAATATAAATATAAAGAGTTAAGGGATCCCAATATCCTCTTAACAGTCAAAGTTCTCAAAAAGACTGACCAGATGTGAACTCTTTGATGTTATAGATAGTCAAAACTAGTACTTGCTTGGGACTCGCCTGCCCTATGCATCGGGGAGTATATAGGAGACTCGACGAAGACAGAGAACAAGAATGTAAGTCTTTTTTCTCTTTGATTGGTCATTGTTACACTTCATCCTTCTGTTTATTTCACTCTGAAGTTCGTTTACCACCTACTTTTTCCCTATTAGTAAGTTGCCTCTCTTTTTTTCCCTTCTGTCCCCCCGAGTTTATGATTCCTGTAGGGAAGCATCTGACCAGTTCAATCAAATCACTATTAGGATTCAATTTACCACTTATTTGCTTTAATTTTGTGGGTGTTTTGAATTAGTTAGGGTGGTGGATGCTTTAGGATACTTTATTTCAGATTGGTCCTTAAAAGTATTTGGAGTTACCCTTAGAGCGTAATCCTAATAGTAAAAAGGTAGGAAAGAGGCTTGATGGTTGGAAGAAAGCTAAATTGTCTAGGGGAGGTAGAATCATATTAATCCAGTCTATGCTTGAGGTTATTCTTATTTATTTCCTTTTTTATATTAATAAAATATTTGTTGTTGATTATAAAAAAAAGGGTATTTCTATTTATTATGTCACTTTTTAGAATGCCTTTAAAAGTGGTGGAAAGAATTGAGAAGAAGATGAAGAAATTGAGAAGAAGATGAAGAATTTCTTACAGGAGGGAAATGGAGAAAGTAAGAAAGGGCACTTGATTAGATGAAACATGGTGTCCCGACTCAAAATTAAGGGAGGCATTTTGTGATTAAAAGTAAGTATGGGGTTCTAGAAAATGGGTGGGATTCCAGAGTGACTGAGATAGGGTGTTCTCATTGTTTTTGGAAATTCATTTCACAAAACTTCTATTTTTTTTTCCATGTATGTCAAACATAGTGTTCGTAACGAGAGAGAATTCGTTTTTGGGAGGATATTGGGTGGGTGTTTCATCTTTCGCATCAATGTTCCCTCGTTTATATTGTTTGACTAGAATCTCCCACTTAAATATCTCAACTATTATCTCATCTTTTTCATTTCCTGTATGTCGGAACTTTGACTTTTTTCGGAATTTGAATGATAGACAAGTTGTTGAGATATCTTCACCTTTGGGATTTCTTGATAATTTAGCATTGACCTTTCTTCCTTGGAGCAAAGACTTTCCTTTCTTCATCCCGGGGGTTTTCTTTTAAGTCCCTCTTTGAATCCTTAATTGACATACCTTGTTCCCCGATCTTCTAATCCTCAACCTTCATTTGGAAGTCTAAGGATCCTTTAAATGTTCAAGTTTTTGCTTGTACTTAAGAAACTAAATTCCAATGATATGCTTCGAAGAAGACGACCTTCATATTCTTTTTTCCCGCAATGGTGCATTCTTTGTAAAAAAGAGGAGTGTGTGGATCACTTTTTTTACATTGTTCCTTTGTAATTAAATTGTGGAATAAGCTCTTGAGAGTTGTTGGCATCCCTTGGGTGATTCCTAGAGATTGTGTTTCTGTATGAGATTCATTTTGATGGCTTTGGTTCAAGTAACAAAGTTAAGACCTTACGGAGTAGTGCGGTGTTGGCATTGTGGTAGTTGGTTTGGTTGGAAAGATATCGTCGGATTTTTCATGGAAGAGAAAATCCTTAGGAATATTTTTGTGAAAAAATTGTCGTCATGGCTTGTCTTTGGGTTTCAACGACTAAAGACTTTGAAGCCATTCCTCTTGATCAAGGATCATTGGATTCAAATCTGTGAAGATTTTTGAGGATAGAAGCTTTTTATTCCTGTCATGTTTTTTTTTTCCCTTCTCTAAGCTTTTAGTTTTACATTTTAGGTTTTTCACTTTCTAGCGTGTAGGGGACTTCTTGTCCTTTCATCTACTTCTCATTCTCATTAATATTATTCTCCTGTTTCCTATCAAAAAATAAAAATAATTTTTTTTATCAAAGGTGAAATCTGTTTTAATCCGTTTTAGAGTAAGGGAAATCATGGAAGAGGACTAAGCTCTGTCCAATCTTCTCGGACATTCAACTTCATGCCGAGTGGCAAGAGGTGTAGCAGGAGCGAGAGCAGCTTTCAATAATTTTTCCCTTCTGCTTTTAGAAGTGAGATATCCCTACGTCCACTGAAAGCTGGGGAAGGAAAGAACTCTGATTGCCCTGGAGTCTAATGCTTCCTCCTTATCTTAGTTTAGCAGTGCACCAATTACTGTGTGATCTCTTTTTGCTTTGATTGTCTTATTCTTCTAGAGAAGTCATTTTGAAAATCCAAATTCCACTCTAATTAGTATTGTCTGTTACAAGGATTTTTCCTCTGCTTTTTGTTATTTGAAGATTTAGATAAGTGTTTCTGTTAATTTAAACTTATTTCCTGTAGAATTTCATAGTTCGAATGCATCTTGTAGATTTCTCTGCATCATAGGCTGATAGGTGGAACTTACCTTATGCTTATTGTGTGGTTTTATCTTAGTGTAAACAGTTGTAATTCAAGAGAAACAAAGCTTCTTGACTTCCTGAGTGAGCAGTGTGGAATCTTGTGCTGGTGCAGGAGCATCACTTGACATAGACAATGGTATGTTGAGCACACAAGAAGTTGCAGGCAACAGATATCAGTTGGCCTGGCCCAATAAACCAAACAAGAGCCTATATAAAAAAATTATTGCCAAAATTTTCAACTTCTGTTCCATTGACTGAGAGCAACCGTTATGAAGTATCATGAATTTGTTCAAGGGTGTATTTTAGCAGCTAACTAGAAGCAGAAGGAACACATGTTCGGCGTGCATGATTATATCCCAGGTAGAGAGAGGATTTGAAGAGACATGGAGATACAAATATAGGCTAAAAAAGGAGTGGTAAGGAGGAGAAAGGCGAATTAACTGGTGCATTCATCATGTCGACAATTACAGTGATTCCCTTATGTACATTGTCTTTTACTCTATCTGTTTTAAATTTAAAATTCTGAGGAGAATTCTGGCATTTGGTGAGAGAGCAGGCAAGACAAAAATCTAGTCTCTGGCTTCATATACAACATAGTATAGATGTGTGCATCAATATGAGGTGAAATCCGGTCTATTGATCCTTATCATTTGTTCCCTGGGTTGTCTTTGCATTTCTGTATCTTGCTTTATAAATAGTTTTCTCAACTACCTCAATATCCTCAGCTGTTTTTCTTGGTTATCTTCAATCATTCCTTTTTTTTGTATCTTAAAAGCCGAAATTTCATTCTTTGTTACTCCACTTCCGTCCCCTTTTTGCTGATGTAGAAAGAAGAAAGCATCAACAGAAGCTTCTAAAGATTGAATTGTAGCTTCTGAAGATTCCAATCCTTTATGACCTGAACCAAAATATTTCTCATGGTAACGACATCTTTCTTAATATGCTTGCTTTCAACTAATTCATCATTAGTTACGTCTCCCATGGCTTAGAAGTTCAAAAAACAAGTAGGATCTTTTACCTCTGTGACACTCTCTGATAAGTCTTAGTAAAAAGTTGGTATGGGCAGCATAAGAATGGGTTCTTTGAGTAGCTGTTTAAGGCTTGTTTTTGTGGCCAAAAAGGCTGAGGATTGGATCAGGTTAGAAAAGGGCTGTTTAAGGGCTTTGAACAGTACTCATGAACAGAGCAAGACTGGTTTTGGGTAGTTTGAGCTGCTAGAGTTGAATAGGTGTGAGAGAGAATGGTTAGGCTTCAAAGAAGACTATTTATGGTGGTAAAAGATGTTGAAAATGGTTTTAATTGCAGCTCAATAACAGAGTAGAGAGTCAGAAAATTAAATAGAAGAAGAGAAGACCCTCAAAAGGGTTAGAAAATCACAAAAACATAACCTCGCATTATCATAATGCTATACTTTTCTGATTTGAAAGATGACAGAGATTTTTTATAGGCTACTAGTTCTTCTAATTATAAGAGGATAGTAGGAAAAGTAGGACTTTTCAAACCTAGTTCAATACTTTAGATTAATATCGAGTGACATAATTTAGTAAAATAATAAGACCCATTGCTAACCATTGTTAAGGGGACACAAATGCCTAAATTCTAAGACTCAATAACCATATTCTAAATTCCAGCAGATCCAAATTAACCCTATGACTGATTTAACAAGCTCCAAACATTCCTCCTTATAGAATTCTTGAACTGCCTTTTTCTTTCTTGTGTGTTCCGCGTCATTTTATTTCTTTACTTCTTTTTGGTAAAGTAAAGGGCATAGGCAAATTGAGAAATTCCCTTTTTTTATTTTGGAGAGTTTTTGTGCTGTTTTTGCTTCGATCCTGCTGAAATTATGTTTTTTCATTTGTGCAACACTCTGAATTAAGAATGCTTGATTGAATTTTATCTAAATATCAACCAAAAAGATTACATTTGATCTCAGGATGTCTTATTTTCTTAGTACCAGTTTTGGACTATGGCTAGTTTCTGCTCCCACACATACTGGGGCTTGTTCTAGAAACTGGTTTGAAGGAAAAATGAATCTAGGGACCTCCAAATATACTTTGAATGGAAGTTAATTATTTGGAGTCATGCTACATAGTGATTAGTAAGGGTGCAACTAGATATCTGAAAGAAATCTGTTGGGAGCCAGCTGAATTATCTTTTTTGTTTTCCATGTGTTGCAAGGAGATTATGGGAACTATCTAACGGGTGTTATTTACTTGATTCTTTTCCTACTTCTCCTTCCTTTTTCATTGTTTTCTCGTTATTATCTTTATTGATCTGGAGAAAGAGTGTGGCCAGGAGTCGATGCTATTTGATGACATGATGGGTTTTGTGCATAAATGAGTTGGAAGTGCATCCCTTAGCTACTGATAACATGACGCTGTGGTAATTGGCTTTAGATGGTTTTGAAAATTAATCATATGTGAAAATTTTGACTCTGGCAAAATATGGTTTCAGTGCCACTGACTTGTAATCATGAAGATCTAAGCCTTTGGGAAGTTGTTCCCCCACCTTCCCCCCACCCCACGCCACCAACATGCTCTGGGGACCCCATACCATGTCTGGTTACAAAAGCAGAGAGTTGATAGCTGTGATACTTTCATCTTTGGTGGAAGTTTGAAGAAGAATATTTTATGATGCATTTGTTGTTGTTATAGTAAGGATTAGTTATTGTAAAGGATGACCTTCATGCTGAGAGCCTCTAAAACTGCACCTTCAATAATTGCATATTAGTTTAAGCAAGTTATTATCTTCTAATGCACTTGCTACATGGAGGGGGTAATTACATGTGAGTTGGATGTGCTTACGTAGGTTGTGCTGCCATATTTTAAGTCAAAATTGCATTCCATTTACAATAAAGAAAGAGAAGCTACACTTCAAGCAAGTTTATGGGGTCATGGTGATGAGAGATATGATGATACTGATTATGTTGAGGGAGGTGGTAATTCTTTTGCTTCAACAAGTAATTTGGATGCCGAAGCAACAGCCAGAACACATTTAACAAAGAGAATTCAGAAGATTATAGGTGCTTCCTACCCATGGCTCCATGCTGGAAATGAAGGTACCTGGAACTTAAGTGTTTACACATTTTCTTTTCTTTTCAAGAAGCCACAGTTTATTTCACATTTGTCTTAATGAGATGATGAGTATTTTTGGTAGATGCCAATTTGCCATTTTTAGTTTTTTAGAAGCTGTACTTGAGGTTCATCTTATTGGTTAACTTTGGATTTTTCTCCTTGATGTCTGTATATTTGGTAGAAATAAAATCCATACTTTGTCATGTTTCTTTGAAGCACATTAACCATGAGTAAATTTAATTAGTATCAGCCACTTTTTACGTTGTTTCTTTTGTATATTATATTCCAATATGTAGAGATGCGTTTAAGCATTAACCTATCTTCTTCCGTTTTTGTCTTGTTTAGACATTGTATCTCTTCAACACCTCCTCCCCCCCTCCCCCAACAAAAGAAATCCAGTGATGACGGAGTTTAAACTTCTCGGAGAGGCTTGCTAGTCTGTTTTCACATTATTAATCAATCTTTTTCATTTTTTTGCTAAGCATATTATTAAAATGAACCACTTTTATACACTTATCCTAACCAGCATTAATCTAGAAAGGTCACGGCTGCGGAAATGGAAGTGATGCAGACCCTTTCCAACTTAAAGTTGATTCCCCCGACATTTGACTCAAACCATAAATAGAACTACCAAGAAACTACGTCTTAGTTTGAGATTTATTTTGTTATGCAGAGATAGCTTCTATTACATTGCTTTCTAGGAAGAGATGCTTTATGGTCCTATGGCCATCTTTGAGCAAATTGCTTGTTTCTTCTATGTAATGCCTCTAGTCTGACGTAGTTTTTATCTTTTCAGGACTATCATTTGCTTATCAGCTGCTATATCTGTTGGATGCTACTGGATTCTATTCCTTAGGATTGCATGCACTTGGGATTCATGTCTGTCGAGCTACGGGGCAGGAGCTGGTATATATTTATAAAGAAATTCTGTGTAGAGCTTGCTATATTTTGTAGCTTATACTTATCCGATATCAATTAAAGTGGAAGTTTTGTGTAAGAATTTCCAAATTTCGTGACATTATCATACATCATGCGCATGCCTTTGGCGAACGTAGAAGGCAGTATACTTGAATCAATTATTCTTTGACTAAATAAGTAAGTTTGTTCAATTTATCCTTACTAGCTCTCTCTCTCTCTCTCTCTCTCTGACAGTGTGGCTGTGCTGCGCTTGATTTGACATTCGTCCATTTTGTTCTCCACTACAATGACAGTTTTTGATTTAGTGTTGCATCCTTTTTGCTAATGGCTTCAAGTAGTTTGTCAAGTTTGTAACATGTTGTGTGAAACCTTTTCCATTTATGTGACGTGGATATCTTTTAGTTCTGTATGCGTTTAGTGGTTTCATCATTAAGTTTCTTCGTATGAACTCTTTCGGTGACCCCCATACCGGTTGCAGTTACTCTGTTACTTCACCATTACACTTGACAGCTTATTTGATGACAAGTTATGTGGTTCAGTGACCTCCATTCCGATTGCAGTTAGTCTGTTACTTCACCATTACACTTGACAGCTAATTTGATGACAAAATATGTTAGAAGATAAAGAATCGAAGAACATAAAAGAAAGAGAAGAGAAAGAGAATTCAGAATGTATGAAGAATATTGTAGTAAATTCTCATTGAGTGAACATGAATGATTACAAGAAGCAACTGCTTATATACCAGCTCATAACACTTGCCTAACAGATTGCCTAACAAACTCTAACAAACAAACTAACTCTTCCAGCTAATCAATACAAGTCAGCAGCTAACTAACTAACTAATACAGCTAACTACAGTACAAGTCAGCAGCTGACTAACTAACTTATTCTTCCATGCTTTATTCCTGCGTAATATGGTCCAGCTAGATCAGCTGCATCTGCATCTGGATCAGCTTTATCTGCTCTGCTGTAGCTCTGGTATGCTGCAGCTGTGACTGAATCTGCTGTGGCTGTAGCTATAGTATGCTGCAATAAGTTATGTGGTTGAAGTGAAATATTTTGTGGATTCTTATGCATTCTGTTGGGTAAATACGTTGAGTATAGCTGTTTAGGCTTTGTTAACTTTCTGTTTAAGTTATGCAGTTGGGTCTGTTGGTCATTAATCAAGGGTTCTGGGAGCCATTTTTGTCCATGATTTCAGTGTTAAACAATCTACATTTACATGTTATGGACTTTTTATTTAATGCAATTTTCTTTCTAGCCTGTTGTGTTTAATATTCTAGGAAATATGGATATTTAATCCTGGATCCTTTTCATGACAAGCTTTTTCTATGTGACTATACCCTTATATGCTTAATAAACAATCAATAAGATGCATGTTGATTAAACGTTACTCACATTTTTCCTTCTTAATGAATGTTTTGCCTAGTTGGCTATAGAGATGAAAGTTTAATCCTGTCAGTTCCTGTATATGATATCTTATTATACCAAGTTCTCTGACTTTTGATGTCAAGGTAGATGGATACTACTTCTAGAATTTCCATGATAAGAAGTCGTGAACGTGATAGACTCCGGGGTCCCCCATGGCTGAAGGTGTGTAATCAATTTTTCAGTTTGGTTTGCTACTTAATGTAATTGTCTATCTTGTTTGTTTGCATCAGTAGTAAGACTAATTATTCAATTTGGCTGCTCCATTACCAAGAACATTGTACAGATATCACATTGATTTTCCTTTTCCAATGTAGATTATTCATTTATTTTCTCTTTGAAACTTTTGTTTCCATGAAGTTCCAACTTCCAAGCATTGGATAGTAATATAAATTTGTGCGATGATGAGGGTGCACGAGAGAGATTGAGCAGCCATAGATGAGTAGAGAGATTTGGATACAAGCTTCAGGAGAAAAGAAAATGAAATTTTCTTGTTGGAAGTTGATGAAGAGTCATGGGGAGATGCCATGCTAGTTACTGAGAAGAGCAGATATGCTTGCTTCTTATAATCAATGGAGTTGGGATGGGTTGCTCGGTTGGGAAAAAACATTTGCTGAAAAAGCAAACTAGAATTTTCTTTCGGTTTTTAGAGCTTATAGCTCTGGACAGAGAGGATTTGTTGTTTATCATCAATGGAATAATAAGAATGGATGGAGAGGAATGTGGAAATGTTCGCTGGTATGATGAGTTGGGGTGATGGTAGGCGAAGGATTGCTGATGTTGAGGAGCTGATAACACAAACAGGGGAAGCAGCGATGGGTCGAATGGAATAGGTATCAAATCCTGAGTTGTTTCTCACCAATTATGGAAGGTGGAATTGTGTTGTGGTTTGTATTAGAGAGAGTTTTTTGCCTTCGAGGAAAATCCAGGATACTTTGCCAAATCTTTGAAGTTCAATTCTGATACCTTTCCTGGTGGACAAAACAATGTTTTTTTGTGGGAACACGGAGGAGGCTGATGTAATCTGCATAAAAAAGAAGAGTTTTTTGGAAGGGCCTTTGATGGTTACACCGAAAAATTTGGATATCTGAGTCTAATTTAGATAGAAAACAGTTTATTTTTTAGGAGTGGATCGGAATTGAGGGATTACCATTTCATTTTTGGATTCTCAATGTTTTTTGTAAGATTGGACAGTGTTGCGATGTTTTTGTTGAGGCTGGTCAAAAATCAAGGTTGGTAAGATGGAAAGTGGCTACATTCTGACCTCATTGGAAGTAGATGTTCGAGGGAAAAACTTTTTGATCAAAGTAAGTATGATCTAGGCTTGGTGACGTGTTTAATGATTGTAGGAATTCACAACAGAGAGTCAGTGATAGGTGGTTTGCGTCCACTCGATAGACGTAGAGGACGATCAGAAAAGGTTACATGGCACCAGGATAGAGAAGGGTGAATAGAGTTTGTATGCATCAAAAAGTTAGGTTAACGTGTGCGAAGTGCTTGTTTTAGTACTCTGGAAATTGGGTTGTTGGTTAATGAGGTCTTGAGATAATTAATGGTTGTGATCACTGAAATTTAACGAGAATCACGGTATTTCAAAGTTTCAAATTAGGTTCGGTTATGATATTGAAGGTTCAAATATGTTTTGTGGAAAAGATTATGGTGATGACAAGGAATTGGGATTATTGGGTCATGCGGGAAGTTTGAATACATGCCCAACCTAACGGGAACACTTCAATGATTCTGGTAAGTTCCCAATCCCAAAAAATGGTACTAGTCAGTTATCGTGCAGATTTTGTTTATGGCCTATTGTTGATGGGTTGAATAATGAAAAGGATCCAAAATGGGTTGGGCCTTTTAGAGCAAAGAGGATGGGCTTTTTTCCAAATGAAGATCTGCTTTAATCCATGTTCCAGAACCCAGATACCAAATAATACAAAACCGAACAGATATGAAGGGTTTATACACTGTTCCAACAGTGAACACTGTGTTCGACGGCTCTTTCCACCCAAAAACTTGTCAAAAAACAACCACAGAGGACTAGGCAACTCCTGAGCTTCTGCCCTAGGCCAAATCGGCACCCCAACAAACAGATCCAAGCATCCAATCAGGAGAAATAGGTCCAAAATCACAGATTTAAAAATTGTGACCTATTTTTCCTAAAAATATTCAAAAATACAAACCAATACCTAGATGGCCTTAAAAAATTTTGCAAAAATCACCACGAGACTCCCCATGCCAAGTTGACTTCGACAGCATGTTCCGGTGGTCAACAGTTGCTGACGTCATGTTGACATCAGCCCCTGACTGATGATGTCAATGACTGTGAGAGGTCCCAAATTCTTCAACAATGTTTTATCTCAGATTATTGCTCAGATACCAAGTTGAAATAGAAAAATAATATTAGGGTTAGAGTTGTGGAGAAAGAGAGAAAAGAAGAGAAGAGAAAAAAAGATTGAAAAGAATAATCTCTTGTGTGTGCAGGCTATGTTGCCCGCACCTTTTTATTTATAACTAAGCAATGTTTAGGGTAATTACAATATTACCCTACACTAATTAATTTATGATTTAATATACAAAATAAAAACTCTTAACAACAATATTTGGAGAACTCATACTATTGGCAGATTTGGCGCATTTACCATAATGGTTGCAATGCTCTACTATTATTTCGGATGCTTTACTCTCAAACAATACATATTTTGTCTTATTGGTTATGTTATGTTATTTTAAAATTTGTATTTGTTGGTTCTGACTCATATTTACTTGATATGTCACTTTTCAGACACTGCAAGGAATGTTGCTCAGCTGCACATATGCAGTTCTTGACTATGCACAAACTGGTCTAGTTGCTGCAGTGTTTTTCTTTAAAGTGAGTATAGTTCACCTTTGCATAATTTGATAGCCTGTTGAAGATGGTGTTTATAACAAGCCTTAAATGATTGTATATTATTCTTGTTGCTATGATCAGCTTTTCATGTTTTGCCTGCTTGACTGACTATTGAATGTGAGACTTGGAAAGTGATAACAGTCCAAGAGAAAAGGAGAGTCAATTAGGAGATAATGGGGGATTTTCTGTTGACTTAATATTCACGGTTTTAGATTTCGATTCAGTTAGTCAATTGGCCATTTGTTTACTAATATGCCGAGGTCATTAACTTTTCTGATGACATTGCAACTGTGCATTTCCAACCCAATCAATTATCTCTTGAGAAAATGACAACATATATATTTTATTGTGCAACCTTATGAAGTTTGTGTCAGAATTTTTCAAGAAACCTTCAGCAAAAATCAAGGCAACTATCTCTGACATGGTTATCAAATCGTGTATCAGAAGGCGTATCATTTTCGAAAAATAGTGTATCGTAAGATATGCGTAATTCTAAATAATTATTTATAAAATATATATACCTTTGCAAAAAAAGTTATAAACTCATAATAATATATCATTTCATTAAAATTCCGCCAACTATTCAAGTTTCTAATATAGTTTACTAATATCAAAATGCAAAGGCTTCTAATTCAAATTTCAAAGGGGTTTCTAATGTGCGATGGATTGGAGAGGGGTTTTTGCTCTACAATGGATTGGAGATGGGCTTTTGCAGCT
Source organism: Ilex aquifolium (assembly GCA_951799425.1). Classification (NCBI taxonomy): domain Eukaryota; kingdom Viridiplantae; phylum Streptophyta; class Magnoliopsida; order Aquifoliales; family Aquifoliaceae; genus Ilex; species Ilex aquifolium. The sequence continues at coordinate 4,950,628 of OX637408.1, read as the reverse complement.
TTGCAGATCCAGGGGGAAAAAAGTTGTTTCTAGTCTTCGTCGATCAAAAGAACTAAAGGAGGGCTTTATATTTTTAAGCCCTAGTCGGTGAAACGTCATTTCATTGGCTAGGGCTTGAAAACATAACATCCCACGTGAAATGGTATCATTTTAGTGCCAAAAACCCAAAAAAAAAAAAAAATTATCGTGTATAAAATGTATCAAACAATACATATCGTATCTTGTATCGTATGAGATGGTGCAAAAACGATATAGAAGTACAATTCGTATTGTTTTTTTGTTTATCGTGATGTATCGCGTATCATACGATACTAATAACTAAAACATTAAGTAAAAACAGAAGAATAAAGATAACAGAAAAGAATTGCTTTATGTAACTTGTTAACAAGGAAAAAAATTGATTTTGTTTAAGTTTGTTTATTTTAACATCTTAAAAGTTCATCTTATTCCTAATCCTGTTGAACAATGCATTTCAAAAACCCTACCCCTTTCTTTCTTATCCCTAAATGTTTATGCATGAATGTCTATTATTGGTGGTACTAGTATTAAAGTGATCAGAATCCATGAATATTGTTACATTGACGTGGATTGCTCATAGATGATGGAATGGTGGTACCAATCCGCTGAGGAGAGAATGTCAGCTCCAACTGTGTATCCTCCACCACCGCCTCCTCCACGCCCAAAGGTGAGTGACATTTCATTTATGAGATGTGGGAGACTTTTTTTTTTGTCAATGATTGACATCCTGAACATATATTACAACTGTTTCACATTTAAACTTTGATAGCTCATTTACACAATGTTCCACTTTTATTTGGTCAGTCGCTTGCAAAAGATTCCACCTTGTTTAGAGTAAAAAATGTATTGACTCAGTGTAATTGTTGTTGCTAAATCCATTCAAGGTTTCATAATCGTAGGCAGGCATATACAAGGGCAGATAAATTTGTCGTTTTCACCAAGTGATTAACAATTACCCGCATAACTGTGGCCTCTTTTCTTCACTTTTGGCATTTGTTGTTTTTGACGAATCGTGTGCATGAGTTACACCTATCCAGGCAGCAATCATATAATATGATTTAATTGATTGGAATCTTTCTGTCTCTCTCACATGCCCACAAGCACATGCACATGTGCAAGCCCCCCCACACAGCAGTTGTGCGTGCACTTATATACATGTGCTCACACAGTTAGAGACACAGAAAGAGACAAGAAATCATGCATTAGAGCGACTATTAACACATTTTCAACAAAAATGAGCATTCCTTCGAGCTTAGAGGGAGGAATACATTCCTTGATTATCTTTGCACTTGAAAAAGTTGTCGGTTAGATTTATTTGGAGCAGTTCAATCCATTAGCATAGCATGATTGTTAATGCTACGTTTTCTGAGATGAATTTTAACGTCTGTATATTATGTGGTTAATAATAAAATAGGTAGCCAAAGCGGGGATTCCACTTCCACCTGATAGAACATTGTGTTCGTTGTGTTCACAGAGGCGTGCAAATCCATCGGTACTGGTAGTTTCAGGGTTCGTCTTTTGTTATGCTTGCATATTTAAGTATGTTTCTCAGGTGAGATCTCAGATTCTGGTTGTTAGTCTATTATGAGATAGAAGATATTCTTTATTTCTTTACCATATTGGGGAGCATAACTAAAGGAACTTGATGAATAAAAATTAGTCCAAAAGAATATATCATTGAATGGACCTATCATGTTGAAATGATTGTTTGTTCCCACTGCTGTTTCTTTCTTAGCATAGAAGTAGTTGACTTCTCCTTATTTTTGGAACGGGAAATGGATAAATCTAAACCGAGTGTGTCCCAAAATGTGAAAGATGTGTTTCTAGAAGTATCTCGTATTATAATCAGATGATTTGTTTGGTGCTCCTTGATATCTGAAAGAGTATATATATGTACAAGTAATCCAGTAGATATATAATATTCCATTTTGATCTCTGGCCAGGTCCAAATGAAGAAACATGAGTAGCATTTTATTTTCATACATCCCATACTTTCTTAAGTTCATGTATCTTGCAGTACGCCCAAGCTGAGAGCAAAATCACCTTGCATCTTGTTTCGAAAGTCTACTTAATTTTTCACTCCTGTAGATTTCCTTGATTTTCCTTTTTATACTTTGTGACTATATTTACACGTGGATATTTTATTCACTGGTTTGCATGGCCACAGTACAAGCGCTGCCCAGTCACGTTGATGCCTGCAACAGTGGACCAGATTAGGAGGCTCTTTCACGATTTGTAAAAAATTCTTGTAGGGAGTTGTTTGTAATACTTTGGTATATCTTATGCAATAATGAAGTGAAATTCGAGTATCAAAGATGATGAGATGCAGGCGGGGGCGTTACATGCCAATGAGAATAACATTGTGGGTATTGATCACTGTATCATATGTTTATTTAACAACACAATATAGTTCTCTTTTCATTGTCCTTGGGAATAACGTAAACCCATAATTTTCAGAGCTGTTATTAGATGGTACAAGTTAGCATTGGATACATAATGATTTTATTCATGTTGCCTCAAAATTTTGTTTGGAAATTTGAACTAAAGTTACAAGTAACGTTATTCTATGCTGTGGAAGCAAATGTTGAAAATGTGAGGGATGCAATGCTACCTTAAATACCACAATAATCGGCGTTTAGCATGGTGGTAAATGTAATTTACATGCTCTTGGCATTTCGCCTCGCTATGGCTTGAAAATATGTATTTAGCCTTCTGATTTTTAAGCAATAGGTTGGGTGTTTTGGATCCAATCGGAAGGAGGTAAAATATTTTCTATCCTAATATGGCTTGAAAATATGTATTTAGCCTTCTGATTTTTAAGCAATAGGTTGGGTGTTTTGGATCCAATCGGAAGGAGGTAAAATATTTTCTATCCTAATATGGCTTGTCATTTTGAAATTGCTTATCTGTCACCTGTCTCTAGAGATTTGCAAAGCGACGCCCTTAACCATTATCTATGCATTTTTTTTTTCTTATTTTGATTGTAAGTCTTATCTTAGTGGAGGTGATGGGTTATAGATTCCTTCCAATCTGTCAATTTCTTTTATTAGTAAATCTCCCATCATAGATCAAGTGGATTCTCCACTAACATACAGTAAGTGATTTATCAAGGAATAAAATTAAGGATAAATTACATTCAAATCTCTTGAAATTTGTCACTTAATCACCTATTTCAAGTTTTAAATACTACGTCTAAACCCCTTAAAGTTTACATATGCGCAACACAAAACCTCTACCGTGAGTGTCCGTCAAGTTCACAATTAAAATTTCATAAAGTTATCATATTATGCAAGCATAATCCCCAAACTACCCATGAAACCCAGCATCAGTTGATATTCTCACATTGTTGCAGAACCCATTTGACTTGATGGGTTGGAGAATGACTAGATAAACACCACATCTCAATATTAGAAGCAGAGTGGTGAACAGAGGGTATTTTTCTTACTATTTATAATTTTATTATTTATATGTGTAATTTATTCTTTAAATCTTGCAAATTTTGGTTCTTTCTGTGCATTTTTAAGGTTAAAAAATAGAATCCTGAGCAACAATACCTATTTTATATTCAATCATGTCATATATTGAAATAAAATTTTAAAAAACTCATTTTTTCTTTCTGAAAGAAAAAAACCCAACTCAGCAAGATTGCCAAGGAAATTAAAACCAAAAACAAAACATCTCAATGATTAAGAAACAATACTTATAGAGTTACCCTGATCTAGATAAAGCTTAGTTCAATTAATGATTTTGGTGCCTAATCCCTTCAATCCCTCTGTTGCAACTTTAGCAACAGTGAGTAGTGAGTAAAGCTTCTCCTTGGCATCTATCTTCATCATCATTTCTCTTCCGTGCAATGCGCTCTCCTCGGCACACTTCGAATCCCGCGGCTCCATATGTGCTTGGTTAGCTTCATATCAATTCTCGCATAAGTTGTCCCCATAGCCTTTTAGGCAAACTAACTGACTTCCTTGATGGCTTTTGGAGTTTTCTCCCTAATGTGCATCCATGCAAGAGCTTGTCGAGATTGATGGTGTACTCTCTGGTGATGACCTCTTCTTTTCTTCCCTTACTTTCTCCACCATTTTCACAGCTCTCCCTAAAACCAGAGGAACGCACTATTTGAGGAGAAACCGAAGAGGTGCCTCCGGGTCCGGCTCCTCTGCGGTAAGGAAGTAACCGTATATCATGCGGTTAAGTGGAACGACGTCGTTTTACGGCATTTTTTTTTTTTTGAAAATCTTACACCAAAAACGACGCCGTTTGTTCAACCAGATCAGACCCAACTTTGGGGAAGGAGAAAAGGGATTGAGAAGAGCAATCACAGACACAGGGAGGGCAATAGGCGTGCTGAACGGAGGAGGAGACCACTATGTAACCAATAATGCTTAGACCCATCATCCCCATTACCACCATCAACATCACATTCCCATGCAGATGCTTCCGCTGAGGATTCATATCTATGGCTATCACTCTCTCTCTCTCTCTGTAGGTTTAAAGGATCTGAAGTGAGATTATTTTGCCTTCGACGATGAAGCAGCAGAGATGGCTAGCAATAAATTGAAAAAATTTCAACCACTTCTTTTCTAGTTTATCATATTTTCAAAGACACCCCTTCTATTTATGAATATTCACTAACACCCCTTGTTAGATTAAAAATATTAATTAAAATATAATTTTACTAAATTGCCCATAATATATTTTAGAAAAAACTTTATTCACACCCTCTCTAAATAAACATATCTTTAATGAGACTCTCTCTATTTTCTAAATTTTTTTATGTATTAAAATTCAGGGAGATTAAAATTCGATTCGAACTAATTAAAATTTATTTTTTACGTATCAAAATTCTAGTCGATTAACAGTTATATTTTTTTATGTATTAAAATTTAAACTGATTGAAATTCTATTAAAGCTGATTAAAATGCTTAATAATTAACCCTTTTTTTAAATAAAAAAAAAGAAGAGGAAATTTTATTCCAAAATTGAAGAATTTACAAGAAGCAAAAGAACAAAAAGTTCTAAAAGTAAGAGTTGGCTTTAAACCTTCAATGGTTTAAGCCATTTTTAATTACATGTAAAAGCCTATTAACAAGAAAAAATCCTGCTTCTAGCTCAAAGACTTCAAAACCGTTGTCTGATTGATGTAAAAATGCCTTATGAGTTGCTTCAGACCATCCCAAAATCTCAGGGTTTCAGACCAAACAGACTGCAACAGAGAACAGGACATATGACTCTGTCAAACCATGCTGCAATAACAACTGAAGACCATCCAACAATGCCATACATTTAGCATTCATGTTTGAACCCAGACCATAAAAGAATGTTGCAGCTAACACAATATGCCCTTCATGATTCCTCAACACCACTCCACTACCTGACAAACCAGTCTTCCCTTTGGATGCACCATCAACATTCAGCTTCAACATATCACCAGGAGGAGGTTCCCACTTAATCCACATGACTTTGGTCACTAAGGAAAAAGGAGATCCAACTTTCAATTCCTGCAGAAGCTCCAAACCGTTCAAATCATCAGCACTCCCAGGCCTTATGAGAAATGCCTGTCACTAAGGAAAAGGCTCAATTTTTCAAGTAGATAACAACTACTCCAGGTACTCACTTTCCTCTCCACTTGTATTTACTTGGACTAACACTTTTAAAGGTTTTCTTCCAATGTCTGCGACCACATGATCAAGACGATTTGCAATCTACATAACATAAGGCAAATGATAAAACAATGAGGGGTGAATAAAGGAATCACTTGCAAAAAAATACTCAGAGAAAGTACAGGTAGTTCAATACAAACATCTTTTTCACTAATAAAAGTATAGCATATGGAAGCAGTGGATGGTTAAAAGCACATAAGGTGATGAACACAACATAAAAAATTGCTGGGAAATCACTGATGTGGCAGTAAAATCAACACCATCAAATGATATTTAGCAATAGCATTTCCATTCCTCCATTTCCATTCTTCTTCTTGAGTTGTTCATCAGGTTGCAATAAATTCAATACCCCATCTTCATTCTTCTTCTTGAGCTCCTGCCTGGAACCTGATTCAGAAATTCTAGGCCAGTACATAACAGCAAACCAGCTCCTCAGATAAATGCAGTCCAATGTTCCATACCATCCCAGTTTTTACAATTCAGCAACACAAACCAACCCAGTATCCTCAGCACTACACAGACAAAACAGACTGCCAAACAGTCACTGCTCATTCTGTCAAAACAACCTCCTCCTTAAACACTTATGTGGAGTTCATGGATATCATTGACTATTATGTCCCTGTTGTATCAAATGCACCACCATATTTGGTTTATAAATTAGCCTTCATTCCATTTCAAACAAAAAAAAAATACACTTTTATATCAATTATTTTTACAGCTCATTAAAATATAAAATAAACATTTCTAAATATTTCGTAACCATAAACACCATATATTAATAGATAAAATACGAGTGTTCATATGTTAGTATCACAAACTAAAATGAATGTGTATTAGCTATTTTTTAAACGGTAAAATGAATGTGCGCATACATGTGTGCAGAAGTTTTAAAATGAATGTATATGCCACTGACCATGTACATTTTTTGCAAATTCCCTAAACACATGCTTCATTTGAAACTTGCTTCATTTGGACCAGTTTTTTTATGTAAACTGAATCAGCTAAATGCACTAAATGTATTGGTAAGGGAAAATAAAACTGATGGGGGGAATGCAGCATGTTTTAGATAGGGGATAAAAAATAAACTAATGCGTATCTGACAGAATCGAAAGAAACAAGAAGAAAATTCATGGAAACCGAATCACAACAAATCATACAAAAATTCATTCCACAAAAATCGAAGCCATTCAATAGAACAAAATCTGAAATCGAAGCCAAATTTCATCAATCACTTCAGTCCACAAAAATCGAAGCCATATTGACACAAATTTCAATTTACCAAATTTGAAATCAGGTAGTAAAAAAATATGAAATTAGGTCTATTTTTTGCAAAATCATTACTCCAACATAGCAGCACAAACCTGGAGAGGGAAAGAAGGCAATGTCGAAGCCGAAGTGAGAAGAGTTATGGCGGTGGTGAATGTAGGAGAAGCTGAAGGTAGCCGTCGTAGGAGCAGTCGTTTGACGATAGCGAAGGTAGGAGAAAGAAGAGGGAGAAAGAAAAGGGAGGAGTCTGATGCTGATTTAAAGGACCAAAACGACGTCATTTTGGTAAAGGGAAATAAAAAAAAAATTTGCAAAACCGAGTGAAACGGCGTCGTTCCACTTAACCGCATAATATGCGGTAACCTCCCAACAGCAGAGGATCTGCTCCCGGTGCCAGAGATACACAGAGAGATAGGTAAATGTGAGAATTTGTTTATATATGTGGCCAAAGGGACATTTTGGTAATTGCAGCTAAATCCCAAAATATCTTCTAGTTTGTTTGGGCATTTTGGCCTTTTAGTTCATTCCGTTGGTTCGGTTATTGAATCGTTACTGACAAGGGGCCTAAGTGTAATATTCCAAACGTGAGGGGGTGTATGTGATTAAGTGATAAATTTCAGGGGATCTGTATATAATTTATCCTAAAATTAATGAAATATGTAATCCGATGAGATGGATTATCAAATAATCTTTTATCTAATCCTAATTTTACTAGAACAACATTTTTTTTAAGATTGCACATGATTAATTATGATAGTGGGGACGGGATAAGATTATTGGATGAAATTTAGGATAATTTAGGATGGACTTACGAAATTCAAAGATTACTTCTTAAAACAATAGTGGTGATGGTAGTAGCGAGGATAGTTGTAGTAGTGATGGTGGGGTGGTGGGTGAAGAGGCATAAATCTATGCCACTTGTACAAACAATACAATCAAGTGTTCTTGGAAGGACATGTCATATGGGTCACAAATAGAAACAATGGTACGAGCCAAACCGAACTATGACAGGTCGGTTCATGGTACCGAGCATAATTGCACAACTCAACTTAGAAAATATGGCCTAAGCAGAACAAAATGAAAAACGCCTACAATTAGAGAATTTAGGTGCAACAACTATGCAAAGTCAATGACTCAGAAGAAATGAAATTAAGGGAGTGTCTGAAGAGATTTCAACGATCCCAAATAAACATTCCCAAATGAAGGGAGATGTGCCATCTCTCCCACCAATAAGGGAAACCCTCAAAACAGGACAAAGTTTATGATGATGCACAAATTGACTTTGTACACCACCTGTCAAGTAATTGAAAATAAAAGCAGTAATTAAAGTAGAGAGAGAAGACAAGAATTATAGTAGTTCGGTCAATATGATCTACGTCCACTTTTGAATGACTAGAGTTGCCGGGTTATTTTATTAGCTCAGGGGATGTAGGGAAAGCAGAGAGTACAAGTTCAGAGAGGGAGAGGAGTTATTTGCTCTGTTGAGTGTGTTGTCCCCCAAGTGTTGGTGGGGCTTACATTTTATAATCGCCTCCTAACAGATTGGAGCGACTTAATAGCAACTATCTAACTATTCTAGTGGGGCTTGCGACTTCTCTTCAACGGGTGAGACCGTTGATGTGCTCTCCATGAGACTCGGTCAAAGGATGAGGAAGGTTGACCGCTTCCAAGGTGGTGGAGGTGAGGGTCTTGAGTGCTCCCTTGATGTCGTAGCCAAGCTGATGTAGCTCCCTGATGAACCTGACTGGACTTGGACCATATTGGGTCTGCTGGGTCTTTATAAGTTTGGGCCTTTGATAATGACTAGGCTTTCAACATGGATTTGGGCCTTTTGGGCTTGGCCTATCAATTTATATAAAGTAGGCAAGATATATTGTAAGGAGTAAGTAAAATTCTCTTTGCTTACATATTCCTTCTATACAGTTATTGACTTAACCATCAGAATACCTTCGATCGAAGCACTTCGATCTTAGATAATTTGTTCATTTTTGCAGAGATGACTTTGAGAGAGGAATACCATTTTTTTCATCAAACCTAGGAAGTATTGTAATTTTACCACCTACAGTTGGAATTGATGATGCACAAATTGGTTTTCGTGCACCACAGTCAAGTAAATAATATAAATGCAGTAAACAAACAATCAATGACCAAAATAGTAAATAAAAGATCAACACATAGATTTATAGTGGTTCGGCCGTGGCCTACGTCCACTTTGAATGGCAACGGTGGCCTTTTGATTAGCACACAACTTTGCATATCTTTAAGATGCTAATCAACTCATTTCACTTACTTTAGAGCTTTAAATTATGTACGTTATGCCACTTGAAGTCTTAACATCAAGTTGTTGTTTTTGTAGTTGAATGAAGCTAAATATGGCCTTTAAAGACCCTCCCATACCACTTGGGATGAAAGGAGTGGGAATGATAGTTCGAGGATAGATCGGGAGCAAGAAATCAAGAAATTCAGAAAAGGATGCAGAACAGTACCGGTACCAAGTACCGGTACCCAAAACCTACTGGAATCGCAGTACCGGTACCCAGTACCGGTACTGATTCCCTGAAGTGCCCAAACTCTGCAGATCTGCTCAGCTGTCTTGTGGACCCCTCCATGCTTCTCTCTGATACGCCCACCTTTCTATTCATCAGGACTCACACTCCCTTCTAGACTTGTGGATTTAAAGCATTGAATGAAGAGAGAGAGGATGGGATGAGCTGGGTAGGCAGACATGCTCTGCCACTTCCTGTCTGTCCCTGGCTGCTGCACTCCTCTGAGACAGAAACAGATGGAAGACTTTTGAGGCTTGGCATTCAAGGAGGAAGAGAGAGAAATGGGCTGCCATGTGGGTTGCAGGCTAGCCTGTCCAAGGCTTCAACTCAGCCCCTCTTTGGTGTAAGACCTGCACACACCTAGGGGGACCCTCCATGGACGAAATTGAAGGCTCTCACTCTCCATTATACATTCAACATTCAACACACAAAAAGAGTGGTTGGCTACCTAAGCTTAGGAGTAGAGATAGAGAGCTCCAAAAAAGAAGATGATGAATAGTAGCTACGTTTTTGCATTGTTTCCATCCGTTTTCGTCCCTGTAAGCTTTAATCTTCTTGTAATCTTCATTTCTTGCAATGTAATCTCATATATTTCAAGTTTATATCAAGTTTAGTTTAGTATCTTAGCTTTCACCATTTATGTTTTCAAGCTTTCTTCATTCTTAGCTTAAAATGGGTATTGCATATTTTCCTTCATAGCTTTAGATTTCTTGCTTCAAGTTAAGTTTCATGCTTTAAATCTCCATTTCTCTTCCATGTCCATTTCCTTTATGCTTGTCTTGCATTTTAATATGAGTAGCTAGGATTTAAGTTGGGTAATCCAAGAGAGACCTTCTCTTGGGGATTCCATTTCAACTCTTCTCCTTCCTCCTCTCGGTGTACGGTGGTTCGGTTTGACGGGGTTGAGAGTGGACGAGTTAGTGAGCCTTTGATATTCCATAGGCCTAGTCATGGTTTATGCTTAGATACTCACCCATCTTGTCCCTAGCTTCCTCCGAATCAATCGTTCACCTATGCACCATTGGAAGAAGATTTCGAGTTGAGTTGGAATTCCCATTAGAATGACCTCTTTGGATTAGCCAACACTTGCTTTCTTGCATTTTCATTTACAAACCAAACACAAAACTCAAGTTTATATCAAGTTTAGTTTAGTATCTTAGCTTTCACCATTTATGTTTTCAAGCTTTCTTCATTCTTAGCTTAAAATGGGTATTGCATATTTTCCTTCATAGCTTTAGATTTCTTGCTTCAAGTTAAGTTTTATGCTTTAAATCTCCATTTCTCTTCCATGTCCATTTCTTTTATGCTTGTCTTGCATTTTAATATGAGTAGCTAGGATTTAAGTTGGTTAATCCAAGGGAAAATTCCTCTTGGGAATACCATTTTCAACCCTTCTTCATTCCTCCCTTTAGAGTCAAATGGTTCGGTTTGACGGGGTTGAGAGTGGATGAGTTGGTGAGCCTTTGATATTCCGTAGGCCTAGTCACGGTTTATGCTTAGATACTCACCAATATCGTCCCAAGCTTCCCCCGAATCAATCGTTCATTCATGCTCAATCGGAGGAAGGCTTTGAGTTGATTTGGTATTCCCATTGGAATGAACCCTTTGGATTAGCCAACACTTGCTTTCTTGCATTTTCATTTTGAACAAAACTCACCAAAACACAAATACAAGATTTTACACTTTCTTTTCTCTTTTGCAAAATCACCTTCCATAGAATTCCCTTTCCTTCCTTGAGGAGACGACCTTGGAATACTTTCCAAGTAAAACACACGACAACGAAAGACTCCTTGCGATTGGGGAGCACTTTTGTTCACCACACACGCATTCCATTACATCTATTTTGTTGTTGTTTCCTATCTTATTGCATCATCCGGAGGGAGAGTGACACTCCCCCATCACTATAAGCCACATACACACATTGAGGGTGAGGGTGATGTTTAGAGGTTAGGAAACAACACCGCATTTCCAATCAATCATTTTGGCGCCGTTGCCGGGGAAGGTAAAGCGTCGAGTTCGAGAGGTGATTTTGGGACGGCATAAGGTAAGTCTTGTGATTTTCATCACGGGCCAAGGTATGTCGTCTAACTTGTAAATATTTTTGTTTTAGTTTGTGTTTTGTATTATGTCTTATAAATTTTATGAAAATGTATATAATGCCCCATATTATGAAAATGTGTGTGAAATTTGTGATGACTATGGGCACATTACTAGTGAGTGCCCAAGAATGGCCTCTTATTTTGAAAACGTATGCAAGATTTGTGGTGAGTATGGACACATCACTAGTGAGTGCCCAATAAATGCCCCTTATTTTGAATACGTTTGCGAAATTTGTGGTGAGAATGGACACCTCACTAGTGAATGCCCAATAAATTATCCGGTTCAAGACTTTGCATGCGAAGGTTCAAATTCATTTTTGGCCTCCGAAAATTTTTACCCCAACCATTATGATACACCGAGTTATTCGAGTTATGGTTGGGAGAATGAACCTTGCAATTTTTCATCCAATCTCACACCACCAAATGAATTTTTCCAATATCCAACATACGAGAACTCAACCGAAGAAGAATTGGAAAATATTTTGTGCGATTTTATGCAATACCAAATGGAATTCAATGCCCAAATAACCCAACAACTTGATACATTGACTAATGCTATAATTGCTATGGATGAAGAACAACATTTGGAGCATAGTCAATGTATTGAGGTTGATCATCCCAATGGAAGGCATACTGATGTTGAATCTCCCACCACTCTAGATTGTGAAACATTTAATGAAGTTATTATCTCACATGAGGCTAATGAGCCCAAGGTCATTTTGCCATCTTTGAGTGGTGTTGAGATTCACATTTCTCAACTTGGGGAGGGCATTGAAATGGAGTCAAGTGTTATTAATGAGAAATTGCATATTCCATTTGTTGCATTGCATAAACTCGCATACATCATGGTTCAGTTGAGATTTTTGAATTATTATCCCTTGTATGGTTGGATAGATTGGATAGAAAGGGCATTTATACAACAAAAAAATTTTAAAATCAAAAAAATCCATGGGCGTAAGGTCATATCCGAATTGAAGCCGGATTGACATGAGCCCTTGTTGTTTTGTTTCCATGTACATAGTAGTTAGATCTCTTTTATTGTCATATTTTTATTTTTCATGTCGCTGTAGTATAATGGTGAGTATCATTGTAGTTTAGATTTTAACATGAAGCATGTTTCAGCGGGAGTAGTTTGGCAGACAAAGCAGAACAGTACCGGTACCAAATGGTACCGGTACCCAGTACCGGTACTAAAAGTCTACTGGAATCGCAGTACCGGTACTCGGTACCGGTACCAAATGTCTACTGGAATCGCAGTACCGGTACTCGGTACCGGTACCAAATGGTACCGGTACCCAGTACCGGTACTATTTGCCTGACATGCCCAATCTCTGCAATGCTGCTCCACCTGCTTTTAGGGCCCCACCAACATTTCTCCCACATGTTCTAGTCTAAGTTGGGGGGTGTAAATAAGCTTTGTGTGTTTCATTTTCTCTTTTATGTTTTATAAAAAGAAAGAAAAAAAAAAGAAAAAAGAAAAAATGGGGTATCTCATTTCCCATTTTACTTTCATTGTTTTCATTGCATGATTCCTTGTGCATTGAGGACAATGCATAGTTTAAGTTGGGGGGTGAGGTGCACCATTCACATGTTCCACCACTTTGTGTATAGAATAAGTTGGAAATGTGAAAATTTTGAAAAATTTTGGACAATTTTTGTGAAAAATAGTCAATATTGAACTATATTCCTCTATCCTAATTGTTATGGGATTTTGTGAATTGCTTGATCTTCATTTTGAACTTTGAATACATGAGCACATTATAGAAGTTTATCCTATGCTTGAGTATCACATATGTGTTTTCTTTCAAACTCAACCATTGTGCACCTTGAATGTGTAATTTGGACAATTTACGGATTGAGTTCACATTTGAGTGCTTGACATGAATAGTGGAGATGAGTAAGTACCCGTGTGAGCTTTAATGCCAATTCTTGTTTGGAGGGAACTTACATTTACTCAAGGAACAATTCTTCAAATTCCACATTTGTTCAATAATCTCATTATGCTTGTTTTGGTTAGGTGTATTTGGGTAGTTGATTGACTTTGTCTTGATTGTACAATGCTCCCATATGCTTATCTAGAGATGATCTTAGGCCATTTTTTGAATGCTTTGAGCCTAAGCCTTTTTCTTGTGAAATTTATCCCTAGTGCCATGATTGAGCCTTAATTGAATTCATTTCTATGCCACACATTGAACCAAGCCAAAGAAAATGAGAAATACCTACCTTACCTTGGTTGTTCCTAAAACAAAAATGAGTGATTGCAAAAGAAGGAAGTATGGTGTGGAAACTCAAGCAAAAAGGGATGAAGGATGTTGAAACTCAAAAGAGTTTAATGGAAAAAGAATGAAAATCCAAGAAAAGGAGAGAAAGGGAGTGAAAAAGGAGAAAAAGAATGAGAAAAAGAAAAGGGAAAAATGTAAAGGAAAAGAAAGAAAAGAAACAAAGGGTGTGGTGATGGTGTGAAAATCAAAATCCCATAAAAGGGAAGTGTTTTTCTAAGATTAAGGTCATTCACCCGGAACAACCCTCTTTGTTATCCTATATCCTTCGTTTCCCTTACCACAACATCACCCCAAGGCCTCATTACAACCCATGAAAGTCCTAAAATATCTAGAGAAGCATGGGGGATGCATACGTTTAAAAGAACAAGAGAAGTTGATTTTGCTATCTAATGCCCTAGCATTCCTTTCATGAGATTATGCCAAGGTTGTTTCATTTTTATGCATACTTCATTTTTGGATTATATGTGAGCAGACTTTGTTTTGTGCACAAGATTCCATCTCACATATACACATGGAGAGCATGCCCGGATAATCATAGTGTTATTCATTTTGAGAGAACACCCTTGGTGAGTTTTTGCATCGAAGCTTAATGTGGATGGCCAAAGTAAATGTGAACTCCATTGTGTAAATGTTTAAATTACATGTTCATTTCACACACACACGAGTTTTGAAAGGAAATGTGTATGTGGATACTCTAGAATAGCATTTACGGCTATGATATGTCTCATGTGTGATTTGTTCGGGTGGTTGAACCAAGTTGTTTTTAGTATCCCATTGCTAATTAAGATAAGGGAATATATTTTAAATATTGGATACTATGAAAAGAAGTTTGTAGGTACCTTCACTGGAAACCTTCACGAGACAAAACTCGTCCACTAGGGATCACCTAGGGGTTTAAAGGCTTGTTGCATGTGCTAAATGCAATATCGGAATTAGTATAGTTTTATTTTTTGTTTTCTTGCTTTTTACATTTTGTTTGCTAGGGACTAGCAAAACTTAAGTTGGGGGGTGTGATTAGCACACAACTTTGCATATCTTTAAGATGCTAATCAACTCATTTCACTTACTTTAGAGCTTTAAATTATGTACGTTATGCCACTTGAAGTCTTAACATCAAGTTGTTGTTTTTGTAGTTGAATGAAGCTAAATATGGCCTTTAAAGACCCTCCCATACCACTTGGGATGAAAGGAGTGGGAATGATAGTTCGAGGATAGATCGGGAGCAAGAAATCAAGAAATTCAGAAAAGGATGCAGAACAGTACCGGTACTCGGTACCGGTACCAAATGGTACCGGTACCAAGTACCGGTACCCAAAACCTACTGGAATCGCAGTACCGGTACTCGGTACCGGTACCAAATGGTACCGGTACCCAGTACCGGTACTGATTCCCTGAAGTGCCCAAACTCTGCAGATTTGCTCAGCTGTCTTGTGGACCCCTCCATGCTTCTCTCTGATACGCCCACCTTTCTATTCATCAGGACTCACACTCCCTTCTAGACTTGTGGATTTAAAGCATTGAATGAAGAGAGAGAGGATGGGATGAGCTGGGTAGGCAGACATGCTCTGCCACTTCCTGTCTGTCCCTGGCTGCTGCACTCCTCTGAGACAGAAACAGATGGAAGACTTTTGAGGCTTGGCATTCAAGGAGGAAGAGAGAGAAATGGGCTGCCATGTGGGTTGCAGGCTAGCCTGTCCAAGGCTTCAACTCAGCCCCTCTTTGGTGTAAGACCTGCACACACCTAGGGGGACCCTCCATGGACGAAATTGAAGGCTCTCACTCTCCATTATACATTCAACATTCAACACACAAAAAGAGTGGTTGGCTACCTAAGCTTAGGAGTAGAGATAGAGAGCTCCAAAAAAGAAGATGATGAATAGTAGCTACGTTTTTGCATTGTTTCCATCCGTTTTCGTCCCTGTAAGCTTTAATCTTCTTGTAATCTTCATTTCTTGCAATGTAATCTCATATATTTCAAGTTTATATCAAGTTTAGTTTAGTATCTTAGCTTTCACCATTTATGTTTTCAAGCTTTCTTCATTCTTAGCTTAAAATGGGTATTGCATATTTTCCTTCATAGCTTTAGATTTCTTGCTTCAAGTTAAGTTTCATGCTTTAAATCTCCATTTCTCTTCCATGTCCATTTCCTTTATGCTTGTCTTGCATTTTAATATGAGTAGCTAGGATTTAAGTTGGTTAATCCAAGGGAAAATTCCTCTTGGGAATACCATTTTCAACCCTTCTTCATTCCTCCCTTTAGAGTCAAATGGTTCGGTTTGACGGGGTTGAGAGTGGATGAGTTGGTGAGCCTTTGATATTCCGTAGGCCTAGTCACGGTTTATGCTTAGATACTCACCAATATCGTCCCTAGCTTCCCCCGAATCAATCGTTCATTCATGCTCAATCGGAGGAAGGCTTTGAGTTGATTTGGTATTCCCATTGGAATGAACCCTTTGGATTAGCCAACACTTGCTTTCTTGCATTTTCATTTTGAACAAAACTCACCAAAACACAAATACAAGATTTTACACTTTCTTTTCTCTTTTGCAAAATCACCTTCCATAGAATTCCCTTTCCTTCCTTGAGGAAACGACCTTGGAATACTTTCCAAGTAAAACACACGACAACGAAAGACTCCTTGCGATTGGGGAGCACTTTTGTTCACCACACACGTATTCCATTACATCTATTTTGTTGTTGTTTCCTATCTTATTGCATCATCCGGAGGGAGAGTGACACTCCCCCATCACTATAAGCCACATACACACATTGAGGGTGAGGGTGATGTTTAGAGGTTAGGAAACAACACCGCATTTCCAATCAATCACATTTGGTGTTCTTTATTAATGAATAATCGTCACCGGAGCTACAGGGCTTTGAGGGAAAGAGGAACAACAATCTTGTGGTAAGGTAGGAGATGAGGTATTTTTGGGAGGCGTACCCTAGATGATGAGAGGGCTTACATTTATAAAGTTAGGGTTTGGAGGTGAGACGGTGACGTGAGGGAGGGGTTTTCCTACTTGTTTTGGTAATTACAAATTTGGTAGGGTTTCTCCGTGCGCCGCCTTTCTCTCCCTCGTACTCCAATTCCTTCGAATGAGGGCCCCAGCTGGATTGGACTTGAACTTGGCCTTGGTGGGTCTTTGCATGGTTGAGCTCTTTGGGCTTCATTGGGCCTGCTAGATCTTTATAAATTCGAATCTTTAATTGTAATTGGGCTTGAGCTTGGATTTGAGCCTTTTGGGCCTGGCCCATCATTTGCCCCCCAATGCCCCGTGTCCGAGGAAACTTGGAGAGGGGAGCATTTGTTTGAATCTTGGCGGTGGAGACTTCCTCTTCTGATAGACGTCTTCTTCCCTTTCACAATGTTTCTTGCGGATACCCAAGTCTTTTTCTATTTTTTGCTTGGATTTTTAAAGGAGCCCTTGATTTTCAATTTGGGCTTTTTCCCGGCAAATCTTCGAACGGGCATAACTTTGCGCATGAGAGTCCGTTTGAGGCGAATTTTTTTTTTTAATCTGGGTATTTTTTCGAGATCTACGACATACAAACTGCCAAAAGGCAGTTTGGTCAACAATTTTTTCCAAAAAATGCTTCTATCTCTCTGAATTTGAGTTTTAACCGCAACTCAGTGAAACCGACGGTGGTGAAAAGTTCTTGACCTTGTTTCTAATTCCTAGAGCTCCTGTTGATAGGGAGATGGTGGAGACTTCTTTTGCTTTAGGTGTGGTGTCTTCTTCCCTTGCACAAAGAGTTCTAGAGAGAGGTGGAGCTCTTCTTAAGATTTTTTGAAGACCCAAGACTTTTTCTATTTTTGGTTAGATTTTTAAAGAGAGCCCTTGATTTTTAATTTGGGCTTTCCCTCTTTAAAAACCCTAGGATATATAAATAGAAACTTCCTTCTTCTTCTACCCATTTCCTTCAACTCATTCAAGAGTACTCCTTTTGAAATCCTTCAAGAGCCAAGAGGTGAGATTCTTGAACCCAATATCAAGAACAATGTCCATTGGAGGAGAAAAATCTGTAAATCTTGGTGAAAAGCTCGAAGGGATTGATGTCGCCATTGGAGAGGGGCTTGGGAGTTTCAATGGAGAACCCGGAGAGAAGGGGGTGGCGTTGGGCGCCGGCGTGGAGGTGTCATGGCCACCCATTGCCGCTGCCATTCAGACAATGGGTGAGGCGAGGGAGGAGCAGGCTGGGCGTGTAGGGACCTTCGGGCAGGTTGGGTTCGCTGGTTGGGTGAGCATGGCTGCTGGTCCGTGTTCTGCTGCTGAACACGCGCCTGTGGTGCGCGAGAAGAGGGTGCTGGGCGCCCATCCAGCCGTTGAACAAGCTATTTTGGGCGAGCAGATCTGGAAGGCAGGCGGGCTGGACCACTCGGGTGCTGTCCTGGACAGCTTGGATGCCGAAAATGCTGCCCTGGACAGCTTGGGCGCGCAGATAGGCAAGTTGGACAACTTGGGCACGTAGATAGGTAAGCTGGACAGCTGGTGCGCGCAGACAGGTGGGCTGGGCAGGGGCGTGCAGGCCATAAAGGGGGCTGTCCAGGCCAGCCGGCGTGTAGCAGGCGAGCAAGGTGGAGCTGTGCAGGCGCTACTAGGCGCTGGTTTGGTGAATCCAGGCGACCAGGGAGCTGTGCAGGCGCTACTAGGCGCTGATTCGTCCAGTCCAGTCGAGCAAGGGGGCTGGGCGCCCTTCCAAGAGCTGGACTGCTCCATTTGGACGAGCAGAGGGCGCCAAGGACCTCTCCAGGTGCTGGGCTGCCCCGTTTGAGCGAGCAGAGGGGATCAGGCACCTCTCCAGGTGTTGGGCTGCCCCGTTTGAGCGAGCAGAGGGGATCAGGCACCTCTCCAGGTGCTGGTCTGCCCCGTTTGAGCGAGCAGAGGGGATCAGGCACCTCCCCAGGTGCTGGGCTGCCCCATTTGAGCGAGCAGAGGGGATCAAACACCTCTCCAGGTGCTGGGTTAAGCACTGCGGGCAATAAGGAAGCTTTGGGTGCTGCTGATCACGATCTGACTGTGACTCCTCTAACCCAAACCCCTCAAGACTTCTCAGGCCACTCCTTACGACCCCGAAAGAAGAAACGTAAAGGCAAAGTGGGATGTGGTGATGGGTCCAAGGTAAGTACCCTTTCCAGTCTGTTCAAGTCGGATGAAGATATTTTGAGGCTTGTTTCCGCTTATCGTATTCCTCCGACCGTGCTATGTCACCGGGCTGGGACGGGTGAGCTTGCTTGCGACGACTCCTCCGGTAATATTGTCGTTTACGAGGAGATGCTTGAGGCTGGGCTCAGATTCCCCATGTCTTCTCCCATTTGTCGCATTTTACATTATTTTTCCTTGACTCTAGGGCGGTTAGCGCCTAATGGTTGGAGAGTCTTGCTGGGCTTTCTTGCACTATGGAGGAAGATTCCCCATGTCTTCTCCCATTTGTCGCATTTTACATTATTTTTCCTTGACTCCAGGGCGGTTAGCGCCTAATGGTTGGAGAGTCTTGCTGGGCTTTCTTGCACTGTGGAGGAAGGTGCATCATGAGGATGCTTCTCCCGCGAAGTTCCATGCGGCTTATAATTTGAGTGAGACTCCTACTCCAAATAAAGGGTGGTACTACTTTATCACGAGGCTCGGTATGAACATGCTCACGGGATTACGCTCCAATTGTGGTAGCTGGAAATATTGTTTCTTCTTTGTTGGTGGAGAATGGGCTGCAGAAGCCGACAGGGCCTTGGTTCCAACACGGTGGGGTGCAGTTAGGAAACCCGGTATGCCATTCGTTTACTCTTCACTACTTTTTCACCAAATTTTTTTTTTTTTTTTTTACGTGCTCACTTTTTCGCTGCAGACGTGCCTGTGTTACCCGAAGTTCAAGAGTGGAAACTGCAGGCCGTGAGAGACTATCTTGAAAAAAGCTTGGGAGTTCTTTTGCCCAAAAATCGTGGGGTCAAAGGCTCTCCTCCGATTTGTGCTAAGGCCGCTGCTCCCTCCCTAAAGTCTGGTGGCTCATCTTCAAAGAGGAGGGGTGAGTTGATTCTTGTATGTCCTCTTATTTTACTTGGTGTCTCATGTGTGTCTGACACTACATTTTCTTTGCAGCTATATATAAAGGGGTGATTGGGTCTCGCCTCTCCAGCAGGAGTCCTCCTCCTTCCAAGGTGGCAAGGACAGATGATGCCCCCCAAGTGATTTCCGCGACGTACGAGGCGGGCACATCTCAAGCATCCCATTCGATAGATCCTCAGATGTGTCCTCATCAAGTGACCCCTCCAGTTGCTGCTCCAGAGACTTCCTCGCCGGGCACTGCCTCTGTTCCTCCGTCGTTTTCTCCCGTGGGAACTTCTGCAGAGGCACCGTTTTGGTCTCAACCCATGCTAGGCAACCCGGCAGTCATTAGGGGAAGACTTGGGAGGTTTGTGTATATCCCCGAGGTTAATCAGATGAATACTCTGAGCACGGAGAGGGTCGTCAACATGTACTTGGAAGGTCTGGCTCAGGTAAGGGTTTGTTATTCCCTTTTCTCCAGTCTTTTCTTATGTCTTTTACCATACCTTTGTCTTTTATTTCTTTCAGGTCTCGACTATGTCTCTCTGCCTGTCTTCGAGAGCCTATGCCCACGGCACCCTGAGACAAGATCATGTCGCCGTCCAAAAGGAACTTCTTGCCGCTCAGGGGAAGATTGCTGAGCTCGAGGCTGTTGGCGGGGCTTCTAAGGATGAGCTTGTGCTGGCCCATGAGAAGGTGTCCAGACTTGAGTTCGAGCTTTCGGCGTCCCGTGAGAGGGATGCGCTCAGAGAAGATGAGCTAGTTGTGGCCCGCGAGAGGGCAACTAAGCTTGAGACTGAGCTTTTGGCGACCTGTAGGAGGGACACGCTCAGAGAGGCAGCTTTGGAGGCGGAGTTGAAGGCGGTTCATGGGAGAGCTTCACAGGCTGAAGAGAAGGCTGTCATAGCTGAGAGGGATTTAGCGAATGGCCTTGCAGATGCCTTCATTGATGGTTATGATGAGCTCCGAGGGAGGATCTCTGTTGCCTATCCTGGTATTGATGTTTCAGGTTTCTTGCCTACTGGGGCGTCTGATGAAGATGAAGGAGGATCTGGCGAAGACGAGGATGATGCTGAAGGTGACCAGGATGAGGTGGAGGACGACCATGAGAGCAGTTAGAGTGTTAGGGACTTTTGATGATTTTTGTTTTTAAGAAAGGCAGTTTGTAGCCTTGTTTTTGTACTGATACTCCTTTGAAATGAAATGCAAAGATCGTTTTTGGAGTAAAACATAGAAAATTTCATTTATCTACTGCTTATATAAAGCAATATTGGGTAATAATTCCCAAGAGGTACATCGAACATTGGATAATGACCCTAGAAAGAGTAGAAAATAAAACCAAGTCCCTAACTTCTACTACTTTGGTGCTCTCAATGTGTCATTGGTAATACCTCTTCAAGTGCTCCGCATTCCATGGATGAAGTAAGACTTTTCCCTCAATATCCTAGATCTTGTAGGTGCCCGGCCTTACTATTTTTGTTATGAGGTAGGGTCCTTCCCAATTCGGTCCTAGCTTCCCCTCGCGTGCATCTTTTGTGGCGAGAATCACTTTCTTGAGGACCAAGTCCCCTGGTTGGAAGGAATGAGGCTTTACCCTCGAATTGTAGTACCTGGCCATACGTCGCTTGTACTCCGCGTTGCGGACCACAGCCATCTCCCTTGCCTCTTCCACCAAGTCGAGGTTGATGCGGAGTCCTTCCTCGTTGGTGATGGGGTTGTGGTGCTGAACCCTTAGAGAGTGCACCCCTATCTCTACAGGGATAACCGCCTCGGTTCCAAAGGCAAGGGAGAAAGGGGTCTCCCCAGTAGGGGTTCTTGGCGTGGTCCTATAGGCCCACAATACGTTCGGTAGCTCGTCAACCCAGAGACCCTTCGCTTTTTCAAGCCTTGTCTTCAAGTTACGCAGCACCGTTCTTACCATGACCTCTGCTTGTCCATTTGTCTGCGGGTGCGCTGGGCTGGAGTGAGGTTGCTTTATCTGGAGGTCGGAGCAGAAGGAGTTGAGGAGCTTGTTGTCGAATTGCTTCGCATTGTCACTCACGATGGCGTAGGGTATCCCAAAGCGACAAACCAGGTTCTTCCAGATAAAATCTTTGACCTTGGTGTTTGTGATCTTGGCTAAGGGTTCAGCTTCTGCCCACTTGGTGAAATAGTCGACTGCCACCACTACGAACTTGCACTGTCCTTTGCTGAGGGGCAAGGGGCCTAGGATGTCGATGCCCCATTTGGAGAAGGGCCACGGACTTGAAATGGTTGTTAGCTCCTCTGGTGGTTGCCTGGGCACCGTAGCGAAGCGTTGACACTTGTCACACTTCTTGGAGAACTCTTGGGCTTCCCTCACCATAGAAGTCCAGAAGTAGCCTTGTCTGAGCACCTTGTGAGCAAGGGAGCGGCCTCCTGAGTGGTTCCCACAAATCCCTCGTGGATTTCTCGTAGGGCATAGTGGGCTTCTTCGGGTGACAGGCACCGCAGCAACGGCAGGGAATAACCTTTCTTGTACAAAGTGTCTTGCAGAATGGTGAACTTGGAGGCTCTCATCCTCAGCTTCTTGGCCTCTAGATGATCATCGGGCAGCACACCTTCTTGGAGGTATGCCTTTATTGGAGTCATCCAATTTGACTCAGCTGATGCACAGTTGATATTTGTGGCCACCATGTCTAACTTGCTTGGCTCGAACTGGTGACCAACGAATGATGGCCCTCCTGGTGGGGCTTCCAAGAACGAGGCGAGCCTTGCGAGTGCATCGGCGACTATGTTGTCTTCTCTGGGGATGTGGTAGATCTGGAAGTAGTGGAACTTTGCGATCATATTTTTCACTATGCCAAGATATTCCTGCATTCTGGTTCCTTTGGCTTCGAACTCGCCCTTTACCTGATTGACTATCAGCTGAGAGTCGATGTAAGCGGCGAGGTGTTGAGCCTCCATTTCTACTGCCAATCTCAACCCAGAGAGTAGAGCTTCGTATTCCGCCTCATTGTTGGAGGCAATAAAGTGGAGCTTTACTGCATACTTAAGAGTGGTACCATCTGGGCTAATCAAGATTAGGCCCGTTCCTCCTCCTTCCCTGGTCGAGGAGCCATCTACATAGAGTTTCCAAAGTAGAAGAGCGGAGGGTTGGGAGTTTAAAATGGACAGCTGATCATCTAGGGAAGCTACTTGGGCTCCAGGGACTAGAGGTGCTCCCTAAGACGCCTGGGCATCAAGAGCTTGAGGTGCAGCTTGGGACGCCTGGGCATCAAGAGCTTGAGGTGCAGCTTGGTTTGGCTGGGCATCAAGAGATGGATGTGCAGCCTGGGATGTCTGGGCATCAAGAGATGGATGTGCAGCCTGGGATGCCTGGGCATCTCTGGAGTTCCCTTCTTCTGTCGGTGTGAGCTCGGCAATGAAATCTGCTAGGGCTTGTGCTTTGATGGCTACCCTTGGTTGGAACTGAATATCAAACTCGTTGAGTTCCACTGCCCACTTAAGAAGTCTGTCGGATACGTCCGGTTTCCCTAGGACTCCTCTTAGGGGTTGGTCTGTGACGACAATTATACTGTGACTCTGAAAATAATGTCGCAATCGTCTTGCCGTTGTAACTAGGGCGAGCGCTAGTTTTTCTAGCCCCGAATACCTCGCCTCTGCCCCCCGGTAGGCCCTGCTCACATAATAAATAGGCCTCTGTACTCCATTATCATTTTTAATGAGCACGGAGCTTACTGCTGATAGGGAATCAGAAAGGTAAAGATGGAGAGCTTCTCCTAGAGTGGCATGCGACAGGAAGGGAGGTGTAGCTAGGTAGGCTTTAAGCCTTTGGAGGGCTTCCTTCGCCTCAGGTCCCCACTCAAAAGTTTTACGGAGAATTTTGAAAAAAAGGAGACATTTGTCTGTAGACTTGGAGACGAACCTATGGAGTGCTGCGATCCTCCCATTGAGGCGCTGGAGCTCCTTGGTTGAGGAAGGTGATTTCATGTCAAGGATGGCCTTGATCTTATCGGGGTTCGCCTCTATTCCCCTCTAATTGACCATGAAACCCAGGAATTTTCCTGACCCCACACTAAAGGCACATTTCTCAGGGTTGAGCTTCATGTGATAGGACCTTAGGACGTTGAAAGTTTCCTGGAGGTGATCAACGTGGTCTACTGCTGCGAGGCTTTTCACCAGCATATCATCCACATATACTTCCATCGTTCGCCCGATCTGAGATTGGAACATCTTGTTCACCAGCCGTTGGTAGGTCGCTCCTGCATTCTTTAGTCCAAAGGGCATGACCCTGTAGCAGTAGGTCCCCTTTGGAGTAATAAACGATGTCTTCTCCTGGTCCGAGGGGTACATGCTAATCTGGTTATACCTAGAGTATGCATCCAGGAAAGTGAGCAACTTATGCCCTGCGGTTGCGTCGATGAGGATATCGATCCGTGGTAGCGGGTAGCTGTCCTTTGGGCATGCTTTGTTAAGTTCCGTGAAGTCGACGCAAAGACGCCACTTCCCATTTGTCTTAGTGACCATCACCACGTTGGAGAGCCATTCAGGATATGCTACTTCTCTGACGGCCCCGTTGTCTACTAGCTTTCCCACCTCTTTGTCCATAGCTTGGGCCCTTTTAGTGGAGGTGCCCCTTAGCTTTTGGCGAACAGGCTTGTGGCGTGGGTCAACATTGAGTCAGTGCGTGACCACTTCTGGGTCGATGCCCTCAAGGTCTGCATGTGACCATGCAAATACATCCATGTTACATTTCAAAAAATCTATTAGTGGGCCCACCAGATCTTCAGAAAGGGAAGAGCCAACGTATACTCTTCTTTCTGGGTGATCTTCATCCAAAACCACGGGGGTGAGCTCCTCCACCGGTTCTCCTCTTTCTATAGCGGAGTCATCCCTTGGGTCGAGGATTTCAACTCGCAACGCTTCCTGTGGCTTCCTGGTCTTCATGGAGGAGACATAACATTCCCTTGCTGCTACCTGGTCTCCTCTGACCTCTCCGACTCCGTTAGGGGTTGGAAAACGGAGAATGAGGTGATAGGTGGAGGGCACGGCTCTTAATGTGTTGAGAGCAGGTCGCCCTAATATGATATTATAAGCTGATGGGCAGTCTATCACCAGAAAGTTGACCATGACTGAGGAGCTTCGGGGCGTTGCTCCGGCTGTGACTGGTAGGGTGATGGACCCTAGGGGATACACCTTCTCCCCTGAAAACCCAATGAGGGGAGATCTGATGGGCTGCAGTCTCTCCCTGCCCAGGTTGAGCTTGTCAAAAGCTTCTGCAAATAGGATATCTGCAGAGCTGCCGTTGTCCACTAGGATTCTGCGCACCTGGAAATTGGCAACCTTCATGGTGAGCACCAGGGGGTCGTTATGGGGGTGCTGAATTCCTTCCATGTCCTTATCTAAGAAGGATATAACCTCGTTGGTGCCTTGCCTGGGCGTTTTGGACGGGCGCCCTTCGTCAAGGTGCCTTGTCTTCCTGGCGTGGGCCTTCATGGCAGAGAGGGACTCTCCACCTCCTACTAATCCTCCCGAGATAGTTTGGATTTCCCCGACGGGATGTTGATCTTCCTGGTTATGGGGTGGCGGCGCCTGTCCTCTACCAGCAACATAATGGTGTAGGTGGCCACGTTGAATGAGATCCTCAATTTGCCTTTTGAGTTCATAGCAGTTGTCAGTGTCGCGCCCGTGGTCGCGGTGAAAGCGACAATGCTTGTTAGGATTTCTGCGATTTGGAGGATACTTCATCTTCCCTGACCACTTTACTGCGGGGTCATCCTGAATCTGGAATAGGATGTGCCCGACAGCGGCATTGAGGGGCGTGAAGGCTTGTCGATCCCTCTGAGGGGCTGGACCTAACCGGTCTCTGACGGGAACCTTCTCTGTTCTGATGTGCTTGTTGCTAGCCTCCTTTTTGTCGTCCCTCTCTCTTTCCTTCCTTTTGTCCCCAGATCTGGAGGACTTACCTCGCCTGGCCCTTGTGATGTCCTCAGCGTTTATGTATTTCAGGGCTTTTGCTAGCAGCTCTGGAATGCTCTTTGGTGGATGTTTCATCACTGAGAAGAGGAAGCTTGATGAGCGGAGACCTCCCAGGAAGGCGGTCATCGTCACTTTGTCGTCGGGTTCATCAATCTGAAGTACCTCCTCGTTAAAATGAGTGAGGTAGCTCCTCAGGCTCTCCTCACGGTCCTGCTTTATACTAAGCAGGTGGGTGACTGGCTTCTGGTGGCGACGCCCTCCAATGAAATGTGACACGAATGACCTGCTCAACTCAGCAAAGGAGGCAATGGATGCCGGAGAGAGCTTAGCAAACCATTGTCGGGCGGATCCCTTTAATGTGGTTGGGAACGCCCTGCACATGATTTCGTCTGGGACGTTGTGCAACTGCATCAGAGTTTTGTAGGTGTCGAGATGATCTAGCGGGTCCTTCGTTTTTGTTCCATCAAAGACCTCCACAAAGGGCATTTTGAACTTTTGGGGTAGAGGGTAGTTTGCCACGTCGGGCTTGAAAGGCGTGTTAATTCGCCGCACAAGATAGTCCACTGTTTCTGGTCCTTGTGCCTTCATGGCATTGAAGACGTCACCTAGTTGGTTTTGCACTTCCTTGATTTTCTCGTCCAAAAGGTTGGGAGCTCCTCTGGGATGATCATGAAAGTGACTCCCATGCTCCACGCTTTGGTTTTCGCCCTCGTCTTCTTGGAGATGAGGGTCCTCACCATGGGAAGCAAGAGGAGGTGGACGTCCCTCATGATGAGCTTCCCTGTGTGGGGCGCCCAGGGGGACTCCAAAGGGAGCGCCCAGCCCTACGGGGGCGCCTAGATGTGGAGGAATAGGGCGTGGAGCTCCTTGACCTCCAGGACGTGGAGCTCCTCCAAGCTGTGCTCCGCCGAGTTGTGCTCCGCCGAGTTGTGCCCCTCCTCGTCCAGCGAGCATAAGTTGCAGCATCTGCTGGTTTTGGGCCACCAACTGCTGCATGGTCTCCAACATTTGTTGAGGATTTGGAGCTGGAGCATTCAGCACATGATTGGCAGGTGGAGGAACATCCTCCTCCTCTCGTGGAGGATTGTCCTCATGCTGGTTCATGGATCTGGTAGCGATCGCCATTGTTTCAGTAAAAATGGAATGTTTGGAAGTGAGAATTGTGTAGTTCCCACAGACGGCGCCAAACTGATGATGCACAAATTGGTTTTCGTGCACCACAGTCAAGTAAATAATATAAAATGCAGTAAACAAACAATCAATGACCAAAATAGTAAATAAAAGATCAACACAGAGATTTATAGTGGTTCGGCCGTGGCCTACGTCCACTTTGAATGGCAACGGTGACCTTTGGTGTTCTTTATTAATGAATAATCGTCACCGAAGCTACAGGGCTTTGAGGGAAAGAGGAACAACAATCTTGTGGTAAGGTAGGATATGAGGTATTTTTGGGAGGCGTACCCTAGATGATGAGAGGGCTTATAGTTATAGAGTTAGGGTTTGGAGATGAGGCGGTGACGTGAGGGAGGGGTTTTCCTACTTGTTTTGGTAATTACAAATTTGGTAGGGTTTCTCCGTGCGCCGCCTTTCTCTCCCTCGTACTCCAATTCCTTCGGATGAGGGCCCCAGCTGGATTGGACTTGAACTTGGCATTGGTGTGTCTTTGCATGGTTGAACTCTTTGGGCTTCATTGGGCCTGCTAGATCTTTATAAATTCAAATCTTTAATTGTAATTGGACTTGAGCTTGGATTTGAGCATTTTGGGCCTGGTCCATCAGGAATGATGACTGTCGTAGTAGAGTGGGGACTGTGGTGATGACAGCGAGGTGACGGTCATGGGATATAGTGGTGGATGCATAAAAAGACATGTCTTAACAAAGTAGAAAGCTTTTATTATTTTAGTCGTAAATCCATTTCTAATCGTTCTAAGCACTACGATTTTGTTTAGCTTATTATAAATCGCAAGTCCAAAAAGCACTTTTTTCAAAAAGGAAAGAAGGTAGAAATAGTTGGCCATAGTGTGAAAAACTACTTGAAGAGCTCCACCGGGGTTTGAAATCCTGGCAAAGTTGATAAAATTCTCTGTACACTGGTTAGAATGTATGAAAGTTGTTCATCATAACATCTCTGTTAAACTGAAAAATGCATGTAAAACCGCAGCCACACAAAATTTAAAGAAATGCATTTCAACCACTAGGAGTTCGAGATATCGATACAAGGAGCAATATAAGAAAAATCACCACAGAAACAAAGCTTTAAGGAGAAGATTCTGTTACTCACCAATTTCACATCACATAACAATACAACAATGGAAGAAGATAAGATCTCCTTCATCAAAAAGAACCAATCCTCTAACAAGTATCCCCTAAACCCTTCCACCAACCCCGAAGGAAGAACATTAGGTCACACAAGCAAGGAATGTGCTTTACCTCCTCTTCTTATAGAAGATCCTAAAGCAGCATTGTACCAATAAGAATTGTCTGTACCTCTATTCTTTCAAATCCTCACTCAACCGGTGGCCACCATCCAGATTTCTAGCAGCTGCTTGTTTTTTATGTTTCTTACTCTTTGCTTTCTTGGCTTTCATCCTGCGTTTCTTCTCATTAGCATCCACCCAAGCATAATCTGATGGTATGCAGAATGGGTCAATCTCATCCCTAAAGCTGCGACTTTCACTGTCACTTGATTGCTCGCCTCGGCTTCCTCTCATCCATGAAATCCATGATGTGGACCCCTCTGACTCCTTAGACTTAGCATCTTGAAAATGTACAGGGCTGGAGAGAGGAGTTGAGAACTCTTCCAGTGGCTGAAGCTCCTCAAACTTTGTAAAAGTGACAAGGACCCGAATGGTCGGGACAATTGGGATGGCAACCTGCAATGTGGAAGGCAAGAAGGTTTTAACATTGTTCAAAGCTAAAGTGGCACTCGTAGTTAATGAGGTTGTTGATGAGTATAGGGTAAAAGGGGAGGAGAGTATTGTGTTGAAGATTGATTTTGAGAAAGCAAATGACCCTGTGGATTTGAGTTGTTTGGATTTCGTATTGGAAATAAAAGGCTTTGGGGTGAGGTGGAGAAAATGGATAAATGGATGCTTGGAGTCGACGAAAGTCTTAATCATTTTGAATGGGAAACATAGGGGCAAATTTAAGGTGTACAAGGGGCCTAGACGGGGGGATCCTTTATCACCTTTTTCATTCACTTTGGTGGTGGATGAGTTGAGTAGATCGATGGAAAGGGCAAAAAGATGTAATTTCGTTGAAGGTTTTGTGATAGGGAGGGAAAGCATTTCAATATCTTATTTGCAATTTGTACATGATACTAATCATACTACATTCTTTCGGGGGATGAAGATAAATTAAGAATCTAAAATTGATTGTTAAGGTGTTTGGTGTAATCTTCAGCCTTGAGGCTAATATGGAAAATGGCATCATTGTGGGCATTAATTCTAGTCAAGAAAGAATTGATAGGTTGACTATGGAGTTGGGGTGATTTGTGGGTGGTTGGTCATTGAAGTACTTGGGTCTTTCTTTAGGTGGTAATTCGATGTCTAGGACTTTTTGAGATCCTATTATTGAGAAAGTTGAGAGGAAAATAGATGCGTGGAAGAGAAACCTTTTCTTTCTAGGGATAGATTAACATTGATCTAATCTGTCTTGCCAACATTTCGATCTATTCCATGTCTCGTCTAGGTGAAAAGACAAGGGTGTCTTTCAATAGGGCATTTGGTGAATTGGAATGTAACTTTGGTTGAAAAATGGTTCTAGAGATTCCCTTTGGATCAAGATTCATTGTGACATGTTATTAGGAGAAAATATGAGTTACAAGCTGATGGGTGAGATACTAATGAGGTTGAAATAGACATTTTTCAGAGTTCGTAAAAGTTCACTTCTTAAGAGTTATCTTGATTTTCTCAAAGAATCAAGTTCATTGTGGGAGATGGAATAAGAATGTGTTTTTGAGAGGATATTTGGGTTGTGGAGTCTTCTTTTTCTAGTCTATTTCCACATTTCTATTGTAGCTCTTGTTATCATCGTACCTGGGTTGCATCTATGGTTCGGTCATAATCTCATCTGCTCTCCTGGAATTGTAGTTTTCGTAGGAGTCTTAATGATGGGGAATGCTTGGAGTAGATGGTCCTTCTTTCTATGCTTAATGATGTTACTTTGACTCAAAATTCGGCAGATAGGGGAGATGTTGAATTGGTAACCCAACGGGTGTTTTTGCCAAGTAGATCATCCTTCAAGTCTCTAATTGGTGATTCTTTACTTCCATTATTTTATCCAATCATTGAAGATTTGGAAGCCTAAAGTTCCTTTAAAGGTGCAAGTTTGTGAATGGATATTGCTCATGATAAGATTAATATAAATGATGTTCTTCAAAAGAGGAGATTTAATTATTAGCCTCTACCTCAATGGTGTGTTATGTACAGAGGTGATAATGAGAGTGTGAATCATTTATTTTAACATTGTCCTTTGCCATAATCGTTATAGAATAAGTTATTCAACCTTGGGGGCCTTTCTTAGGTAGCACCAAGGTTTATGTCATCTACGCTATGTTTGGATGAAATGGGGCATGGTGGAAATAGAAAAAGAAAGACCATTAGGCTTTGTGCTTTCTTTGTGCTCCACAGACCAACGAATAGACAAAGTGCAAACTAGACATTGGGGAATATTTTGGAGAGCCTTTTCAAGGAGTACCCAACACTAGGGTGTTAAACGAGCCGAGCTTGGCAAGCCTTGGTAGGTTCGACTCGTAATTTTTAAGGTCTACTCAAGCTTGGCTTTTGAGCTTAAAATTTTGTTTAAACTTGGCTCGTTAGAAAAACAAACCGTTCAGGCTCAACTCATTTAAGCTCGTTTAAAGAAGCTTTAATAGCTGTGCAAAAATTAAATAAAAAGCAAGCATAGTTTTGGTTTGGTAAGTAGGACCATTACATCAAGCTTTACAATATCAATACCATTATATATGGACCATTTAAAAAAAAAAAAAAGGACTTTGTATTGATGTATGCACCATTAAAAACGAGAAAAGAGAGAAACTTGCAACAAAAATCAGCACGGATCTATCGTAACAGTGGATCGGTAATGCTTGGGTTTTGATCTTGTAGTGGGGGCACTAGTAATGTACCAGTGGTGCTTGATTTTGGTCTCAATCGAAAGAAATGAGAATAAAGTATGTTAGGGTTTGAGAGAGAGAGAGAGAGAGAGAGAGAGAAAGTTGGGTTTGAATTACTTTGGTTAGTCATGTGAGTGACTGTTGGGTTAGTTGTTGACAAACACGAGACAGTTGGAAGTGTTACATAAATTGAATAGGAAAATAGTGTCGAGCTTATATGATCCAATCAAATAGCTCGAACTCGGCTCGTATAACGAGCTTGAAATTTTGTTCATATTCGGCTCGTATTATAAATTGAATGAACTTGAGCGAGCCAAAAATGATCTGAGCCAATGCAGCTCATTTCATTTAACACCCCTATTTGTTACTATATGAGTTATTTGGATGGAAAAGAATGCGAGAATTTATAAGGATATATGTAGGGCTGTTAATCGAGCTGAATTCGAGCCTTTGTCAAGCCTAATTTACACATAAACGAGCTGGCTCGTTTAACAATTAACACATAAACGAGCCTTAAATAATGTTCAAGCTTGGCTTGATTAACAGCCCTAGATATATGGGAAGAGTTTGAGGGATTATAGAATAAACTTTACCTTTTGGCCTCTTTTTGAGCCTCAATGACTAAGGAGCATGGTTATCAAAATTTTAATTCGGATCCTAGGATCTTATGATCCTCGAATCTAGTTCAGGCAAATTGATCCGACTCTCTTGCAAAATCCCTAATTCATAGGATCTTAATGGATCGTGAGTCGGATCCTATACGATCGTAGGATCCCAATCCGAATTGCGAATTTACTAATTCAAGTTTTTTTTTTTTTTTTAATTTTAATTTTAATTTTTTTTAAAAGGGGTGCAACACGAGAACTTCTCAGGGAGTCACCCATCCTAGTACTACTCTCGCCCAAGCACGCTTAACTACAGAGTTCTAATGGGATCCGGTGCATTAGTGCTGGTATAATCGCACCTCTAATTCAAGTTATTGGGTTTGCTTGTTAGGTGCATTTAGTTATCAAATTGACCCAATTCAGAATTGTTGTTTGAATACTTAAAGGACTAAATCCCAAATGTGTTTGTATCATATACTTGTCACCATAGTTGTTAGTATCGTACGATACGCGATACGTATCGTACGATACGTCACGATACAGGGCTAAAACGATACGGATCGTAGTTCTGTATCGTTTTTGCGTTGTATCGTTCGATACACGATACGTTTTTACGATACGATACGTATCGGTACGATACGAACGATACGTGCAAAGACAGTTTTTTTTTTTTTTTTTTAAATTTTTTTTTATGGAACGACGTCGTTTTGGGCTAGGCATACTGATTTTTTTATCCCTATAATCTTTGAAACGACGTCGTTTTAGTGGCTAGGGTTTACAAAAAAAATAAAATCCCTTTTTTCCTTCTTCGTTCAACGAACGTCTTCGACTCCGGGTTGTTCTTCAGCCGACGACGACGCCTTCTTTCATCGAAGCTGCTTTCGTTGTTCGCTGCATTATAATTATGGTTGTGAACTTTGCATTATAATATTAGTGGACTATGTTGATGACTTGAATAGTTGGCGGAGTATTAATAAAATGCTATGTTTTTATGAGTGAATGATTTTTTTTCAAAGGTATATATATTTTATTATTATTTATTTAAAATTGCACCGTATCTTACGATACACGATACGATACACTATTTTTAAAAAACGATACGCCTTCCGATACACGATTTGATAACTATGCTTGTCACATCCATTGGGAATTTCTGTGAATGAGAAAAGTTCCAAAAAGTTCTCTTCATTCGTCCATCTCTATCATTGAAAAGTTGAAAAAATTTGTTAGGTTTGATCTCTTCTCTCGGTATGTTATCATAGCAAGATAGTCTTTTATTTTTATTTTCTTCACCCTTTTGTTCTTTATATGTTGAATAGCTAAAGTTGTTTATTCAACAATCAATCAACTTTCCAGTCTCTCCTCTATATCTATCTCTCTTCGGAAATTAAGATCAAAATACTTCATTCTCCTATTCTTTTTTGCAAAATCCTGCAAGTTTAATAACTCATCTTTGTTATTCAACCCTATTCAAGGCTCAGATTGTAGCTTATCAAATTTAAATCATCTCTCTTAAGTTATATATTTGTCATAACATTTCTATTTGGATATATACTAGGCTTGTTTAATTCTTGTTTTTACGAACTATATCTAGTTTCATGTACTTTATGTACCAATTTTTTTGTTCGTAGGTTCATCGGATTTTCGATCCGAACCTACAATCGCGATCTTTTAGTCATCCCATCGATCTAAGGTAAGTTCCCGATTTTAGAAACCTTGCTAAGGAGTTGGAAGATATTCCTCTCATTTGTATCATTGCAAGCCGGAAAGCACACATGACTTCTAGTTCGGCTTTATTTTGTATGTTTCATGATGACCTATCATTGTGTTGGACGTCTTGTCCACCTTTGA
Source organism: Ilex aquifolium (assembly GCA_951799425.1). Classification (NCBI taxonomy): domain Eukaryota; kingdom Viridiplantae; phylum Streptophyta; class Magnoliopsida; order Aquifoliales; family Aquifoliaceae; genus Ilex; species Ilex aquifolium. Next base: position 4,917,205 of record OX637408.1, on the reverse strand, counting down.
TTTGGTTATTACTCTAGTGATGCCTTTCTCCGTTTATCAATAAATTTTTTGTCTATTTTCAACAAAAAAAAAAGATATCACAAAGGTAAACATGGCCAGAAAAAAGGAGGAGAATCATAAACAATATAGCTGATACAGTAGTAGATGGAAGGAAGACTAAAGCAGACAAACTATAAACAACGATGACACAAAGTTCGGCCACTGTCAAAAGTGGCTAATTTTTGGGAGAATTATATGTTAATGAATGAATCTTGTCAGCCACATTTGGAGAGATTTTGATTTGACCAGGAAGCAAAGATGTTTACAGCATTCTTCCATCTTCATTCCTAATTTTATTGCCTGTTTTCGAGTGCAGACAAAGGCATATACGGGGCAGTGAACTTTGTCAAAAACAAGGAATTGCAGTATAGCTTAAAATAACCCCTGGAACAGACAATAAGAAAACTGCTCTCGCATAAACCTAAAGTATTCAATACACTTACCTATTCCCTACATCTTTTACACAGGAAAATGAAAGGATTACACCTCATATATAGAAGTGTAAAGTTTCTACAGTCTATCACCACATGCCTGCACATAATGTTGTTCATTGCTTTATATACAAGGTATAGACTAATAAGACCGTCCCTATCGAGATAGAACAATCAGATCCGCAGAAAGTCATAAGCCAAAAACCCTGCATGTGCTACTAATAAAACACTGGCATAGAGGTTAATAATGGAGTGAAAACCATAATCAATGGATTAATTTTCTTAGTAGCTGGGACTTGCTGAGGTGTCCAAATGGAAGATCAGCACTCACACACACACTGGTTAAATTTTCAAAAAGGAAGCTTGTATCGACTTGATAAAAGTTGAAGATTAAGGGCTTATTCACCATCATGGTACAAAAGAACAAAGAGACTGCAACTATAAATAACAATCGTGAAAAGTGGAGAAAAGGGTTCATATAGACTCAATTACATCTACATGCCAAGAGCCCGACACTAGACAAAGGTTTGGTTATGTTTTGTATTAGAAGTTATTACGGGTCATATGTAATTGAAAAATACCTTAGAAGATGCACATTAAGTAACAACTTATATACAAAAATGAAATATGTCTCTCAGATTTGATTGCCAATTCAAAGCATATTGTTTAAAGTAAGACGAAAGAATATACGAAGATTTACAGACTGGAAGCAGTCAAATAAGTTTGAATATAAGTGACCAGTAAGCTTTGTATGAGGAAGAAAATTAAGCTCATCAGATTATCTGAAGATAAACGGCAGCAAGTACTTAAGCATTGGGTGGAGGAGGGAAATTATCAAATTAAACAGAAAAAAAATTAGAATCAAATAGAATAAAAGAATACCTTGGCAGGAAATGTGGCAGGAGGTAGTTTAGTAGTTAAGAGCTCCCTCAGCCTCCTAATAGCTTTTACCTTGTTGGCCAGGATGTCAAGTAAGGGTAAGAGCTCTTCTGTTTTCAAAGGAAAATCTGATGTCAACCACAAAACAGGCCTCAAACCTTTCTTATACTCGCTCTCATGCTTAGGCTCACTTGTCGACCCTTTTTTCTTTTTCGTCTTGGTGCTTTTATCTTTGCTCTTTTTAAGATCCCCCATATCTTCCTTGGGAAATTCAGACGATGATCTTTGACTATCATTGCGTCGTTCATTGCTCCCTTCGGGAGCCAATTTTGAGAACTTCTGTGGTATCTTTGAATCCTCGAGATCATCACCTTCTTTCTTTGAACCTTTCTGGTTCCAACCAAACCAACTCTTCTTCTCCTTGATGACAACATTGGATTCACAAGTTTCAAACGAACCCCCATCCCCATTTTCATGGCAATCCTGAACCTGAGGTTCTTCATCCTCACAAAAACCATCTGAATTCCCCATGCGAAGTGCAGAATCCAACTGCATTCTTTCCTCTGGCGATAATACGTCGGCATCCTCGTTGTGTTCACCCCCATTAACAATCCTTTCATCATCATTCACTGAAAAGAGCTCTTCATCAGTCATAGCACCAGGAACCCTCCTGGACTTCACGCTCACCATAACATGAAGCATATCATAGACCTTGGCCTTCCAGGTTCCAACCATCTCAGTCCTCTCTTGCCGCCTCCAATTCAAATGGGGAACAAGCTCAGCCTGAGTTACATCGATTCCCGGCCTATACATGTTAGTTCGAGACATCATGGCCACTTCATGGGCAACTTCGGCTTCCGATGGTTGAGCACCAGCTCCCTCCAAAGCATTGGTGATCTCTTTTTCCTTGTGAGCAAGCACAATCAAAGAACCAGGAGGTAAAGATATATTTCTATTTTCCACCGTGCATCCCTCTCCAAGAAAGAGAAAAGTTTGATCAGACCGCTGAATGCGGAAACCATCAAAACCTGCAAGGGTCATATCAGCACGGAGATTGGACCCACGTTTCCAAATCCGATATGTATCCGACGGGGCAATCCGACCAATAAATGGAATCACTGAGCTCTCAAAATTAAAAGTTATCTCCATGTAAAAGTCTCGAATTCGAGCTGCAGAGGCAACAATTCGAGGAAGCCGACGACACCATTTTGCCCAAGCAAGGGGCTGGTAGTGCCGGGCAATGATCATAGCAATATTTTCCTCGCGAGTACAAACCGCCTCTTGGAGCGCACTCCATCCCTGCTCGTTCTGAAGACTCCAGTCCGCCCCTGCTGCCATCAAAATCTCAGCTGATATCGGATCGCGGAGACGCACCGCGAGGTGCAGGGGGGTCTCGCGGCATGGAACATCCCGCCGATCAATTATTGCAGACACAGCATCAGCCTGCAGCTCAGCAGCAAGGGATTCCTTCTCTGTATTAACCTCACCAGCCTTGGCAAGTCGGGGGACGGTCGAAATAATCCGTTTGAGGCCAGCATAGTCACGCCGTGCAACTGCCAAGTGCGCAGGACTATGGGCATATTTAGACCAATCTTCCATTAATTTGATCTTCTTTTCTTCCGTAACTTCAACCAAAGCTATAGTTCCTCCATTTTTCTATTGAAATTCAAGCTACAAAACTCATACATCAGAGAATTCATACAAATTGTCCAATGAACGTCGGACAATTGTTTTAGGGTTTTATACACAAGAAACCCCAGAAAGTCATTGGGCTTTTAGCTTGTCATTACTAAATTCCGCTTGAATATAAAGGAATATACTTCAACATTACCAAACTAAACACTTTTAATGGTCAAATAAAGATAATCACACTTCAACAACCTGATCTCTAGTCCAGTACAGCTGAGCTCAAATCTGTTAAAAAAAACAAATATAGCATTAAATTATCAGTACAGATCCATATTCTGCTATGCTTTAACGTGCCATATATGAATCAAAAACTAGAAAAAAATCGACCAAGAAGGGGCAGAAAATACCTGAAAATTTTGAATCGATTAAGAGCTTTTTGAGCAGCTGTTCGAGAGAGAGAGAGAGAGAGTTGACTCCATCCCTTTAGTAGTGGTTGTATTAGATTGTCTTCTTCTTCTTCTTCAGTTCACAGTCTCAGCTCGGATCTCTCTCTCTACTGTAGAAGTATCTATCTCTACAGCTATCTCATTCTCGTCTCATCCACCTGTGTTACAAGGGCTAGTTGCCTTGTATTTTGCAAATATTACAAATCTGCCCGCAGTTTTTGGATCCTCACAGTTTCAATTCTGTAAATTTTACTGAAATTCGGTCATCTCCATCCCAGGGGGCTGAATCTAAATGGGTCATACAACAAGCCACAAATAAAACTCATTAAATATCTAAAAAAAAAAAAACTCAGTAAATTTAGAAATAAATTATCTAACTTGACTAAAATTAATAAAGTCTGAAGTCCAAGAATTCGGAACCCATGCATATTGCATACACCGGCCTACATTCACAGTTAAATCCATTAAAAATTTAATCAGTTTTAACTAACTTCAATTACTGTCTTTTGTGATCCTATAAAATTACCGTCGATGATTTAATGTACGGGTTGTCCATGGGCTGGCCGAGTTAAATATGCGAATTTTTTTTTGGGCGGGGCTTGGATAGTGTAGGTCTAGACCCTTATCCAAGTGAGTTATCGGACGGATCGGATCGGATCGGATCGGATCGGACTTCAGGTAAGGGTAACCTACCCGCAGTCCAACTCGCGAGTCTTCTAGGCAGCCCTGCTTGCGGATTTTTTTATATACAACTTCATTTAAAAATAATTAATATTTTATAATTTAATATTTGTATAAATTATATTTTTGAATAAAAAATAGAGTCAAAAATAGATAAAAATAAAATAATGAATAATTTTATTTTTGATTAGGGAATGAACTACATCCAATAGAATGAATGCATCACAACTAAGTTGACACCTACTCACTTATCTATAATTTTCATTACTTTACCATTTAAAACTTGTATGCTTAATACATGGAAAAGAAAATAATACATTATTTATAGTATCTAAATTTTTTAAACTTCAAATTCTGACATTGGAAGACTTATTTCAAAGTTTCAAATTTAATAGTCTAAAAGTATAATTTTTTTTCAAACGAAGGGTGGGCGGACTGGGCTTAGTGAGTGGGCTCTTGGGTCGGGTTTTAATAGGTTTTTCCGGGCAGGCTTGGGGGCGGGTAATGGATTTTGGGGCAAATCCAAGCCCTCTTTTTAAGAATATTGGGCTCAGGATCGGGCAGACCAACTATCGGGTCTATCGGGTTTCAGGCCTATTTTTTCTGGGCAAGATAACAGGACCCGTGGGTAACCCGAATCATAGACACCCCTAATTCAATGAGTTTTCTTGATTTGTACGATTGAATAATTGTTTATTATTATTATTTTTTTATACAGATATTCAGGTTTGTGTAGATTATTCCCTCGAGCTCTCAGTCGACCACCGTAACTCCAGCTAGTTTAAGGATATATTCTCTGAGCAACAAGAGTGGTTGACCCTTAGGGGATATGAGAAGTACTGAATTTAAGACCTCTTGCTTGCAACTTATAAGATGACATACTTAACCACTGGATCACCCCTAAACGTTTTATGATTGAATAATTGAACTAAGCTAAATTGACAAAATTTGCAATGTCTCTCTCCCTAGAAATCTGCGAGGGACTTGACAGGAACAGATGATTGGTTTGACCCACAACCCGTCAAATAAAATTTTAGCAGAAAGATAAGATTTGTTGACCCAAGCCCGGCTAGGTCGTGGCGAGGCGAACGACGCGCTTGATAACCAAGTTTGTGTAAGTGCTCGCTCTGCTAATAAAATTATGGTACCCCTTAAAGCCCAACCCAAGAAATCAACTATGAGTATATTAACTCACCAAGTTTTTGGTTTCTAGTCAACATAGGACAACGTTTATTATACTACACCACATCATGCTTAGTTTCTTCCATCCGTTCAAGTGGATCACTTTGAAATATAATTTCTCATTCAATACTTAATTATGTTAAATAAGGAAATATACCACGTTAATCTCTCCGTGGAGAAAAATGCGTTTAAACATGGTCTCATCAATTTCGAAGTATCAGTCTCATTTTTATTTAAGCCCAAAGTTATTCCAATGTAATGTATTTATGTTGCCCTAGTTGTTTAATTTTTTTTAATACCTTTTAGGATTCCTTTGAGCTCCTTTTCCCTTTCTTTTTCCATTTTTTTTTGGTGATCACATTGTTAATATTTATACCAAATATTCAATGCTTATTAGTGATTTTTTTTTATACTTTATCAAATTATATAAAACATATATGTAAACAAATTAATGAATTGAGGATATTTTTTGTCTTCTAATTTTATCTACTATAACATAAAATATGTTATTTTTGTAACTATTATATAATCTTTTAGCATATTTATTATTAATAATTATATAACCAGTTGAACCAATGACCTATAACCCAGTCTATATTGTTAATCCATTTCAAAACTGTTAATTATATAGAACTCCATTGAATTTAGGGTTAGTCGCATACTAACCCCTAAATTGGTACATATTGCACCTAAGTAACGAAATTCGTAACTCTAACAACACTTTTGTTACATGCTCTAAATAAAGAATGTGAGATGTGATTAGGGAAATTATATGACCAGAATAAAACAATTTTATCCTTCATTAGATTCTAAAGAAGGAATGATTAAAAAAGGATTATAAAAGCCCAGAGCTTGTGTCATCTCTATAACTAAGCAATTCTACTATGCCCCCTATCTCTCACTTCCCTTGCCTCAATCATCGCTGCCTTTCCTCTTTTTTGGCCTTTGGTTAATTTCCTCATGAACATAAGCTGGGAGCCTTCTCGCCTCACTTTTTTGGAGCCGTGGATGAAGAAATTCGATGGCCGTGGATGAAGAAATTCGATGGAGAGGAAGTGGGTAGAGCTAGAACTAGCCAACCCAACCCACTCTAACGTGAGGTTTGTGCTTGTTGATCTCAAAATCTGCTCACCATGACGGATAGCTAGAATAATGGCCTGGCCAGTGACGGGAGATGTCCTACAAAGCAAGTCAAATGTCAGAGGGACTATGGCGGTCGATCATCCGATGGTAAAGTCAGAAAAGGTGATGGAAAGAAGATGTATTTAACTGAGAATGGATTGGCCACTTGGATAATGCATGGCTTGGCCTTTTTATAGGTTAAGGGATTGTATCATTGGCAGATCTTCAACAATTATTTGAATGAAGCAGCATTGGAAGTGGAACAGAAGTTGTCGCCTCTTAGCGTGGATATCTCAGCTAGTTTGAATTTGTCAAGACAAGCTGAGCTGCTGATCTTGAGCACTGGCGAGCAAGGAGGTCCTTGCTGGAGCTCACCTTACCAAGCTGTAAAGCTCATAAGCTGACATATTGAACATAATGTTGCAATTGTACATATTGAACATAATGACATATTGAACATGAGATGACATTTGGAATTGTTCATATTGTGCTCATGACATATTGAACATAATGTTGCAATTGTAATTAAAATCTTGGTTGCATAATGATATGAAATGCAATTGAACATTACATTGCATATGCACGGAAAATATCACATTCGTGGGTATGTAACATGGGTGTGAGTGTGTGCATGGTTTTGATCAAACACCATCCTTGATGGGTTAATACGTGGGCTCGAAAAAGTTGGGCCAAGGTTCGACTAAGCCGCACGAGTTTGCATTGAAAATAAGGTCGGGGTTAGCAAGAAGGGTTAGATTGTCCCTCGGGTGCAAGACCTGGTAATTTGGGTATGCACTCCGTTAGTATTGAGTCCATAGTGTCGGCGTACGCGGAGCCGTTGGTGGAAGTCCATAGATGTCGTGTTGGTTTGATGCCCATTGGTGGAAGTGCATAAATACCCATCTCAAGAAAGATCTGGGATTTATAAATGGTCATTGGGTGTGTAACATCAATGGCGGGGGCTTGGAATGCCCGGATTCATGCGCATGGCATTGCATGCATTGCATTTGTGAGTCTCACCTCATAACATGACATAGTATTGTGACATTCATTCTTGAATTTATATGTTCTTGGATGAATGATTGTTTGATTGTTGAATTGTATGTGAGCATTTCATATGCATCTAGGTTGGGGAGTAGCCTCTTTAGGTGATACCCTATTGAGCGTGACTAACCCTTTATGGGGACAACATTTTAGATGCGGGACAAGCGCTGATGGACGACTCTCACTTGGGCCCTTGTTGATTAAGAAAGCCGAGTTGTGGCTTTAAATTATATTTTTGGATATGTAATATTGTTTAAAGGGTTGTGTAATGAACCTTTATGGACTATATTTTGAGTATAATTTGATATTATATGAGTTTGGGTGAATGTTTTATGAGATTGGATGAGTTGAAATTGAAAAATGATTGAATTGGGGGAAAACTGGGCTCATCTACTAGTAGCAAGTATTGAGCTACCGGTAGCACGATTCTAGAGGACTCAGCTATTGGTAGCACGTACACGAGCTACTGGTAGCTTTTTGGCAAAGGGCTCAACTACCGGTAGCACGTACACAAGCTACGGGTAGCTCCTCCAAAATTTTCAAAAATTTAAAACAACTTTGTCAAGTCTTCGGGTCTTGAATCCTTTTCTTCAAAGGATGTAAATGGAGTAATATTAAAGACAATTGATGTATATTGGACCTTGGAATGGTCAAGTGATTAAAATGTATACATGTTATGCATTTGGGAGTGCCCGGTACAAGGGAGACTCTGCTCAAACTTTGTGTTGGTTACGATCCCAGTGAATGGGATGTTATGATGTGGTGTCGGGTTATGCCGCATTCATGGGTACTTCCGTGGGTTGATGGGTGATCAACGGGTTGTCAAAGGACCCCCGATTTTAGGGGCGTCACAACTTGGTATCAGAGCCTAGGTTTTAGATTTACCTAGGGCTTGCGGGGCTTGGGTCTAGGCCATTGCATCTATCATGTATTACATTTTATGTGCTCTACATGCTACATGTTATGTGTTATGTGTTATGTGAATAATATGCATGATAAAATATATATGAAAATGAGACACTAGGGTTAGAGAACATAATCTTGGGGGTCGAAAAGAGAAAGAACGAGACAGTTCATGGTATAGATGTCTACTAGTGGGTGGCACACACCCTACTAGTGAGACAAGGAGAGAAATCTCAATGTTTCCACTTTGATCCCTACCTTGGGATACTAAGTTAGTACTCTATTGCTATTTGACATGTGTGTAGATGGTAAATAGAGGAAGAGGACACCGGAACGGTCGAGGAGGTGGGCGGAACAACAACCAAGCACCACCGGCCTTTGACCAACAAGCCTTTATGGAGGCTATAGACACAATGACGACTACCTTTGCACAAGCTAGCGCCAACGTGGGCCAAAGGGGCTCGAGCAACCTCCAAAAGTTTAAGGCACACAAGCCACCGACTTTCATAGGAGGAGCAGATCCGATGGTGGCCGACCATTGGTTCCAACAAGTTGATAAGATCCTAAAGGCTATGGAGATCATGTACAATGCTACTAAGATAAGGCTAGTTGTGTTCTAGCTTGAAGGAGTTGCCTATCTATAGTAGGATTGGGCAAAGGCCTTGAAGAACCTAGAGACAATGACATGGGGAGAGTTCTTGGAGATCTTCATGGGCAAGTACTTCCCGTCGGCTATTTGGCAAGTGAAAGTCTGTGAATTCTTGGATTTGAAGTAAGGGACTATGACAGTGATGAAATACGTGGCTAAGTTCACAAAGTTAGCCCATTTTGCCAATGATTATGTGGCCATAGACTTGGCCAAAGTGAGGAAGTTCGAGGATGGGTAGAAGTTGTCCATCCGGGGAAATATTGTGGGTCACTGCCTACAAGATTTGGACTCAATGGTCGAGACAGTCATGGCCATTAAGAGAGAGGTGGAAGACGCAAGGGGCATCCGGGAGGTGGGTGCTAAGGACAAGAAGAAGGAGAGCTAATCCTCTTTTTCTAGTTCGGGGAAGAAGCAGAAGACTTCTACCCCACAAGGGTATCAAGGACAATACTACGGCTACCAAGGTCTAGGCCAAGGTCAATCCTCCCAAGGCATGAGAAATTCCAGGACCACCTATCAGGCGGGCCAGATGACTTACTTCAATTGTCACCAGCCGGGCCATATGAAGCGGGATTGTCCTCAAAGGCAAGGATCCTAGAGCTATAGGGCATTTCAGTCACAGTCATCGGTGGGACAACCACATACATTCTTCATTCCTCCCTATCCTACCATGGGCCAGGGAAGTCAGTTCCAGTTTCAGGGTGCTGCACAGGCCCCTACTACTTCACGAGTGGGGACTTTGCAATCAGGCCAAATAAGCCAGGGCATGGGCCGAGGCCGAGGACAAGGCTTACAGGCCGGAACTTCGAGAACCCAGCGGCGAGTCTACACCATCAATACTCAGACTGAACCGGTGGATCAGTCGGTGATTAAGGGTACATTATTAAGGGCAAGTGTATTATTTTACTCTAGTGCATCGTATTCATTTATTTCTACATCATGTGTAAGGGATTTGGGTTTAGAGGTTGATACCTTAGAAGAGCCATTACATGTGAGTTCACCCCTAGGAGTTAGGGTATGCATTGATTAGATATGTCGGGAGTGTGAGCTAGAGATCTTGGGGATTCTACTCATCGTGGACCTTAGGGTCATGGACATGTCGGAGTTTGATGTCATCCTTGGGATGGATTGGTTAGCGGCACACCGAGTCATCATTGATTGTGATCGGAAGAGTGTCACTACATATACACCAGAGGGTGTTTGTTTCAAGTTTTAGGGGGAAAAGCACGATGTTTTCCCCAAGTAGTATATGATTCCCGTTAGTATGGGCAGTTGATGGGTTGGCTTGCGAGCCTTACCCTAGAGGATGAGGCGAGACAGGAATTGGGTCTACCTCGGGTGGTTTGTGAGTATGCGGATATTTTTTCAGACGAGTTACCATGATTACCTCTACATCGGGATGTAGACTTCACCATTGAGTTGAACCCCAGTACATCTCCCATTTATATAACTCTGCATAGAATGACACCTACAAAGTTGCAAGAACTCAAGGTCCAGTTGCAAGAATTGTTGGACAAGGGTTTAATTAGACCGAGTACCTCACATTGGGGCACTCTGGTGCTATTTGCCAAGAAGAAGGACAAAACCCTTCGACTATGTATAGATTACCGGCAATTAAATCGGGTTACCATCAAGAATAGGTACCATTTATCGTGGATTGATGATTTGTTCGATCAACTAAGAGGGGCACGGGTCTACTCTAAGATAGATTTGTGCACGAGATACCATCAGTTGAGGATTAGGGAGGCAAATATCCCTAAGATGGCGTTTAAGACACGATATGGGCATTTTCGAGTTTACTGTGATGCCTTTTGGATTGACGAATGTCCCAACGACATTTATGGATCTCATGCACAGGGTGTTCCAACTCTACCTAGATCAGTTTGTCGTGGTCTTTGTTGATGACATCCTGATCTATTCCAAGTCTGAGGGGGAGCATGAGGGTCACTTGAGGATAGTTCTCTAGACCTTGAGAGACCATCAGTTGTACACCAAGTTCAACAAGTGTAAATTTTGGCTAACGGAGGTGAAATTTTTGGGACACGTAGTGTCGGTTTCGAGTCTGTCAGTTGACCTGGAGAAGGTTGAGGCAGTTATAAGTTGGGGGAGGCCGAAGTTAGTCTTCGAGATACGTAGTTTCTTGGGATTGATGGGGTATTACAAGAGGTTCATTGAGGATTGCTCCCGACTAGTGGCACCTATAACTAGATTGACCCGGAAGGAGGTCAAGTTTCAACGGGATAACTCGTGTGAGAGGGCATTCCAAGAGTTGAAGAAGAAGCTTACTTCAGCTCCGATTTTGATAGTTCCGAAGAGGGGACAGAGGTATCCGGTGTATTGTGATTTCTCGAAGGACAGACTTGAGTGTGTTTTGATGCAGTCCGGGAGGGTGGTAGCTTATGGTTCTCGACAGTTGAAGAGCTAGGAGTAGAACTACCCCACGCATGACATGGAGTTAGCAACCGTTGTCTTTGCCTTGAAGGCATGGCGCCACTATCTATATGGAGAGCAGTTTGAGGTATTTTCGGACCATAAGAGTCTGAAGTACATCTTTACTCAGGAGGACCTCAACACGAGGCAACGCAGATGGATGTAGTATTTGGAGGACTATGACTTCACTTTGCATGACCATCCCAGTAAGGCAAATGTGTTGGTTAATGCACTCAACTAAAAGTAATGGAGAGTATTGGCTAGTATAGCTTCCTAGGAGTAGCAGATGCTCGAGACTGTGAGGCAGTTCGGGTTAAACTACATGGGTCAAACTTAGGGCACTTTGGGGAGTTTGGTGGCTAAACCTTCCCTATTGAGTAGGGTGATCGAGCACCAGGGGCAAGACACGAAAATATTGTCTATTAGGGATTGGGTACAGTCAGGTACATGTGACGAGGGCTGGGCCATTCATGCAAATGGTAGCCTTCGGTTCAGGGGAAGAGTTGTGGTTCCCCAGTCTGCGGATTTGAGAGAGGAGATCCTTAGGGAGTTTCATTGTCATATTTTGCTGTGCATCTAGGTGGCACGAAGATGTACCATAATCTTCGCCGCCAATATTATTAGAGTGGGATGAAGAGGCACGTTGGAGACTTTGTTAGTAGATGTCGTACGTGTCAGCAGGTCAAGGCTAAGCACCAGAGACCAACAGGGTTGCTCCAACCTTTGGAGGTGGCCGAGTAGAAGTGGGAGCACGTTACGATGGATTTTGTGACCCACTTGTCACAGACATCACGTGGCCACGACATGGTGTGAGTGATAGTGGACCGACTTACGAAATTGTCACACTCTTTGGCAGTGTAGATGACCTTCACATTGGAGGAATTCTACAGGCTATACGTACGAGAGATAGTTTGTTTACATGGGGTGCCCGTATCTATAGTATCAGATCGGGATCACAGGTTCACGACCCATTTTTGGGAGAGTTTTCAACGGATCATGGGGACACAATTGATGATGAGCACAACTTTTCATCCCCAGATGGACGGTTAGTCAGAGAGGACCATCTAGATTCTAGAGGACATGCTACGGGCATGCGTCCTTCATCTCAAGGGTAGCTGAAAAGAGCACTTACCCTTAGTGGGGTTCGTCCACAACAACAATCATCAGACGAGTATACATATGGCACCTTACAAGGCACTTTATGGGAGGTCGTGTCGTTCTCCGATTTGTTGGATGAAGGTTGGAGAGAGACCCTCAACGGGTTTGGATTTGATCAGAGACACCTTGGAGAAGGTGAACTTGATACAGAAGCATCTTCTCACAGCTCAGAGCCGACAAAAAAGCTACCCAGACAGAAGGCGGTGACCTCTGGAGTTCGAGGTTGGTGATCACGTTTTCTTAAATATGATCCTTAAAAGGGGAGTGTTCAGGTTCAGGAAGTGGAAAAAGCTGTTGCCGAGGTATATCGGGTCCTTCGAGGTACTCGAGAGGGTTGGTATAGTCGCTTACCGGTTGGCATTACCTCCAAATCTATCAGGTGTTCACGCGGTATTCCATGTCTCCATACTCCAGAAGTACACTCCAGATCCTACACATGTGGTAGATTGGGGTGAGCTAGTTGTTGATACAAATGAGACATTCGAGGAGGGACCGGTGCGTATCATGGATAGTCGAGAGCAGGTTTTGCAAGGAAATACCGTGAGGCTAGTGAAGGTGTTGTGGCAACATCGTGGTGTGGAGGAGGCGACATAGGAGCGTGAGGACACTATTCGTACCACCTATCCGTTCTTGTTCGGGGATGGAGGCACTTTCTTCTAGTCATGTAGTATTATATGACTTATTACATATACATGTGGTTGAATGTGCATGTGTGTGTAAATTTCGGGTACGAAATTTCAAGGGGGAAGAATGTAAAACTCGGAAAAATTTGAATTTTTATGAAAAATGGCAAAACGATAATTAGCTGCTATGATATGGGTTGAAAATCTAATTTTTTCTAGAACTCGGATGACAAAATGAACACACCGTTGAATTCGTCTCGCAAAATCTAGTTACCTAGTCAATTTTCGTTGAATTCCAAAACAATCAATTTTTTTACGTTTTACGATACGATCGGGCGCCGCACTGCTAAAATAAACGCGATTGAGTTTTAATTACGAAATACGAAAAATAGTTTGAAGTTAGTTCAAAAAATATATATTGAACATAACACGAAACGAGATTTAATTGATTCGGAACAAAATCGGATTAGGAAAAGATGGGGACGTGTGGCGCAACAAGGACCAAATATTAAGGCGTATAAATAGGGGAGAAAATCAAATTCTCCCCATTTTATACCAGATTTTCTAGAGAGAGAAAGAAGAGAAAGAAAAGAGGGTTTCTTCAAGATTCTCTCTACGATCTAGGGCCAACCGTTCGTCGGAATCCTTCGGGCCAAGAACAAAAGTTGTTCTACGCAACGAGAGCTATGCCAACGTATCAAAAAGTGCGGATTTTGACGAAGTCTCAAGAACGAGATTTTTGGAAATCAAATTCTAAAACTTGAGTTGGTTTTTTTTGGAGTTTCTACCACTCGTATTACGCTTCAAGAGGTAGAGTTCTTCTTCTAGCTAGGTTTATTTTCAACCTAGGGTTTCATATGAAATGGGTAGCATGAATTGAGATGAAATCTCTTATCTAAATGTATTTCTAGTGTAACAAGAGTATGAGAAATGGTATGAGAATGAATAAAACTAATTTTGCATGAATTGAGTTTATTGAGAATTTCTCATTGGGTGATTTCATGAGAATGTGATAAATTGGGCATGATCATGTGTTTACATGATTTTGTGCATTTTGGGTGTTTGATAAAATACATATGAATGATTAAGTATGTTATTTGAATGAAATTGATCTAACATGCTTTGTGATGATGATTGGAATGCAATTATATGCTTTATGATATAAGTTACACTGAGGATTTGGAATTGTTCATACTGTGCTCATGGCATGTTGAACATAATGTTGCAATTACAATTGAAATCTTGGTTGCATAATGATATGAAATACAATTTTACATTACATTGCATATGCACATGATGCATCACATTCGTGGGCATGTGACATGGGTGTGGGTGTGTGCATGGTTTTTATCAAACACCATTCTTGGTGGGTTGATACGTGGGCTCAAGAAAGTTGGGCCTAGGTTCGATTGAGCTGCACGGGTTTGCATTGAAAATAGGGTGTGAAGTAGAAGTTAGGAGGTATTCTGGAGTTAAAGTACATTTTAGATAGAATTCGGGTAGGAAGAAATTTGACACTACTTTAGTATTTGGACCATAACTTTTTACCTTGATGTCCATTTGATCTAAAATTTTTACAGTCGACACTAGACTTCCAAGGCTACAAAATAGTATTTCACAAAAAATTTCCAAATCGACCTCTAAATAGACCAAAACCTCATTGGACATTCAGCTAAAAATGGGAGTCCGTTCGAACGTGAATGGACCCATTCGAACGACAGTTAGTCCCAGTACTTTTACGTCTGAAAGAACTCAGATGGAAAAGCAAAAGTACTGGGAGCAAGCAACGTTCGAATGCCAAAATGACGTTCGAACGTCAAGTAGATAGTTCGAACGTCAACCTTTAGTTCGAACGTGAGGTCGTGATTCTTTGTATCATATTTGTGTCGATTGGACTATTTTCTCATACTATAAATACCCAAGAATGTCTTCCCTTGCCCTATGTCATCAATTCTAACCCTAGAGAGTCTTGGAGAGCAAGAAAGAAGAGGAGAAACACGAGATTAAGGGGGATTTTCACGTTGCAACGGATCAAACACACTATGTTTTCACACAAACACTACGGAATCTATGTAGGGGTTTCTTCCTAAACTTGTTCATTGAGGATAGGGTTTACATATATGTATGTTTTGATTCTAAATCATATATATATGTTATGAAAATCATTGTTTCTTTGTTTTCTTGTCAATCATATCATATCTTGAATAAAGTTATCGTTTGATAGTCATAAAGATTCTCGTTCTTGTTATCAAAACCATAGTTTTCAAGAAATATAGATTTTAATCTTGATATTCCATTGTTCTTGATTTAAAAACTCTAGTGCTTTGTTGGAGTAATAAAATTATATTTCTTGATGATCTCTTGCATATTTTCTTGAGTTGTTATGTTGGAAAAATACCTGTGGAATCATGATTCTTGGTTTACCTATTATTTGGTGAACTGGTTTGATATTATATCTCTTGTGTAGATGTTTTGATGAACATGAGTGACCGTTGACCAGGTATCGTAGAGTGGGTAGATGCGTTTCTTACTCCGAGTGGGTTTGAAGGTTTTCTACCACTCGTAGTGGGGTTGGTGCCTTGCGAGGACCAAACTACTATTCACTTACGAGTATCAAGGCTGAGGGCTAATATACTATTCTTGGGTTGGATTTGTCACTACCGATGCATCGGTATATGCCCTTCCTAAAGTTGTGTATCCTTGCGAGGATTGGGTGTGTGTGTGTGCGCCAGGATATTCTCAATGTGTGTATTCATGTGAAGTCTTACTATATACCTGAGATACAATGTTGATAATGGTTTATTATTTGAAAGTTGGTTTTTTTTCTTCATTTAATTTATTGTTACTACGTAAACTTGAGATCTGATAAACTGTCACTATTTTATTTCAAGAGTTATATATATGATGTTTTGGTAAAATGAGATAGACCTATTTTATATGTTTTCAAAACCTTATTCGAGCTTGAGAGGATTTTTCTACAGAGCTTAGTGCTCACCCCCGGCAAACAACATCTTTTGCAGATTACGATCTAGAGGAAGAGCTCGGATTGGATGAGCAATTGAATTGGAAAGCTCAGATTGATGGGAATGTGGATCCCAAGATGGACGTTTAGAGTTATTTCTTTTATATTCTAGACTGAGAGGTTAATTATGAGACAATGTTAAGGATAATGTGTTATTTATTCCGCTGCAAGATAATATTTAGTTTTTGGATGTAATTGTCATGCTTTGGACATATTTATTTTTGAGGATACTTTAGTTATTATGGATGATGAATGAAATTTCGTTTATTTATGAATTTTGTTAGTTGCTCTCATGATATGAATGGTTATAGATAATAATGCATTCCAATGTGGATTTTGGGGCGTTACACATAAGTTATGTAAGCAAAGTACTTATTGATATCAAAATTGTAACACCCCGCATTTTCTTTTTTATATGTATATAGATATATAGAAAATAATTGTTGTAAAAATGGAGATATGCGTAATGATGTGTGTTTGAATTTGGTAGATTGGAAAAGTAGAAATAAAAATGTTAGGCGGTATAATAGGGTATGTATTAGAAGCTAGGAAGATTTTCGGAATGAAAGCACATTTAAGAGAAAACTTTGGTAGAAAGGATTTTGGACACTTCCTAGTATTTTGATCATAAATTTTTATTATAATGTCCGTTTGCTCTGACATTTTGACAGTAGATAGCATACTTCCAGGGCTACAAAAAAGTATCTCACGAAAATTTTCCAAATCAATCTCTAAATAGGCCAAAACTTCACTGGAAGTTTCAGCAGAAACTGTGATGACGTTCGAACATGAATCGACGTTCGAACGTGAGGTAGTCCCAGTACTTTGGTGTCTGCAGAGCTCTGATGGAAATGAAAAAGTACTGGGAGCAACCAACGTTCGAACGCTAAAGTGACGTTCGAACGTAAATCAAAATTTTTCACTATTGGCGTTCGAACGCCAATGACGTTCGAACGTGAGTTACGAATTCTGAACTTCAGAATCACGCACAGGAGGCCATTTCTTTCACTATAAATATATAAGGACGCCTCTCTTTGCCTCATTTCAACATTTCTAACCCTAGATAATCTTAGAGAGGAAGAAAGAAGGGGAAAACACAAGATCAAGAGAGGATTTACACATTGAAGAGGATCAAAACTTCAAGTTCCTCAAAAAACACTAAGGAAGAAGAAGGTAGGGGTTTTCTCTCACTCACTTACATTGAGGCTAGGGTATTTATATATGTATGCTTTGGCTATCAATGGTATATATATGCTATGGAATCATCCTCTCTTAGGCTTTTGGCAAAGATTACATGTTTTGAACAAAGTTAGGGTTTAATAACCATGAAATCTCTTCTTTAGTTTTAAAACCCTCATTTTTTGGAGAGTGATGTATTTCCTTCTTAAATGCTTTCTTTATTATGAATTTTTGAAACCTTAGTGCTTTGTGTTGGGTAGAAAAATGATGTTATTGTGATCTCATGTATTTTTCCTTGTTGGTTGTGGAATTGTTACATGATATATTTTGGGGATTTTGGATAGATGCTTGTAAATTGAGATAAATGTTGGAATTGTATGCTTGGTTGGGTTGTGGTGATGCACATGAGTGAGAGGTTCTTTATAAGGATGCTCACCCCTTCTCAAGAGGTTCCCGGTAAGGATGCTTGAGAAATAAGTCCGTTATAGTGAGAGGTTCCTTGTAAGGATGCTCACCCCTTCTCAAGAGGTTCCCGGTAAGGATGCTTGAGAAGTAAGTCCGTTATAGTGAGAGGTTCCTTGTAAGGATGCTCACCCCTACCCAAGAGGTTCCCGGTAAGGATGCTTGGGAAACAATGTAGTGATTGATGAGATGTTCCATGTAAGGATGCTCATCCATTCTCAAGAGGTTCCCGGTAAGGATGCTTGAGAATCAAAGGTGACCTAAAGGGGGGTGGAGGTTACCACAAAGTATGCCACCTACCGAAAGAATTGTTGGGAATTGTTTATGGCAATTAATGGTGATTATTTGTATGTGGTGCTCGTTTATTCATTTAAGTAATGTTTTTACATAAACTTGAGATCCTTTTTAAATGTCACTACTTTATTTCAAATTATGTATCTATGTTATGTTAAAAATGAGACCGACCATTTTAAATGCTTTTCTGAACCTTGTATGGGTTTGAGAGAATTTTTCTATAGAGCTTCGTGCTCACCCCCTACCACTAACATTTTTCAGATTACCTGCTTGAGGAGGACGTAAGGGTCGAGGAGCCCGCTACTTGGGAGACTCCACTTAACGGGAGTGTGGATCCCAAGGTGGACGCATAGAGCGACCTCCTTTCCTTTTGTACTAGACTAGGACATTCTTTTGGAACATTGTGTAGTCTAGTTTCTTTTTTTTATTCCGCTGTGCTACTTTAATTAATTTTTGAGATGTAATAGCCATAATTTGGGTTATTCTTTTGGATCACTTTGTAAATATTTGTGGATGACAAATGGAGTCTTGTTTCTTAAGGATTTATATTAGTGCTCTCATGGTATAAATGGTTTTAGAATGTAATGCCGTCCAAGGTGGTATTTGGGGCGTTACAAAGTTAGTATCAGAGCCTAGGCTTTAGGTCTTACATGGGAGCTGTAGGTTATGGATTACCACTAGAGATATAGGTTTAGGGTGAAGAAATTGTTAAGTTAGATTTTTTATATGCCTTGTGCTTAAATCAAGACATCCTACATATCACTTTAGTTTATATCTTGCACATCAAGGAAACTAAGTTGTGAATTGATGTGCAGGATGAACGGCGAACAAGGCCGGGGACGCGGACGTGGGCGTGGCCGTGGAGGTCAAGCGAATCCATCACCACCACCACCTCCGGATGCCATGCAAGGCATTTACCAATGCTTGAGGGAGCTCACCACTTTGGTACAAAACCAAAATGGTAACAACAACCACAATGGTGAAGCTCATCCTCTCGCTCAAGTACCGGGCAATGGGAACGGGGACCGAAGGATGATAGCCCTTCGGGAATTCTTAAGACAACGACCACCCAACTTCCAAGGGAGCTCCAATCCTTTGGAGGCGGATAGATGGATCTGCCGAGTGAAGAAGATCTGTGACGGCATGGGAGTTGCCGAGGAGTTGAGAATTGGTTTGGCGACCTACCTGTTTGAGGGGGAGGCCGACTATTGGTGGGATGCCATAAAGAGGAGAAGGGACATCGACACACTCACTTGGGAAGTGTTCGATCAACTTTTCCAAGATAAGTACTTCCCTGAATCGGTCAGGGACAGAATGAAGGCGGATTTTCTTGCACTACGACAGGGTAGTATGATCGTGGCTGAGTATGAGAGGCGGTTCGACTAGCTCTCCCGTTATGCTACGGGATTTATATCGACTGAGGCCGACAGGGCCAAGCGCTTCGAGCAGGGTCTGAGGCCGGTCATTAGGGAGAAGTTGGTGGCTCTCAGGATCCGTGATTTTGGGGACTTGGTGGACAGAGCTGCACTGGTAGAGAGAGACATAGAGGATAGCCAGTGACGACAGGGCTTCTCGAGAGGAGGTCCGATCCGGACGGGTGCTAGCACTAGTGGGGCACAGAGACCGACACCATACCGTCGCCCAGACCAGACAGGTGGACAACGACTTTTGACAGCCCGAGGAGAGGGAGACACTCAGATTAGAGCCGGTATTACCCCACGATCCTGCTTTGCATGCGGAGGTGTGGGACATATTCGGATGCATTGCCTAGTTTTTCCACCTCAGGGGCCTATCCAGACCGCCAGACAGGTACCAGCCGCCCAACCACCACCACCGAGGCCTGCACCGCAGCGACCGATACAAGCTCAAGCCCCCGGCGGCGCCAACCAAGGACGAGTATTTGCTTTGACTCAGCCGGAGGAGGACATTGTCAATGCCGTTGTGGAAGGTATCGTCCTTATTTACAATTCTTGGGCCCGAATATTATTTGACCCCGGTGCAACACACTCATTTGTACGCACGATATATGCACTTGATTTGGGATTGAGTTTCGCGAAGCTAGAACATGTTATGAACATTAGCTTGCCCACGGGAGAACGGTTAGATACTAGCCGAGTCTCCAAGGGTTGCGTGCTTCGCATTGGGGAGCACGAATTGATTGTGGATTTGATTGCTTTAGAGATAAAGGGGTATGATATGATTTTCGGGATGAACTTGTTGTCCTCTTTCCGGGCGGTAATGGATTGTTTCCGCAAGCGGATTACATTTCAGTTGCCGAGAGGAGTCATTTTTAGTTTTGTGAATAACCGAGATTCTTTCCATCCATTTCCTACTACGGGTAGTAGATTCTTAAAAGCGAAAGCGGGAAGTCAATTGAGTTTCTTAGCTAGCTTGATGGGAGATGACAGGGATAAACTCCATACGGATGTGGTGTTAATTGTATCGGAGTTTTCGGATGTTTTTCCCGAGGAATTACCCAGATTACCACCACATAGGGAAATTGAGTTCAAGATCGATCTCTATCCGGGAACCGAACCCATATCCATTGCTCCCTACCGGATGACACCTTTGGAGTTGAAGGAGCTAAGGAAGCAGTTGGATCATTTGTTGGCGATTGGGTTTATCCGTCTAAGCACTTCACCCTGGGGAGCCCCCGTCCTCTTTGTAAAGAAAACGGATGAGACTCTACGGTTGTGCACGGATTACCGAAGGTTGAATCGGGTTACCGTGAAGAATAAATATCCGTTGCCGAGAATTTGTGATGGTATGGGGATCGCCGGGGACCTTCGGGTTGGCTTGGCTACCTACTTGTTGGAAGGGGAGGCCGATTACTGGTGGGAGTCAGTGAAGAAGAGGAGGGACATTGATACGCTCACTTGGGAGGAGTTTGAGCAAAGTTTCAACGACAAGTATTTTCGAGAGTCTGTCAGAGATAAGATGAGTGCAGACTTTCTAGCCTTGCGGCAGGGTAGTATGACCGTGGCTGAGTATGAGAGGAGGTTCGATGAGCTATCTCGTTATGCTTCAGAGTTCATATCCACCGAGGATAGGAGGGCCAAGCGCTTCGAGCAGGGTTTGAGACCGACCATCAGAGAGAAGCTTGTGGCACTCAGAATCAGGGATTACAGAGATTTGGTTGACAGAGCGGCATTGGTGGAGAGAGACATCGATGACTCTCAGAGGAGACAGAGCTATGCTAGAGGAGGCCCGATCCGTACAGGTGCCAGTAACAGTGGAGCACTGAGGGCGTTACCATACCGTCGCCCCGATCAGGCGGTGGGGCAGAGACCTCCTACAGTCCGAGGAGAGGGGCATGCCCCGACTAGACCAAGCACTGACCCTCGTCAGTGCTTTGCATGTGGAGGTGTAGGGCACTTCCAAAACAATTGCCCGTCGCTTCCACCCAAGACCAATCAATCAGCCGGGCCATCAAATGCAAATAGGCCCCCTCCACCACCGAGACCATTGAGAGCTCAAGCCCCCGGTGATGCCAATCCGGGGAGGGTATTTGCCTTAACCCAACCGGAGGAGGATGCCTCCAATGCCGTTGTGGAAGGTATCATTCTTCTCTACAATTCTTGGGCCCGAATCTTATTCGATCCCGGTGCTACTCATTCTTTTATACGTACTGCATATGCTATGAATTTGGGATTGGGTTTCGAGAAGTTAGAACATGCCTTGACTGTTGACTTGCCTACGGGAGAACAGTTGGGTACTAGCCGAGTCTGCAAGGGTTGTGTACTTCGTATTGGGGAGCACGAATTGATTGTGGATTTGATTGCTTTAGAGATGAAGTGGTATGACGTGATTTTTGGGATGAACTTGTTATCCGCTTTTCGGGCGGTAATGGATTGTTTTCGCAAGCGGATTACATTTCAATTGCCGGGAGGAGTCATTTTCAATTTTGTGAATAACCGAGATTCTTTCCATCCATTTCCTACTACGAGAAGTAAATTCTTAAAAGCTAAGGCAGGGAGCCACTTGAGTTTCTTGGCTAGCTTGATGGGAGATGATCGGGATAGATCCCAATCGGGTATGGTGTTGATTGTATCGGATTTTCCGGATGTCTTCCCAGATGAATTACCCGGGTTACCACCACAGAGAGAGATTGAGTTCGCAATCGATCTTTATCCGGGAACCGAACCTATTTCTATTGCTCCTTATCGGATGGCGCCTTTGGAGTTGAAGGAGCTAAGGAAGCAATTGGACCACTTGCTGGCAATTGGATTCATCCGTCTGAGCACTTCACCTTGGGGAGCCCCCGTCCTCTTTGTGAAGAAGACGGATGAAACACTTCAGTTATGCACAGATTACCGACGGTTGAATCGGGTGACGGTGAAGAACAAGTATCCTTTGTCGCGCATTGATGATTTATTTGATCAGTTGAGGGGTTCTAAGTTCTACTCCAAGATTGATCTCCGCACCGGGTAGCATCAACTGCGTATCAAGAAGGAGGATATTCCTAAGACTGCTTTTCGTACTCGGTATGGTCACTTCGAGTATACGGTGATGCCGTTCGGATTGACTAATGCTCCAGCAGCCTTCATGGATTTGATACACAGGGTATTTCGGCCATATCTAGATCAATTTGTCATAGTGTTTATTGATGACATATTGATTTATTCCCGGACACAAGAAGAACATGCACATCATCTCTCGGTTGTGCTACAAACATTGAGAGAACATAAGTTATATGCGAAGAGGAACAAGTGTGAGTTTTGGATGAAGGAAGTGAAGTTCCTTGGCTATGTTGTGTCCGAGCAAGGGGTAGCGGTTGATTCCTCAAAGATTGAGGCCGTGACGTAATGGGAACCACCAAAGAACGTGACAGAAATACATAGTTTCTTGGGGTTAGCCGGCTACTATCGTAGGTTTGTGGAAGGTTTTTCCAAGCTTGCGATGCCGATGACTCGCCTTACCAAGAAGGGGGAGAAATTTGTGTGGACTCAAGCATGTGAATTAGCTTTTCGCACCTTGAAGGAAAAGTTGACGATGGCATCGATCCTCATTATTCCAAACAGTGGGGAAGGTTACGATGTTTACACCGATGCTTCACTACGAGGCTTGGGATGTGTGTTGATGCAAGGAGGCAAGGTGGTTGCTTATGGCTCGAGACAACTCAAGATTCATGAGCAGAACTATCCCACTCACGACTTGGAGCTAGCCGCTGTGGTTTTTGCTCTTAAGTTGTGGAGGTGTTACTTGTATGGAGAGAAATTTCAAAGTGTTCTCGGATCATAAAAGCCTCAAGTATGTGTTCACACAGAAAGAATTGAATCTCCGGCAGAGAAGGTGGATTGAGTACTTAGAAGATTACGACTTCACTCTCAACTATCATCCGGGGAAGGCTAATGTAGTAGCAAATGCATTGAGTAGGAAGTCTCAGGGTGAAATCAATGTCCTTGCGGCTCAACGGTGGAAAATGATTGATACGTTAGAGGAGTTTGATCTATGGGTCGATGGACCGGAGGATCGACCATGTTTGTTTAACCTAGTAGCTCAACCAATTCTCCGACAAAGGATTGTGGAGTTGCAACGGTTAGATCCCGTGTTGACAGAAATTCGGGATAAATTGGAGAGGAATGAGATTGTTGAGGATTGGTCTATAAAGAATGAGGAGTTACAGTTTCGGGGAAGATTATGCGTGCCAAACGACGACCAAGTGAGGGAAGAAGTGTTGGGAGAGTGCCACCGATCGAAGTTCTCTATACATCCGGGGAGTACAAAAATGTATAGAGATATGAAACGACAATATTGGTGGAGGGGAATGAAGAAGGATGTAGCAAAGTTCATTTCAAGGTGTGCCATATGTCAGCAAGTGAAGATTAAGCACCAACGACCTGGAGGATTATTACAGTCTCTGCCTATCCCGGAGTGGAAGTGGGATCATATCACCATGAACTTCGTGTCGGGTTTTCCACGGACTTCAAGAGGGCATAACGCCGTATGGGTTATCGTAGATCGACTCACCAAGTCAGCTCACTTTTTGGGGATGAAGACCACAGACTCGTTAGAGACCTTGAGCAGACTGTACATTCGAGAGATTGTTCGATTGCATGGAGTTCCACTTTCTATCGTGTCGGATCGCGATTCTCGTTTTGTGGCTCGTTTTTGGCAAAGTCTACAACAAGCTATGGGGACAGAATTACATTTCAACACAACCTTTCACCCTCAAACAGATGGCCAATTCGAGAGAGTGATACAGATTTTGGAAGACATGTTACGGGCTTGCGCGTTGGACTTCAAAGGGAGTTGGAGCGATCACTTACCGTTGGTGGAATTTGCGTACAACAACAGCTACCAAGCGAGTATCGGGATGGCACCGTATGAAGCTTTGTATGGAAGACCATGTAGATCCCCGACGTGTTGGTTGGAAGCCGGAGAGAGTAGTATGTTTGGACCCGAGATTGTGCGGGAGACAACGGAGAAGATTCAGCTAATTCGGGAGAGATTACACACAGCACAGAGTCGAAAAAAGAGCTATGCGGATAGGAGAAGAAGGCCTTTGGAATTCAAGGAGGGAGATTTTGTATTTCTCAAAGTGTCACCCAAGAAGGGCGTACTTAGATTCGGCAAGAAAGGAAAACTCGCTCCAAGGTACATCGGTCCATTTGAAGTGATCAAGACAGTGGGCAAAGTAGCATACCAACTTCGGCTACCAGCACCGTTGTCAGGAGTTCATGACGTGTTCCACGTTTCGATGTTGAGGAAGTGTCAACCAGATACGTCACATGTCGTGGATTTGGAGAATATTGAAGTGCAAGATGGAGTCACCTATGAAGAGCAGCCGGTGAAGATTCTTGATATCAAGGAGAAAGTGCTTCGCAACAAGGTAATCCAGCTGGTGAAAGTCCTGTGGCAACACCATGGCGTGGAAGAAGCAACTTGGGAACCGGAGTGGGAGATGCGAGAGAAATATCCATATTTGTTCGCTACTTGAGGTAAGTTTCGAGGATGAAACTTTCTTTAAGGGGGGTGAATTGTAACACCCCGCATTTTATTTTATATATGCATATAGATTTATAGTAAATAATTGTTGTAAAAATGGGGATATGTGTAGTGATGTGTGTTTGAATTTGGTAGATTGGAAAAGTAGAGATTTAAAATATTAGTGGAAATAATAGTTGAAATTTAGTTTTAATAAGTGAATATATGAAATTTTAGGTCCTAGAACTTGTATTAAATAGGTTTGGTGTAAAAATATGTGTTGCAGAGGTTTGGGATGGATTTGGTTGGCTTAGGAATGGATTGGAAATGGAAAAGGGATGAAATAGTGAAAGTGCACGTGAACAGTGCACTGGCTGCAACTTCAAGCCCAATTTAGACCTTGATGCAGTCAATATCTTTCAAAACTCAAAACATGAAAGTTGTAGAGCTATTTCTTAGAATTCCATAGCATCTTGAATCATCTCAATCGGAGCTCGGATGAGAGAGTTATGCCCTGATAACGAAGTGATGTCAAAACAGCCCATGAACAGTAAAAAAAAACGGGACTGCTGTGTTTAAAAACACAAATTTCAGCCCTTTACTCTCATTTCTCTCATTCCACTCTCAACCCACTTCTCTTAGGACTCTAGAGGAAGATCAAGAAGAGAGAAAAGGGAAGGAGGAGATCACAAGAACTTGGGTTCTAAGTTCAAAGTCTTGATTTAAGGTAGGGGATTTTCTCTCAATCTCTCACATTGAGGCTAGGTATATATATATATATATATGTTTCTTCACTCTCCTTCTCATATATATAATATGAAATACATGATTCTCGTTCTATTTGTAATAAATGCCATGTTTTGAACAATATGAAGGGTGGGTAACCACCAAAGCTCTATTTTTTTTTATCTTCAAAACCCTAGTTTTCAAGAAAAGGGGATTTTCTCCTAATTTCTTCTTTGTCTTTGATTTCAAAACTTTAGTGTTGAATATTGTATAACAAAATGATATAGATTACGATCTCTTGCATATTTTCTTGGATTATTCGATTATATGACAAATGTGAAAAATTGAGGATTTTTACTATACTTGAGAAATTGTTGTGAATGGTGAATATTCTTAGTTTCCTCATTGTATGGTTGTTGTGATGGACTTGGATTACCTTCGAGAGATTTCGTAGAGTGTTAGAGGTTAGTCTATCCCAGTGGGGGTGAGATGGTTGCCTAATGCTCGTAGTGGATCGTTGTTGTGACCGCGATCACTATTGTTCACATATATATCGAGGAAAAGGGTTAGTATACTAGACACCTTGGGAGGATTTCGTCAATGCCGTAGGAGACGGTACACGCCCTTCCTAAAGAGATTTGTGATTGTTGGTTGGAATTGGTGGACTAGGTATGATCGTTGGGTAGATTCACGGGAAACAATCAACATACATGGTACGGGGATGAACCAAAAATACATGGAATCAAGAGTTGGGTCGTTCTTGCCGATGTATTGGTATGAGTTTCTTAGCTAGCTTGATGGGAGATGACAGGGATAAACTCCATACGGATGTGGTGTTAATTGTATCGGAGTTTTCAGATGTTTTTCCCGAGGAATTACCCAGATTACCGCCACATAGGGAAATTGAGTTCAAGATCGATCTCTATCCGGGAACCGAACCCATATCCATTGCTCCCTACCGGATGACACCTTTGGAGTTGAAGGAGCTAAGGAAGCAGTTGGATTATTTGTTGGCGATTGGGTTTATCCGTCTAAGCACTTCACCCTGGGGAGCCCCGATCCTCTTTGTAAAGAAAACGGATGAGACTCTACGATTGTGCAAGGATTACCGAAGGTTGAATCAGGTTACCGTGAAGAATAAATATCCGTTGCCGAGAATTGATGACTTATTTGATCAGTTGAAGGGTTCGAAGTATTACTCCAAGATTGATCTTCACACGGGGTATCATCAGCTGCGGATTAAGGAGGAGGATATTCCTAAGACTGCTTTCCGTACCCGGTATGGTCATTTCGAGTATACGGTGATGCCGTTCGGATTGACTAATGCCCCCGCAGCCTTCATGAATTTGATGCACAGAGTCTTCCGGCCTTACCTTGATCAATTTATCATTGTGTTTATTGATGACATATTGGTTTACTCACAGACTCAGGAGGAACATGCTCGTCATCTCTCTATTATGCTACAAACATTGAGAGAACATAAGTTATATGCGAAGATGAGCAAGTGTGAGTTTTGGATGAAGGAAGTGAAGTTCCTTGGCCATGTTGTGTCCGAGCAAGGAGTAGCGGTTGATCCCGCAAAGATTGAGGCCGTGATGAAATGGGAACCACCGAAGAACGTGACGGAAATATGGAGTTTCTTGGGGTTAGCCGGCTATTATCGTAGGTTTGTGGAAGGGTTCTCCAAGCTTGCGATGCCGATGAGTCGCCTTACAAAGAAGGGGGAGAAATTTTTGTGGACTCAAGCGTGTGAACTAACTTTTCGCACCTTGAAGGAGAAGTTGACGACGACACCTATCCTCATTATTTCGAGTAGTGGGGAAGGCTATGATGTCTACACCGATGCTTCACTACGAGGCTTGGGATGCGTTCTAATGCAAGGAGGGAAGGTAGTGGCTTATGGCTCGAGGCAACTCAAGGTGCATGAGCAGAATTATCCCACACACGACTTGGAGCTGGCTGCGGTGGTGTTTGCTCTTAAGTTGTGGAGATGTTATTTATACGGGGAGAAATTTCAAGTGTTCTCGGACCATAAAAGCCTCAAGTATATCTTCACACATAAAGACTTGAATCTCCGGCAGAGAAGGTGGATTGAGTACTTGGAAGATTATGAGTTCACACTCAACTACCATCCGGGGAAGGCCAATGTAGTTGCCGACGCTCTTAGTAGGAAGTCTCGGGGTGAAATCAATTCTCTTGCGGTAAATAGGTGGAAAATGATTGATGCATTGGAGGAGTACGATCTGTGGGTGGATGGACCGGAGTATCAACCATATCTATTCAACCTTGTAGCTCAACCGACGCTTCGGCAACGGGTTGTGGAGTTGCAATGCCTGGATTCGGAACTCGATTTGATTAGAGTCCGATTGGAGAATGGAGAAGCGATGGAAGGATGGTCTTGGAAGAATGGAGAGTTGAGATATGGGGAGAAGCTATGTGTTCCCGATGATTCGTCCCTAAAGGAGGAGATACTTGGAGAGTGTCATCGCTCCAAGTTTATTATCCACCCCGGTAGCACAAAGATGTATATGGACATGAAGCGTCAATACTGGTGGAGGGGAATGAAGCGAGATGTGGCCAAGTATGTGGCAAAATGTGCGGTGTGCCAACAGGTGAAGATTGAGCATCAAATGCCAGGAGGAGTCCTACAGTCTTTGCCTATTCTAGAGTGGAAGTGGGATCACATCACCATGGACTTCGTGTCGGGTTTACCACGGACGTCGCGCGGGCATAATGCAGTGTGGGTCATTGTGGATAGACTCACCAAGTCCACTCACTTTTTGGGTATGAAGACCACGGATACATTCGAGACTTTGAGCCAGCTGTATATCCGTGAGATAGTGAGGTTACACGGCGTTCCGCTCTCGATTGTGTTGGATCGTGACTCTAGGTTTGTGGCGAGATTCTGGAAGAGTCTACAACAAGCGATGGGGATGGAGTTACACTTCAGTACGACTTTTCATCCCCAAATGGATGGCCAATCCGAGAGGGTGATACAGATTGTGGAGGATATGCTACGCGCTTGCGCGTTGGACTTCAAGGGGAGTTGAAGCGACCACTTACCTTTGGTGGAGTTTGCTTATAACAACAGCTATCAGGGAAGTATTGGGATAACACCGTATGAAGCATTGTATGGAAGACCATGCCGATCACCGACGTGTTGGTTAGAAGCCGGCGAGAGCAGTGTGTTTGGACCGGACATTGTTCGAGAAACTACGGAGAAGATTCAACTCATCCGAGAGAGGCTACGGACGGCGCAAAGTAGATAGAAGAGCTATGCGGACCACAGACGAAGACCCTTAGAATTCAAGGTGGGAGACTACGTATTTCTCAAGGTGTCACCCAAGAAGGGCGTGTTTTGATTCGGCAAGAAGGGGAAGGTAGCGCCAAGATATACCGGACCGTTTGAGGTAATCAAAGCGGTAGGCAAGGCGGCATATCAACTTCGACCACCAGCCCAGCTATCCGGAGTACATGACGTGTTCCACGTGTCCATGTTGAGAAGGTGTCAATCGGATGCAACGCCGGTCGTAGACTTGGAAGATATTGAAATTCAAGATGGAGCAACCTATGAAGAACAACCGGTGAAGATTCTTGACGCCAAAGAGAAGGTGCTCCGTAACAAAGTCATCCGACTAGTGAAGGTGTTGTGGCAACACCATGGAGTGGAGGAAGCTACATGGGAACCGGAGCAAGAAATGCGGGAGAAGTATCCATATTTGTTCGCTACTTGAGGTAAGTTTCGCGGACGAAACTTTCTTTAAGGGGGGTGGATTGTAACACCCTGCATTTTCTTTTATATATGTATATAGATATATAGAAAATAATTGTTGTAAAAATGGAGATATGTGTAGTGATGTGTGTTTGAATTTGGTAGATTGGAAAAGTAGAAATAAAAATGTTAGGCGGTATAATAGGGTATGTATTAGAAGCTAGGAAGATTTTCGGAATGAAAGCACATTTAAGAGAAAACTTGGGTAGAAAGGATTTTGGACACTTCCTAGTATTTTGATCATAACTTTTTATTCTAATGTCCGTTTTCTCTGAAATTTTGACAGTAGATATAATACTTCCAGGGCTACAAAAGAGTATCTCACGAAAATTTTCCAAATCAATCTCTAAATAGGCCAAAACTTCACTGGAAGTTTCAGCAGAAACTGTGATGACGTTCGAACGTGAATCGACGTTCGAACGTGAGGTAGTCCCAGTACTTTGGTGTCTGCAAAGCTCTGATGGAAATTCAAAAGTACTGGGAGCAACCAACGTTCGAACGCCAAAGTGACGTTCGAACGTAAATCAAACTTTTTCACTATTGGCGTTCGAACGCCAATGACATTCGAACGTGAGTTACGAATTCTGAATTTCAGAATCGTGCACAGGAGGCCATTTCTTTCACTATAAATACATAAGGACGCCTCTCTTTGCCTCATTTCAACATTTCTAACCCTAGATAATCTTAGAGAGGAAGAAAGAAGGGGAAAACACAAGATCAAGAGAGGATTTACACATTGAAGATGATCAAAACTTCAAGTTCCTCAAAGAACACTAAGGAAGAAGAAGGTAGGGGTTTTCTCTCACTCACTTACATTGAGGCTAGGGTATTTATATATGTATGTTTTGACTATCAATGGTATATATATGCTATGGAATCATCATCTCTTAGGCTTTTGGCAAAGATTACATGTTTTGAACAAAGTTAGGGTTTAATACCCATGAAATCTCTTCTTTAGTTTTAAAACCCTCATTTTTTGGAGAGTGATGTATTTCTTTCTTAAATGCTTTCTTTATTATAGATTTTCGAAACCTTAGTGCTTTGTGTTGGGTAGAAAAATGATGTTATTGTGATCTCATGTATTTTTCCTTGTTGGTTGTGGAATTGTTACATGATATATTTTGGGGATTTTGGATAGATGCTTGTAAATTGAGATAAATGTTGGAATTGTATACTTGGTTGGGTTGTGGTGATGCACATGAGTGAGAGGTTCCTTGTAAGGATGCTCACCCCTTCTCAAGAGGTTCCCGGTAAGGATGCTTGAGAAATAAGTCCGTTATAGTGAGAGGTTCCTTGTAAGGATGCTCACCCCTTCTCAAGAGGTTCCCGGTAAGGATGCTTGAGAAGTAAGTCCGTTATAGTGAGAGGTTCCTTGTAAGGATGCTCACCCCTACCCAAGAGGTTCCCGGTAAGGATGCTTGGGAAACAATGTAGTGATTGGTGAGAGGTTCCATGTAAGGATGCTCATCCATTCTCAAGAGGTTCCCGGTAAGGATGCTTGAGAATCAAAGGTGACCTAAAGGGGGGTGGAGGTTACCACAAAGTATGCCACCTACCGAAAGAATTGTTGGGAATTGTTTATGGCAATTAATGGTGATTATTTGTATGTGGTGCTCGTTTATTCATTTAAGTAATGTTTTTACATAAACTTGAGATCCTTTTTAAATGTCACTGCTTTATTTCAAATTATGTATCTATGTTATGTTAAAAATGAGACCGACCGTTTTAAATGTTTTTCTAAACCTTGTATGGGTTTGAGAGAATTTTTCTACAGAGCTTCGTGCTCACCCCCTACCGCTAACATTTTTCAGATTACCCGCTTGAGGAGGACGTAAGGGTCGAGGAGCCCGCTACTTGGGAGACTCCACTTGACGGGATTGTGGATCCTGAGGTGGACGCATAGAGCGACTTCCTTTCCTTTTGTACTAGACTAGGACATTCTTTTGGAACATTGTGTAGTCTAGTTTCTTTTGTTTATTCCGCTGTGCTACTTTAATTAATTTTTGAGATGTAATAACCATAATTTGGGCTTATTCTTTTGGATCACTTTGTAAATATTTGTGGATGAAAAATGGAGTCTTGTTTCTTAAGGATTTATATTAGTGCTCTCATGGTATAAATGATTTTAGAATGTAATGCCGTCCAGGGTGGTATTTGGGGTGTTACAAAAGTAGTAAGAGAATTTTGGGGACGAAATTATTTAAAAAGGGGAAGAGTTGTGAGACCCGAACATGCATACAATATTTTTATAAGTGTCGGGTATTTAAATGAAAAATTGATATTATTCATCAGGCAAAAATTGAGGAAAATTTCGAGAGCATGGGGGAATGTAAACTCTGAATTTTGATATTTAAAACTTGAGTTTGATTAGGAGAATGTAAAATGTAGTGTTTGATTTGGTTAGATGATCGAATCTAAATGTGCAATTATGATTTAATGGGAATTATGGGGAGGTTAGTGTAATTAACCAATAGTGGAAGCCATGCAAAGACACACTTGTCTTGCTTATCACACATCTCTCCCATTTCTTTTCAAAACTTTTACACATTGTTTTTCCCATTTCTCCTTTCAATCACATTTTTGCAATTCCTTGGCTATTTTCTTTCTTTGCTTCCTTGCTTTTTCTTTCACATATTCTTTTCTTCTTCCTTTTTGTTTTCTCGAACCATAATCACCATTCTTCTCCCTTTTCTGTATAGCGTCTTCTTTAGGAGAGGGTGCAAGAAAATTAGATAGTAAGGGTTAGTCAATATATTTTATGTGGTTCGGTTAACTGATGGGTTTGGGAAAAGAAATTTCCATTTAGGCTCAATCATTACTTACTAGGGATATAGTTTTGTAAAAGAAATGGCTAAGGATCAAAATAAAATCACAAATGACCTAAGATCATTTTTCTAAAATTCATGCACCTGCATAATTTCCATAAATATTTAAAGGAAAATGTTAACCATTTTATTCAATGAGTGCTAATCAAAACAAGGATAATGAGATTATTCAAAGAAATTTTAAGCTGAACCGAAATTCTTACTTGAGTAAATGTGAAAAATCTCTCCAAGGAGGATTGACACAAAATCTGCATACAAGTTTACATCTGCACTATATATGTAAGTTTTAGAAAGGATCGTAATATTTCAAAAAGTTTTCAAAATAAGAAATTTTTACATGCTTAGAATGATGAGTTTTTATGAAAATATAGAGATAGTGTACAAATAATACATGAAAATCTCGTGTAATCTGGTTAGGGTTATACTTGTAACACATTTAGAATGATAACATAATTCTTATCTTGAATCATATGAAATAAGTATCCTAACAAAGCAAAATTTAAAGCACAACCACCACCTAACCAAATTAATTAAAAGCCAACTCAAAACAACTATTCCAAACATAAAACTAAAATAAAATGCATAAGTAAAAAGTTTAGTAAAAGTAGAAAGAGCATAAAAATTTCAAAAACTCCAGTCACTAGGATGATGGGCCTCCACTGTATTGCCCTCGAAGTAGCCTCAGGATCTCATTTTGATTTTCTTCATAGTTAGTCATCATTTGATCCAACTGACTGATGCGAGTCTCTAATCCCAACAGAATCTGGAGGTCAATCCAATCATCAACAGGAATATAAGGCTACTCTTTTGGTTGCTGGGGCTCCTACAGTGGCTGAAAGTCTGCACCTTCTGGGAATGGATCTGCTTGCAGTTCTGGTGGTACTTCATGTGGCTCTTTTGTCTGCCCTCCATGGCTCTTCTTTAATGAGGTTTTATCCAATGGTGCCAAATGCTCCACCATTGGCCATGTTGGATCTACAATTACTCCTTTCATCCTGCATAACTCAGATACTAGAATAACAAATGTGAGTGAAGGCTTTTTAGTCTTAACAATTACCATAATTTGATCCATTATTAGTGTTCGCAAATCAATAATATATCACAGGTCTCTCCGCAATAATAGACTTAGAATAAAAGTAAGTATCATACCAAACTTGTTAATCAATGCTTTCAAACATAGCAGTGTCGAATACATTCTGACCCTGAGGTTGTTCCTCTTGCTGCGGGACTGCTTCAAGCGATGGAGAGGCTCCTCGCCTTGCTCGGCTTGATGAGGCTCTTGTTCTTGTTCTTGGATCCATGGATTCTTGGATTTCTTGCTCTATATGAGATTTCTAGGATTTTTAATCAGTAAAAACTTGTTAAAGATGATGGGTAAGTGTTTAATCGGAATAGAATTGAAGAAATGTTTATGAGTGAATCGAATCTGAAGAGAGAACGTGAAAAAATCTACTGATTTTCGAAATTCTACTGCGAGGGAACTACTGAACTGACTTCTGCATGAACGGTTCAAGGGCATCATGTTTCTTTTTGAAATATTTCACATTCTTTGACATCTATTGTAAGACCCCGTATTAAAATTAAATAAGGATACTATTATCTTAAGATTTCTCCTAAAAGGAAAAATGATGGTAAAAACCTCGAATCATTGTTAAAAGATTGATCATGAAGTTTGAGTTTTGGACGAATTGACTTTCGGGTCAAACTTAGTTCTGAAGGTGTGTAAGCTTGAGAAGGGTGATTAGGTAAGTTTCTAAATGATTTTAGGTCAAAATAATGCCTCCAATGAATTCGGAAGGTCTAGAAACCTTGAGAGAGGTAATATGAGGTGTATTAGAAGTTAGAAAGTATTTCGGAGTTAAACCGCATTTTAAAAAGAATTCGGGTAGAAATGAATTTGACACTACCTTAATATTTTAGCTATAACTTTTTAATTTGAACTCCAATTGAGCTGATTTTTGGACAGTAGAAAATAGACTTCAAGGGCTACAAAAGTGTGTTTCAAGAAACTTTTCTGAATCGACTTCTAAATAGGTTAAAACTACTCCTGAAGTGGGGACAGAAAGTTGCCACCGTCCGGACGCTCCAAGCACCGTCCGAACGGTACTCCTTACCCAAAAAACTTTATTTTTTCATTAAAAACAGTGACTTTGAACCATTCAGACGCCCAAGGACCTTTTGGACACTACATTAAAATCGGCCCCGCTCAATTTTAGGGTTTTTCTCCGTTTTTCACCCTATAAATACCATAAGGACGTCCCTTTAGCCATATTTTATCAGTTTTCAACCCTAGGCAACCCTAGAGAGTGAGAGAGAAGGAGAAAACACAAGATTTAAAAGGGATTCTCACGTTGGAATAGATCAAACACGCTAGGTTTACACACAAACTACGAAATCCAGGTAGATGATTCTTCTCAAGTTGTTTCATTGAGACTTAGAGTATTATATATGTATGTTTTAAATCTTCTTGGTAGTTATATGATAAATACTCATGGGTTATTGATTTCTTTATCATTTAAACATAGTTTTGAACAAAATACATGTTTGAGTTCAAAGAATATTTGTGCTTGAATTTTCAAAACCCTAGTTTTGCTAAATACATGTTTGATTGTGAAAAATACATGGATTCTTGATTTCTAAATTCCTATTCTTGATTAAATTATATTTTCATCTAATACTTGTTCTTGTTCCAAGAAATCTTGATTTGTGGCAAAACCCTAGAATTTTGATATCGAAATTGTGAAGGTTTTCTTGATATGATCTCTTGCATATTTTAATTATTTATTACTGTAGTATATTGAGAATTGTGAAATTGTGATACTTGAATTGTTAATGAAAATTGTGATTAGTTAAGATTGTGGTTGCTGAGAATATTGTTGTTTCATCTCTTGTATGGTTTGGGTGTGATGGACTTGAATTGCCTTCGAGAGCTGCCGTAGAGTGTTAGATGTTAGTCTATCCCAATGGGGGGTGAGATGGTTGCCTAACACTTGTAGTGGATTTTTGTTTGTGAGAGCAACCACTATTGTTCACGTAGGTTCGAGGCTGAGGGATGATATACCTTTCCTGGAAAGGATTCGTAAATGCCGTGGGAGACGGTATACGCCCTTCCTAAAGTGGTTTGTGATTTGGCCTTGCGGGAAATGATTGAGATTGTGTGGTTGTGATGAGTGAACGAGGTAGAATCGTTGTGTAGATTCCTGAGAAACAACCAACATACATGAAAATAGGGATGAACCAACATACATGAGAATATGAGATGATGCTACTGAGTTAATTATTGATTGCTTTAATTTTTTGCATGTTTGTTCCTATCATTGATTTACTGTAATCCGTACACTTCAGATCATTACAGTTGTCATGATTTTACTCTCAAAAATTAATATATGCTATTTTCCAAAAGAGACTTGTCTTGTTTTCATTGTTTTAAAACCTTGTTTGGATTTGAGATGGATTTCCTATGGGCTTTTGCTCACCCCCTACAACACACTTACAGATTTGGACATAGAAAATGATATTGATGTGGATGACATGGTTAATTACGAGCTGTTGGAGGATCAAGACGTGGACCCTGTCTTAGAGGAATAACGTTGTTTTATTTTTGGTTTAGTGTTTGAGAGATTTTTATGAAACAATGTTTTAGCTAGTTTAATTATTCCGCTGCTAGATACTATTTGGTTTTGAATTGTAAGTTAGAGAAGTTATGATATTTTATTGACTTTAGTATTTATTCTTTATCATATGGATGAATGATTTATTATCCAATGGTTATTATTAGTTGCTCTCATGATTGGATGGTTTCTAGATAGTAATGCCTTCCAAGGTGAATTTTGGGGCGTTACATCTGTCACAATTTAGACAAAAGACATGTACATCTTTAAAAAGGGTGAGCCAGTAAAATCCACACTACAAAATTTTAGCAGCGGTTTTCTTTGAAGAAAAATGTCCTCCACAAGCTTCACTATGGCAAAATAAAATGACCTGACCTATTTAATGATTGGGTTCACAACGTCTTATTATCTGATCTTAGCAATACTTAAACACATAGGGATCTTCCCAATAGAAATTATGTACCTCTCTTAAAAATTTCTTCTTGTCGGTCCAGGTATAATGAAAAAGAATAGTATCTGTGGCTAAATAATTGACTATATCAGCATACCATGATATTTCTGTGATTGCAAACAATTGCTCATCTGAAAAAGTTTATTTGATTGGTATTGACTCTTCTTTTGTATCATAATTCAGCTTTGATAAATAATTAGCTACCACATTTTCAACTCCTTTCTTGTCTTTGATGATAAGATCAAATTCCTGAAGCAGCAGTATCCATCATAAGAGACATGGTTTAGCATCCTTCTTGGTAAGCAGGTATTTCAAGGCTACATGATTAGTAAACACAATAATTGAGGATCCAACAAAATATGATTGAAATTTATCTAAAGCAAATACTACAACAAACAATTCTTTTTCTATGGTAGAATAATTCATCTGTGCATCATTCAGAGTTTTACTTGCATAGTAAATCACATAGGGTCTTTTATCTTTCCTCTAACCCAAAACAGCTCCTACTGCATAGTCACTAGCATCACACATTAATTCAAAAGAAAAAGATCAATCAGGACGCTGCATAATTGGTGCAGAAATAAGCGTGTTTCTGAGTTTATCAAATGTTGATTGACATGCATCATTCCAATCAAATGGTACATCCTAACATATAAGATTACACATAGGTCTAGAAATCAAACTAAAATCTTTAATGAATATTCTATAGAATCCTGCATGATTTAGAAAGGATCGAACATCTTTTACAGTCTTAGGGGGAGGGAGATTGGCTATTAAATAATTTTTTGACCTGTCAACTTCAATTCCCTTTGTAGAAATTACGTGTCCTAAAACAATGCCCTGTTTGACCATGAAATGACACTTTCCTAATTCAAAATAAGATTTGTTTCTTCACATCCAATAAGGACTTTTTCAAGATTTTCTAAACATATCTCAAATGAATCTCTATATACAGAAAAATCATCCGTAAAAATTTCCAAAAATCGCTCTACCATATCACTAAAAATACTCAACATACAATGCTGAAAAGTGGCTGGAGCATTACACAATCCAAATGACATTCTTTTATAAGCAAAAATGTTAAAGGGACATGTTAAAGTAGTTTTCTCCTGATCATCAATTGCTATCTCAATTTGGTTATAACCGGAGTATCCATCCAAAAAACAATAATATGCATGTCCGGCTCCAAAACTTGGTTCAGGAAAGGTAGGGGAAAATTATTTTTTTCTGGTGAGAGAATTCAATTTTTGATAGTCAATACACATACGCCAACCAATGACTGTACACATAGGGACTAATTCATTTTCTTGGTTTCTCACTACCGTGACTCCAGACTTTTTAGGTACTACTTTTGTAGGGTTAACACATTTACTATCAGATACATGATATACAATATCAACGTCAAATAGTTTAAGTAATTCAGCCCGAACTATTTCTTTCAAATGTGGATTTAATCTTCTTTGCAGTTGTTTTGATGGTTCATAGTCTTCTTCCAAGTAGATACAATGGGTACATAAAAGAGGACTTATTCTCTTTATATCTGCTACCGTCCAACCGATTGCACTTTGATATTTTTTTATAACTTTTATCAATTGTTTTTCTTGAACTTCTGAAAATTTTGAAGATATTATAACTGGATGAGTTTCATCCTCTCCCAAGAAGACATATTTCAAGTCATCCGGAAGAGGTTTTAACTCAAGTTTGGGGACTACAACACTAGACTCTACAGACTTGGTTCCAAAAGGCAATAACTTTTCAAATTTTGGAATCCATGTTTTAATAGTTGACATATCTATAGACTCAACATTATTTACAGACTCTAATACATGTGAATTTTTTTTTGTACAAGCACTTTCAAACAGATTTTGAGTTAATGACTCAATGTAATTTATTTCATGCAATTCTTCTTCTTCTCTGGGCTGCTTAGCAATATCGAACACATTTAATTCCAATGTCATATTCCCAAATGAAAGTTTCATAATTCCATTCCTACAATTAATCAATGCATTTGATGTAGCTAGGAATTGTCGCCTTAAAATGACAGGAATTTGTGTAGAGACATGCAAGACTGGTTGTGTATCTAAGACAATAAAATCTACTGGAAAATAAAACTTATCAACTTGAACAAGTATATCCTCTACAACTCTACGTGAAATTTTCACAGAACGATCCGCTAACTGCAATGTGACATTAGTGGGTTTTAATTCACCCAATCTTAACTGCTCATAGATAGAATATGGAAGCAATTTAAAACTAGCTCCAAGATTATGCAAGACTTGCTCAATCCCGAAGTTTCCAATTATGCATGAGACTGTAGGACTCCCAGGACCTTTGTACTTTAGAGGGGCCTTGTGCTGAATGATAGCACTAGCATGTTCAGTAAAAAATGCTCTTTTTTGTACATTGATCCTTCTCTTTATTGTGAAAATGTCTTTCAAAAACTTGGAATAGGATGGGACTTACTTGATTACATCCAACAAGAGGATGCTAATCTTTACTTGCTTAAATAACTCAAAGATTTCAGCATGATTGTTCGGTGGTTGAGGTATCTTGACTCTTTGAGGAAAAGGTAAAGGAACATGACTTATTTTTTCTCTTTTGTTTAGCATTTATGTTCCCTTTTCAACCAAAGTTTCAGGCTCAATTGGTTCATTAACAGGGATTGACTCAGCTATGGGCTCTAGAGTTTTGGCTTTAATGGTCTTGTCAATCACCTTACCACTTCTCAGTGTGGTGATTGCTTATACTTGACTAGGGGAAGGTTCGAAAGACATGACATTAGCCTGGTTTTGACTCTGTGGAGGTTTAGGTTGAGATGAGAATTTTTTCTTCTCTGTTGTGCTCAAAGATTTGGTCAATTTGGCTAGATGACTCTTGATATCCTCAATATTTTGTCAAGTTTGAGCCTTGAAATCATTGAATGCATGGGTAGACTGAGTATTAAAACTCACTTGAATTTGAATAAACTGGTTCATGGTGTCCTCTAAACTCCTCTTGTGTGGGGGGTTGATAAGGCTGATATGGCTGCTGAGTTTGGGATTGTGGTAAAGGTAGACTTGGTGGCTGACTCACAGGCTGTGTGTTTTTTCAACTAAAATTCGGGTGATTCTGCTACCCTAGGTTATAGGTTTAATAGGGATTGGAATAAAGCTTGTTAAAATTTTAAATGACATTGGTTTGTTCCATGAAGACCTCTTTGAATGCTGGAATGGTGGGACATTCTCTAGTGGGATGTCCTGACAATGCACAGATTCCACACAATTGATCAATGGGTGACATAATAGAAACTTCCTTGACTATTTTCATCTCTAGAGCTTCAAGCTTCCGAGACAAAGTAGCTATTCTGGCCCTTAGGTCATCATCATCTTTTAACATGTATTTCCCTCATTGGGACGAAGATGGCTTTGTTTCAACAATATTTAGTGAGGTCGAGTCCCATATTTGGTAACTCTCAAAAATGGTATCGAAAAACTCAAATGCCTCATCGGGACTCTTACCCATGAATTCTCCCTGGGCCATCATTTCAAAAAACTGACGCATTACAGACGGGAGGACATCATAAAAAAAACCAACTAAAGTCCAACTCTCAAATGCATGACGTGGACAAGCTTGGAGAAGATCCTTAAATCTCCCCCAACATTGATAGAAAGTTTTTCCTTCTTTTATAAAAAAATTCATGATTTGATGCCTCAATGCATTAGTGCGGTGCACATGAATTTTTTTTTTTTTGAAAAATTCAGTTTGTAAAACTTGCCAACTTGGAATGGATTGAGCTTTCAAAGAATTTAGCCATTGTTTGGCATTATACTTTGAAGAGATAGGAAAAAGTTTCAACCGGGCCATTTCAGAATCATCTTGCAATACACCACATACTTCCTCAAATTCTTTCATATGCAAATAGGGGTTTTCATACTCAAGACCATGAAACTGCGGTAGAAGCTGTATTGTCCCTACTTTAATGTTAAAATTTGGAGCATTACTGGAAAAAGCAAAACATGAAGGGGACACTGGTGGGTGTGGGATGCAAGTATTCTCTTAAAGGTCTGACATTTTGAACTACCTCTTGTTCCATTTGATTATTATTAGTCATGCTTAACTCAAAAGAGTTTGATGATGCTTGTGATGATGAAGATGACGCAGATGAAGGACTAGACTGATTTACAGACCCTACTGATGACTTAACAGAAATAAACAATTAAAATAAAGCGCACAGTGCATACACATATAATACAAACAAGACAACTTCCCTGTTCGTTTTGAAATCATCGTAACTTCCCGGCAACGGCGCCAAAAAGCTTGATCTGACCTGAATTAAATCATACACCCAAAGTATAAGTGGTCAAATTGTAATATTTCTTGGTTTAAGTTCGAGGTCGAACCCATAGGGAGCTAACTATTGGTACTCAAAATAGAAAATAGTAAAATTGTTGTGTGTGTAGTGTGCAATAAAATAGCTTGTGGTGTGAGCTTAGAATTATCAAATAAACACTTAAGTAAAATTTTGGATAACAATGATAAAAGGTACTCTTTAGTCTAGGGATCCAACATGCATTATATTGTTTGTTTATGAAAGTGCCACCTTACAACAATTAACTCCCATTTTACTATAAAGTTAACCGATATGTTTGATGTATAACTGAACCATATCACAACAACTGATTAGGTTAACCGGAAGTCTATATACCATGCAACAACCAAATAACCCTAGTAAACATGAAGGTGAACCATTCAAAAGGTTTACTCTAGCTATTCAATCGGCAGGTTGATGATTCAATGAAGACGGAGTTCCGGTTTATACATTGAATCAAAAACATTGGCTATGGTGAGATTTAACCCGTCTATAACCAATCTCTTGACTGTTACATAAATCCCAACTATGTGCATCATTGTATCATGCATGAAGTACATAATAATTATACATAGAATGATATATAGCATTAAGCTTTGCTCGGTGTTCATAACCATGAGCATATTATAATAATAACTATCCATCAATTAAGGGAGGTATAAACATTAATGCATAAATAAGACATTAGCATTTTCATAACTTAAATAGTATTACACATGTATTCACCCTTCATCAAAGAGTATAAACGGACTACTCACGCCTCATTGCTATAGACGAGCAAGAAGAATGAGTTAATCTCATTACCACCGAAAACAAAATACAACAAAGTCCTTTCTCAAGAAATAGCTGAAACACTGCCACTCTTATTACTAGCTAGGGCACAAAAATGGGAGAGGTTCAACCCTCCAAGTAGAAAGGATAAACAGAAATGTAGAAGTAGAGAAAATTCTGGCTGAAAAGTGATTAGGGCAGGGCTTCGCTTGTTTTCTGACTGAAACACTCCCTGAAGCCTTTTTTTCTCTCTTTCCTTCCCTCATTTCTCTCTTGTCTTGAATTGGACTGAACTCTCATGAACTCCCTTGAAAAATGGCTGAAACGGGGTATTTATAGGCACCAGAAGGAGGGGGTAAGGCGATAGACACCCAAGTTGACCAATAGGAGGCTTTTGTTGCTCAAATGGACCAATGGGAGAAGAAAGAGAAGGGAGGCGGTTTAAGCACCGTCCGGACGCCACCACCATCGTCCGGACAGTGGGGATTCCCTGGATTTCATGCTTAGCAGCCACCCTTGTTTGACTCTTTGACTTCTTAATTACACTTGCCTCCTTGCTCAATTCAGCCTCTGCACTTTGATCCTCTCAAACTTTCGTATTTATGCTTGAAACCCTACAAAATATACAAATTACACATTAACCCAAATATTTTATAAATTAATCACTTTATCCTAATTTACACACAATTAAACCTAAACCCTAATTCCTTTATGCACTATTTAGGGTTATCAGATTCCTCTCATGAGTACCTAAAATATTCTCCTCCTTTTTATCACAAATGTCAACCCAATGACAACATATGACAAGCACGGTACATAATCAAGTTACCCAACATATTCTTTCTTTATTTGCTATAAATGCCAACCCAATGATATATAACAATCATCATAGTGAAGGTATAAACAAAGACCAACTAGCTAAATCATGCACATAAATAAGCAAAGGACAAACAAGGTATATAAATCATAGTTAGATATGATAAAGCATCAATAAATAGGACAACAAATAAAAAGTTAGCTAAACAAATAAAAGTAAAAAAAAGATAGAAAAATCAACAAAAAACAAATTGAGTACTTTTGTACGGACCATGAATGAATAATACACACTCAATATTCCATATGGCCTGCACTAGAAAATAGCTCTAATGATTGCATCAAACTCCACCATCATCATCATTGAACATTGCATGTTGAACCTATTTAAGCGTATGACCATGCAATTGTTTTCTACATGAAAACGTAATAATGCTCTTTCAAATTGTTAAGGAGCGTCAATTGGCATGTAAATGAAAATTTGCCGAGGCCTACATATATTGCAACTCTGTAAATCTTCACTCAAAACCTCATTTTCATTTAAACGATATTCCCACTTGTTCACCATTGTAATGATGTCTATCTCAAAATAACATAAACGAGGGTTTGGGGGGTGATATAACTCATCATCTGGCACCCAATGGTAACCCAATATTTCAAACAATGTACAAGGACTGTATACAAGGAATGTAATTCATTTTAAAAGGTGATGGCCACTATGTGAGTAGGTATATTGAATAAATACTAACAATTGGTTGTGTGGTCGCATTCAGTCTCATGTTGGCAATCCTGACTCAACACTTATTGTCTGTAGTTGTACTTTAAGCATGTGGTACACTGACCATTGTGTGGTCACGTCCATCTCAGTGGATAGATTGTGTGGTCATGTATAGTTGTATTTAAAGCGTCTGATACATTGATCATTGTGTGTTCATATCCATGTACAGTGATCTAAAACTGACACGTCAGTGAATAATTTTAATAATTACTACCAATTAGGTTGTGTTGTCAAATCCAAATGTCAGGAAGACGTTAGAAGTGCTAACCTAACACTCATTGTCTATAGTTGTACTTAAAGCGTCTGGTACACTAACCCTTATTGGTCACGTCTCTGATGCATCGGTGGATACGTTTAATAAGTAGTACCAATTAAGTTGTGTAGTCACATTCAGTGTTAGGAAGACGTGGGTGTGCTATCCAAACACTAATTGTTTGTATTTTCACTTAAAGCTGCTGGTAAATTGAGCATTGTGTGGTCATGTTCATGTAAGTGGTTAAGGCGTGTTGTCACATTCAGTGTCAGAAAGATGTCTAGTAATTTGACCTAACGATCTTTAAATTGTATCCTTATGCTATATATTTCCACAAATTTCATAAATTCTACACATCATTGTAACTTTAGAGATCTGAAAAATGATGATAAATTTTTTGTTTTGCCGGTAACACACTATTTATGCACCATTTGCCAGTAGGGCACTACATATGCATCATTTAGGAATAAGTCATGTTTAGGAGCATAATTTGAATATTTCATAGAATAGAAACATGCTTAGAATGTTAAAATACACCTACTGTGTGCATTTGAGCCTAAACGGAAATAGTTTCAAAAATTGGACCAAAAGGGCATCTCGGGTGGAAACGGCCAAACCCGACCACATGAGAGTTTATTTTTTTGAAATTTTTTATCTAAAATAATTTTAAGAACTTTGGTTAAAGAAAAATTTCGAATTGAGGCGTTTCGGGACGGGTTGTAGTGTAACGGGGTCCCAGATTCATTAAGGGCAAAAGAGTCATTTTGCACCTTTGCCCCTCCACTATAAATACAGCCCCCTTAGTGTAAAAATATCATTCTTGGTTTGGAGAAAGAGCAGAATGTGTTCATGGAGAGAAAGTGAAGAAAAACCCTAGGTTCTCCAAGCTTCAAGTCACCAAAACACACTCCTAGGTCAAGATTCTTGCAAGACTTCCTTCTAGGAAGTTGTTCCTCTCAACAAGGACTATATTCTCATTGATTGGTTCGGCTGCACAGAAAACACAACTCCCTCGGTTTGAGAAAAACCATTTTAGGTATGATATTTTGCTAAGTTAGGAATAGATTTAAGTTTCCTTGCCTTTCTATGTGTTGATTGAATGATTTAGGTGTTTACTTGATGTTAGAAAATCACTTAGGTGGTAGTTGCTTTGAAAACTTGGAGTTAGTAGTTTAGGTACTTTTGTGTTCTTTGAGTTTCTTGACAATTTGTTACTATGATAAAGGTGTACCTTGCATATGTGTTGGATTATTATATTCTAGCTTATGTTCATGTAGAGAAACTCTTGTGGTTTGAGAGTTATGATTTAT
The DNA here is from genome assembly GCA_951799425.1 of Ilex aquifolium. Lineage (NCBI taxonomy): Eukaryota > Viridiplantae > Streptophyta > Magnoliopsida > Aquifoliales > Aquifoliaceae > Ilex > Ilex aquifolium. The sequence goes on along the minus strand of OX637408.1, from coordinate 4,872,447 downwards.
TCCTTGAGTTGGTAGTTTGTGTATTTGTATTTTCTTTGAGAAATTGTGAAAGTAATGAACATGGAACTTGATCATTTGTTTAATTCATTGAATTGTGCCTCTCATTCATGTAGACAAAGTGTTGTGAATTTGAAGTTATGTGTTGGATTATTGATTAACCTTAATTAATGTATAAATTAGGATGATTAAGTAATCAGTTTTGTAAGATAAAACAAGTAAATATTATGAATTATAGTTTATGCTTAAATTAAAGTTCTAAATACTTTATGTTGAAAGTTCAGGGTCAAATGTAGAAATACTGAAGAATACAGGACAAATGTGCAAAGCTTGAAGTAATGAAGGACCCAGGTGCAATAAAGAAACATGGACCAATAAGAAGCTGACAAGTGGCAGTCCAAGAAGCCAACACCTTGCACCACTGCAAGGCATAACCTTTTGGAAGGTTGGGAAAATGGTTGGGACCTCCCCCCTGGCCGAATACTCCTCCTCCTCTATAAATAAGGGTGCCTTGTTCATTTTTCAAGCAATTCCTTCCAAGCCTTCCAAACACCTCTCCAAGACTAACTCACACTACAACAAAAATCATTTTTTGCGACGATTTTAAAATTGTCGCAAAAAGTTTACTATTCGTGACGATTTTATAATTTTGTCGCAAATTTCTATTTTTGCAATTTTTTTGCGACGTTTTTAAAAAAACGTCGCGAAAAAGCGATTTCCTCCTAATTGTTTTTGGCGGGAGAAATGGGGCGAATTGGCAATTTTTTACGACAAAATTTTTTCGTCGCAAATAGTTTTTCCTCCTCGCAAAAATAAATAATCTAAAATTTAAAGTAAAATAAAGTCTAAATTTCTATTTTGGCAATTTTTTGCGACGTTTTTTTAAAAACGTCGCGAAAAAGCGATTCCCTCCTAATTGTTGTTGGGGGGAGAAATTGCGGGAATTGGAAAATTAAATAAAAAAAAATGATTTAATTAATTTTTCGTGACGTTTTTAAAAAATGTCGCCAATAAATTTTTACGTAAATAAAAAATTTAAAAAATAATGATTTAATTAATTTTTTGCGACGTTTTATTAAAAACGTCGCGAAAAGGCGCTTCCATCCTAATTGTATTTGGCGGGAGAAATTGCGGGAATTGGAAAATTAAATAAAAATAATAATGATTTAATTAATTTTTTGCGACGTTTTTTAAAAACGTCGCGAAAAGGAGATTTCATCCTAATTGTTGTTGGCGGGAGAAATTGCGGGAATTGGAAAATTAAATAAAAAAAATAATGATTTAATTAATTTTTCGCGACATTTTTAAAAAACGTCAACAATAAATTTTTACGTAAATAAAAATTTAAAAAATAATTATTTAATTAATTTTTTGCGACGTTTTTAAAAAACGTCGCAAAAAGGAGATTCCATCCTAATTGTTGTTGGCGGGAGAAATTGCGAGAATTGGAAAATTAAATAAAAAAAATAATGATTTAATTAATTTTTCGCGACGTGTTTAAAAAACGTCGCCAATAAATTTTTACGTAAATAAAAAATTTCAAAAATAATTATTTAATTAATTTTTTGCGACGTTTTTTAAAAACGTCGCAAAAAGGCGATTCCATCCTAATTGTTTTGGTGGGAGAAATTGCGGGAATTGGAAAATTAAATAAAAAAAATAATGATTTAATTAATTTTTCGCGACGTTTTTTAAAAACGTCGCCAATAAATTTTTACGTTAATAAAAAATTTAAAAAATAATGATTTAATTAATTTTTTGCGAAGTTTTTAAAAACGTCGCGAAAAGGCGATTCCATCCTAATTGTTTTGGCGGGAGAAATTGTGGGAATTGGAAAATTAAATAAAAAAAATAATGATTTAATTAATTTTTCGCGACTTTTTTAAAAAACGTCGCCAATAAATTTTTACGTTAATAAAAAATTTAAAAAATAATGATTTAATTAATTTTTTGCGACGTTTTTTAAAAACGTCGCGAAAAGGAGATTACATCCTAATTGTTTTTGGCGGGAGAAATTGCGGAAATTGGAAAATTAAATAAAAAAAATAATTTAATTAATTTTTCGCGACGTTTTTAAGAAATGTCGCCAATAAATTTTTACGTAAATAAAAAATTTGAAAAATAATAATTTATTTAATTTTTCGCGACGTGTTTTTAAAAACGTCGCCAATAAATTTTTATGTAAATAAAATTAACATTCAATTTCAACGATTTAACTTTAAATTTATCAAATTAACATTTAATTTTATCTAATTAATAATTAATTTCATCCAATCCTGATTTTCTAAAATGGGTTAACACACTTTTATCCCTAAATTGTGGATATTTTATCAATTTCATATCTAAAGTATCAATTTTTTCAATTTTATCTCTAAAGTATTTAATTAACTGACAATTAACAAATTAATATCACTTTAACATGTTACTTTGGTGTTAAATTGATGAATTGAATATTAATTACATGAAATTGTATGTTACTTTGGTGTTAATTTGATGTTAATTTGATAAAATAAATTTTAATTGGATGAAATTACATGTTACTTTGGTGTTGATTGAATATTTTTTTAAATAATTTTAGATGTTAATTTGATTAATTGAGTGTTAATTGGATGAATTTGAATGTAAATTAGATGAATTCAATGTTAATTTGGTGTTAATTTGATTAATTTAATGTTAACTTGTTGAATTTGATTAATTAAATCTTTATTGTTTGATTTGGAAAGTTAATTCAATGAATTGAGTGTTAATTGAATGAAATTAAAAGTTTGTTTGATTAATTTAATGTTAACTAGTTGAATTTGAATGTTAATTTAATGAATTAAATGCTTATTAGAAAAAAATGAATGTTAATTTAGTGTTAACTTGATAAAATAAATTTTAATTGGGTGAAATTACATTTTACTTTGTCCTCCAAATATTCCATCCACCTGCGTTGCCTCATGTTGAGGTCCCGCTGAGTAAAGATGTATTTTCAGACTTTTGTGGTCTGAAAACACCTCGAACTGCTCACCGTATAAATAGTGGCGCCAAGCCTTCAAGGCAAAGACAATGGCCGCTAACTCCATATCATGCGTAGGGTAATTCTGCTCGTGGTTCTTTAACTGCCGAGAACAATAAGCTACCACTCTCTCGAACTGCATCAAGACACAACCAAGTCTGTCCTTGGAGGCATCATAATACACCGTGTACCTTAGTCCCCTCTCCGAAACAATCAAAATAGGAGCTGAAATAAGCCTCATATTCAACTCCTAGAATGCCTTCTCACACGAATCATTCCACTCAAACTTGATCTCCTTCTAGGTCAATCTCGTCATAGGTGCAGCTAGTCGGGAGAAGTCCTCAATGAACATCCTGTAATACCCTGCCAATCCCAAGAAACTACGTATCTCGAAGACTGACTTCGGCCTCTCCCAACTCATAACTGCCTCAACCTTCTCCGGGTCCACTGACACACCCAAAGCCGACACCACGTGTCCCAAAAATTTCACCTCCGTGAGTCAAAATTCACACTTGCTGAACTTGGCGTACAACTGATAGTCTCTAAAGGTCTGGAGAACAACCCTCAAGTGACCCTCATGCTCCTCCTCAAACTTGGAGTAGATCAAAATGTCGTCAACAAAGACCACGACAAACTGATCTAGGTAGGGTTGGAACACCCTATGCATGAGATCCATGAATGCCGCCGGGGCATTCGTCAATCCAAAAGGCATGACGGTAAACTCGAAATGCCCATACCGCGTCCTAAACGCCGTCTTAGGGATATCCGCCTCTCTAACCCTCAACTGATGGTAACCCGTGCGTAGATCTATCTTGGAGTAGACCCGCGCCCCTCTCAGTTGATCAAATAAATCATCAATCCTCGGCAAAAGGTATCTATTCTTGATAGTAACCCTATTCAACTGCCGGTAGTCTATGCATAGCCGAAGGGTCTTGTCCTTTTTCTTGGCAAACAACACCGGAGCGCCCCAAGGTGAGGTGCTCGGTCTAATGAACCCCTTATCCATTAATTCTTGCAACGGGACCTTGAGTTCTTGCAACACTACAGGTGCCATTCTATGCGGAGTCATAGAAATGGGTGATGTACCGAGGTGCAACTCAATAGTGAAGCTTACATCCCTATATGGAGGTAATCTCGGTAGTTCATCCGGAAAAACATCCTCATACTTACAAACCACCTGAGGTAAACCCAACTCCTGTCTCACCTCGTCTTCCAGGGTAAGGCTCGCAAGCCAGCCCATTAACTGCCCATGCCATCGAGAGTCATACACGTCTTGGGGTAAGACATCATGCTTTTCCCCTTGGAACTTGAAACAAACACCCTCCGGTGTGTAGGCAGTGACCCTCTTCCGATCACAATCGATGACGACTCGGTGTGCTGCCAACCAGTCCATCCCAAGGATGACATCAAACTCCGACATGTCCAAGACCCTAAGGTCCACGGTGAGTAGAATCCCCGAGATCTCTAACTCACAACCCCGACATATCTGATCAACACTCACCCTAGCTCATAGGGGAGAACTCACATGCAATGGCTCTTCCAAGGTCTCAACCCCTAAGCCCAAGTTCCTCACACATGATGCAGAAATAAATGAATGAGATGCACCAGAGTCAAATAATACCCTTGCCCATAAACGAGAGAGTAGAAATGTACCCTGAATAACTGACGGATCCACTGGCTCAGTCTGAGGAGTGATGGCGTAGATACGCCCTTGGGTTCTCGAAGTCCCGACCTGTGAGCCCTGTCCTCGGCCTCGACCCATGCCCTGGCTCATCTGGCCTGATTGTGGGATCCCCGCACGTGAAGTAGTAGGGGCCTGTGCAGCACCTTGGAACTGATACTGATTTCCCTGGCCCATGGTAGGGTAGGGAGGAATGTAGTGAATCTGTGACTGTCCCACTGATGACTGGGACTGAGACGCCCCATAACTCTGGAATCCCTGCCTCTGAGGACAATCCCGCTTCATGTGACCCGGTTGGTGGCAATGGTAACATTTATGTGTGCCTGCCTGGCTGGAAGCCCTGAAGTGTCTCCCGCCTTGGGAGGATTGACCTTGGCCTTGGCCTTGGTAGTCGCGGCCCTGTCCTTGATACCCTTGTGGAGTAGCAGTCTTTAGCTTCTTCCTCGAACTAGAAGAAGAGGATTGGCCCTCCTTCTTATTGTTCTTAGCACCCAAATCCCGAATGCTCCTTACATCGTCGACCTCTCTCTCAATGGCCATAGCCGTCTCGACCATCGAGTCCAAATCCTGTAGGCGATGGCCCACAATCTTCCCCCGGATGGACAATTTCAAGCCATCCTCAAACCTCCTCACTTTGGCCATGTCTATGGTCACGTAGTCATCGGCAAAACGGGCTAACTCGGTGAACTTAGCCACGTACTCCATCACCGTCATTGTCCCTTGTTTCAAATCCAAGAATTCCCGGACTTTAGCATGTCGAACAGCCGATGGGAAGTACTTGTCCATGAAGAGCTCCCGGAACTCTCCCCACGTCATCGCCTCTAGGTTTTTCGAGGCCCTTGCCCAATCCCACCACATATGGGCTTCTCCTTCTAGCTAGAATACAGCTAGTGGCATCAGAGGTGATCTCTATGGCCTCTAAGATCTTGTAGACTTGCTGGAACCAATGGTCGACCACCATCAGATCCGCCCCTCCCATGAAAGTCGGAGGCTTGTGTGCCTTAAACTTCTGGAGGTTACTTGAGCCTCCTTGGCCCACATTGGTGCTAGCTTGTGCAATGGTAGCCGCTATAGTACCAATAGCCTACATAAAGGCTTGTTGGTCAAAGGCCGGTGGTGGTTGGTTGTTGTTCCGCCCACCGCCTGGGCTGCGTCCTCTTCCTCTATTTGTCATCTACACACATGTCAAATAGCAATAGAGCATTTACTTAATATCCTAAAGTAGGGATCAAAGTTGAACATTTGAGATTTCTCTCATTGTCTCACTAGTATAGCGTGTGCCACCACTAGTAGACATTTACACCTTGAACCATCCTGTTTATTCCCTTTCCGACCCCCAAGGTTATGTTCTCTAACCGTAGTGTCTCTTTTCCACATACCTTTCACCATGCATATAATTCACATAACATGTAGCATATTAAAGCACATAAGATGAAATGCACAATGAATACAATGGTCTAGACCCATGCCCATCAAGCCCTAGGTAAATCGTATACCTAAGCTCTGATACCAAGCTGTGACGCCCCAAAAACCGGGATCCATAATTTAACAAAATTCGGGCAAAGTCTCATTTGTACGGGGAGCTCTACCCAAAACACAACCTGTGCAATCACACAATCACATGACCCATCCGAGGTCCAATATACAACATTGACCACACCAGGTCCATTTATTCCTACTCATATAACAACATTTAATCACATGACCCATTCGAGGTCTAATATACATCTAACATAGTTAATACAAATTCAAATTACAATTCTTTTACATACATTACATGCCCAAAAATTAACTTCGCAAATATTTTACAAAAATTGATAAAAAGCCACAAGTTGGCTTTTCTTCAATATTTAGGCACCGATTGAGAGTCTTCCACCAGCATGAACCCCGCACCTAAAATATTTTCCCAGGGTGACCCACACTCAATAGGGTAACTCCTAAAGAGGCTACTCCCCAACCTAGATTCATATGAAATGTCATATGCAACATTCAACAAGCAACAACCATCCCAAACAAGAATATGCAATTCAATGTTGGAATTCTACTATGCCATGCCATGAAATGAGATGAGACTCACTCATGTACTTTAACCCGAACCCTCACTGGCTCCCATAACACAATGCAATGCCAATGTGTAATAAACCCGCCATGGATGTTATGCATCCGATGACATTTTTTGTATTAAACAAAATCATGTGTCTTTGTTGGGTAGCGGAGTTTTGGTGTCGCACCACCGGTTCCGCACACCGATACACTTTTTTGGACTTGCACCGACGGAAGTGTATAAACCAGTAACCGGGTCTTGCACCCGAGGGAGTATCTAACCCTTCTTGCTATACCCGACACAAGTTTTTTTCATACAACCCATGCGACTCTGTTGAACCTTGGTCCAACTAGACCGAGTCCATTTGCCAACCACCAAGGATGGTGTTTGACCCAACAACAAGCACACACACCCACACTCATGCCTCATGCCCATGAATGTGATGCCTCCATGCATATGCAATGTAATGAGCAATTGCAACATCAATATCATATCCATATGTAATGAATGCCATATGGATTATTTCTACCACATTTCAACACATGCCATGGATAATTACATCCTAAGCAAATAATTTCCATAATTCACCCCAATGCCAATATATCATAAACACATATCAACATTTGCATTTCCAATTGTAATTTATATCATCAGCATATGATTTCACTTTACCACATCATCCAAGCATCTTATCACATAATCTCATGCAATTAACACACTTTATTTCACATAGGCATTTTATCAAACATCTTCAAGGCACCAAATCATGTTATCACATAAATGCCCAAATTTATCACATAACTCAAAAAAAATCAGATTAAGCGATTTTCACATACCCGGTTATCAAAACTTCCAAGAAATCACAAACAAACAATTTCTAATTACCAATTCACACTAGAATTGAGTCTACCCATTTCCATTAAACCAACTACAATAGACAAGTGTTAAGATACAAAAAACAGCCCACCCATTTCATATATTCATCCTAGGTTGGAAATAAACCTAGTTAGGATGAAAACCCTACCTCTTGAAACGTAAAAGAACGTTGGTAAGCTCCAAGAATTCACCCCAAGCGCAAACCTTGATTTCTCCAAAATTCTGTCTCGAAAACTTTTGTGAAATTTGCTCTTTTTGGTACGTATGCGTAGCCCTCATCGAGGAGATCGACTTTAATTCTTGGCTTGAGTTGATTCGAGTGACGGAGCTCCGTAGATCGTAGCGAGAAGCCTTGAAATCTTTCTTTTTTTCTCTCCTTTCCCTCTATTCTTCCTCACACGTTTACACACTGGAATATAGTAGAGAATTTTGTCCAAAAAATCAGATTTTTGTTCCTATTTATACCCTTTAACGCTTGGTCCACGTTGCGCCATACGTCCCCCTATTCCCGGGTCCGTTTTCACCCCAAAACGATTAAATTTCGTACCGGTTTAAGTTCAAAATATTTTATATGAACTTTATTTAAATTATTTTCTAAATTTCAAAGTTTTATTAAAAATTTCATTTTTGGGTCACCCGAGACCCGACCGCCTCGTAAAACGCAAAAAATCTGACTATCTCGGAATCTGACGAAATTTGTCTGGGTAACTAGATTTCGCGAGACGAATCCAACGGTGAGATCCGTTTCATCATCTGAGCTGTAGAGAAATACGGATTTTCAACTCGCACTATAGTGGCAAATTTCTGTTTTGCCCTTTTTCATAAAAAGTTCAAATTTTCCCGGGTTTTACAGGTTTTGTTTGACTAGGTTGAGTGTAGACGTGGTTGTGGGCTCTTAATACACCGTAGACTTGTCACGAGGTATACTTGTGCCTAACACCCACATTAGTCCCTCACTTCCTACGAATCAATCAAACACCGAGACATCATTGGTTGAATGAATTGAGGTGATTTTGCATTCCCATTGGAATGACCTCTAGGGATTAGCCAACCTTGCTTTCTTGCATTTTTATCAAAACAAAATTCTCCAAAACACAACTCACACGATTTTACACTTTTCATTTCTTACAAAATCACCTTCACCACACTTGACCTTTCCTTCCTTGAGGAGACGACCTTGGAATACTCATTCCAAGTAAAACACGACACTTGTAAGTCTCTCTTCGCTTGGGGAGCACTTTTGCACACACACGCACATTTTCATTCGCACAGACGTTTTCCCCATTTCTAGCATCGAACCCGAGGGAGAGTGACACTCACCTACTTATATAAGCTATATACACATTCGAGGGTTCGTGTTTGGAGATTAGGGCCAAAGTGGATCAAGCACATATGAACATGATCCTTACTTTGTATTTGTATTTCAAATAATAAAATAACTATTAATTTATTAAAATTTTATTAAAGCCAATGGTGAACGTAAAAAAATTAAACGCTTTCTACATTTGCACAGTCGCAAAAAAAAAAAAAAAAAAAAAAAAAAAAAAAAACTTAGATCATCAATTGCACTTGTCATTCATAAAAATGAGGATAAAAAAGAAGTTCTTAGTAAAAGTATGTTGAAAAAGACTAAAATGCTGAAAATAATATGACCAAAAAAAAAAAGAAAAACATTAGTCCAACTGACATTTTCATTAGTTGTATTTTCTTTGAAAGCATTAGTTGGATTGATGTTTTTAACTTCAAGACGTCATTCCAACTGGCTTTTTTTTTTATTTTTTTTTTTATACAAAGACATCACTTGGGCTTGCATTTAATGTGTCATTTGGACTGAAATTTTTAAGACAAAGACGATAGTTGGACTGATGTTTTAAAAAAAACTACCTGAGTTTGGGAAAAACTTTCAAAACTACTTGGGTTTGGGAATTTTTTTCTTAAGCACCCGAGTTGGGTAAAAACTATGTATATCATTATTGTTTGTTGTTCAAGGTATAATTTCCATGTTTGATTTGTTTATTTTCTTTTTTATTGTTTATTTTACTTACGTTGTTTAATGTTTTGGTTCACTATCATTCCTTCATTATTTCTTGTACATTATTTTTGATATTATATGATTTCAATGTTTGTTTATTTATTTTATTATTATTTTTGACTTACTTTATTTAATGTTTCAGTTCACTATCATTCCAGTGTTTTTTGTACAATTCATTTTGATATTATATTTAGTTTTCATCATGTTATATTGTTTTGTGTTTTATTTGAGATATTGTTTGTAGTTCACTGTCATTCATATTGATTATATTGTATGTTAAATGACATTATTTTAATTTTTAGAAGTCAACATGTGATGTTGTTATGTTGTGGTGCAAATACAATAATTGTACGACAGTTGTAAGGATATATGGCAATACTCTTTTGTGTGATTAGTTCGAGACGTTTGTTTCAAATTGAGATTTTGATTTTTGATTTTTGATTTTTTGATTTTTTCATATGCTCTTCCTAGGCATCCTAATTTCATTCTTGACAATGATGATGTATTTGGTTCATTCATTAACCTTCAGCATGCCAATGTTAATGTCAGTGAGTTTGAGAGCATTTTCCCCAATTTTCACCACAAAACAAGTAAAAATGGATGCAAATGAGATACATGATATGCAATATTCTATACTCATCACACCCCCCAACTTGAGTTTTTCTAGTGCCTAGCAAACTTTATTTTCAAACTACACTACATGAAAAGAAGAACAATTCCATTCACGTTAAACAATTCACCAAACAACAAAATACTCAAATCATAATGCAATTGTGTAAATGAACTTGGGCAAATTGAAACAAATGAAATGTGGTTCTTTCATTCATAACTCCATAAGGTTTAGTACGGAGATATTGAAACAAAAAAAGAACGACCTGTGATCCTAGAGACTCTTCTACTAGGCTAACTAACACTAAACCACTTATGTGCAATCTGCCAAAACACAAAACAAAAGTGGTCTCTCTACTCCTCTGCATCATCACCCGACCCCTCATCACCGGACTCCTCCTCGTTGTCCCCCTCTTCGTCACCGAACTCCTCATCTATAACGCCCCAAAATCCCTCTTGGACGGCATTACTATTTAAAACCATTCACATCATGAGAGCAACTAATGAGATCCATAATTAAAAAAAAATTCATTCATCATCCATAATATCTACAACATAATCCCAAAAGAATAAGCCAAACCATGGCCCTTACATCCAAAAGAATATGCCCAACTATGACAATTACATCCCAAAAATCAACTATTAATTTGCAGCGGAATAACAAAAATATTAATATGAACAATATTCTCAAAAACAATCTGCTAATCTAGAATGTAGAAAGAACAATCCTAGACAGTTCCCTCTGGATCTACATGTCCATCAACTTGAGCTTCCCAAAGCACCTGCTCGTCAACTCTGAGCTCTTCTTCTAAATCATAATCTGAAAATATATTATTTGTAGGGGTGAGCACTAAGCTCTGTAGCAACATTCTCCCAAACTCGAATAAGGTTTAAAAACATATAAAACAAGTCGGTCTCGTTTCACAAATATCATATATATAACTTTTGAAGGAAAATCGTGACATTTTAATAGATCTCTAGTTTACGAACAACAATAAAGTTAAACGGAGAGGTGAAACCAATTACCAACATGGAGCCATACAATTTCCCAAAAGTAAACCAATTACCCACACATGATGTAATATTGTTCTCTTTGGCATGAGCATCCTTACAAGGAACCTCTCACCCTCAATATTTGGTTTCTCAAGCATCCTTACAAGGAACCTCTCACCTTCAAGGTCTTGTTTCTTTGGCATGAGCATTCTTACAAGGAACCTCTCACCCTCAATATTTGGTTTCTCAAGCATCCTTACAAGGAACCTCTCACCCGCAAGGTCTTGTTTCTTTGGCATGAGCATCCTTACAAGGAACCTCTCACTCATGTTCATCAAAACAATCATACAAGAAATACAATATCCCAAATTTCTCATAAAGTAGCACAATAGAGACAATGTGAGAAAATATACAAGAGATCCTCATAAATATCATTTTGTGGTTCACTTTCAAGCACTAAAGTTTTTGAATTCAAGAATCAAGAGAAAACCCCTTTTCCTTGAGAACTAGGGTTTGAGACCAAGAAACGAGTTTTAATGGTGATTCCACCATAGCATTGTTTAAAACATGACCACATTTGCATAAATATCAAGAATCAACAATTTCATAGCAAGTATATAAGATTTAGAGTCAAAAGAATGTATATATATGTATGCCCTAGCCTCAATGCAAGAGAATGGAAGAAAACCCCTACCTTCTTATTCCTTAGTGTTCTTGAAAAACTTGAAGTTTTGATCCTCTTCAATGTGTAAATCCTCCCTTGATTCTTGTGTTTTCCCCTTCTTTCCTCCTATCTAAGTCTTCCTAGGGTTAGAAATGTTGAAATGATGCAAAGAGAGGCGTCCTTATGTATTTATAGGGTGAGAAATGGTCTCTTGTGCGCGATTTCTGAAACCCAGATTCGTAACTCATGTTTGAACGTCATTGGCATTTGAACGGTCGTTGCTCCCAGTACTTTTGTTTTTCCATCAGACAAGAGTACTGGAACGCACTTTCGTTCGAACGTTTATTCACGTTCGAATGTCGATTCACGTTCGAACGGAATTTCTGTTTCTGCTGCAACTTCCAGTGAAGTTTTGGCCTATTTAGAGATCGATTTGGAAAATTTTCGTGAAATACTCTTTTGTAGACCTAGAAGGCTAGAGTCTACTGTAAAAATTTCAGATCAAATGGATATCAAAATAAAAAGTTATAATCCAAACATTAGGGCAGTGTCCAAAAATCCATCTTACCCAAACTATCTCTAAAATGCGATTTCACTCCGAAATACTTCCAACTTTCTACAACATACACTATTACCTCCACTAACATTTTATTTCTACTCTTATCATCTACATAGTTCATGCATACATCATTACATATATATTAGAATTTCAAAAACATAATTACGTTACTATATAACGATAAGAATGTGGGGGTTTACATCATCATCGGACTCCTCCACCTCTAAGACATTCGAGCCCATGGGGGCAGAAGTGGATGGCCCGGAGGTGGAGGGTGGTGGCATTGTGGGGAGAGGCTTTCCTGGGAAAGTCCTCTTGAAGATCTTCGAGACCATCAACGTCAATAGCTGCATAATCCCGCCGAAGTCGTCCAACCGTCCCTCCATCGCACTAAGGCGCTGGGAGACCGTCCAAGGTGGGGTAGCAGTGGGTGGCGCTGACGTAGAGGGTCCAGCTATAGATGGCTTGGCTATCGGTGGCCTCCTTCTCTCTTCCCTCCGAGCTGAGCCTCCTGTCATGGTCGACCTCTTCATACTACTAGACTTGCCTATAGCTCCAAACTCCGGCGGGAGGGTCACATTGGAGGGGCTGCCCTTGACTTTATTATGAAGGCAGATCTTGGTGACAAGGTTGGGGTAAGACATAATTATATATATATCATGCAAGTGCAAATATGTAATATGTTTGAACTAAATTGCTTCATATGCTCGAGAACAAATTGTTTTATCAATGCACGACATATCTAGTTCTCTCCCTTAGATGGTGTTCACATATAAAATAACAAGTGAAAAATAAACAAATAAAAATGTGTGACTGATCTGACCTGATTTATGTCATACACCCAAGTATAAGTGGTCAAATTGTAATATTTCTCGGTTAAGTCCGAGGTCGAACCCACAGAGAGCTAACTGTTGGTACTCAAAACAAGAAACGATAAAATTGTCGTGTGTGTGTAATGTTTAATGAAATAGCTTGCGGTCTGAGCTTAGAATTATCAAATAAACACTTAACTAAAATGTTGGATAACAATGATGAAAGTTACTCTTCAGTTCAGGGATCCAACATACATCATATTGTTTATTTATGAAAATGTGACCTTACAACAATTAATTCCCATTTTATTGGAAGGTTAACCGGTAGGTTTGATGTATAACTTTACCATATCACAGCAACTGATTAGTTTAGCCAGAAGGTCTATGTACCATGCAACAATCAAATAACCCTGGTAAAATGAAGGTGAACCATTCAGAAGGTTTACTGTAGCTATTCAATTGGCAGGTTGATGATTCAATGAAGACGGGGTTTCGATTTATGCATTGAATTAAAAGCATTGACTATGGCGAGATTTAACCTGTTTATAATCATTCTCATGACTATTACATAAATTCCAACTACATGCATCACTGAATCATGAATGAAGTACGTAATAATTATAGATAATATGGTGTACAACATTAAGCATTGCTCGGTGTTCATAACCATGAGCATATTATAATAGTAACCATCCATCAATTAAGGGAGGTATAAATTTTAACGCATAAATAAAACATCGCATTTTCATAAGTTAAAAAATATTAAACATGCATTCACCCTTCACTGAAGAGTATAAATGGACTACTCACACCTCATTGCTGTAGATGAGCGAAAGGAGTGAGACAATCCCATTACAACTAAAAACAAAATACAACAAAGTCCTTTCTCGAGGAATAGCTGAAACACTGCCACTCTTATTACCAGCTTGGGTACAAAAATGGGAGAGGTTCAACCTTCCAAGTAGAAAGGATAAACAAAAATGTAGAAGTAGAGA